>JAEIFR010000019.1:1757157-2991815 GCA_018904105.1 Zaprionus tsacasi | reverse complement strand
CAAAATTCAAAAAATATGAACCAGAATAGATTTGCGCAAAAAGTAAACAAATCATCTCTAAAATGTCCAGACAATACAAGACAAAACCGGTTTTTTCTAGAAAGCTAACGGGACTTTCTAAAAAATAGAATTGAAGTCGCAAGCACAAGCTCATTTGCGAAGCGTAGTTGGACGAATTGCATTCTTCTTAATAACAGAGCGAACTTCAAAAGGTAAAGCGTCAGTAATACTTATCTGATTGATATAATTTAAAATGCAGTTTAAATTTGAAGGTATTTACTTTTATAAATTCATTATGTTAAGTTAATTTCATTGATTTAACATTTTTTTTGTAATTATATTTGATTTAACCTTTTATGTGTATTTTGTGAACGTCTTTTTCATGTTTACGTAAAGTTTTAGTTGTGTCCCGCCGATACCCCGAAATAAATGTTTATGTCATTGTATTAAAGAGTTTCTTGAGGTAATAAAACTCTTCGAGAATTTTGCGGAAAGTTGCGGATGTGCTTGTTATCGTTAATATACTAACCCAATCTCTTATTTTTTCAAAGTCAAATTTGCCAACGAAGTCTCTGTTTTGCCTTTTTATTGTGCTGTCTGTGTGATTTTGTCTTTCGTGTATGTGTAAAATTTTCAATGCTCATTTAATTAATTATTTTGTCATTTTTTCTGTGTAAATTTGACTTGGCTTAAGACGGCGATTTGTATCAGTGTGTGTTTGAACGCCATCACATTTTTAATTTATGGTGCACAAAAAAAAGGGTACCTATACAGAAAAAATACAAGAAATTATCACTGCTGTACGAGATGAAATTAAGACTAAAGGCTACATAGTTGAATTGACCGAACATATGCAATGTATTCCAAACCTTTGTAAACAAATTGCTGATTATTGGACACGCTATGATCGAAAGAAATCGTCAGTACTCAAATATAAGTCTGATTGGCTGAATCAAAACGAATCAATTCCAGTGAAAAACATCTCTAAAAAATATCAGCAAAGGGTACAAAGTCCACATCGTGGACGGCCAAAAATTGACTTTGAGGTTTGCTCAAAGAGGACAAAGCGGAGACGGGTAGCTGAAATTTGCAAACTGGACGAGACAGCTGCTTCTTTTTTGCGGTCTTCTGAGGTGCCATCCCAAAGAGAACAATCCCAGGCAAATGTTGAAGAAGTTTTGTCACTGTTGGTTGAAGTCGGTTTAACAAAACATCAATATTTGTTAATTCGAACTTTCATAAATTTGAAGGCAGGATTTGACTTACTTCCAAGCTACGAAAAGATTCTTTTGGCAAAATCAAAAAGCTATCCAGATAGTATTAAAATAAACGAATCCATGGCTGAAGTTGAACTCCAAAGTTTACTGGATCACACTGCAAAACGAATATTGCAGCTTCAGAAGGAAATTATCAATAATATTGAAGCAGAATCAGTAAACAATGTTATTTTAATAGGAAAGTGGGGATTCGATGGTAGCACTGGCCATGCTGAATATAAACAGAGGGTTTCTAATACAGATCTAGAAGATAATAGCTTGTTTGTTACATCGTACGTGCCGCTCAGACTTATTACAAAGTCAAAAAATCCTTTGATTATTTGGAAAAATCCTCGACCATCATCCACCCGCTACTGCAGACCAATAGGCATGCCTATTCGATTTGTCTTATATGAAAATTGACTTTCAATGGGTATCTAAGCGTCGAGACACACTGCTAACTGTTTATTTTGTGCCCTTTCTGTTCATCTGCTTTTTGCCCGTTGGCATTTTTAAGTGTATTTGTGTTTAATTAAAATACTTTTCGCACTTTGCATCTCTTGTTGATTGCATATTTTGCCAGAATTCTCGTTTGTTTGTCTGATTGACTGACTGACGGACTGACAGACTGGAACTGTTGAAACTTTTGCTGCAAGTTGCTTCTTTTTTTTTTTTTTTTTTTTTTATTCTATTTTTTGCACACAACTGCGAAACAAAAACTGTAGCTAAAAATGCCTCGCATTCTTCGCAGTTTACCCAAAGTATTTTAATATAGTTTAACATTCGACAGGCTCCCATTGGGAGGCACTATGGGAGCAGGACTGCAGTAATTGGCATAACCTTTGGTGGTCAAAGTTGAGTAGAGTTAAGGTAGTTGTAGGACCATCATACTGTGTTCTACCCATTATTATTACTATTATATTATTTTCGCATAGTTGAGTTTCGAAATGTTCATTAAATAGACTGCAAAGCGATGCAGTTGAAACTTTCCTGTTTATCCCAAAAATATTATGAGTTCATTTTTTCTTTGTAGAGCACAGATTAAAGACCAATTAGATTTTTAATTCTTAACTACATAGTTCAAATAATTAATAACTTTAATTTCTTAGTATATTTTATGAATTATTTACATTGCACACTTACCCAAGCTTGTTTACTTCGGAGAGCAATTCTACACACACTTCGTAGGGTTATTAAACAATTAATGCATTATAATATTTATATTTTCCACACTTTCTTTGTTTACATTGTTGCTTAAAATCAATACAATTTATTTGCACACACTTTCTGTTTTTCCTAAACTAATTTTGTCATTGTTTTATTTATTAACTTTGAATGTTACACATAAACCTGCGGTTTCTCCTGCCTATAATATATTAATAAAATAATAAAAAAAAAACATCTGAAGCTTCTCAGATAAACAAACTAGAATTCCCTCATATTAAACAAAATATGAGCGGCTTTTAAAGAGGATTTCTGCAATCCTAAACAAAACATAAATTCTACTTCACATTTTAGGGACCTCAAGACTCTGAGTTTTTTTTAACTACGATTGTAATAAACTGCATTTTTCAGAGCATACTTTTGCGGGCAAGGGGAAAAACTAAGGAAAACCCAGTATTAAACCGTTTGAAATGCATAAAAAATGCATGAGACCCACACCCACACGCACACACACACAGACACACACGCCTGGTGTCTAACGGTAACTTACCCGGCCGAAAAAATATCTTTAGGTTTTTATTTTGTGTTTTTCTTTTTCTTTTGTTTTTGTTTTCTTTTTTATTTATCGCACAAATTGTTGCTTGAATGTGAATCAAAGGCGAATCGATGCGATACGTTGCCGCTTTGCGCTCTAACGGGAGCTGCAGATTTCGTTGGCCGACGCGGCGAGAGAGAGCGAGAACATCGAACTCAACGCTTAAATCGTTCGTTTGCAACTGAAAGCAAAACTAACTAACTGCACACAGTTGGCCAAATTCGCTGCACTCGCTCGGGACGCGAGCGTTGCCCACCAGCTCAGCCAGTCAGCCAGCAGAGACACGACGTCGACAGCAGCAGCAGCAGTGGCAGCAGCGGCAACAGCAGCAGCAGCGGCAGCGGCAGCGAGCGCCAAAGGCTTCCAGTGCGAGGCGAACGAAGGCTCAGGCGAAAAGCAAACAAAACAGAGAAACGCCGCTTGCGACGCCGGCAAATCGTTCGTGTGTGTTCCGTTTTCCCGTATTCCCTGTTTCAATGCCAAAGCGTTCCACTTGCACACGAACAACTATGGCAATTGGGAGCACATTTTTGTGTTTTTTTATTTTTCTGTTTTAGCTTTAAATACATTTTCAATTAAACTTGAGTAGATTTTTGTTTGAAATTCGTTTTATTTTATTTTTTATATAATTTTCTGCCGGCTGTATAGGCATTTTTATGGCGCGCTCTCTTGCCTGCTCTCGCACACTGTTGCACATTCGTTTATGGCACTGGAAGTGCCGGCTGGAACGGCTGGAAGTGCCAGAGAAATTGCAATGGCGTTAGACGACAGTCGGAGTATTCATTTCGCAGCAGGCGACTGTGAAGGATGCAAAGCAGAGCCACAAAAACAAATAAGGAATTTTATTAAAATATTCCATAATTTCTATTAAATTAAAAATAAAACAAAAACTACAGAAGAATGCCGCATGCTTGATACCCTTACAGCTGATGTCTTCGCCGATTATTCCTATAATAATCATATATAATAATTCAATGCTCTAACACTTTGCTGAAAGTTTTATGAACTCTCACTGTAAAAATCTATATTTTAACCAGATTTATCCTATAAATTTATACGATACAGTTGGCCGAATCTGTCAGTTGATTCTGTTATGACGAAATACTTCTTATATTATCTTTAAGACGATCGAATCCCATGTTGTTGCCGTTGAGGTAAATAAATGTACTTTATAGGCTCACAAATATTTATTTATTTATTAAACGTCAACTAAGACAGTCGACTAGAAATTAAAATTAGTATTCGTTTTTTTAAGTTGAATCAATCAAGACGCCAATTAATGGATAAAATGTCCTCTCCTCTCTCAAGAAAATCGGATGATTTTTGACGACGTTTTCCATACTAGAGACTCTAAATAGGTACTCAAATTGAGTAAAAAAGTCCAAAATTTTTAAACACATTATATGCATAATTTTTTGATGTAGAATCAATCAAGAGGCCCAAAAATGGATAAAATGTCCTCTCTCAAGAAAATATGATGATTTTTGACGAAGTTCTCCATACTAGAGGCTCTTAATAGGTACTCAAATAGAGTGAAAAAGTCAAAATTTTTAAACACATTAAATGCAAAATTTTTTGATTAAGAATCAATCTAGAGGCCAAATAATGGATAAAATGTCCTCTCTCAAGAAAATCGGATGATTTTTGACGAAGTTTTCCATACTAGAGGCTCTAAATAGGTACTCAAATTGAGTGAAAAAGTCAAAATTTTTAAACACATTAAATGCAAAATTTTTTGATGTAGAATCAATCTAGAGGCCAAATAATGGATAAAATGTCCTCTCTCAAGAAAATCGGATGATTTTTGACGAAGTTTTCCATACTAGAGGCTCTAAATAGGTACTCAAATTGAGTGAAAAAGTCAAAATTTTTAAACACATTAAATGCAAAATTTTTTGATGTAGAATCAATCTAGAGGCCCAACAATGGATGAAATGTCCTCTCTCAAGAAAATCGGATGATTTTTGACGAAGTTTTCTATACTAGAGGCTCTTAATAGGTACTCAAATCGAGAAATGAAAATGTCAAAAATTTTTAAACACATTATATGCATTATTTTTTGATGTAGAATCAATCTAGAGGCTAAATAATGGATAAAATGTCCTCTCTCAAGAAAATCGGATGATTTTTGACAAAGTTTTCCATACTAGAGGCTCTAAATAGGTACTCAAATCGAGAAAAGGGATAGTATGGAAGACATGCCAAAGACCCAAAATTTGAAAAGCGTTATACTCATTATTTTTTGATGCAGAATCAATATAGCGGCCAAATAATGGATAAAATGTCATCTCTCAAGGAAATCGGATGATTTTTGACGAAGTTTTCCATACTAGAGGCTCTATAGCGGTACTGAAATGGAGAAAAGAGATAGTATGGAAGACATGCCAAAGACCCAAAATTTGAAAAGCGTTATACTCATTATTTTTTGATGCAGAATCAATATAGCGGCCAAATAATGGATAAAATGTCATCTCTCTAGGAAATCGGATGATTTTTGACGAAGTTTTCCATACTAGAGGCTCTAAATAGGTACTCAAATTGAGTGAAAAAGTCCAAAATTTTTAAACACATTATATGCATAATTTTTTGATGTAGAATCAATCTAGAGGCCCAATAATGGATAAAATGTCCTCTCTCAAGAAAATCGGATGATTTTTGACGAAGTTTTCCATACTAGAGGCTCTAAATAGGTACTCAAATTGAGTGAAAAAGTCCAAAATTTTTAAACACATTATATGCATAATTTTTTGATGTAGAATCAATCTAGAGGCCCAGTACTGGATAAAATGTCCTCTCTCAAGAAAATCGGATGATTTTTGACGAAGTTTTCCATACTAGAGGCTCTAAATATTTACTCAAATCGAGAAAAGGGATAGTATGGAAGACATGCCAAACCCCAAAATTTGAAAAGCGTTATACTCATTAGTTTTTGATGCAGAATCAATCTAGAGGCCCAACAATGGATAAAATGTCCTCTCTCAAGAAAATCGGACGATTTTTGACGAAGTTTTCCATACTAGAGGCTCTAAATAGGTACTCAAATCGAGAAAAGGGATAGTATGGAAGACATGCCAAACCCCAAAATTTGAAAAGCGTTATACTCATTATTTTTTGATGCAGAATCAATCTAGAGGCCCAACAATGGATAAAATGTCCTCTCTCAAGAAAATCGGATGATTTTTGACGAAGTTTTCCATACTAGAGGCTCTAAATAGGTACTCAAATCGAGAAAAGGAATAGTATGGAAGACATGCCAAACCCCCAAAATTTGAAAAACGTTATACTCATTATTTTTTGATGCAGAATCAATCTAGAGCCCCAACAATGGATAAAATGTCCTCTCTCAAGAAAATTGGATGATTTTTGACGTAGTTTTCCATACTAGAGGCTATTAATAGGTACTCAAATCGAGTGAAAATGTCCAAAATTTTTAAACACATTATATGCATAATTTTTTGATGTAGAATCAATCTAGAGGCCCAATAATGGATAAAATGTCCTCTCTCAAGAAAATCGGATGATTTTTGACGAAGTTTTCCATACTAGAGGCTCTAAATAGGTACTCAAATCGAGAAAAGGGATAGTATGGAAGACATGCCAAAGACCCAAAATTTGAAAAGCGTTATACTCATTATTTTTTGATGCAGAATCAATATAGCGGCCAAATAATGGATAAAATGTCATCTCTCAAGGAAATCGGATGATTTTTGACGAAGTTTTCCATACTAGAGGCTCTATAGGGGTACTGAAATCGAGAAAAGGGATAGTATGGAAGACATGCCAAAGACCCAAAATTTGAAAAGCGTTATACTCATTATTTTTTGATGCAGAATCAATATAGCGGCCAAATAATGGATAAAATGTCATCTCTCTAGGAAATCGGATGATTTTTGACGAAGTTTTCCATACTAGAGGCTCTAAATAGGTACTCAAATCGAGAAAAGGGATAGTATGGAAGACATGCCAAAGACCCAAAATTTGAAAAGCGTTCTACTCATTATGTTTTGATGTATAATCAATCTAGAGGCTAAATAATGGATAAATTGTCCTCTGTCAAGAAAATCGGATGATTTTTGACGAAGTTTTCCATACTAGAGGCTCTAAATAGGTACTCAAATCGAGTGAAAATGTCCAAAATTTTTAAACACGTTATATGCATTATTTTTTGAAGTAGAATCAATCAAGAGGCTAAATAATGGATAAAATGTCCTCACTTAAGAAAATCGGATGATTTTTGACGAAGTTTTCCATACTAGAGGCTCTTAATAGGTACTCAAATCGAGTGAAAATGTCCAAAATTTTTAAACACATTAAATGCATTATTTTTTGATGTATAATCAATCTAGAGGCCAAATAATGGATAAAATGTCCTCTCTCAAGAAAATCGGATGATTTTTGACGAAGTTTTCCATACTAGAGGCTCTAAATAGGTACTCAAATCGAGAAAAGGGATAGTATGGAAGACATGCCAAACCCCCAAAATTTGAAAAGCGTTATACTCATTATTTTTTGATGCAGAATCAATCTAGAGGCCCAACAATGGATAAAATGTCCTCTCTCAAGAAAATCGGATGATTTTTGACGAAGTTTTCCATACTAGAGGCTCTTAATAGGTACTCAAATCGAGTGAAAATGTCCAAAATTTTTAAACACATTATATGCATAATTTTTTGATGTGTAATCAATCTAGAGGCCAAATAATGGATAAAATGTCCTCTCTCAAGAAAATCGGATGATTTTTGACGAAGTTTTCCATACTAGAGGCTCTAAATCGGTACTCAAATTGAGTGAAAATGTCCAAAATTTTTAAACACATTATATGCATAATTTTTTGATGTAGAATCAATCTAGAGGCCCAATAATGGATAAAATGTCCTCTCTCAAGAAAATCGGATGATTTTTGACGAAGTTTTCCATACTAGAGGCTCTAAATAGGTACTCAAATCGAGAAAAGGGATAGTATGGAAGACAGCGAAACACCCAAAATTTGAAAATCCTTATACTCAATATTTTTTGATGCGGAATCAATCTAGAGGCCCAATAATGGATAAAATGTCATCTCTCAAGGAAATCGGATGATTTTTGACGAAGTTTTCCATACTAGAGGCTCTTAATAGGTACTCAAATCGAGTGAAAATGTCCAAAATTTTTAAACACATTATATGCATAATTTTTTGATGTAGAATCAATCTAGAGGCCCAATAATGGATAAAATGTCCTCTCTCAAGAAAATCGGATGATTTTTGACGAAGTTTTCCATACTAGAGGCTCTAAATAGGTACTCAAATCGAGAAAAGGGATAGTATGGAAGACATGCCAAACCCCCAAAATTTGAAAAGCGTTATACTCATTATTTTTTGATGCAGAATCAATCTAGAGGCCCAACAATGGATAAAATGTCCTCTCTCAAGAAAATCGGATGATTTTTGACGAAGTTTTCCATACTAGAGGCTCTAAATAGGTACTCAAATCGAGAAAAGGGATAGTATGGAAGACATGCCAAACCCCCAAAATTTGAAAAGCGTTATACTCATTATTTTTTGATGCAGAATCAATCTAGAGGCCCAACAATGGATAAAATGTCCTCTCTCAAGAAAATCGGATGATTTTTGACGAAGTTTTCCATACTAGAGGCTCTTAATAAGTACTCAAATCGAGTGAAAATGTCCAAAATTTGTAAACACATTATATGCATAATTTTTTGATGTAGAATCAATCTAGAGGCCCAATAATGGATAAAATGTCCTCTCTCAAGAAAATCGGATGATTTTTGACGAAGTTTTCCATACTAGAGGCTCTAAATAGGTACTCAAATCGAGAAAAGGGATAGTATGAAAGACATGTCAAAACCCAAAATTTGAAAAGCGTTATACTCATTATTTTTTGATGCAGAATCAATCTAGAGGCCCAATAATGGATAAAATGTCATCTCTCAAGAAAATCGGATGATTTTTGACGAAGTTTTCCATACTAGAGGCTCTAAATAGGTACTCAAATCGAGAAAAGGGATAGTATGGAAGACATGCCAAACCCCAAAATTTGAAAAACGTTATACTCATTATTTTTTGATGCAGAATCAATCTAGAGGCCCAATAATGGATAAAATGTCCTCTCTCAAGAAAATCGGATGATTTTTGACGTAGTTTTCCATACTAGAGGCTATTAATAGGTACTCAAATCGAGTGAAAATGTCCAAAATTTTTAAACACATTATATGCATAATTTTTTGATGTAGAATCAATCTAGAGGCTAAATAATGGATAAAATGTCCTCTCTCAAGAAAATCGGATGATTTTTGACAAAGTTTTCCATACTAGAGGCTCTAAATAGGTACTCAAATCGAGTGAAACTATCCAAAATTTTTAAACACATTATATGCATAATTGTTTGATGTAGAATCAATCTAGAGGCCCAATAATGGATAAAATGTCCTCTCTCAAGAAAATCGTATGATTTTTGACGAAGTTTTCCATACTAGAGGCTCTTAAATAGGTACTCAAATCGAGTGAAAATGTCCAAAATTTTTAAACACATTATATGCATTATTTTTTGATGTAGAATCAATCTAGAGGCTAAATAATGGATAAAATGTCCTCTCTCAAGAAAATCGGATGATTTTTGACGAAGTTTTCCATACTAGAGGCTCTATAGCGGTACTGAAATCGAGAAAAGAGATAGTATGGAAGACATGCCAAAGACCCAAAATTTGAAAAGCGTTATACTCATTATTTTTTGATGCAGAATCAATATAGCGGCCAAATAATGGATAAAATGTCATCTCTCTAGGAAATCGGATGATTTTTGACGAAGTTTTCCATACTAGAGGCTCTAAATAGGTACTCAAATCGAGAAAAGGGATAGTATGGAAGACATGCCAAAGACCCAAAATTTGAAAAGCGTTCTACTCATTATTTTTTGATGCAGAATCAATCTAGAGGCCAAATAATGGATAAAATGTCCTCTCTCAAGAAAATCGGATGATTTTTGACGAAGTTTTCCATACTAGAGGCTCTAAATAGGTACTCAAATCGAGTGAAAATGTCCAAAATTTTTAAACACATTATATGCATTATTTTTTGATGTAGAATCAATCTAGAGGCCAAATAATGGATAAAATGTCCTCTCTCAAGAAAATCGGATGATTTTTGACGAAGTTTTCCATACTAGAGGCTCTAAATAGGTACTCAAATCGAGAAAAGGGATAGTATGGAAGACATGCCAAACCCCAAAATTTGAAAAGCGTTATACTCATTATTTTTTGATGCAGAATCAATCTAGAGGCCCAACAATGGATAAAATGTCCTCTCTCAAGAAAATCGGATGATTTTTGACGAAGTTTTCCATACTAGAGGCTCTAAATTGGTACTCAAATCGAGAAAAGGGATAGTATGGAAGACATGCCAAAGACCCAAAATTTGAAAAGCGTTATACTCATTATTTTTTGATGTAGAATCAATCTAGAGGCCAAATAATGGATAAAATGTCCTCTCTCAAGAAAATCGGATGATTTTTGACGAAGTTTTCCATACTAGAGGCTCTAAATAGGTACTCAAATCGAGTGAAAATGTCCAAAATTTTTAAACACATTATATGCATTATTTTTTGATGTAGAATCAATCTAGAGGCCAAATAATGGATAAAATGTCCTCTCTCAAGAAAATCGGATGATTTTTGACGAAGTTTTCCATACTAGAGGCTCTATAACGGTACTGAAATCGAGAAAAGAGATAGTATGGAAGACATGCCAAAGACCCAAAATTTGAAAAGCGTTATACTCATTATTTTTTGATGCAGAATCAATATAGCGGCCAAATAATGGATAAAATGTCATCTCTCAAGGAAATCGGATGATTTTTGACGAAGTTTTCCATACTAGAGGCTCTAAATAGGTACTCAAATCGAGAAAAGGGATAGTATGGAAGACATGCCAAAGACCCAAAATTTGAAAAGCGTTATACTCATTATTTTTTGATGTAGAATCAATCTAGAGGCCAAATAATGGATAAAATGTCCTCTCTCAAGAAAATCGGATGATTTTTGACGTAGTTTTCCATACTAGAGGCTCTAAATAGGTACTCAAATCGAGAAGAAGATGAAAATGTCCAAAATTTTTAAACACATTATATGCATTATTTTTTGATGTAGAATCAATCTAGAGGCCCAATAATGGATAAAATGTCCTCTCTCAAGAAAATCGGATGATTTTTGACGAAGTTTTCCATACTAGAGGCTCTAAATAGGTACTCAAATCGAGTGAAAATGTCCAAAATTTTTAAACACATTATATGCATAATTTTTTGATGTAGAATCAATCTAGAGGCCCAATAATGGATAAAATGTCCTCTCTCAAGAAAATCGGATGATTTTTGACGAAGTTTTCCATACTAGAGGCTCTAAATAGGTACTCAAATCGAGAAAAGGGATAGTATGGAAGACATGCCAAAGACCCAAAATTTGAAAAGCGTTATACTCATTATTTTTTGATGCAGAATCAATATAGAGGCCAAATAATGGATAAAATGTCATCTCTCAAGAAAATCGGATGATTTTTGACGAAGTTTTCCATACTAGAGGCTCTAAATAGGTACTCAAATCGAGAAAAGGGATAGTATGGAAGACATGCCAAAGACCCAAAATTTGAAAAGCGTTCTACTCATTATTTTTTGATGTAGAATCAATCTAGAGGCCAAATAATGGATAAAATGTCCTCACTCAAGAAAATCGGATGATTTTTGACGAAGTTCTCCATACTAGAGGCTCTAAATTGGTACTCAAATCGAGTGAATATGTCCAAAATTTTTAAACACATTATATGCATAATTTTTTGATGTAGAATCAATCTAGAGGCCCAATAATGGATAAAATGTCCTCTCTCAAGAAAATCGGATGATTTTTGACGAAGTTTTCCATACTAGAGGCTCTAAATAGGTACTCAAATCGAGTGAAAATGTCCAAAATTTTTAAACACATTATATGCATTATTTTTTGATGTAGAATCAATCTAGAGGCCAAATAATGGATAAAATGTCCTCACTCAAGAAAATCGGATGATTTTTGACGAAGTTCTCCATACTAGAGGCTCTATAGGGGTACTGAAATCGAGAAAAGGGATAGTATGGAAGACATGCGAAAGACCCAAAATTTGAAAAGCGTTCTACTCATTATTTTTTGATGCAGAATCAATATAGCGGCCAAATAATGGATAAAATGTCATCTCTCTAGGAAATCGGATGATTTTTGACGAAGTTTTTCATACTAGATGCTCTAAATAGGTTCATAAATTATAAGTGAATATTATAGAGATTTTTAATAAATAATTTTCTATTATTTCCTACATGCATTTCCAGTTACTCTCTCTCTTTCTCTCTGTCTCTCCTTCCCTCTCTTAAGTAAACAAAGCGTGCTCTTAAGAGCAAACACTGAAAGCAGAGTCGCATCCAGTGTTTGCCCCGAAGTTGCTATAAAACTTCCAGCGGCACGAGACAGAGAGAGAGAGAGAGAGAGAAATGTCCGCTCTTGGTCCGGCACTCTGGCCCGCTTTGCTGCTATCTCTGTCGCACCCCATGGCTGGCCCTGTGCTCCACATTTCAAAGCCACAAACTGCTGACAGCTGACGTTTTGGAGATGTCATTTCTAACTGCACCATGGAGGAGGATGACGACGCTGTGCGGCGATTTACGAGCGTCCACGAACAAGCACACGAAGTGCGTAAGCCAAAAGGAGGATGACGACGACGAGACGACGAGGGGGCAGTGGGAGCAGCTCATAAAGATGAACCTGCCCCAAGAAGAGAGGCGAGCACGCAGCCATAAATTAAGCCATTCGCTTTGCCAGGCATGGGGAAGGGGTTTTTTTTTGGTAAGGGGGGTGAAATATTTTGCGAGATTTTGGCCAAATGTGAAATTGTAACGGATTCTCCGGGGCATGCAACAAAAAACCCGCCAGCAGCAGCAGCAGCAACAGCTGCCAGCGCTGTTGCAAGCTGAAACTGCTGCTGCCTCTGCTGCTGCTGCTGTTAACGGTAATCAGCTTTCCATTTTGAAATCCTTTAGGCCCCGCCTGCCCCACCCCCCCGCTCTCAAACTGTAACTAGACACGCACGTACATGGCATACACCTGTTTCGCCTAGTCTTATATAGTTTTCATGTTCATCCGCTTACCAGGCGCGGCCTTTGTTCCATTCCATTTCGTGGCCTACAGTGCCCTGCCCCACCCTACCCTAACCCACCCTACCCCATCCAGAGCAGCCCCTACCAGGGATTCAAATCAATTGCTCGCAACATGACTAAATCTTTTGGATACACGAAATTTGTTTAGTGTGTTCTGCTTTGGCGCCCCGCGGTGATGGTGTGAACTACCGAGAAAGAGCTGGAGACAGAGAGAGAGAGAGAGGGCGGGAGAGAGATTGGGCGGGTGTGATAGAGGTAGAAGAAGATTATAGGGGTGGCACGAACCGCGCATTGATTACAACTGGCAATTTTTCAGCTTGTTGCACATTCGGCGTGCACGACAAGGGACGTATCGAATGAATTATCGAAACCACTATCGAATAATCGTATCAGATCAATACTATCGCTAGAGAGAACCGATTGCAGCATTACGAATTCTAATTAGCGTACAATTCTGAGTAATTTGAATCATATATATATGACTAAATAACAAATCATGAATACTTATAAATCTATAATATCGGTTATAATCAATCACGATGATCTCAATCGTGAAACAATAGTAGAAATGATATAATTTAAAGAAAACTGAACGATTGGTAAAAGTTAACTAGGAAATCATTCTATTTCTATTAGCAAGTATTATCAAATAAAATATATATCGAAAAGTACTGTAAGATGATTTCAAAAGAAATCATTACTGCATTATTAAATTATGATATTATAATGAAATCAAATAAAATAAAAAATGAATGAATTTCCAAGCAATCAAAATTAACTTATTGCTAAAGAAAGTCTAGCCCTCATTTATTATTAATAATTCTTAATGAATTCATCAATATATTTTGTATTATTCAAAATTCCCATGAATTGTTCTGCGCACCATACATATAATACATATGATGTGAATAATTCATATATTATGCAAAAAAAAAGGTTAATCATTGAAAATACCAATTGGAAACCTCAAAATTCCTTCATCTCTATCATACACCACATCATCGATCTACACACTCATTCCATTTCACTCTCATCTACTCTAAACTTGTCAGGGCATGCTTTTGAAAACTTTTCTAAATTTGTAGACAAAAAAACAAAATGTTCATTACAAAACACAGATCCAAAATGAGTATCCAAACTGGAGAATCCAAAGAGAAAATCATAAAGAAACTTGAAAGAAAATTTGAGTTCTTCGATTGCAAAAAGAAGGTATCCAAGATACGTAATGCTGCCAAGGAGAAATTGACGAAACTCACAGAATCTGATGCGGAAACCCAAAATCCAGAATCCAATGAGCAAATAGAGGAAAATCCCATAAACACAGAACGTCGTTACACTTGGATCGATAAGAACGGTAATTTGGCAAGTCGCAAGCTTACCGACTACGAATGCCGCCTGGAGAACGATGTGCAGAATCTGCAGGATGCATTGTTCAGCATCTCATCGCATTATGCGAAAATTCAATTTCGACTACGTCAGATCGCCAGCTCGACGGGCAGTGAGCGGCTGTGCCTGCTTCGGGATCTGGAAAAGGTGACATGTCAGGGCATTGATACAACGTCCCAGGGTAACGACGAGTTGCCCAATCTGCTGCAGGATTCGAAGAGTTTCGGCAACGTGCGACTGCGACAGAAGGCGATCATTAACCAGTTGAGGGGGCGACTATCGAATCTGCTGGAAACGAACGATATATGCTTCCCCCCCGAGGGTGAGTGTAGCTACAGACATCGCAAGTATCAGCCACAATCATCCTCTGCGGTCCACGATCGTGACTGTAGTTGCATCTGCTGTCAGGAGCAGCGGAAAGCCAACGATATATCCACACTCCGAAAGGGTTATCTATGCGAAGTCTGGCCAGATCAGGAAAATATTCCCAAGCAGGTCAAGATCGATGATAAGAACGGGTCGGTGGAAAGGGACAAAGAGAAACGCAAGTCGAGATCAAAATCAAAGAAGAAACGTCATGGAAAACATAGCAAGAAACATCGCAATTTATCTATCTCAAGTTCTTATATATATCTGAATAGCTCACTCGGAAATAATATTACAACTCCTAGCATTAGATCTCCCAATACTCATAAGTCGAGATCCGCTAGTCGCAAATCCTCAAAGAGACAACTAAAAGTGAAACGATCGTATAGCAGAACCTCGAGTTATAGCACACATGAAATCGATCCCAGGCGCAAGCGTAGGGGAAGCTACACGATCCATCACGATGATCAGGATTCTCAGAAAAAACCTAGAAACATTTGTCGATTTTCGCAACATCCGTCGACATCGATGCTAGAGATGTCACCTTCGTTTATAGAATGGTATTGTAGTAAACCTCACTGCCTGGATGAGTGTAAGGGCAAATGTTCCATAACAGGCAACTGTTTTGAATTCCAATTGGCTGACGAGGACAAAGGTAACAGAAATAAGAAAAAAGAAAAGAAAAAGAAATCGAATCAAAATATGAAATCTGATAAAGAAGCAGATATGAAGGACTCAAAACCATTATGTAGAAAAATTCGAAATTTTTTGTGCATGAAAAAGGCAGTCAGCTCGTACTTCCAAGGTGCCCGTTCGTCGTCTACTCCCAATGCAATAGGATCAGCTCTGGTCTATCCGCATGCCATCGGTAGACCCAGTAATCTATGCAAATCTTCAAGTCGTGCTTCCTTCCGACATAGTTCAAGCAACACTCTCAACAGATCCAGTAGATGCGATGTCAGTGAGCGCCATCCGGCAAGTTTCACACAGAATTACGATGAGTTCCAGGCGTGAATCGATAGAATGAATGAATTTCTCTGAAATTGGTCTAAAGCACTCTCCACACTGCATATATAGTCCGTTGCTATGCCGTCTTGAGAGTGCTTTATACCAAATTTAGATAGATTCTTTGTCTTCATATCGATATATATATTTTATAGTTCGACCAACAATTGGGAAGAGTTACGAGTAGCTCTGCAAGGTATAGAGAAGTGTAGTTTTATATCTTGTAAATAGATAATTATTTATTGAACCAAACTTACCAATTAATGATTACTCTACCATATCTTCTTGAACTCCATATCGATTTTCCTGACCCTTATCTCACAGTCTATCCCAAGTGCTGGCACAAAGAAACCACACGAATCCATCAACGTATTCTCTATTCAGGCAAAACGTAGCGAGGTCTTTGAACCCAAATCAGCATCCCCTAAGCGCCGCTCTCTAACCAAGGCTAACAGCGCAGGAGGGAACCAGTTTTCATTGTTCTTGTCGGGCATCGTGACCGTCTCCTTGTTTTGGCAATTTTCCGCGCATGTGCAGCACATTTTTGCAGCTCAAACTTCGTTATATGATGTATGGTATTAGGTAGAGAAGACCCGACCATAACGCGCTTGGTATGGTACCATACCGTCTACAAAAATAAAAAAAATAAAAGGTCGAGATCGTGTGAGGGTTGTTTTCATCTTGGCAGCAGAGACTCATTGTTCTGCCTACCTCTCTCTCTCTCTCCTTCTCTTTTGCCCTCATCTCTCCTTCTGTTTGTCGCGTCCGTCTATTTCTCATCCGTTTCATTCATTCATGAGTGACTGAGGGCCTGCTCCTAAGTTGGTCTATATCATATTTGGCATGCCCACATCTGGTCGTCCCATGGCGCATGCGGCGCTGCTGGGCTTATCTTTTGTCTCATTGTAGGACTGGTTTTTATGACGCCTCCGGAACGTCGCCACATCTCTGGCTGAGGGGTTTTTATGCCAGACATCTGGCCAAATGTGTACTCTCGGTCTCTCTCTCTCTCTCTCTCTCTCTCTCTCTAGCTGCGCATATGTGTGAGATATGCTAATAATCTGGAACGATATTGTCATTAGAGATATGTCGGGTAGATAAGGCTATGTAAATAGTGAAATACCAACAGAAATAAATGAAGAGATTCCTTTTTTTTAAGCAGAGATCTGCAGAGGATAAAATTAGGATAAATTATTAAGAAATCATATACATATTTATATAAATTAAAGAAATGAAGACTCCTTTTTAAGCAGAATAAATTTTAGAAATATTTTTGTTTTTTTTTATAAGTTTATTTTATTTAACGTTTCTTTTTGTTTTGTGAATATTTACAACGCGCTTTGTAAACGATCAATAATGTCTATAAGCAAGTATTACGCTGGACTTGCGAAATTATAAATAAACGTATATATATGTTTATATATTGTAAATGAAATGTATATATGTGTATATAAAACTATAAATATGTATATTTGCCACAATAGATTAAACTAATAAAAAAAAAAAAGGAGGCAAGAATTCAAATGGGGCAATTCCATCAACATTTTGCACCCATCTAAGGAGTATCTTGAAGAGTTAAACATAATCTTAAGAGTTTTTTTTTTTTTTTTTTTTTTTTTTTGTGTGTAAATGTTTTCTGTGATGAAAGATTCAACAATTAATTGAATTGCGCGTGTTCCGATACTTTTCCATTATATGGCAAATGGCAAAAAAAAAACAAAATGAAATTCTTTGAAGATCTGCATAAAGTCTTTTCAAACAAGAAAAAAATCGGAACAAATGCTGTGAGAATACAATTATATATGTATATATAGTATGTATAAGTTCTAGAACTAAATTAACGTTTATAATAATGTTATTTATATGCTAAATCTCATGGTACATTGCTAACACTTTTTGTATTTGCTTTGTGTCTTTTGCTTTGCTTTGCTTTGCTTGGTGTGGTGTGTTGTGTGGTGTGTTTGGGTTTAGCTATAAGGAGGTGTGTTCCCTGTGGGGATCACAACACATTTTGGTACTACTAGTTGACTTTTTCTTTGTATTTTGTATTTTGTATTTGTTCTTTTTTTTTTGGCATGGCACAAATTTGGCATTGAAAATTGAAAATTTCGAACATTTCTCTCATTCCTCTCCCTCTCTCTCTCTCTCTCTCTCTCTCGTCTGTTGTATGGCAATATATATGTGGCAAGAATAAAGTTTCTTATTGCTTTGAGCAGCTGCATTAATCCATAACGAGCTAACCCTATCCCAAATAAAAAATACCCTAATCCCAAATCGATCCCCGCCTGATCCCGCTCCTATTTGCCCGTCTCGCACTGCTGCATCTGTACGACCAGGAGCAGAATGCGATTCATCAGATTATCCGCCTCCGAATCCTCCATGCTATTCAGCTTGGCCGATATGAAGCCACAGAACTTGGAGTTGAGCACTTCGCGTATCGTTTGCGGCGGCGGCAGCTCCATCCCGCCCACAGCGGCAGCGGCGGCAGCAGCAGCAGCAGCGGAGGCAGCGGCATTCTGTTGCCGCAAATGGCGATGCTGCTGCAGCATTTGATCCTCATAATCATCGGCATCCATGTCGCCGCCACCGCCACCCATCTCATCATCCAGCTCATCCATGAGTTCACCATTGCGACGACGCCTGCCACGCAATCCGGAGACGGAGCCGGAGCCCAGCGCGGGCGTTGAGTGTACATGTCCATGATGGCCATGGATATCTGGCCCGCTAATCCCGCTCATGCTGCGCGGCGAATTCGAATCGAGTATGATGGGATAGGGAAAGTCAGCATCGATGGCCTCCAGTTCCTCCACCTCATCCGATCCATTGCCCGTCCCATCGTCATCCATGCTGCGCAGCGAATGCGCATCCATGTCATCGTAGCTCTGCTGCAGCGCATGCGCGCTATCATTGCGCGTCGAGCTGACGCGGCTGTCGTTGTGCTGCGCCGCAGCTGCTGCCGCCTGTGCCGCCTGCGCCAATGCCTGAGCAGCGGCGTGCTGGGCGTGAGCGGGCAGCGGTTGCTGTGAGGCGCTGCCATTGCTGCTGCCGCCACTGATGCTGCCCACGCTGTAGCTGCTGTTGTTGGTGCCGCCGGTTGTTGTCCCCGCCCCCGCCCCCGCTGCTGCTGCTGCTGCCGCCGCTGCTGCTGCCGCTGCTGCTGCTGCTGCGCCCATTGATAAATCCAATTCGGGCTTCACATTACCACAAAAACTGAAGCTGTAATCATCGCTCAGCGCGGCGGAGTATTTGGACAGATTCAGCACGGATGCATCTCCAAAGGATGAGCTCAGTTTCAGGCCAGAGCCGGCTTTGCCGCTCAGGATGTTGTTGCAGCTCTTGTTGTTGTTGTTGTTGATATTATTGTTGTTGTTGTTGTTGTTGAGGTGCAACTTGTGAGCGAAGGCGCTCAACGAGAGATCACTGGCATGGGCGGCGCCCCTAGAAGTGGATAAAGAGAGAGGGGATTAAAATAAAGTTTGATTTTTAGAAACTTATTTATGCATAAAATAAAAAGATCGATATATAGATATATATGTATGTAGTTAGGTAGATAGATAAATATGTAGATGAATAGATAGGTTAATATTAAGATAGATAGATGGATAGATAGACAGATAGTTAGATGGATAAGAAATAATAGATAACCAAATAAATAAGTAATAAAATAATTAATTAAAAGACAGCTACAAAAAAATATAGAAAAATAGATAGACAACCAGATAGTACATTTTTAGAGTAATATATCCATCTATAAAATTATAGACTTATGTACTGTATCATTATAAATAGTTGAAATTCATATAAGAATGTCTACTCTTAAGTTTTGGCCGCATAAGCTCTTGGATTTACAAGTTATTATACGATCTCCACTATCCTATATCACTTGAGTGATAATAATAGCAGAAATAAACGAATAAAATTCAAAATAACGCTTGCAGTTCGATTTTCAATGATTTCCGGGGGCGTTTCCAACATTTTTAAACTAAATTTAAGACATTTTCAAACATATGAGTATTATCACAAAATTTCATAACTCCAGCTCTGTTAGTCTCTGAGATCTAGGGGCAGCAAAACCGAAAGACGCATAGACAGGGGTATAACATATATCTTCCCGATTATTGATAATATTTTCGAACAAAATTCATAATCATTATTAACTATATTCCAAAACTATCCTATTTTTTTACCCAACATTGTGCTATCAATCTCCTCGTTCCCCTATAAAGAAAACCATAACCAATATGTAACTCTGTCTGTGGCATATTCCAGCTGATAAGAGACTGGCTCGTAATTTCCGAGAATGGAGAATACCATAGACGAGAACTACGCAATTAAATAGAAATGCAAACTGTCCATTATTGGTCTGGCCAGGGTGGGGACGGAAACAAACATTGATAAGACCAAGTCGGGAAAAATATAAACAAAACGGAGAAGAGAAAAAAAAATACCAACGATACGACCACAAAAGCCGCAGGCAAATAGAGCGCGATTCGGTTTTTGGGACATGTGAAAAATGCATTTAGCCGTTTTGGGATGTGAAATGTGAAAGACCATTTGACTCACATATCATTTTACAGTTTTCCAATTGTCCTACTACCTGCTAAGAGAGTAAGACAGAGAGAGAGAGAGAGAAAGGAAGAGAGGGACTGGGAGTTGGGGAATTTTAACTGAAGTGTACAAATATGTATGCATGTTTTTCCCTTCTCCAGTTCTGAAACGTATTCGTGTTCTTCTAAAAATAGCCAAAAATCTCTAGCCAGACAGCTGCAGCTCTGGAAAATGTGCTTGAAATATGAGTAGTGCAACACGGGCTCCAGGAAATTTCAGAGCCCCGAAACCGAAAAGGGAAACCCAAGTGCCAAGACTACGAAAATTAAAAAAAAACCAAAAAAAACCTCATCGCGTTTTTTTTTTAAACTGTTTTATCCAATTCAATTGTTTCTGATAATAGTTGATCTCATTTACTCATTTTACTAAATGTAAGTCCCTTTTAAGTGCTTTCAAGTGGGTTTTAGAGATTGGTAGAACTAATATAAATCAATTCTCCTTATAATAATAAATATCATAATTCCGACAAATATAGCTGGGAGCGAAAATTTTTGGCTTATTTCTGTATTAAGTTAGCTTTTTTTCCAACTTTTTCTATAAAAAAAAATCTCGAAATACATTTTATAACGAAATTCGAAATGTTTGTTTAATTTTACCTATTATTAATTGTAAGTTTAGTTTTTTTTACGTGTTAAAACTTTTTTAATATTTTAATTGGAAAGTTAGGATTAAAGTAAAATAAATAATTGCACCCTTCTCTGCCGCACAAGCCTACAATTAATTTAACAACACCTTGAACAAGCAGAAGTTCTTGAGATAACCCTGTAAACCAGTACAAATAAAAATGTCAATTGTTTAATCATGTTTTTTTTTTTTTTATAACATAACGGGTGTCGACCTATTTGGGATTACGCAAATTGGGTATACGCCCAGTCGTTGTTATTATTAAGTTGGCTGTGTGACGCATATGCGCAAACATTTTCAAGACGATCTCGACATGCCTCCCTTTTTTTTTTGCTGAGATTCTGTTTTTTTTTTTTTTTTTTTGGGGCGCGGTTGGTCAAGCAGGCAGTGTGGGAGAGAGGGGGAGGAAGCGACAATTTCATCAATTTTTCAGCTCATTTGCTTATTAAATCATAAGCGTGACACAGCGAACGTCTGTCAGAGCGAGCGAGAAAAAGAGAGAGAGAGAGAGAGAGAGAGCAACCCCGTTGGGCTGGCTTGGTCGCTGTTCGCGCATATTTTTAACCCTGATCCGTACGTTGGCAACGCTTTACATTGCTTCAATTGCTCGAGAGAGAGAGAGAGAGCGGGACGCGCACACACACACACACGCGCGCCAACTCAATTGCTCGCTCTTCCTCTTCTTCTTGCCATGGCGCATGTACACAAATTTTAATCCACGCTTCTTTCGTCTAAACTTGGTCCACTCGCTTTGCTGCGGTACAATCTCATATCGCGAGTACATTGCGTCGTTCAATTGTCCCGCTCTCTCTCTCTCTCTCACTGCGTTCATTTATCATCTTCACTCGCCGCTCTCCCTGCCAATGCGAACTCTCTCATGCTTTCGCTCCCTCGCCTGCTCGCACGTTCGTTTCGCTCGTACATTTTGCTCGGCTCAACTGTTGCTCTCACTCACCCTCTCGCATGGCTGCTGCACAAATTACTCTCACTCTCTCTCTGAGTGGCGTCAGCAGCGCAGCAGCAGCAGCGTCAGCAGCAGGCTCTTTGCTCTGTGCAGCTTCCCTCGATTTTGTTTTTGGTTCAAGTGCCGATGCCGCCGACGACGACGCAGCCAGCAGAGGAGGCAGCAGTAATAATAGCAACAACAACAACAATGAGAACGAGAACGTTCTGTGTAATTTTCGCTCTGGACGAGATCTGCCTTTATGGCTCAAGCCGCGTTCCCGGGCCCGGTTCATTCTGTTCCGTTTCGTTGTCTGTTATCAGCTCAAAATAATAAAAATTTAAATATGCCCCTGTGTGTGTGTGCATGTGTGTGTGTGCGGGCATGTGTGGACCCGGGGCCGCCGCTGTCGCTGCTGCCGACTGTGTTGCCTCCAGAGCCGCTGCTGCTGCTGCTGCCGCCGATGTGGGTACAGTCAATTGAAAGGAAATGGCCTTATTTCATATAAATATATGTACATAAAGTACAGTGGGGGTACAGTGGGTAGAAGGGGGGTGTAGGGGGGCTTCACAATATCGCAGAATCACACATTGATGGACCGTGAGCCCTGACGAGCCTGGTCATTTCTTTGTTCGAATTGGTTTTTTCCCTTCTCTCATTGCACACGCACACACACGCACACCAACAGGCACACACACACACACACCAACAGAAGTGCAGATGTTTTTACAGAGGCTTAGCACAGATTTGTCTGTTACCCTCTCTCTCTCTCTCTCTCTCACGCAAATGATGCTGCGTAGCGTTGCGATGGTTCTCACATCATGCAAATTGCAGAGTCTCCTCCAAAAGAGTCTTATTTAAATCAAACTTTATACCCCCCAAAGGAAAGGGGTAACAAAAAAAAATAACTTTAAATTTGTATAAAATTTAACAAGGATTCACGGTTTTTTACTAATCACAACTGTGACTCATCACAAACAGTTTATTCTGCACTATACTGATTTATTAGTTGACTTTCATAATGCAGACTCAGGAATATATAGTATAAATTTAAATAAATCAAGAACTTCAAATTTCAATGAAATTTTATAAGGATTCACAACTTTTTACTAATTTAATTCACATAAACTGTGACTCATCGCAAATAATCTATTGTAAACTAGACTGAACTATTATATAGCTGACTATCATAGATCTTAAAATTCTTGATACTATGTAGAATTATTATATTTATAATTATATATAAAAAATATTTATAAAAATAAATAATAAGAAAAAATTTATAAATACATAAAAAAAAACTGTTTAAACATATCACAAACTAAAAAGATTTCTAAGTCATTACTAGAAACGCTTCTTCTTCCGTATCCAATTTTAAACTAACCACCCGGAAATATAGAACTTACGTGTTTCAGCTTACTAAATTATTTCATAGAAATTGCTCCTACATAATAGAGTGAACCTATTGGGTTACGGGCCCGCCCCAAACCCACAAAATGAATCGTCTTATTTGACTCTTATGCCATGTTTCACTTCACTGAACAACAATGAGAAGAACCCTATATAAAGTACGCATGTGTGTGTGTGTGTACAGTCAATAAGAATATAGTATGCGCCATCATTTTAATTTCAAAATAAGATCGATTGAGTCATCCAGAGAAACGTGGCAAAGGAAACAGTCTTCCATAATGAAAATACTTAGTTTTTTACACTTTGCACTGGACACGCAAAACAAGAAGTAGAGGAAGAAGAGGAACGTAGAAACGAAAAAGAAAAGTAAGAATCATGCAAAAATTTCGTATTTCTCTTTGTTTCCCCCTTTGTAACTAGTATGTTGCTAAAGTCTATATGTATATATGGTTTTAGGGCTAAATATTATGAGTCTCGAAACCGAAACCAAAACAATGCGACTAATCTTAAAATGGAAGAACGCGTTATTCATCGCTTTCCAGTCCGATCTTTGGCCCAGCTCTGTTTTGTTTTGTTTTGTTCTTTTTTTTCAGTTTCTTTTTCTTATCGCACATATTGCCCATTTGTAATATTAAGAGACAATACAATAACCGATGATTCGACCGGTCAACAATGACCAACTTCAGGTGGGTGTAAGCTGAGCCGCTGATAAGGTGAGTAGTACTACATATAATATCAATATTGCGAGCAAGGTTCTCTACATACTGCTTTCTAGGCTACTAGAACTAGATTAAGCTGAACCCAAATTGCTGACAAGTAATGTGTGTATGTGTGTATACAATATTATCGATAATATGTTTATCTATCAGCATTATTTTTATTTTTATCGCTTTTCTTCGTGTACTTGGGTTAGGTCAGGTACCTTATCGCATTGAAAACAATAGATCAGGTAGAATCTTGAGATTGGGCGCGGTAAGCACTTTTGTAAATATTTTATAATGAGAAAAAGATTTAAGAAGTGAAAAATAATTTATGCAAGCTTATTAAATATTTTAGTAAATCTTTTAAAATGAGCAAAAGATTTAGGAAAGGATTATAAAAAGATAATAAAGATGAGTTAAATATTTTTTTTGTAAATATTTAAATCAAGAAATAATACAAGAAAAGAAAAAAAAATTTCGAAAGTTTTTCACAGTGTAAGCATTTTGGGTCCAGCCTAATTATGTCTACAATTTTGTTGTGTACTCACTTTCTCTCCCGTATAACATCTCTGAGGAAATCCATAGACTCATAGAGACCCCATTTGGGTTTGAAATCATCACCCAATGTCTTCACATTGGCCAATTCGCGACGATACGATTCTCGCAGAGATTTAAACGCCCGCGCCACACGTCGTCCGGGCGCATTGAACTCGCGTCCGATCTGCTCCCAGGCGCGGTTCTTCTCCTCCTCGGCGCCCTTAAAGTTGGGCAGGCGGGAGTCCCATAGAATGGGTTTATCGTGAACCATTCGGATGAGTTTCAGCTTGTCGGAGGCATTGCGACGCACCACTGTGAATGATAATCAAAATAATTCATCAGCAGGGTCAGAGAGAGGGAGAGGGAGAGCGGGAGAGAGAGAGAGAAAAAACAGAGATTTTACGCACATTTTTTTGGCTTCTGCGCTGCTGCAGCGGGCACAGCAGCCAATTCGCCTTTCGGTTTCATATCCAGCGCAGTGGCCGCTGCGGCGGCGCTCATGTCCTGCAGCGAATTCGTTGTGGTGGGCAAAGAGCCCAAGGCGGCGGCAACGGCGACGGGCGCCATTAGAATTTGTTGCAGTATTTGTGAATTAATATTGATGTTGTTCTGCTTGTTGTTGTTGGCCAGCGCCTCACTCTCACAGTCACAATCAGTTTACACACAATTTATTAATAATCTTATTTTTTTTTTGCAATTTTTTTAATTTTTGAGCCAGCGCGATCGTTTGGGCTGCGACGGGGGCTGCTACCCTCTCACGACCAAGTTTAAACAGCAACTAAAAACCAAAACCAAAAAAAATAACAACCACCGCGAGCTGTGACGGCCGCGACGACAGCGACGACGCGACGTCAGCAGCGCCGTTAGCAGCGAGCCCGCATTTCCAAAGCGAAGCCAAAACCAACAAGAACGTAACTGCAGCTGACTGAGGCGAGTCAATCGGCAAATACTCTCACCAATGCTCACATTGTGTGACGTGTTACACACCCGACAATGCATGCGATATACTTTACGAAGCGCAGAGTATGAAAACACAAGCACGACTCACATGCGCACACACAACGAAGCACACAGACATGGGCCAAACAAAGACCCAGGCGCAGGCGAAAGAGCCACAAAAATCACGCGCGCTCAACATGCGCTGCCCTCTCTCTCGCTCTCTCTCTCTTTCGTTCTGCCGTTCTATTCGTGCCGTGCTCTGCTTGGCTCGACTCGACTCGGCTCGGCTCGGCTCTAGCCTAGTCGCTGCGCCTGGGCCAATACAGTACGTGTGTGTGCGTGCCTCGGCAATACCGTTATCGACGTCTGCGTCTGCGTCCGCGTCGACGTCGCCAGAACAGCGTCTCGCGCATTGCGCTCATAGAGAGCACTCCAGGCCATTGGGACCATTCGGACTCTGGGGCTCGGACTCGGACTCGAGCTTGTGCTCGGTTTCATGTTCGTGTGCGTGTTCGTGCTCATCTCTCTCTCTCTCTCGGCTGGAAAAATGCCGTTTAATTGCAATAACAGAAAGTAAAAGCGAGCGAAAGAATGAGCGCAAAACGACACTGAGACTGACAAACACACACACACACATACACAGGCACACATAAGCAAATCAAGAGCTAAAAATGTGTGTAAGACAAAAATCCGTTGACGCGTTAGCGCTGCCGACGTTTTTCAGTAGCCGCCGTTGCCGTCGTCGACGCTTGAAGATGGGAGAATTGTGATGTTTCCTTACGCGATACCCTACGCCAAAATCATTGGGTGATGCGTGGGATGGAAAATTTTATGTACATTTTAGCATATGTATTATCAATTTTAATTAATTTATTTTTAATTTATTTAACTTATTGTTTTTATTAATCAATTCATATTTTGTATTATTTTATTAATTTATAAATATTTTTTTTGTATTAAAACAGAGAAAAGATCGATAGAATATTTTTTTTATTCCCAGTATTAAAAAGAAATACTAAATAAAAGATTATTTTCAGTGTAGCGCACTTTGACTTGGGAGCCCTCTGAGATTATATTAACACTTCTTTTATTGTTCTGATGCATAATTTATTACATGTATTATAGAAAGAAAAGAAGAAAATCTTATTGTAATTTTTAAAAAAATCAACTGCAAAATTGAGACATCTTTATATTTTAACTGAGATGACCGACTGTACATGCTTTTGTAAATATAAATGCATTTTTTCATTTTAAGGATTTTATTCATTATCTCATATGAAGTGCAAATATACGCAATTTTTTGTGTGTAGAGCACCGTGAGTATTCGCCTTCGCCTGCCCTTTCGCTCGCATTCATTAATCGACAACTTTGTTTCGTTGCTCTCTCAGCTAGCGGCTCAGGCTCGAGCCACGACCAGATCAAAATGCCATGTGGCTCTCTCACTCTCTCTCTCTCTGTCTCCCCCTATCTACCCCACACACACACACACACACACAGACACATACATGCTCCTCATACGACAACAATTGTTGCACTTATTTCATTTTCCATTTCGTTTTTCGTTTGCCGCGATGCACTTCCAAACGGAGGGGAACGCGAGTGAGCGCGCTGTCTCTGCATCTGCGTTCGTGTGTGTGTGTGTGTGTGTGCGAGAGTGATTGAGAGCGGGTCGTGTGCAGTGCGGTGGGGAAGGGGGGAGTAGAAGCAGATTTGAGCCCGCTTAATAATGGTTCTCTTCGACGACGCTGGCGTTGGCGTTGGCGTCTCTGGCTGAGGTCGCGTTCAATTGCGTTTTAGTTGAATTTATTAATGTGCCCGTTTTGTGCTCTTGTTTTGCTTTTTTCGTTCTGCGTGCTGTCCTGCTTCTTCTTGTTCATCTTGCCTTGTTTCTCGCCGTTTGCTCGCACAGTGGTCGTCGTCGTCGTCATCGTTGTCGGGCTCTTGTAAGAATTTACAAAGCAGAAAAACATTTGGATCACACATGTTGAGCGAGAGAGAGAGGGAGGGAGGGAGAGGGAGAGCGCTGCAACGGGATGTCAACGACGTCTTCTCTTGCTCTCTTGCTAATGCCCAACATTTGCGTCTTGCAACGTTTTGCCTGTCTGCGCTTTGCACGCCCATTCGCCGCGGCGAGTGGAAGATAACAGCGAATTCCCGTGCAGGCATTTAAGCCGCTCAAATCTAGTAAATATCATCGACAGACAGACAGAGAGAGAGAGAGAGAGGTAGAGTGAGTGCAAGCGAGAGCGCATGCTTTTGTCTGTAAGTAATTTATGCCTAATGAACTATTTCCGGCCAAGTGTCAATTAATGTATTCTGTATGTACATTCTAGCCCTCGCTCACTCGCTCGCCGCGCACAGTGGGGCAGCAAGCAGCGTGCCCGCACAAATATTGTCATGATCATTTCTGGCAAAAAAAAAAAAAAAAAAAAAAAAACAGAAACTGCTCGCCTAGAGCTCTCCCGTTTCCGTTGCAGCCTTTGTGCTCTTCATTCTATTCTCATTCTCTCTCGCCTCCTTCTTTGGCAGTTTTCAAGCCAAATTGAAAGTCATGCCAGCTCGAATCGCTGATTACAGTATTTGCATGCGCGAAATTAATCTCTGTGTTTGGCTTTTATGTGTATACCATATTTGGGGATTTCTATGGATTTTACCAAGTTGAAAATTGTAGAAAATTCGAGAATTAAATCAGAAATGAAATTAATATAAAAAACTCATTAATTTTTTAAAATATTAGTTTTTGTAATTACTTGTGATTTAAATTGGTTTAAATATGTTAGGAAATTCGAGAAATACAGGGAGATATATTATAGAGAAGCTAAGAAATAGCTTACTTGCCTGCAGAATTGTTTCATATGTTTATTCAAACATTTTTTAATATTTTCCAAAATTCAAGAAATTTATAAAACTAGAAATTGTTAAATATCTTTCAAAATACTAAACAATTTAAATATTTTCTAAAATTAAAAAATTTGAATTATTTTAAACTTTTTTTTAGGGAAAGCTGCACATAAATGTGTATTGAGTGAGAATTATGCTCGAAAATAACCGGGTTTATTGGTCTGGTCATATCGGAAATACCAGGCTTCGATCGACCCCGTCCCTGATCGTGAGGCTTATCAGGCAAATTAATCATGAATTCAATGCAAATAGCTCAAGCGAGCTCTGGCTCTGGTAAATAAAGCCCATAAATATGGTATATATGGTATGTGTATGTGTATAAATATTGACACAGGTCGGAAGACGATGACGAAGAACTGGGGAGAAGGAGCGTAGTGGGGAGAGTAGGGTTTTTGCCGGTTTACTAGCCACGGTATTTCGATAAGCCAGAAATAGCAGAACCCTAATTGAAGAACCCAAACCGAACCCAACCCAAAAGACAGTTCAAGTCGAGTTGATTCAATCAGGCAATAAAAATACATATATCGAAATGGGGAATGTGGTGCGCTATGAGAAGGGGGCAAGACAGAGACTCATCAAGACCATGTTCAAAACAATATCGTTTTTTTTCAAGAAGAAGAAATGGTTAAATGAGTTTTTAGACGGGAATTCAAGTAAAACGATCGAACCGAAACGCGAAAAATCAGTTGGATCCGTTGTTGTTGTTGTTGTTGTCGCTGAAATATTTAAATTTTGACCCAACCCCAATCCAAATAAATTTCATGGCGTAATGTTTGCAGCTGTGTGCGAGTTTCTTCCCCCCTCAGCGTCGTTGTCTGCCTTCATATCGCTGTCTGTTTTTCTGTTTCTTCTCCCTCTCGCTCTCTCTCTCTCTCTCTCTTTTCTTTCGCTCTGTGCAGTACTCGCTTTTTGGTCTCTTGGGGTCAAAAACTGTCGCATATCGTTAAGAACCCGAAGCGTACAGCGCGCACTTCTCCAAATTGGCCATGTGCCTTCACAAGAGAAGGGAGTGGATAGAGAGAGAGAGAGAGAGAGAGAGAGAGAGAGAGAGAAAAAAAGAGAAGAAGCAAGCGAGAATCGTACAATAGGCATTTATTTTGTATTTTTCATTTGTTTCTTTGAACTGTACGAGAGATTACGAAGATGTAAATGAGGCTAACGTGCTGCACGGTACCGGGCGCGGCTTGACACCTTCAAAATCTTTGAAATTATTTAGCCTTTTTCCCGCCGTCGATTTGCATAGAATCTGTTTATCGTTTGCATTGGCATGATCATTTTTACCTATTTTAGGAATATTTATTGTTTTGTTTTCAGTTAAGATTGTAATTATTTTGATTCAATAAAGAAATATCGTTGTTTTTAGTAAATTTGGCAAATAAATTAACAATTTAAAAGAAAAGATAATAAATAAGAAAAAAATGTATACAATATCTGCCAAATTTCAGATATTATTTGGTTAGTTTAAATGAGTAATTAATTAATTGTTTTATTCAATGAAAATCATCTATTACCAATAGATCTATTTATATACGGCAGCGTTAAGAGGCTTGCCTAAATTCTAATAAAAATATATAATACGCAGCAATACATATATATAAGTATTATCAGTCAATTTCATGGCCGCAGCTCAGACAGTTTCTGAGATCTAGTGGCAAATACACTGAGAAAAAGGCAGAAAGATTAAGAAGAGAGACTGTGAGAACGGCATTTCCATAAACGTAAATATATGATTTAAATTTAAATTTATATTATATTAAAAATAAGCTAGCAAAAAGATGCTAAAAAGTTCAACAAAAAAAAAAAGATTATTATTATAATATAATTTTTGTAATTAATTAATACATATAGATATTTAAAAACAAACATACACAAATATACACTTATGCATTTATTTCCATTATGCACATTTATTTTGCGCAGTGTACACCTGGGAAAGGAACCGCTTGAGCGCGTCAGGGACTTGGCAACTGCTTAGCCAAAACACAAACCGCGCTGCTCGCGTCTTGTTGTTGTTGTTGCCTTGTGAGTGCATTGGCAAGTTGCATTTGAATAAATGAATAAAGAAGCGAATGTGCGAATGAATCACACACATATCCGCTAGTTTGTTTATCTATGAGATACTCGCATTCATTAAGACCAGCGCAGCCAATCAGACGCGTTTCTCTCCCTCTCTCTCTCTCTCTCTCTCTCTCTCTCTCTGTCTGTTGTGGTGGTTAACTCGCTGGTGTAGGCCAGCTTGGGCTATCGTACTTGTTGTCGCTTATCGCTGTTTCTCTTGTTCTTGTTTGTTGTAATCGCCGCTCGCCATTGGCCATGTGCGCTGATAATGTGCGACGCTGCTGCTGCTGCTGCTGCTGCGCTGCTGCCACGCGGTTTTTAGGGCCTGCCTGACTTGCCACATGTGTTGCCAGTTGTAAAGTAAATTCCCGCCTCGTCGCTTATCGCCTCGAGCAGTCGCAGCTCCCTGTCCCTCTCTCCCTCTCTCTCTCGCTCTTAATTACTCAGCTCAACTCACCAAAAAAAAAAAAAAGAAAACTGAAAAACCATCTTCCACTTTGAATCGACGTGCAGCGTGTGTTTTCCCTCTATTTTTTTTCACGTTCCTTGCTGAATGAGAACAGCAAAAATTTAATTAACAATTTACAGCAAACATTTTGGGACAATGGGGGACAACGACGCGCATATACCCTGTACATACCCCTAGTTTCTGGACACTCGAGCCCATACGTTTTTTTTTTTTCCATGTAGTAATACCCTTCACATAATCTGCCACTCGTTATCGGAGAGAGGCACCCACATTAAAGACATGTTTTTATGTTAAACAAAAATAGGAAAAACATGGGAATTTTTTAAAGTGAGTTAAAATACACAATATTCCTGCGATTAATGAGATAAATGTACAAAGTAGAAGTCAAAAATAAATTCTTTATCGATATTATCAGCAAGTATACATAGTCTATGCTGGTTATAATAATAAATACTACTTAGTTTCGTTCTCAAATCACGTCACGTTTAATTCAACTGATAAGGAATTTACTTTTTATTAGAATAAACTGTATTATATTTGAAGATACTCTATTATATTTTAAATGATGTGTATACATATATTTTAAGGAATATCAAGATTTTTATTGAAATATTTTTTTATTCTGTTTTTCTATTTTTTATAAAATACCCTTTCAACTGGAGTATACAACTTGTATACTATATATACATTATTATATCCTTACTATTCTTTATTATAATAAATATATATATTTCTAGAATATATGCATTATATATTCCCATTCCAAGTTGTGCATTATTCTTGATGTTTTTTCAAACTACCCTCTGCAGTTAGCTTACAGGGTAAACAGCGCAGACAGCATAGCACGCGAGTTAGTTAGTTGACGCGTGCGCTTGTCTTGCCCTCTGCCCCTCTTCCCCCTGCCCTGACTTGCCCCATACCGCTCCTGCTTCCCTCTTATCATCAAACTAAACTGACAGCAGCACTTATCACTCAACAATCGAGGCCACTGCCAGCATCGTGATGGGGTTGGCGAAGTTACCACCTAATCTTCCCTTGCCTTTCTATCCGAAACTGGCCAAGTAATTACGAGAGAACATGCCAAGTAGGGTATGAAAAGGCAGGGTGTTCGCATCTCGGCTCTATTCACATTTAAATGGGCAACCAAAATTGTTAGCTTTAAAGCAGAGGCACAAAGTGTGCTACGATTCCGATTGCAATTCTCCAGATCCCCAGCAAATGTTCTTGTGTGTGTGTGTTTGTGTGTGTGTGTGTTGACCAGTTTATAATGCCGGCTTGTCGTTGTCAGATGTAAGACAACAAAATCATAATCAAGCCAACCCGCGGGGACTTGCAGGGTTACATAGTGTGAGTGAAAGAGAGAAAAGTTGTGAGCGAGAAGGATGTATACAGAAGGGCAGGGGGGAGGTGTCCAGTGGGGAAGTCCTCTTGTAACATATCCCATACGCAATTGTAGCGCTGAAAAAGCTAATGAAACGACTTGTAATTAACCTAAGCAAACTGCATGCAAATATTGCATTAACCAACACTGAAAACAAAGTGTGTTGTTAAGCGCCACATAATTTCGTTAGATTAGAAATCGATTAATTTATTAAGGAATAAACTGGAATTTATGAAATAATATATAGTATATATATAACTGGTATTCAAAATTATTTAATTACTGCAGAATTCACCGAACTTTTGCAACACTGAAAACAAATTATCGATTGTCATATAAAATCATTTATTGAGAAACCCATATAGTAATCGATTAGTTTCGATACTATATATCATTTTGAATATTGAAAGTTTAATTTTATTATTTATTTCCCTCCCAGCTTTTGCAATCTATATATGAATATAAAGTATGGTATTCAGTTTATATTATTATATTATTTGTGATCAATCTGCGTTATATGCCAAGCTTATACACTCCACCTTATTATCAGCTATAATAATAATGATGATGAGGATGATATGTCTGGCTACATAAGAAGTGGTTAAATGGCAAAAAAATAAAACAGAAATGTTGTTTAAATTGGCAATTAACTGCACCATGATTGCACATATATATTACATATGTGCATATTATATATATATATATATATATTATTTGTACATACCTAGAATAGGCGAGAAGAGAGTTTTGGATGGTCACACGTGGCGTATGCGTAATTTATTATATTTTTACACGCAATTTTATTTTCCATTCGGAAATTTCTTTTTTGCTCCTTTGCACTCCCCCTAGCTACCTCTCTCTTTCACTTCCTCTCTCTCTCTCTCTCTCTCTCTCTACTTAAAATTCGATTTATAACAATTTGCGGTAAATAAACTCACGTTATAAATTGATGCATATTTTATTTTATATCTTTGCTTGTAATTTTTACAATCGTTGCGCTTTAAGTGCATTCACACACTCATTATACCCTGTAAAGTGACGTGACTTACGAAGGGAATATGCATTCGTGTTTTGTAAATGTCTTTACTATGCCTAAGCTCATATTTATCAAGTAAAATCTAAAATAATGCTATACTCTTGGGTTGGGGTTGCAGAGAGTGCTACGTGTTATAGAGTATTTTTCAGTCGAGTTCCCTACACTATTCCCATTTTCCAGCATAAAATTAATGCATAAATTATGCATACAAAGCGATTTCCCAAAGAGAAGGGGCGTGGTAGTGGGCTTTTTCACAAAAGAAAACCCCGAGAAGAGGGCGAAAAGAGACTCGCCTCTCTGTGTGCTTGTTTTTTTCTTGCACCGTGTAAACACTCGTAAAGCTCATAAAACTTTACACGCCCATTTAACCGGAGGCGATATACGATACGATAATGACAATATTTCACAAAGGAAGACAGCGAAATCGACTGCAATTGAGAAACATCCAAATATTCGGCCAACCATGCGAATACATATACATTCTTTAATTATAACATACATATAATATTCCCCTTGCAGATGTCACACTTTGGGAGTGCAGGGTATATCGTATAACAACCATGATAAATATGGTATGTCTTGCATACCATATAACAGAGATCTGTGGGTTCACACAGACATACATATATATGGCCTTATAGACTCCTGTGCAGGAATAATTTGAGGGATCTGTAACACCTCCATCTGAACAACATTGGTATACCCTTTATTGAGCAGTGTGAGTTGGGTAGCATATGCGATTCACATTCCCTTGTATCTCTGGGTATATGGTAAATGAATGAAAACAATTCCCCCATTCATAAGCTGTTTCCAAAAAAATAAATGAAGAAATAACACAAGTATTTGAAAATTCTTCATTTTTATTTCAATTTATTCATTCAACATATTAAAAATTTATTAAACACATTTTAACGAACATGGAAAAGAAAATTGCATTAATTTGAAAATATTTAAAGGTTCTTTTTAAACAGCCTTGGGACGAATCATCATTTTGACCTCTTTCAGTATGACCTCTTTCAGTATTGAATAATCCCACCACCAAATGCCTTTAACAAATCTCACATCTTCTTGGAAGTATATCCCATTGAGAGTGCTATAACGAAAGAAATCGAATTATGTATAAATGCAAAACATATTAACAGTTATATCGGTAAAAGACACTTACCAACGGGAACATGCATTGTACCACCAACCACCATTATTATTGTCTGTAGCGCAGTTTCTATCCCATCGGTCGTTGTCGCGATCATAAGTGGAGAACTTCATATTTCTGTGATAATACCAATGCGTCTATTGTGCCTGTACTACCAGAGAATACACCCAGCTTAATCATCCTGTACTGATCATCTTCACCCGAAATGGCGAATTCATCGTATCGGGCGAAGAAGGCGCTGCCATTGAAATATTTCATATGAATGTAAAGTTCGTGGGGTTCCTGGTTGGTTAATTTGTGGATTTTTTCCAGACCCAGGAAGAAGTCCCCGTCCCAGAAGTCTCCAAACCCGTCTCGGTACGTTTTCCAATCTCTTTGAAAGTCCACTCCGCCTTTGATCCTCTGTTGTATTACGGTCCATCCTGGACCTGCGATATCAGAGTTACAAAGTACCTCAAAAGTGTAACTATCGGAAAGTGATATATAATGCACGCCCGACCTATGTCGGGCAATGCAACCCTTCTTCTTTTCTTCTTCACTCTTCAAATAATTTACCAATTTTCCTGCATCTGCAATGATCTTAGCATTTAGTTTCTTCAGCTCCTTTTGTTGAGTCTCCGTTGTGTTCTTTAAGATTTTGATATCAAGAGTCTGAGAATGGATTTGTTTTGTTTTTTCACGTGAATCCTTTAATTCCGTTTCATATTGTTGAGTTTTCAATTGAATTACAGACTCTTTTTCTTCAATATCTTTTTCTTTTTTTTTCAATTCACTTTTGAGTTTTAACCTTTCCGTATCTCTGATATGACCTGCTTCCTGCAATTGGTATCATTCTTAACCTGCTCTTCAAGTTCTCTAACCTGTTCGTTTTTGAGTTCGATCTCCTTCTGAAGCTGTTTGTTTTCATTTTTCAATTCTTTAAGCTCGCTGATTTGATGTTGCATGGATATTATTAGCATTGCGTCAGATTCTTCTTTGGCTTTATGTAACTTTATAATGTCATCCTTGGATGTAGCCCTTGCAATATCTAATCGGAGCTGAGTCACTTCTTTTTGCAGTTCTTCAATTTGATCATTCTTTCCCTTCATTTCAGCATTATTCTTGTTAATCTCCTGATTTACCTGTTCAAAGTATGCCATCATTGGCTTTATTATATTGTATGCATAGTCCCCGCACTCTTTGTCCTTTTCATGGGATATACCACAATGCTAATCAAGAGAAAATACAAATTTAAATTTGGTCACTTATGATGCTGATCCTTATTCTCTTATATTATATACGAGTATGCATGTCTTACTCACCCGATCGTATTCTTTTGCCTCGGCCTGTCCTATCGAATCCCGAAACAGGATCGGGCAGAGGAAGAGAAGTAATATTAGTCTCATTTGAAAAGAGATACTTCTATTTATACGGAACACTTAAGTTGCACACTTTAGACTCAGACTAGGCTGAAATATTTAATGATTTGTTCCAAGCAGATTCGCGTCTTTTATAGCGCAGAATGTGCAACTAGGAATGACGTGGTCTGATAAGGCAGATGTGGCGTGATGCGTGTTATCAAATTATTTAAATATGCAGGCCCATGCACTTCTCGAATCCGGGATCAAAACGTTTTGATTAGGGTTCTTTAAAAATAAATTCGATGTCGAATCAAAGTACTACGACTGAGTCTCTTTAATTTATAGTCTATTACGAAAAGACTAGGCACAGATTCCTCTCATTTACTATATATATAGTATACTATACTATATATATTTGATATATTACTGACGGGAAACAATAGATTAGAACATGTTCCACAAATGTCTTATGCGTTATGTTTTACTTTCTTAAGAAATTTCACATTTATTCGTCGATTAGTTTTGAATTTTGTTATAGATAATCGTTTATTTTAAACAATAAATTATGCATTGATTTAGTTGTGTGTTTCCCTCTTGGGGAATTTCCTTAACTTCTTCTGCCCACTAACTATACTATACTTCAGCCGATAAGTAGGCAATAAATACATATAAAACTTCTCCGATTGTCAGCCATAAATTGTAAATTTAATGTGGCCCAAAAGGCTGCACACACACATGCACACACACACACAGAGAGAGTCAGCCTGGTAGTCAGTGAGTTGTCAAACAGTTTTATTGACTTTCTATACAAGTTGATTTCAAATGCTGCCCCCTCCCCCTTCCCCGCTTATCCGATAAATAAACAAACCCCTCGGCCAGTGGGAAAATAAACACTTGGCCGCACAGCAACAAAGGAGGAGCCCAAAGAAATAGAAGAAGAAGGAGGGGCAGGAGAAGAAGCAGCTGAAGCAGATCAAAAAAAAAAAAAATAAAAATAAAAATAAAAGAAGAAAATATTGGAACGTCAAGGTTTTGTACCGGAAACAGATTAGAAAACTTCAACAACAACTGACCGAAGTTGTTAAAAATAAACTTTTGTGAAACCCCCCGCCCCTGCTTCGCTACACTTTTAGCTTCATCTTTTTCCCCTTTCTTTTTTTTTTTTTTGAGACTGATACGAGGCGCGGGTCCTTAAGTGTGTCGCATATCATCGAGCGCAGGCAACCAAATTGACATATGACATTGAAGTTTCGGCAAGCGGCAAAAACTTGGCCAAACCCTTTGCTGACACCCCTCCCCGCCCCAATACTTTTTAGCTTTAAAGAAAAGCTTCCTGCTTAAATCTCAAGAAATGTTAGCGGGCTGTCGCAATGAAATTACACATTTTAACACGTTTGCCAGGGATCACTTAACACTTTAAGTATCGCGTCCATCCGCAATAAAGACCAAAGTCCATTCCCATAGACGTAGACGAGAGAGAACTGTACGAACTGCAATTACCCTAGATAGAAACAAAAGATAGCCTATTATGCCGATGATATTGTAAAAAAAATATTATTTCCCTCAGTGTATTTCATTTTTCAGAAAAGAAAAAAAAAGCGTATAGAAATTACGTTAATTTGTAATTTTTAATGGAAATCATCATTTGAAAATTAAATTGAATTATAAAAAAAAAACGTTTGAAAGCTAAAACATTAAAAAAAAACTCTAGAATTCCCGCTTTTCGCATTTAATTATTTTTACAGCTGTAAGTGTTCAATAAAACGATAGAACGATGCATTTATTAACGATACAACGATAATAATAATAATAATAATTAATAATAATAATAATGTAGGAAATTCATTATGATCGATAGTATCGATATTTGTTTCGATTTATTTTGATTAATCATCGAAAAATCTATCGAATACTTGCGTAGGAAGTTCCTTATGATCGATAGTATCGATATTAGTTTCGATCTTTGATTAATCACGAAAAGAATCGATAGAATCGCAAACGGATTGTGATACAGCACGAGTGCATGAATCGATATACCCTCGGGAAAATAGGGTAGCGTATTCATTTGAGTGAGCAACGATTTTAAAATGAAACGTGGGGGTTGGGTTAGGTTTGTTTTCAGCTCGAAACCTTCTACCTTCCACACATTCGTGCTGCTGCCTTTTACAACGTATATTGACGACTCTTCTGGCAGTTTTAATGCCGCCCAGACACATCGGAATTTGCGCCCATTGCAGAGAAGGAAATGTTGTGTTGTTCCCCGACAACTTGGCAGCCCTGCCTGCACACCCTCCCCCTGTTGCTTTGAAGTGGTTTATACTGATTAGTCGGGTAAATTGGCTTAAAAACGCGCGGTTTACGTAGGGTATAGGAAACGGGGTAAGACACAAGTCGACAGCCAAAAAAAAGCACTTGGGGGCAAAGAGAGAGAGAGAAATTGCTATACCCTTTTTATAACGCTTGAGGCGTCTGGCATAGCTCACACGATATACCCTAAAAATGACTAAGGGTATACAAGGCGAACAAAAATTGCCAGAAATTACAGGGAAGCAGCGCCTCAGACAGACAGACAGAGAAAGACAGAAAACGTTTAGTTTAGTTTGGTTTTATTGCCAACGCGTTGCTAATTGGCGGTTTTATAGTTTTAGCTTGTAATGCACACCCCACCCCCTGCTCCCACATACAGCCCATGGCTTCCTCGCATGTGGCATGCGGCAGGCATGTGGCAGGCAGCCAGCGGCTGTCAAACCACCAGTTGCCACCTCGATCCACAGCAGCAGCAGCAGCAGCAGCAGCAGCAGGAGGCGCTAATGATGATTGGCAGCTGTTAAAATGATTAGAGAGTTCGCCAGAGCGTTCGATGTGCCCCCCTTCCCACTTCCCACCACCCACCACCCAAGCCATACCACACCAAAATTTTGTGTCGACCTGTCGAACCCGTTAAGCGCGTAATACGTTTAAAAGTTCAACTTGAAAATGGCGTTTTGCAGTGCAAATGTTTAACTCATTTCCGTTCGCGATTTAAGTACTTTTGGGGCGTGGCAAACACAATTTAAAATATGCTTTAACTATTTCCAATATTTTAGTATATTTATGTTAAATTTCATTACTCTATCTCTGTAAATAGCCGAGAACGAACGGAAATACTGCGACCTTTCCCATCAAAACTGACCAAATTTCAATGCAATCGGAGTAATTTGTGTAGCGTTTAAAATTTTGAATTATTTTTGTATTTTATCTATCATTTAGACTGGCTAAATATTATATAGATTTTTTACATAAGACATTTTCCAATCAACTCTTAAGCTGTTTAAATGATATATTAATAATATATCTTATATTTTTTCAAGCTTTTCGCTTCTAAATCTTAAGATTGAGTTGAGAAAATCGTTTCAATGTTTCAATGATATTTTAGTTATGTATCTAAGAAGCTTCTCAAGCATTTTAGCTTCTATAAAAAATAAATAAACTATAGAATATACAAATAGCATATAGAACTAATTCATTTTCAAGCTGAGAGCTTATTCGAATTTGAGCTTCAAAGGGATTTACTAAATATTTTCCTAATATTGTGTACATTTTCCAATCATTTTTTTTTTTTTTTTTTTTGTTATTTGAGTTTGACAAAATTGTGTAAAATTGCAGAAAATATTTGTGTAAATTAAATTGTTGATATGGGAAGACAATAAAGTTGCTTTGATTAGGATTTGCCAACGAATAACAAAACAAAATGCAAACGAAGAGGGGAGAAGTGGAGAGCAGAGAAGAGTAGAGAACTCTTTGCATAAATCGATCAAAAATTGTTGGATACATTTTTTCTTGCTCTGGCAATTTTTGATTAGCATTTCGATTTCGGGCAAAGTAATAACGATTTGAGAGGGCTGTGTCAGTTGACACAGCTACTTTCGCTCTCTCTCTCTCTCTCTCTCTCTCTCTCTCTCTCTCTCTCTCTCTCTCTGACACACACATGCAGTTCGAACAATCGCAGTGGATTCATTTTGCGTGAGAAATTTTCAATTAATATGCGCAATTGCAATCGACGGCGACTGCGAGGGAGTTTTTAGCATATTTCGTATAGAGAGGGATTCTAGTTCTGGCTGCAGTTATGTTTTTGGCATTTTTCTCTCTCTCTCTCTCTCTCTCTCTTTCTGGCATTTTGTATTCAAGTGTAAATTGCATTGCAGCTGGCACTCTGTGGGGTGTGGCGATTTTTGCATTTCGAGTGTCAGCAAAAGGCAACAAACAGTTTGGGCCATGTTGTCGCAGGTGGCGCCACAGTGCCGTATGTGACAATGCCAAGTAGTTTGCCAGGCAACAGCCAGAAGACCTAACCAGCCTGCCATCCATCCATCCATCCATCCATCCATCCGTCAGGCATTTCTTTGCCAGTTGATGTGAAGAAGAATTTACAATTCAAAATGCCGCAAAATTGTCTTCGGTTCGCGTGCTACATCTATTTGACAGCTGTCGCTGTCGCTGAGGAACTTCTGCTGCCTCCACTCGAGAAAGAGATGGCAACAGTGAGAGAGAGGGAGAGGGGTGAAGCAACTTTGTCTTGCCGCTTTTGTAAATGCAAATTTTCAATCAAACTCCGAGACGACGCTGTGTGTTGTCACTTGTATCATCAACATCTTTGGGCTGCCTAAGCCGGGCTCGAACCACACACCGCGACCCTTTCGCTCCTGTTTCTTTTGTCGCCTGCGCCTATTGCATATGCAATACATATGTCTCATTCGATTGCAGGGCGAAGAAAGCGCATCGATTTATCGATAAACATATTCAACTAGTCGGAAAGGTTCTCAATCGAAGGAAAAATATTAAAAAAAGACAGAGTTGACTGTATATGTATATCTAGTATATTCGATAGTTCGATAAATTTATTAGCTAAGATAAAGAAATTTATATATATTTTTAGTACATTGTGAAAAGTATGCACAGCCGATTAATCTATATAAAAGTCTTTTTTGAAAAGTCGATAGATATACCTATAATAGAAAGGGTAAGAAAACAAAACAATAGACACAGACTGAATCCAATTCGATATTATAGAATACACTTCGATAAACACTCGATAATGTAAAATAATAATATCTTACACAATATTCGATTAATCGATAGTTCCATCTACGAATTATTGAAATATTATTTTTGTACTTTTGTTACAAAATCGAAAATAAATTCGGTTTTTTTAATGTATCGAAACTTGTGGACATACAATCGAATAATCGAGTTTTTTTTTCTCTACGATTCGCAGAACAGACTGTCAATTGACTAGGGAGATGGCTTGCTGGGAGGGGGGAGGGGGATGGGAGTTGGACAAATGGGAAATGCGGAGCAAATCCCTGTCTATTTAGGAACTTAAAGCGGCTTTCCCGCTGCTGCTGCTGCTGCTGCTGCTGACACCTGAGGCATTTCCCCGGTTCGCTGGCAAAGTTTATTGATGTTTTCTTTCTCGTTTCTCTGACCCTTTCTCTCCCTCTCTCTCTGTCTCTCTGCGTCTGCAGCTTTTATGCGGCGCCATCAAAGAAGAAATGGAAAAATCTCCAAAGGCGCTACGAGTAGTTTTACGCAAAGTGCCAAAGAAATGTCAATAAATGGCTCGCAACACATAAAAAAGATATGCACAAAAGGCAATAAGAGATTGCTCCGCCAGGAGGAGGAGGAGAGGAGGAGGAGGAGGAGGCGGTGGAGGAGGTATCAAGAGAGGATGGGCGTGTTTGCCAGCCAGCCAATTGGCCACATTAAAAGCGAAGCTTGTAAAGTCTCTACTTCTCTCAGTCCCTCTCTCTCTCTCTCTCTCTCTCCCTCCCTCTCTCTCTCTCTCAGTCTCTCGACAATCTTCGGTTTTTGTTTCCTCTGTTGCTTGCCACAAAAATATCCTTTTATGATTTATCCCAGCGGTGCCAGTTAAAAGTTGCACAAAAACATGTGGCCAACTATGCTGCCTCTTACCCCTTCGGGCTTCCAGGGGACATTTTTAATAAGATTGTGTGGGCGTGTGCCCCCAGAGACAGCCCGAGAGAGCGGGTAAGGCTGGCGCATATCTCTCTATAAGTAAGTTATTTAAAAATTATTTATGTGTCAATTATTGCAGCTTTTGTGCGCTTCTTGCTCCTCCGCCTGGGACCAAATCGAATTTCTGACCAACACTTTGGCGATTTATGGTTAAGGGGCAGGGGCGGCGGGCAGGAAAAAAAGAGTATGTTGCAAGCATTATATAGATGAAATGACTCGTAAAGCCAGCACGAATTATGGCCAAGCCGGTGTATACCCCACTCGAGATAATTGCAATGAATTATGCCGAACCAAATTGAGCAACTTAAGGAGAAATAATGATCATTAAAATATTATAGTATAGTATAGTATAGTGTAGTTTGAGAACAGTCGATACCCTGAGAACACTCGCAAAACACAATAGCATATATAATTTTCATATTGTGTATTTTTTATTGCATACTTTTGAAAAGATCTCTTGTAAAATATCACACAGAGTTTCCGAATAACGCTCAAACTACTAGAAAAAGTTTTTTAAGAAACTAAATCATCTTTAATATGCATAATATTAAATAGATAATAAATTACATTCAAAGATAATTTTAAATTCTCGAAACAGTTTTTGTTTTTAATTTAAAAATTGAATAAAAAAAAATATTGACTAAGATCTGTAGTTATACTAAAATGGGGCAATATTAAGACGTATTATCAGAAAATTTCATAATTCTAGCTCTTATAGTCTTTGAGATATGGATTATTAAACGATTGCACTTGCATATATATCGCTATGGCTGTTGCAGCTGATCAAGAATATATATATGTATGTTTCTCTCTCTCTCTCTCGCTCTTTGTATGTGTGTGCTGGCCCCGTTATTGTCCACAGGATGCGGCAAATATGCCACTTTTATGGCACGCTTCCGCATCCGGCGAGCAAGACTGAGCGAGGTAACAAGCCGGATATAGTTGGTAAATTACGGCCCCAACCTGCGACAAGCTCGATGCACCAGAGACAGAAACAGAGAGAGAGACAGAGAGAGAGAGAGAAAGAGAGAGAGCGAAGAGCTAAAGGAAGTGGAAAAATGTAAAGTAGCAACGCACTGGCAAAACTATCTATAAGTATGTTGACAAAAAAGAAAAAATAAGACGCAGAAAACTCTCGCAACGAATTGCGCATACCCTACAATAGAGATGTGTAAGAAATATATATATTTTAGACTCATCTATATGCTAGTATATCTTCAAAGATTCCTATTCTATACTACACCAGCATGCAGTGCGCCTGCAGGAGGAGGCAGGTGACATCGATGCGCTGCTTTGCAGTTTAACAGTTTGGCAGGCAGAGGAAGTGCAGCAGGAGCAGGAGCAGGAGCAGGAGGAGGAGCAGGAGGTGCAGCCGGTGGCAGCCGGTGGCAGCTGGTGGCATCTGTTGGTGGCGCATTTTTAAGTTTTACGTGCGGCACGTGCGGCAAACATTGCCCAACCATGGATATGCGTATGCAGATGCTGCTGCAGCTAGGTAGGGTGTCGTGTGGTGTGGTGTGGGGCAAGGGTTGGGTAGGGTAGCTGCTGGCTGTGCTGCCTCACGCGTGTGCTCCTTGAAGCCGCGTGGCCTGCATCGTCAACGCGTCGCTGCTGCTGCTGCTGCTGCCTGCGCTGGGACTGCGGCAGCTGGTGGCAGCCCCGTTTTGGGATGCCAACTCGCTCGCAGTTGGCAGCAGTTTAGGCCAGCACTCAGCTTGGCCCAGTTGTGCGAGCCGAGCGGATTGGCTTAAAGACTAAGGCTCATGTTTTGTTTGCAATCATCCTCAGTAACTTTAGCTAGTTTTATTGTTCTTTCTTTCTCTTTTTCTTTCTCTCTCTCTCTCTGTGCATGCCCTATATTATTATTCTTTCTCTCACTATACAATGTCTGCCTTTTTAATTTATTTATAAATTTATTTTATATTAAACATTTCTTTATATTATTGTCTTTCTTTTCCGTTTCTTTTTTACGTAGAACTCTTTTATTGTCTATTCATTTCTATTTTGCCTTCTTTCTCTATATTTTATTTTTATATAAAAAAAAAACTTTATTTTATTTCTCCCGCTTATGTTTTTGTTTCAGTCTCTTATACCATCTCTCTGCCTTTATTAGGGAGAAGCTCAAATTTAGCTTCTTCACCAACTCTCTATTTATTTTTTATTTTCTCTTTATACTCTTCTATATACAAATATTATGAGAAATATTATTTTATTCTTTCTGTCTCTGTCGAAATATGTTTTAATCTCTATATATTTTATTCTCCTTGAGTCTTCTTGATTTGCTCCTTCTTCAAATGGCAAGACATATGCAAAATGTTTCTTGTCTCTTTCTACTTGAGAAGCTCTTCAGTTTCGCATTCTCTCTCTCTCACACACACATATTGCAGTTCCTCTCTATCTTGCGTAGTCTATCTCTTTTACTCTACAGTAACTGCACTTGTTCTTAGCCTCTCTCCCTCTCTCTCTTTCTCTTTCGGTATTTCGCTCTCCCTCGCACTGCAGGCATATTTAAAGCAGTTGCAACTTTTGGAGCATGCAACAAATTCGATTATTTTATCTGTTTCCCGGATATTTCCTAATAGTCGAGCTGGGCAAATTGCAGTGTGCCACAAGAGCTGAAGGAAAACAAAGCACAAAAGTGTCGTAAAATAAAATCAAAATGTAAGCGAAAAGAGGGACAGAGAGAGAGAGAGAGAGAGAGAGAGAGCAACAGTTGCAGAAATATGTAGGAGATGAAGAAAAGAAAGAACCAAGTTCGAAGTTTAAATAAATTTTTTGACTTTAGCAAAAAGTTCTTCAATAAAATAAAATATCTAGACACGATTCAGGGTGTGCTCTATGGGGACTCTATGGGGATTCCGGCGGCAGCTTGCCTAGTCGTGGCATGAAAATGCGCTAAAAATAATGGGCCCAAAGCCTTTTGGCATTAAGTCGAGTTTAACCAGAAGCCGCGCCAGGATGTGTGCACAAGGATATGGGCGACCACATAAAATGTAATGCTCGATACTGGAAATAACCTTCCCCCTTTCCCTCCCCCCACACGGATGGGGATGCCCCACAACGGCGACTGTTGCATTATGAATGTGGCATAACTTAAGCACAACACGGACTTGCAACATGCAACTTAAAGTTGCACGTTCATATGGTCTCGACCCCTTTAAGATTCACATCCCCTTATTCTCTTTAGTTTCTAGTCATGAAATGTTCATGAAAATAGTATAAAAGACTCTATAAATAAAAAAAATATATAGATATATGTATATAGTTGTTGGAAAACACTAGTTTTAATAATAAATAAATGTATGTAACACCCTCAACACACCTGGAACTCTAATTTTTCACAGATCGTAACTTTCTTAAAAATCAAACGATTTTCATGCGGAATGACATTTTGTTTATGTTTTGATTATCTGAGTGATTCTACATTTACATTATATCATAATAGACCTTTTGAAATTTTTTGATATTTTGGAAATTTAGACAATGGTCCCCCCTGTAAAATTTCAACAAAATTTTTTTTTTCAAAATTTTATATCGCGAGGTTTTAATTTTAATCGATTGCGGAGGTCAAAATAAGTAATAAACAAGTGTTTAAATCGATTTTAGACGATACTTAATTTTGGCCCAAAAATCATGTCGGAATGGTCAAAAAATTAGACATGAAACACCCTCAACAGGCCTGGAACTCTAATTTTTCACAGATCGTAACTTTTTTAAAAATCAAACGATTTCCACGCGGAATGACATTTTCTTTATGTTTTAACAAGCAGAGTGATTCTACATTTAAAAAATTGCATGAAAGATGTTTTAAAATTTTTTGATATTATGGAAATTTATCCTCCCATTAATTTAAAACAAAATATTTTTAGTTTACGTTTTAAATCACGAGTTTTTAAGAACGAGTAAGCCATATGTAGTTGAATGGGATTTATAATATTCTTTAAATCTTTTTATTAAGAAAATTCTGGTTAATCAGTACAATATGTTAACTATACCATAACTAACGTCGATCCGAGTCTGTTAGCTCCTCTTTCAGCTTTAGTACATCCCATCTAGCCGAGTTTATTTTTATTTTTAAAAATCAGCCTTATGTGAGTGCATTCAATAAAAGGGAATAATATAATATATAATAAACATGACATTGTTTGATTACTTCTCGACAAATACGTGTAACGGAAATGGCTACACTGGACACACAGAGAGAGAGAGAGAGAGAGAGAGAGAGAGAGAGAGAGAGAGAGAGAGATGCAGATAGCATAAAGTGTCCTTGATGGAGTCAGCGATATGGCACACTATCATATCATATCGCATATGGCATTGTGCTCACAATGAAAATCTAATCTATTTTTGATGAATCACAATTGTGAATTTCCAACAATGCCGCCAGTGAAGCAACGATGCTGGCAAAATTATTGTTACATATATGCATGAAAATACTATCCCTATATATGAGAAAGCATGACACTCTCGACTCCCCTACTCTGTTTATAACATTTGAATTTCTCTAGTTTAAATAAAATAAATAAATAAAATAAAAATCAATCTATATTATGTATAATAATATAGAGAAACTACTTTAATTTTTCAAAGTTTTGAGGTCTTACAATATCATAGTTATTGTTTTGGGTAGAGCATACACTTGCCTGCTATGCCTCCATGGCATTCGCATACAAGTTTTTTGCTTATGTCCTCCCCTTTGTTTGGGCACTTTCTGATGCTGCTGCTGATTTGGCATGCACAAAAACAGCGAATCCTTCAGATATGCAGAAATTGTCATCAATAAAATAAATTGTTGCATTATTATTTGCAGTCTATTTTATTTTATTTTATTTTATTACAGCTTACTTTTATTTATTGATTATTCATGAGGTTCGCTCGCTCAATAAGATTACAACAAATATGCTCTTCACTTTGTGTACTCAAACTCATTAGAATCGGTAGAGTAAAGTTAAGATACTTAACAATATGTAACAATTCGAGTGCAATATGTATTTGCGTAAATAATTCAAAAGCCTAATGGAATTGTTAAGAACCCTCGAGTTTTCGTTTCAAATAAATTGTGAAAATCAGCAAAAAGTCAGTCAGAAATTGTTTTAGTTTTTTTTTTTTAATATTCAATTTAAAACTTTTGTATAATAAGCCTTCACTTACCTGATATATCAATTGTTCCACTCTCACGACTGATGCCTCTGATGTTCATCTAAATGGTTGTCCATTAATAACAAGTACAGAGTGAGAGAGAGAGAGAGAGAGAGAAACGAGAGGGAGACAGATGCAAATTCAGGGCAATTGCAGCTTATAAATATGCTCGACTAAATTAACTGGCCCATAAGATGAACGACAAGAGAAGGCCTAAAAAACGTATAGCCAAAGCCCAAACAAAAGGACTGAAATCTTGTCGTAAATTTCACACAAAAAGAGGGGGAGAGAGAGAGAGAGATACTGAAATAGAGATAGAGAGAGAGAGAGTGCTGCAAACAATTAAACAATGAAAAGTGGACAGTCAAATGACCAGGGCAAGGATGGGGTTTGGGATAGGGTATTACAGGTGCGACGGTGTGTCGAGCTCATAGTTTATTGCCTAGTTACCTACCAACTGTCCGCACTTCATCATCGGTAAGGTATTTGACTCGAGACGATTGTCTCAGTCAATGGTTACACACTTAAATACCCTGTAAATATTTCATTGGTTGAAAGATAGATTGCAAATTGATTAAATAAAAATTGTGCAGCCAAATAGTTAGTTCTGATGCGACAATTGTTAATCAATTCAAATAGAAATTTAAGATAATAAAAAATAAATTAAAGTAATTTAAGTAGAACTGCGGTTAATTAATATATCTTACTTGTAATTATACAGGAAATATTTAAATATAATTAAAGAACTGCAGTCTGCAGAGAAAATATAACTTTTAAAGGAAGACTCGTGCTCATTTTCCTATTTGGTATATTTTGGTATAATTTATACTATATGGTATAATTTTAGATTGCAGAGAAATACAACAATTTAAAGTGAACTTATATTAATTTGTAGATAGAATATAGAATTTAATTAATGTAATATGAATTGGAATTTACTTAAATAATTTTAAGTCGAAATTAATATTTCTTCATTTAATTTAAATTTATAAATTAAATTGATTTAACAATAAATATTAATTTTGATATTTTCAGGTTAAATTACAAATTTGTTTAAATTGCATACTAATTTGAAGAGTATTTGCTCGTGAGGTACGGTTCAATTTCTGAGTCATTGTTGTTGTTGTAGCTGCCATTTTGTTTTGTTGTTGTTGTTGTTGTTGTCTAGACAAAGGCGCGTGCCAGTTGCCTGCAGACGACAATGGCGCCCAAAAGCAGGCAACAAAAAATGATTATTTATAAATTGTTTTTGCGTTTGTGTGTGTGTGTGAGCAAGAGAGAGAGAGAGAGAGAGAGCAACACTTTCAACAAGGCAGCTCAACCCTCTCCCTCTAGTCTGCCCGAGCAACAGAGCCAGCAAATCTTTTGACTTTGGCATAAAGTTGTGGGGCGGAATGAGGCAGCAGGTTGACGCTGCGTCTTCTATCTTCTGTCTTATTCTATTGGCATTTATTGTTAACTCTTCCGCTGTGTGTGGCCCATTGTATGTTGTTTCGAGCCTATTGTTTAACTCAGTTCCAGCACAATTTGCACAACATGAGAATTATTGCGCCTGCATTGCACTGGCAGTTCAAGTGCAAAGCGAATGCCAAAAGGCACAAAGAACGAAAGAAAGAGAGAGAGAGAGAGATATTGTAAGGTAGGTCGGCAGACAGAGACAGAGCCATTGCATTTTTTAATTAAATTCTCAGTGGCAACTGCACAAATACAACGCTTCGAATTCGCCGGGCAATTTGAAATTCGCTTCGCTTCGTTTCGCTGTGAACTTTTTTTCGTTTCATTTCATTTCGTTTCTTTTTTTGTTTTTCCCTTTTTTTTTATTTCTTCTCGCATTGCTTTACGTTTCAATAAACAATTTTTATTGGCCCCATGGCCCCACGCAGAAATAGTTTTCTATTTTCCCTTCTCTCCCCCTCTCTCCGTCGCTCTCTCTCTCTCTCTCTCTCTGGCACAGTTCTTGAAACCACAAAAAGTCGAACCTTGTTTATATAGAATATTTATGTTGGGCAAAAAAAATTAATTAACTTGAGAAATGGAAGCAAGAATGGCATAAGTATAACTGTAGTTGAAAGTAATGAAAGTAACTTAGAGATCGTTTTAAAGCAAAGCAATTCTGATATCTGAATTAGGAGATTTTTTCTTTTTTTCCGAAAACTGCGAATTAATACAAAAAAAGAAGTGTTTAAGCAAAAATATTGAGATTGCCTGAGATCATAACGAAATGAAATTAAGTTTGTATAATATTTTAAAAAATGTATTCTTTTTCTTAATCATCTTTTGTTTATTCTCTTTTTTCCCGAATTTTCGATGTTGATAAATATATTTTTTTTTTTAGCTAGTGTAACTAAACGATTAATCGATATGTTTAAGAAATTACTTTTTGCGGATCTAATCGCTGCATAGCTTATCCACGCACTAAACACATCCACCTTCCCCTACCTCCCACACACCGCTCCTTGACACCTTCAACACACACACACACACACACACACACACACAGGACAGTCGCTTGTTTGCTTTCAGTTAAATCGCAACAATCAGCGCTAATTGGAAAATTTAACAGTTCATAAAAAAGTTTTGACGCGCCAAATACCCCGCAATACAGGTGCCAGGGGGTGTTGGGCGGTGTTGTATGGTACATGTTATGAAAAGGTCTCGATGCTACTACATACACATACACATACACATACACATACATACATACACTACCCAACTGGCACTCAGAGTAGGGCGGGGAGTTGTTGACCCACATAGAACGCTTTTTGTAGCCCGCCTCAGTGGCGTTGCTAAGCTTCTGCCTCAGTGGCGCCTAAGGGGGTTAAGGGGGGGGGCGCAAGGCAGAGAAGGGATACCTCAATGATGGCAAGTGCCATGAGCACGAGTGTGTGTAGAGCACAAAAGTATGGGGTACATACATACATATGTATATACATATATAGCTTACACCTGGTACATTAAAAAAACTATCAGCGTGTGTTTCATTTCACTTTTGAGCTCGCTCCCCCCACCCGCTCGCAACCTACACTAATTTCGCACCACTAATTACAGTTCTTTTTTGCCAATATCTGCCCCTGCATCATAACCATTACCACCCTAACCTAACCCCCCCCCCCTTCCATCTCATGCTTTTTCAGACATCACTTTGCGTAATTATGCGAGGTGGCAATGTGTGAGCCAGTTAGTATATATATATATATATATATATATCACAACCTATTCGTAACTCGCTGGGGGAATAACAACAAAAAGCCAAGAAAGCAAGGTTACCTTCGTCTTGCCGAAGGTTTTATACCCTTGCAGTTATACTAAAAAAAAAAACCCTGATTTCAGCCGATTGTTCCTATGGCAGCTATATGTTATGGTGGTTCGATTTTGATACAATTAAGAACGTAATAAGAATAAGATTTGCCAAATCTTGTTGCAATATCTTGAAAAACAACAAAAATCGGCAGCTATACGATATATCGCTCCGATCTGTCTCGTTCCGACTTATTTCAGTTTCATGAAGATGGCTCAAAAACTGAGAGAGACCAGTTTGCGTTGCAACAGACAGACGGACGGACATCGACTTCTCTGTTGATGCTGATTCAGAATATATATACTTTATAGGGTCGCAGATGTCTTCTAAGGTGCGTTGCAAACTTCTGGCTAAAATTAATATACCCTCTGCAAGGGTATAAAAAACAAACTGGAGTCGAAAAGACCAAATATATATATAACATATATACATATATTAGGAACTCCGCGCCCGCAAGAGCAGACGTGAAAAATGAATCCCTGAAGACGGTTACCGAAGAGTAACCGATATATATCGGAAAAGAAAAAAGTGTAAATATTAACACATTGATTTTATTTTATTTTATTTTAACATAGGGCGCCAAAATACTATATATATATATATATATGTATATATATCGTTTTAAAAAAAATGTCGTTCCATGGTAAACGTCAAAGATTTTGCAGGTTTTGCATAAAATATAATCGGGTTTTTAGCACCAGTGATGACGCCAAGGCAATTCAATGTTAGAGCTTCAAAATAGTCAACAGTATGATTAAAACAAAGCATTGCACTGTTAGGATAATGGACGTCACAACCTTCCTCTTCGTTCATAAGACATGACATTGACATTACGTATGGGCCTTCAGATTCCATGAATGTTGCCATCACAACAGAATTATCATCTGATTTCCAGATCTCATATACTGTACTGAAACGAGCCCATGGGTCAAAGGCCGCTATAATTGGATTCACCATAGCAGTACACTGTTTCTCCATTAGAATATTTTCAGCAAACGCACAATCACCTATGGATTGCTTTTTATAATATCCTAAAAAAGTCATACGCCAGCATATTGCAATAACGAGTAATAAATGCATTATGTTTCTTTAAAGCAGATGTCAAAATAAATTTTAATATATTTGTATATTATGTATTTACGAAAGTACTGAATAATTTGACAATCATGTCAATCGTATCTGTGTTGGTATATTAGTTAGAATAAACTAAAACTTATCCTCTTTGCCCTCTATAGTTCATATCGCCAGTTGTTAACAAAAAAAGAATAAAATAAAATTCTGTTTCATGTGCCGCCTTAAAAACCATACTCAGTCTCTAATTTATTTCTACAAGTGTTTTTCAAATTTTTGTACTTGAAATTTCATATATATAATATATACATATAATTCTCACAGCTGGAAAGATTTTTGTCTTTTTTCGCAAACAGAAACAGTATTTTCTTAATGTTCAGCAACTGATACATTTGTTTAGATCGAGAATGATATACTATTCTACCAAATTTTTGAAAATATAAAAATTAAGTAGAAATTATTATAAGAATATTCACATTATATAAGATAGATAATACCAAGCGTTTATTTTGTTTATAACAGAACTAAAGTAAAATCAAAAAGAATTATAAATAGAATTCTCATCACGTCACAAAATATGGTGAATATTCATTTTCGATCGAATCGCCGTCGTAAAACCTAAATTAATGCTAAAAGAAAATTGTGTGGAAATAAAAACAAAAAAAGTTGGAAACACACACTCAATTTCAGAGGTCATAGATCAGTTTTAACGGCAGTTTGACTAATTAAAAAGGCCTCACCGACTATTTTCAGCCATAAAAACTTTTATGACCAGCGAGACGAAATACTATAGTATATGTATGTATGTATAGGATGGAGTCCAGGCAATTAGGCACCAATCGATGGATGTGAGAAGTGTAGGGATGCAGGGTGAATGAAAAGCAAATATTATTATGGATGGAAAACGCTGTGGAGTAAAAGTGACAACGTTGCTATACGAACACTTGGTCAAATAGCTGCTGGGTGTCTTAACCTCCCTCCCCTACTTCCCCGCCCCATCCTCACACAAACTTCTTTTGTGACATTGAACTGGCAGAACTAACCACTTGGCTGACACGCTGCCAACTTGAGGCTTGTCGCCTAATGAAAGTGCACAGTGGTTGTGTTAGCATGGAAAAATGAATGAAAAATATTTACAGTTATCCAGATATCATTCGGAAACTTGTTGTACTACATTAATATGTTCGAATATACCGATAGATATATCGTATAGCTGTCATAGAAACAATCGGCCGATAGTTTGTTTATTTTTCAAGATACTCGTATTGCGATCAAAGAGTAACTGACGAGCCATTGCAAAAGCTTGTAATATATACACAAATATACCCTGTAAGTTACACATTCATTGCGTACTACGTAGCATTTGTACATTTGCAGTTGCAATACCCTGTAAATTTCAGAGCATTCCCTGTGAATTGCACAGTAATTTGCCTGAGCATACCTCATAAATTGATCATCATCTGCAACTGCCTGAAAATACCCTGTAAATTGCACATTAATTTTAATTAAATTACATTCCACTAACAAAATTTATTTTTTTATAATTATTGTTAGTCTCATAATAAGAGAAAATCCAATAAATAACGCAATAAGTTTGAAAAAAAAAAAAAAAACTAACAAAATTTGTAGCTTGCTTTATAAATTTTACATTAATTGTTGGTGCCTGATGCCTATACCCCAATAAATTGCCTACCAATGACAATTGTCTGTACATTATTTGAAATGAACTGAAAATACCCTGTAAATTATGAATAAATTACATGTTTGCGAGTCTCTATATATTTTCATTCACATAACATGCAAGCTTCGACCACTGTATCGCCTGCTCATGCATTTGTAGGGTATATACATACAGGGAATGAAAGTGCAGTGCAAAGAAAAACACGTGTGTGTGTGTGTGTGTGTGTGTGTGTGTGTGTGTGTCTTCCTGAAGCGCAACAAAAAACCACAGTCCGATGCAGAGAATGAAGACACAAGTTGATAGAAACCTGAGTGTGTGTATCTTCCATGTGTGTGTGTGTGTCTAAACATGTGTGTGTGTGTGTGTGTGTGGGTTCGTATAGATGCTGTGGATTTTACGCACTGCTAAATAAGCAATTTGCAAAATGTCCAAACCAATAACATAACAAATGACAGTGGCCCCAGCAGCTGCAGCTGCAGCTGCGTTGCGGTTAGCTGCCTGGATAACTGGCCAGAGAGGGAGACGAAAGCAGAAGGGAAGACACAGCCGGAGTCACAGTCACAGGTTTTGGCCAACTAATAAAAAAAAAAGGTAAAGGTCTGCTGCTATCGTTCAACGTGCCACATCGTGGGGCACAACGAGTGCGATAGTTTCTCTTTCTGCCCTACCACGCGCTTTATTCAAATTCAGATCTCAAGCAGAATGCATGGATAGTTCATTAAGGAAACTACTAAGTTTTCAACTGACAGAAGTTGATACAATTGGGAACACATTTGCTTGGATAATGGCACGATCATACCAAAAATTAAACGTTCAGACAGGCAGACAGATAGGCAGAGAGAGAGAGAGAGAGAGAGACAGACGAGTAGAAAGACGTACTTCCTCTATCTTAGTGCTTTGCAAATGCCTAGCTATAATAAGCATATAATAATATATGATTATATAATAAAAGTCGCTCAACTTTGATTTCACATTCAATTTTAAAAATACCCAAAATCTTGATTTACCCAGGTCAGTCCAAAATGATCCCGGATTCGAGAAGTGCATGGGCCGAGATAAGGTTCAATATATAATATATATTCTATTTAAATAATTTGATAACATGCATCACGCCACGTCTGCCTTATCAGACCACGTCATTCCTAGTTGCCGATTCTGCGCTATAAAAGACGCGAATCTGCTTGGAAAAAATCATTAAATATTTCAGCCTAGTCTGAGTCTAAAGTGTGCAACTTAAGTGTTCCGTATAAATAGAAGTATCTCTTTTCAAATGAGACTAATATTGTTTCTCTTCCTCTGCCCGATCCTGTTTCTGGATTCGATAGGACAGGCCCAGGCAAAAGAATACGATCGGGTGAGTAAGACATACATACTCGTATATAATATAAGACAATAAGGATCAGCATCATAAGTGACCAAATTTAAATTTGTATTTTCTCTTGATTAGCATTGTGGTATATCCCATAAAAAGGACAAAGAGTGCGGGGACTATGCATACAATATAATAAAGCCAATGATGGCATACTTTGAACAGGTAAACCAGGAGACTAACAAGAATAATGCTGAAATGAAGGGAAAGAATGATCAAATTGAAGAACTGCAAAAAGAAGTGACTCAGCTCCGATTAGATGTTGCAAAGGCCACATCCAATGATGACATTATAAAGTTACATGAGGCCAAAGAAGAATCGGACGCGAAGTTAATGAACTCCATGGAGTTATTCCACTCCAGGGAAGTAAATGAATTGAAAACTAAAATAAAACAGCTTCAGAAGGAGATCGAACTCAAAAACGAAGAGGTTAGAAAACTTGAAAAGAAGAAGGAGGATGATACCAATTGCAAGAAGGAGGTCGAATCAGAGATAGGGAAATGCGAAAGTGAATTGAAAAAAAAAGAAAAAGATATTGAAGAAAAAGAGTCTGTAATTCAATTGAAAACTCAACAATATGAAACGGAATTAAAGGATTCACGTGAAAAAACAAAACAAATCGATTCTCTGACTCACGATATCAACATCTTAAAGAACACAACGGAGACGCAACAAAAGGAGCTGAAGAAACTAAATGCCAAGATCATTGCAGATGCAGGAAAACTGGTTGAATATGAAAAGTATTTGAAGAGTGAAGAAGAAAAGAAGAAGGGTTGCATTGCCCGAGATAGGTCGGGCGTGTATAATATCTCACTTTCCGATAGTTACACTTTTGAGGTACTTTGTAACTCTGATATCGCAAGTCCAGGATGGACCGTAATACAACAGAGGATCAAAGGCGGAGTGGACTTTCAAAGAGACTGGAACACGTACCGAGACGGGTTTGGAGACTTCTGGGACGGGGACTTCTTTCTGGGTCTGGAAAAAATCCACAAATTAACCAACCAGGAACCCCACGAACTTTACATTCATATGAAATATTTCGATGGCAGAACCTTCTTCGCCCGATACGATGAATTCGCCATTTCGGGTGAAGATGATCAGTACAAGATTAAACTGGGTGTATTTTCTGGTAGTACAGGCACAAGAGACGCATTGAATTATCACAGAAATATGAAGTTCTCCACTTATGATCGCGACAACGACCGATGGGGAGGAAACTGCGCTACAGACAATAGTAGTGGTGGTTGGTGGTACAATGCATGTTCTGAGTGGTAAGTGTCTTTTACCGATATAACTGTTAATATGTTTTGCATTTATACATAATTCGATTTCTTTCGTTATAGCGCTCTCAATGGGAAATACCATCAAGGAGAAGTGAGAGATTATAAAGGCATTTGGTGGTCTGGTTATCCATTAATAAAAGAGGTCAAGATGATGATTCGTCCCAAGGCTGTTTAAAAAGAAGGACCCTTAAATATTTTCAAATAAATGCAATTAAATTTTACATCTTCTTCAAAATGTATGTAATTAACTTTTAAAATGATCTTAAATCTTCTGAAAAATGTATGTAATTAACTTTTAAAACGTTCAATAAATAAATCGATATTCAAATGGAGAAATTCTACAGAGAATAGTTGAGCTATTTATTTAAACCCAAAGAACTTAGAGACCAAACGATCCATGACTTTTCATTGTTTCAGCGAGTTCTACTTGAAGATATGTTCAGTTTGAAAAGAACAAGCCATAACTAGGGGGATAAATCAGCTCTACATTTAATTCACAGATCGTCATCGTAATCAGATACAAAGTAGGTAACACTCCAGTTGAACCTACCGAAAATCTATTCTATTAAATGAAAATGTTGTCAGGGCAGACAACTTCAACGTCGGCATCAACATAACCGCAAAACATCAAACTGACTTGCCCGAACGATGGTAACATTGCCGTAGCAGGAGCTGGAGCGGAGCCAGGAGCCGGAGCAGGAGCGGAAGCGGGAGTCGGAGTCGAAGTTGGTGCGAGTCGCAACTTGGAGATTAGGGAGGCTTAATGCAAAGCCATATAATTTACAGTCCACCTGTCGAGCAGACGCCCAGAGTGGCATAGGCACAGTGGGGCAAATAGTTGATAAACTGCAGAAATAAAATATAATACAGTTGATCTTTAAGATTGAAAACTGTTAGTTATATTATAATAATAATTTAATATTTAATACTGCTCGATAAATTACTATCGCTAGCACCTACATATAGTAACAAAAACTTCACAGCTTGGCAAAGAAATTTTCCTATATATTACCAGTGTATAGTAACAAAAAAAAAAAAGCAAACATATCTTATGAAGTATGTCTACCAAGTTTCATTAGGATAGCTCCAAAACTAAGAGACTCCGCCTGTCTATTTAGAATATATATATATATATATATTGCAAACTTCTGGCCAAATTTAAATTTAATATTTAATATAATTTTAATATATATATAATATATGTGTAGGATTGGGATAGAATCGCTGTAACAGCGTATAATATATCTTTGCTTACATTTCTCAATGTCTTCAGAAGAACTAAATACTAACGATGGTTCGAGTAGGAAAATGCATCGCTGGCACCACTGTGCAGTGGGTGAGCTGACTGCGGCTGCCTCTGCTTTTGCATTTGACGGCATCAACGAAAGGGGGCGTGGCCAAAAACACCTACGCTGAACGCGTTGATGTTGATTGCGATGCTGAGGCTGATGTTGATGTTGAACCTGTCGCTGATGCTACCGGGGACATCGCATCGTCTGTTTATGAAGGTTGCCTTGTCTGGTCAGCGGCAACGTTGATGGCGCCCATAATTGCCGCTCTGCATCTTGGAGTCATGGGGCATGCACGACAGACGTGCCGGAAATCAACTTAACACAACCGCAAAAGCGCAAGCTCCTCTCCTCTCCCCTCTTCCCTCTCCTGCCACCCGCCTCCCCAATCCCCATAACAAATGCTACTGCACCCACTTGCAGCCATTATCTTCTCCTTTTTTTTTTTTTTGTATGTTTTGTCAAAGTCATGTGCGTGTGTGTATTTCGGATAATTGCTGTGTCCATGTGCAACCACTGTGCCGGCACTCCCACTCCCTGGCTGCACATTAAGTCGACGCCCCCTCACACCCCCCCTGGCCCCTCGACGAAATTGACTTAATGATGCTTTATGCCTGATGCGACGACTTCGACTGTGTTGCAAATTTCCCGCACTTTCCCATCGATGCGTGTTGGTGGCGACAATTCTGTGGGGGGAGGGGTGGGGGGGGGTAGGTGGTTTAGAACTCCGTGGTACTCCCTGTGGTCCCATAATGATGTGGTGCATCCCCTTCCCCGCTTTAAACACGCTTGCCAGACATGTTTTGTTGCCCATCGTCGCCTTGATGTATGCAACAAAATCAGCTCGAACTGTGGGATATCAATATAGAAATATACATACATATATGCCAAGCTAAGATATGGTCCGATTTTCAAAAGACTCATTCACAATCTGCATAATATATTGGTGTAAGTGTTCAATGGGTTTCAATGCATAATCTCAGCAATCAATAGAGATAAACAGAAAAAAAAAACAAAACATAAAAAATGCAAAAAAGTAACAAAAAAGTAACAAAAAACACAATTGATTTGTGTTCAATACAATATTGTATCCTCAAATAAAATAGGAATATATTTTGTTTATCTCTCACTGAATGCGCAAATAATCAAATAATTCGATAGACGCGTAAACTAAAAAAATGAACCTATGTAAAGAATTAAAAACAAGAATAGATAACTTAAACTTGTATTCTATATGCTTGTACAAACTTGCAGATATTATATGAACGCTCATAATTATTATACACTTTCAAAATTAACTAAAGACGTTAAAATTTCAATTTCAATTGGATTTTTATCAATGTTTGTGGGCAGAACATGATGTTTTGGAAGTCTACAAAAAGCTTTTAGTTCCTGCAATACATACATACAGTATTGTCATAAAATTTGTTGTCCCTAGCTCTTGTAGTCTCTAAGATCCAGGCATTCATACAGACAGTCAGACAGAAACTGTTAGAAACTGCTATTGCTATGGGCTAACACATTTTCCTCACAAGTTTTCCACAGGAAAATTACCAAAAGAGGCTCTTTAATCAACTTTATATATCTTAAAACAGAATATTATCTTATGCACTCTTTAAGTAACTCATAGCTAAAATCAATGTCAAACACGAGATAAATACAAATACAACTGAAATAAAACAAAACAAAATTTCGGGAACAAATTTTCCAAAATAAACAAAAGAAATAAACGTAATTTTCTCTCTTATTTTTTGGCTATTATTCCACGCAAATAGCCAAAGAGGAAATAAATATTTAAGTAGAAAGAACAACACAACATCAACAAGTTTAGAGTTCTTGTAAGGTATTATTATTTATTTTTTTTATTTTTTTTTTATTCCTTAGTATTAGGGCAAGCCGCTTTTCCGGCTTTCTTTCTTTGCATTTCATTAGGGAATTGCATAAGCAGCGTCGCAGCAACGCAAAACTGTTGCATACCCCCAGGGGGCAGGGGAAACTTGACGAAAGTCCCTAATGTAATTAGTCTGTTGGATATAGAAGTGTCTATCGAAAGGCTGAAAGGCTGCTGTATATATATATATATATATATATATAATTATATATGTGTGTGTGCTCACAATTCATTTCATTTCAATTCATTTCGTTTCGTTTCGCTTCGAATTCGCTTTTCATTTCATTCGCTTCGCCTCGTAAAAGCCACAAAACAGCAACAAAATATTATTTGCCTTGCTTTTTGGCTTTTACGGCAATCAATTTCTGTGGCTCCGCTTGCCAAATATGCCATTAATAGCATCGTCTATGCCCCAATAATATCAACGAATTGTGTACACTCAATTATCATTGATGTATCAGTGTGTATGTGACCATAGTTTGTTGGTCACACTCACATCATACACACACTCGTACACTCGTACGTGTGCACACACTCACAGTGCACAGACAGCTATGATTTATTTGCCAAACAATCAAAATTTTGGGCACAAATTACCAAAAAACCAATGATGGAATTCAATTTAAACCCAGCCTTTGCAATATGTTTACCAAAAATTGGTATAAGCTGAAAATGAAAATTAAATACTAAATAAACATTGGTATAATTACAAGTTCTACATACTATGTATATTTATGCTGTTTTTAGTCAAAAAATATAAATACCCATACATATCTACAATAATGTTAACTAGACAAACTATAATGCAAAAATCGAAACGATATTTACCTTGACATAGCCAAAGTTTTAACTATATTCAAATTTATTAACCTTCTCTTCAGGCTTCGCAACATCCTTGTTCTTGTATTTCAAACACTAATCCGATTTAGCAAAGATAAATATATTATATTATTATATTAAATAGGAAAGAATATTTCTTTTTTTTATTATTATTTGATTATTTGAAAATATAATATGATACGTATTCATTTGAATATCGATTTATTTATTGAACGTTTTAAAAGTTAATTACATACATTTTTAAGAAGATTTAAGAACATTTTAAAAGTTAATTACATACATTTTTAAAAAGATGGAAAATTAAATTGTATTTTTTTGAAAATATTTAAGGGCTCTTTTAAACAGACTTGGGACGAATCATCATTTTGACCTCTTTTAAAATTGGAAAAGTATGCCACCAAATGCCTTTTACTATCTCCCACTTCTTTTGGGAAGTATTTCCCATTGAGAGTGCTATAACGAAAGAAATCGAATTATGTATAAATGCAAAACATATTAACAGTTATATCGGTAAAAGACACTTACCACTCGGAACATGAATTATACCACCAACCACCATTATTCCATTTTGTAGCACAGTTTTGATCCAATTGGTCGTTGTCGCGATCATAAGTGGTGAACTTCATATTTCTGTGATAATTCAATGTGTCTCTTGTGCCTGTACTACCAGAAAAAAACCCAGGTTGTATCATCCTGTACTGATCATCTTCGCCCGAAATGGCGAATTCATCGTAGCGGGCGAAAAAGGTTCTGCCATCGATATACTTCATATGAATGTAAAGTTCGTGGGGTTCCTGGTTGGTTAATTTGTGGATTTTTTCCAGACCCAGGAAGAAGTCCCCGTCCCAGAAGTCTCCAAACCCGTCTCGGTACGTTTTCCAGTCTCTTTGAAAGTCCACTCCGCCTTTGATCCTCTGTTGTATTACGGTCCATCCTGGACCTGCGATATCAGAGTTGCAAAGTACCTCAAAAGTGTAACTATCGGAAAGTGAGATATTATGCACGCCCGACCTATCTCGGGCAATGCAACCCTTCTTCTTCTCTTCTTCACTCTTCAAATACTTTTCATATTCAACCAGTTTTCGTGGATCTGCAATGATCTTGGCATTTAGTTCCTTCAGCTCCTTTTGTTGCGTCTCCGTTGTGTTCTTTAAGATGTTGATATCGTGAGTCAGAGAATCGATTTGTTTTGTTTTTTCACGTGAATCCTTTAATTCCGTTTCATATTGTTGAGTTTTCAATTGAATTAAAGACTCTTTTTTTACAATGTCTTTTTCTTTTTCTTTCAATTCATTTTCGCATTTTAATCCTTTCTTCATCTCTGATTCGACCTCCTTCTTGAATTGTATTATCTGTTCATTGACATCAGCTTGCCTTGACTTGCAGTTTGTTTCCTCCTTCATCTTCTCTTCAAGTTTTCTAACCTCTTCGTTTTTGAGTTCGATCTCCTTCTGAAGCTGTTTGTTTTCATTTTTCAATTCTTTAAGCTCGCTGATTTGATGTTGCATGGATATTATTAGCATTGCGTCAGATTCTTCTTTGGCCTTATGTAACTTTATAATGTCATCCTTGAGTATACTACTGGCAATATCTAAACGGAGCTGAGTCACTTCTTTTTGCAGTTTTTCAATTTGATAATTCTTTCCCTTCATTTCAGCATTATTCTTGTTAATCCCTGGATTAACCTGCTCAATATATGCGATCAATGGTTTAATAATATTGTATGTATAGTCCCCGCACTCTTTGTGCTTTTCATTGGATATACCACAATGCTAATCAAGAGAAAATACAAATTTCAATTTGGTCACTCTTATACTTATACTTATACTTATGTCTAACTCACCCGATCGTATTCTTTTGCCTCAGCCTGTCCTTTCAAATCCCGAAACAGGATCGGGAAGAGGATGAGAAACAATATTAGTCTCATTTGAAAAGAGATACTTATATTTATACGGAACACTTAAGTTGCACACTTTAGACTCAGACTAGGCTGAAATATTTAATGATTTTTTGCAAGCAGATTCGCGTCTTTTATAGCGCAGAATGTGCAACTAAGAATGACGTGGCCTGATAAGACAGATGTGGCGTGATGCGTGTTATCAAATTATTTAAATAGAATATACATATATTATATATTGAACCTTATCTCGGCCCGACTATTGCTCGTATCCGGGGTCATATTGGACTGACCTGGGTAAATCAAGATTTTTTATGCGTAATAAATTTAATGATGGCTCAAAGTTGTCTATTTTAATCTTGTATATAGAACAGGTATAATCGGTATAATAATCAGGGCTATAACGCTGTCTGTTGCACCCTTTACACGTCTGGTTAGCTTGAACTGGATAGATAATCGTAGAATCACACAGTTTTCAATATGTACTTGATATACCCTTGCATAGGGTATATTAATTTTGGCCAGAAACTATTATGACTATTGCCAAACCCTTTGCAATGGAAATACAAGAATTAAATGTAACTTTAAATGAGAAATCTCTGCAAGGGTATATATATGCTTTAATATGCTTTAATTAGTATTAACTTTTTGGAACTTATCTCTTCAATTACAGAGCATTGCTCGGTGCTGTCTTATTTGCCTTGTGCAACTTTTTTAATTAATAAAAAACAGCTAAACTTTTTATGGCCTACATAGACGTCACTAAATTAATGATAAGTTTTTTTTTTTTTTTTTTTTTTCAACACTTTTTGCATACTCAAGAGCTTTGATTGTCAAAAGGCAAGCTCAAGACCCTGTTGGCATTTTGGCCCAAAGCTAATGATGATAATTTTAATGAATATGTATATAGCGCTTGTTGCTGTTGTTGTTGCTGCTGCTGCTTCTGGCTTCCGGGCAAGTTAAGCGGCAATCAAAATTATTAATTTATGAAAATTTTGCTGCAATTTTCGAGCACTTGTGTTGACTTTGCAATCCGTTTGCGAAAGTTATGAGCACATCCGAAAGGTAAACTTGCCATAAAATGTGCAGCAATAAATTTTGCAATTATGCCAGAGAGCGATGGAGAATGAGAGAGAGAGAGAGAGAGAGAGAGTGCGAATAAGGCGCTATTTTTAGTGCAGAACAAAATGGCGCCATCTGATGTTATTTGACAGCAATGAGGCCGATGAAACTATCGATGCCATCGAAAATATATAAAAATCAAGATTATAACTTACAAGTGCATCTGTCTATTACAACTATTGATTTATCGAGTAACTACCCATAACTATGTGATAATATCAAGAAACTAGACCAATAAAAACTGCTTTAAAAAGTAAAATATCGAAAGTATCGAATAAATTTATTAAACAAAGTAAAATAAATTTGTTTATGTAACTTTTAAATTTATATAATTTAAATAATTGCATTCGTGAATAATTGATTAAAAAAAGCATGCATTAAAACCTATAAAAGATTTGTAACATATTACGAAGATATATCAACTGTAGGTATATCTTAACCCGCGGATGGTCGATACTTTGCGGCACTGCACGCGATAAAGCCGGCTACGCTTCTTTTGGGAGATATGGGGGGGTTACACAATTATTTGTGCTGAAAGTATATGCAGGCTGTGTTTACAAAAATATTACTAGAATTCGCGTGCGGGGTTGCTTATCTTCAAATCTACATGCATGGGCGAAGTGACAAAGAGGATATAATAGAAATAGATAAGAGGAGAAAGAAAGGAAAATAAAAGATGACTAAACTGAATCGGCTCGATCATGTTCAGCTGGCAGGTGTTGTTGCTCAGCTGTTTCGTTTGCCCGCCCTACCATGACCATTTCGTCCGCTCTGTTGTTGTGATGTCCACAAATGGTCCCAAAGATCGAGTCGACTATCTAATTCCCTACCCTGCTTCCATTAGGCATGACCCTATCAAATAACTCTAGCAAGAATTCATATTATTATTTAACATTTATTAATTATTATCTAAAACTATGACTAACAAATACATTTTATTAATTAAAAGGAGAAAAGTGCGAGAATGAGGCTGTTGAGGAATAATAATATGTCAAATATATATATATATGTGTAAAATATGATCGTAGAGTATTTCTAGCTATTAATAATTTTATACGTAGGTTATTTCATTTCGTGTTTATTTCCATACCGAAATACTCTAAATATGAGGGTATATTTCGCATAATTAGCGAACAGATGAGCAGTCAACATAAATTCACAGGCAAATAAGCAGACAAAGAGAACACAAAAAAATGATCAAAGCGCAGAGGTCCGTTATGTTCGCTCTCTTAGCGCGCGCATAACGCAGCATAACCAAAAAGACTGAAGAGAGGCTTGCAGTCTCACTCTCTCTCGCTATTCGTATGACTAATCGTCAGAATAAGAAAAAAAAGAATGCATTGTCACTTACCGCTTTAACTGTCCATCGACGAAAGCGCTTTCGGGGTGGAGGCTGAAAGGGGGGAATGCGTAGGCGTGTGTGTTTCTACACTGTTATTTGCGTGTTTAATTTAATTAATTGCCGATCTGATTATTTATTAATTGTTTTTTTTTTTTTTTTTTTTGTTTTAGTTTATGATTGGTGTATTGTAGGTTTAATATCTTGCACTTTTGACTTCATGATAATTATTTGTCTGTCCTCATTCTCACTCTTTTTTTTTCTTTAAGTGTACTATTTAAATTGTATGTTAACTACTATTTTTCGTTCGGCTCTCTTTAAATTAATTACAATAAATAGACATGGATCGATAATTTTTTTATATGGGACATAAATTGATCCAGCATCTCTAATTGGATTTTTGACATAGGCAATAAGCTGGACTTGCCAAAAGGGCAGAGGTTAGAATCTTTTCATTCTCTTTTTGTTAATTCTGCTAAGTTGTCTCCATTTTGGCGCTCAGACTTATTTTCTGGGGTCAATTCCCTTTTTTTTTTTTTTTTTTTCCACAATCACTGGGGACTCTGCAATTTAATACATTTTCCGTCCACTGGTATCACTCAAACAAAAAACATGGATTTAGGTATTCCGACGTATGTATCTTTGCCCGGGCCAGCTGGGCTTCTGCCCGCTCCGCGTCTCTCGAAACAACTGCAATCTTGCTCGAAGTGGAGAGCGGTGCAATGGCAAATTCGAATAGAAACAGCTGTTTGCATGCAATCGTTGCAAACTTGCGCTGGCTATTAAAGAAAAGGGAAAGACGAAAAATAAGAAAACCTTCGCTTTTCTTTTCAATTTCCAATCGAAAATATAATTACCTAATATTTAGATGGTAATAATGTTAATTAAATTTTTTTCTTTGGTGGTTGGTACTTGCTCGTACCCTCTTCCGAAAGTTCTGTCTATTATGAGGATCGACTGGCTAATAAGCAGAGCTCAGGCTAGACCCTGACCAGGAAACCTTTTTGGCGCCTTTTTCCCCCAAGCCAAGAATGACGCGGCAATTTTACTTATTGATGTTTCACTCTCGTTATGTTGGCAATGGAACAAGCTCTATCGATACCACAAAAAAAAATATATAAAAACATACTCCTTTTTGTGTTTTCACCAAAAAAAATTCAGGAGCAAGCGTTTTATTTACTTTAGGTTTTTTTTTTTTTTATATTTATCTTTCGGATATTTTTAAGCGTTTATCTGCTACTATTTTAGGTTGCTGCAATCTACTACTTAAACTAAAACCAAAGTCTTGTCGAATACTGGTGCATACTTTTAGGCGGAAGTCTGAATTATTTGTAGCGACAAGCGCCTCTACAGATTAGAAATTAATTGAATGATGTTGCAACTATCGATTAACTAAGCCAGATCAATAAAACTGTCTTTAAAATGAAACTATTGAAATTATCGAGCAAATCGAATGTACTGCTTTTAGCCCAAGTAAATAATCGATTATTTCAATTGCCATCTATCGTAATCGCTGCTCGAGCATTTCCTACTCGAATCTTTTTTCTATGTGCTCACGATGATTTAAATTAATCGTTGCCAAAGAAGCTGACAAATCATTTCTACGTAGATTTTATTGCCAGCTGAAATTTTGGTTTTGGTTTTCGGGTTTTCGGTTTTTGGAGCTTGTGTTTTATGATTGCAGCGCACGTCGCCGAAGACGCTGCACGTCATCAATTCTTTTGACATGTCCTGCGGCCCATTAAGACGCAGGCGAAGGATGCGACAACGTCGATGATGCCACAGAGTGTGGAGTGTGTGTGTGTGTGTGTGTGTGTGTGTGTGTTGCCGTTTCCGCTCTCTTTCCGTTGCCTTTTCCCAATGGCTGCGTCTCAAATTAACCTGATAGCAGCGACGGCTTTACGTATGCCATCAAATTTCCCAAACGCAGACGGAGAGGGAGTGGGAGAGGGAGAGGGAGACGGAGACGGAAGCATTTCCCAGCAGGCGGAAGCGAAGCGCAACGCAGGCGCCTCCTGCTCATTAAAAATGCAATCGAGTCTGAAGGACTATGCCAGCAATGGCTTCTTCTTCCCTCTATCCATCTCTCTCCCACTCCCTCTCTCTCTGTCTCTCTGCCTGCTTATTGTATAAAATGCCATATTAATGCCTGTCAATATTGATACTCCCCCCATCCCCCATTGGCTCATTGCCCTGCCTTTTGTGCTCTTCATGCCTCATTTGTCCGCCAGACTTGGCCAATTTCGAACATGCAACAACAAAAACAACAACAAATCTTCAGCTGCAGTTAGAATTATGTTAATCTATTTGAGTTGGCAAATGGCACATTCAATTTGATTCTCAAGCTGATTTGGAATTGAGCTCAAATATTGATATTCAATTAAAGCCGTGTTTACCCATCCAATAATGATATAATATGCATGCATACATCCCATGATATGTCACATATTGCAGTTAACAAAGGATCAGCTGCAGTTTTTTTTATATGAAAGGAAAAAAAACTAAATAAATAAATTATAAGGCATCTCCAAAACCATAAAATATAAAAATTCTGGATCAGTCTCAAAGGACGAAACTATCAATCCTAAAACTATTATACAAGCTTTCAAATATGCTGACAATATGTTTGATTATTGTACGAAATGATTATTAACATCGAAATGATATTTACATAGAATTTGCATTTTAGTATATTTAGCGTACTCCTTAAAGTATGCAATAGAAAATAAATATCATATTATAATTTGAATTTTGAAAACTAAGGAAGTTCTCTGCTCCCAGTTAAACAGAGTTATCTACCAACCATTAATAAAAATAATTTGGGAAAAGTAAAATCAATAGAGAAACAAAAAAAAAATTGTGAAAACTAAAAAAAAAATAAACGAAACCTTATAGAAAGTCATATGATTAACTAGTTAAATTTCTTATTACTCCCCCCTTTTTGCTGGACCAAGCAAAGACTCTTTCCCCATTCTCCTTCTACCTTCCCTTCTCTCCCCTGCCTATCTTTTTCTTTTCGGTGAAATCCATTAAATTTTTACAACCATTGTAAACATTAAGTTGCATATGCAATTTTATGGTATACTATGCGAGGGACTAAACGTCGCGGGATTGTGCAACAATTTTCTAACCTCAAACTTGCCCAAGTGTAGAAAATGTAGATAAAGACGAGGTGGTTAGACTAGCTCCATGGACATTGTAAGGAAACTGTAAAAATTACTGAATATGGTGTGTGTAAGATCTGTGAAAACGTTACGTCTACTCAACTGCTTGGAGATTTAAAAAAAAATCTGAGAACTACTGAATATGAATACAGAAATTTTCTTATAATCAGTCCAGTCGAAGAGCTATCATATTCACATATATATTACATAGTAAACGTATATTCAAATTATATATTCATATTATTATATTTATAAATAAATATTCAAACTTAGTTATAAATACATTCAGGCTAACATTGAGCGAACGTTACTCAGCCTTATATTATTTTGTTCTATCGTTCACTCTACCATTTATCAGATATATGGTGTAACTAATTTTATATCCATTTTCTTTTTTTTTTTAGTTCGTATTTCGCCGATTTTTTGAATCAAAGTTTCGCAACTGTTTTGCTCTATCAGCGATGCGCTGCGTTTCGTATACATATAACGATAATTTATGGCAAATTTATAATGTTGTAAGTGCCAACAAACTTGCTGGAACTATCCATAAAATGCCACACACACACACACGCACACGCACACACACACACGCAGCGTTGCACCCACTGTGCGGAATTGAGGCTGAGCTCGTAAAGCTGTTGCCACAGATACCAGATAGCAGGCAGGGGGCGTGGCATTTGGAAGGGGGAAAAGCCACAGTTGATGGAAAAGCCACAATGGCAAGCAAAGGGCACATATTCAGTAAAGTCCAGAGAATCCGCCGGATGAACTAAGCTAAGCTGGTCACTCTAACATTTGTATAGAGTAACTCCAATATCCTGTAAAAAACTAGATTATCAAAATTATTACCAAATATCATTTCAATTTGATTTAAGCTTTGTCGGGAGCTTTGAGTAGCTTTAAAGCTCAACACTTTATAACTATAATATTATTAATAATGAAATGAGAAAGAAAGGCAAATGAATTGAGATTGAAATCCCTGTAAGAACTTTGTAGAGAAATTTAGCCGTCTATATTATATCTATAATATCTATATATTGAACTTTATAATATTTTATATGCAACATAATATTTTTACTCGTAATTTAAAATTAAAATTATATCTCTTATATCTATATATTCAACTTTATAATATTTTACTGCAACATAATTTTTTTACTTTTAATTTAAAATGTTTTAATTTTGGGTATACTAATTTTGTATGTCACCGGCACAAGAAGGACGCCTTGAAGTATATATGGAAATAATAAAAAGTTTTTACCATAAAGGAAATTATTGCTCTTAGGCTTTAAGATTAACAGAGTGCACTTGCATAATAATATATTTTAAACTTTTCCTGAAATTGAAATTATCCTTTAATTTTCATATTATTCTTAAGAAAATTGATTATTTCCTGATCTTCGAACAAAAGTTTAGTTAAGCTTTCGATCATTCTGGATGGAAAATCTCGTACAATTATATTCGTAACATTAGATCTGCTTTCAAGCAGCTTTAACAATCTCCAAGCAAAGTTGCTTCAGTCTTATTGAAATTTTCAGAACATGAAAACTTTCCGAAAATAAAATAAATGTATTCGTGAATTCTCTTCGATTTGTCGCACTCTTCTCACTTTTTGTCGCCGTGCCCCATTTCTTTTGACCAACAAATACTTGTGCAACTAGTTAAGATCCGCAAAATTTATTAGTTTGGTCAATTTGTGTGGTCGTCGCAAGTTGCAACAATATATTTAAATTTATACGCTCGCACACATGGAAAACACACATACATGTACATACACAACATAACCCAAAAAAAAAGAAGTTTGTAATTTCCGCACACAGAGCAAGAGAGAGAGAGAGTGAGAGCGAGAGAGCGAGAGAGACACACACACGTTGCAAGTTTTGGGAAAATTTGAAAGCATTTCACGCATAAATAAAACACCCAAAACTAAAGCCGAAGCCAGAAAAGTGCCGCAACTTGCCAACAGAATCGAAAACGGACAATGACCGCGACAAAGTAACAAAAAAAAAATTGAAAAAAAGAAGAAGAACAACAAGAGAGACATGTAAACTGACATAAAAAAAAGAAAAAGAAAAAAAAAGAAAACCCAATAAATTTCACATACTGCACTTAACTGGCGGCAACTTGATTTCCACTTGTAGTTGGCCAATTCCTGAAGCGATACTAATGCATACTATCATATGAAAAATACCAAAGTTCTTATTTATTAAAATATCATGAGGCATTTTAAATTATTCAAGTGCAAATCAATTATGACTTGACGGATTTTATTTGACTTTGAAAGCACCCAAAATCTTGATTTACCCAGGTCAATCCAAAATGACCCCGGATTCGAGCAATGCAAGGTTCAATATATAATATATATTCTATTTAAATAATTTGATAACACGCATCACGCCACGTCTGCCTTATCAGACCACGTCATTCTTAGTTGCACATTCTGCGCTATAAAAGACGCGAATCTACTTCGAACAAATCATTAAATATTTCAGCCTAGTCTGAGTCTAAAGTGTACAACTTAAGTGTTCCGTATAAATAGAAGTATCTCTTTTCAAATGAGACTTATACTACTTCTCTTCCTCTGCCCGATCCTGTTTCGGGATTCGATAGGACAGGCCGAGGCAAAAGAATACGATCGGGTGAGTTAGACATAAGTATAAGTATAAGTATAAGTATAAGAGTGACCAGATTGAAATTTGTATTTTCTCTTGATTAGCATTGTGGTATATCCCATGAAAAGCACAAAGAGTGCGGGGACTATACATACAATATAATTAAACCATTGATCGCATATATTGAGCAGGTTAATCCAGGGATTAACAAGAATAATGCTGAAATGAAGGGAAAGAATGATCAAATTGAAAAACTGCAAAAAGAAGTGACTCAGCTCCGATTAGATGTTGCAAGGGCCACATCCAATGATGATATTATAAAGTTACATAAAGCCAAAGAAAAATCGGACGCGAAGTTAATGAATTCCACGGAGTTACTCCACTCCAGGGAAGTAAATGAATTGAAAACTAAAATAAAACAGCTTCAGAAGGAGATCGAACTCAAAAACGAAGAGGTTAGAAAACTTGAAAAGAAGAAGGAGGATGATACCAATTGCAAGAAGGAGTTCGAATCAGAGATAGGGAAATGCGAAAGTGAATTGAAAGAAAAAGAACAAGATATTGAAGAAAAAGAGTCTGTAATTCAATTGAAAACTCAACAATATGAAACGGAATTAAAGGATTCACGTGAAAAAACAAAACAAATCGATTCTCTGACTCACGATATCAACATCTTAAAGAACGCAACGGAGACGCAACAAAAGGAGCTGAAGGAACTTAATGACAAGATCATTGCAGATGCTGGAAAACTGGTTGAATATGAAAAGTATTTGAAGAGTGAAGAAGAAAAGAAGAAGGGTTGCATTGCCCAAGATAGGTCGGGCGTGCAAAATATCACACTTACCTCTTTTGAGGTACTTTGCAACTCTGATATCGCAGGTCCGGGATGGATTGTGATACAACAGAGGATCAAACGCGGAGTCGACTTTCAAAGAGATTGGAAAACGTACCGAGACGGGTTTGGAGACTTCTGGGACGGGGACTTCTTCCTGGGTCTGGAAAAAATCCACAAATTAACCAACCAGGAACCCCACGAACTTTATATTCAAATGAAATCTTTCAATGGCAGCGCCTCCTTCGCCCGATACGATGAATTCGCCATTTCGGGTGAAGATGATCAGTACAGGATCAAACTGGGTGCATTTTCTGGTAGTGTAGGCATACAAGACGCATTGGATCATCAGAGAGATATGAAGTTTTCCACTTATGATCGTGACAACGACAAATGGCGTAAAAACTGCGCTTCAGACGTTCATAATGGTGGTTGGTGGTACAATGCATGTGCTACTTGGTAAGTGTCTTTTACCGATATAACTGTTAATATATTTTACATTTTTATATAATGCGGTTTCTTTCGTTATAGCAATCTCAATGGGAGAGACTTCCAAGGACACATTTTTAACCGCATTTTTTGGGATCATCAAGTTTTAAAAGAGGTCAAGATGATGATTCGTCCTAAGGCTGGTTAAAAACCCCTTAAATATTTTCAAATAAATGCAATTAAATTTTCCATCTTCTTAAAAATGTATGTAATTAACTTTTTAAATGTTCTTAAATCTTCTTAAAAATGTATGTAATTAACTTTTAAAACGTTCAGTAAATAAATCGATATTAAAATGGAGAAATTCTACAGCATATTTTTAAATAATCAAGTTATTTCTTTCTTTTTGAAATAGAAATGGGTATGGGCCACACTACTCTCTGCAGCTGTATAAGACAACAGGCTTTCTATCCTATTTATCTCTTCCCAATAGGGTTAGTAAAACAATGTTATGAAGCTTGATGGTAAAGTAAATGAACTTTTTTTAGAATAAAATTGAATAATCCAAAGAGGATTCCTGAGCTGTCAAACTTGAAGAGAAAAACATAAAAAAATAACTTCAAATATCAGAAAAGAACTGAATGTCTGCCAATAGTTCTTATGGGAAAAGGGTTTATCTGGTATCTAGTACTACCACAAGCACTAATACAAGTACTTGGAGAGTCTACAGAGAGTAGAATACCCTAAGTAGCCCTGATTATTTAATGGATGAAGTGCAGCTCTTTAATCTTAAGTTTATTGAATTTACATTTAGTCAGTTTAACATGGAATTACTTAATTTACTTAATGATTAATTAATTATTTATATTATATTAAATATTTGAAATATTTAATTACAGTTATTTATTGCTATAACTAACGTTCATTTCAGACTCTCAACGACTTGGCCAGTCAGTCAGCTCTCTGTCTCGATATGTGGATTAGATCCTGCCCTCAGCTGGCTCAAAATATTCATTCTCTGTTTCTTCTTCTGCTGCTTCTTCTACTCCAACTTCCTCTCACTTCTCCGCAATGAGCAGAAGAATCTTGTTCATCAGCTCGTTGGCTGTGCTGTCGTGCAGGGTATTCAGTCGTGCGGCAAGAAAATCACCAAACTTTATATAGAGCATCTCTCGGGGACTTGGCTGATGTCGCGGCGTACGATTGCCCATGCCGGCTGCCGTAAAGCTGCTGCCCGGCGAGAGGCGATCCCCCCCCATGCCAACGCCCAGCATATCCACGTCGACAAGGGGCGGACAATGGCCACGCCTACTGCCAGTATTGATCGTATCATCATTAACTCCAACTCCAACTCTGGCATCATCATCATCGTCATCATCATCATCGTCGTATTCCAAATCATCATCGTCATCATCATCATCATCATCATCGTCCTCCAAATCTCCAGCATCCACATCGATCAGCTCGTTATTCGTATTGATAATCAAATGCGGCGGAGGCGTGGCATATATAGATGCACCGCCCACTTTCGCGTCTTGACCCTGCCCCTGTGCCTGTGCCTGACCTTGAACTTGTACCTGCAGCCGCGCCTTGAGCTGTTGCTTTGTCTGTGCCCGAATCGTTGCCACTTTCTGTTGCGTCTTCAATCTCGTCCCTCGACTCTCCTCGTCATCGGCTGAGTCGGGCTCATCCTTGATGTAAATGGAGGGTGAACTGCTGCAGGATCGGGCCGGCGATGTGATGGCAATGGGCACTGCAATTGCCGTACCCGCAACCGCCACAGATGGCGTCTTCAACGTGGTCAATGTCACGTCCGGCTGCAGTTGCAGTGCCTGCAGATGTTGTGCCTGTTGCTGCAGTCCCACCGGCAGCTGGCTGAGATTCGTGAGCAGCGACGATGCCATCGCAGCAACGGGCACAGCAGCAGCAGCGGCAGCAGCAGATGTTGGTGGCGCCACTGATTGTTGCAACGATTTGTTGGCCTGATTATTTGGATTGTTGGGATCACTTGGTGCAAAATATTGATACTCATCATGGGGGATGCTGCTGCTGTTGTTGTTGTTGTTGTTGCTGCTGCTGCTGTTTGTTGTTGTTGCTGTTGTTGTTGTTGCTGCTGCTGTTGTTGTTGTTGTTGCTGCTGGTGTTGTTGTTGCCGGTTGCAGATTCCATGGAGCTGTGCTTAATACGCTCACGAGATCTATAAAAAAAAGTGAGAAAAGAGTAGGGTATTTATAGCATACAGCAGTGTGCAAAAATATAGAAACACCTGGAAACAATGCCAAAATTGTAAAGCTTACAGAAATCAAAAGCTTTAACCCTTACAGAAATCAAAAGCTTTAACCCTCACGAGATCTATAAAAAAAAGTGTGAAAAGAGTAGGGTATTTATAGCATACAGCAGTGTGCAAAAATATAGAAACACCTGGAAACAAAGGCAACATTTTAAAGCTTACAGAAATCAAAAGCCTTAACCCTTATGTATTTAAGAAAATTAAAAAAAACACTTTGAAATATAAATAAGTTTGAAATATATAAAATTTCTTGGCCAACCTTAACCTTTTCAATACTTTTTATAAACAACATATCTCAGATAGAACTTTCTGCTTATGCATCTTACAAGCTGGTTATATTAAGTTTGTTTCTAGCAAATTTCAAGAAGATTGGATCATAAACACCAAAGATATTCAATTTAACATATTCTACAGTTCTACAGTTTTGATACGGAAAGGTATCAAAAGGAAGAAGGTATCTAGAGTTGTTTTTTATTTTATTTATTATCGAGAACATTTTCAGAGAACAATAGAATAATTTTAATTCAAATCTAAAAGTTAATTTGATTTAGTTCCGATTTTAAAATAAACTTCCATTGTTATCAAGTGCTTTTCCTAAATTTCATAACCGTCGCTCGTCTAATCTCTGATATCTAGACGTTCATACAGACAAAATTTTTTTTTTCAACTATGCTGCTGCCTAAGCATATTATCTATGTTTTTTTTTTCTCTTAAGATCCAACTTACTTGCGCTCCCTGATGACCTCCTTGAGAAAGGCCATGGCATCGTAGTATTCCCACTTGGATTTGAAACGTGTCGGGCCCAACATCTTCTCGTGATTCAGTTCACGGCGAAAGATTTCACGCAGCGATGTGAAGGTGCGCTGTACCCGTTCCCCGTTCACGTTGAACATGCGACCCAGTTCGTTCCATTTGATGGCCTTCTTCTTGTCGGAGCGCTTATAGTGGGGCAGACGACAGTCCCAGAGTATGGGATTGTGGCGTACTAGCTCGATGAGTCGGCGCTTTTCGATGTTGTGGCGCGAGAAGGCCATGTTGGTTGTGGTAGTATCGTTAGCCAGGACTGTAGCGGGTTCTGTCTCTCTCTCTCTCTCTCTCGCTCTCTTTCGTTTAGTCGCTCTCTTTAGTCTCTCTTGGCCGTGTGTTGTTAATGTTGGCTCTACCAACTAACTGCACACTGCGCATGTGTGTGTTGGCCAGTTTCGGATGCTGTGTGTGTGTGTGTGAGTGTGTGTGTGTAAAGTGAGAAGTGAGAAAATCGTTAATATGATTTGTTGTTGGCCCCGTATTAATGGTCAACAGGCCGCAAAGTATGCAACACACTTTGCCCAGTTATCACATAGACATTCTTGAAGGCGGTATGAGGCGGGTTCAACGAACTATCCCGAGTTAGGGGTATTTATTTCGTGTAAGTCACGTAAGAAATGCAAATAAAATATGAAAATTGGGGTAAGCTGCATCAAATGCAATAACTATGCAAATTAGGCAATTCGATTGGGGATTCTAGGATATCGAAAATGATATAATAAAATGTATGGATTGCAAATCATGCAAATATTTGCTTGAATCTTAACGAAAATTGCTTAGCAAATCTCTAACTAGTTAAGATTCGATTCAAATCGATTAGATTTCATAATATTTAAACATATGTGAAAGTTCTGCACAATTTCAGAAATTATGAAGACTTGATGATGATATTATATTATATTTACATAAAATTAATATATGCATTTCAGTAGATAAACTTTAGAAATCTACAAAAAATACTCAAAAATTCTTCGACAGTAAAATCTAAAAAAATATTATGATATTATAGCCAAAATCTTAACTTTATAAACTGTAAGTGATTATATAGACGAAATAAAATGATATTTCAAGCGAACATATGTTACAATTTATGATATATTACCGAAAATTGCTCTACAATCTTATATATGATTAAGAGTTAATTAAAATCGTTAAATTAAATGATATTTGAGTGAAATTTTAAAAATATGCAAAATTTAAGAAACTAAGTACACTTGATCTTATATACAAAGTAAAACAATGATATTTCATCATTTGTGGAAAACTTAGAAAGAATAAAGGAAAAACGCTCAACAAAAGCTTTAGTTAAGAGCGAGAGAAATTGAGGGAGATATTATGATATAATAATAAAAATCAAAATTCTTTTGAATTTAACATAATGATATTTTGTTAAAAACTTAAAAAAGCGAACATACTGAAATAATGAAACTAATCTATATTTAAATATTTTATAAACGAAATAATGATAAATTTTAGGAATAATTATGTCAAGGCTTTTAATGCATTCTATGAACGAATTATGTGATATTTTTCCCAGCACAAGCTCTCTAGAAATATATACATACATACATGTATGTATGTATGTATTTATTTAATTTACTTTACGAAGCCGCACACTCATTATGCCATAATTTGATTCAGGTGAAATTAATGGAAAATACGAAACCATTAATACATATATAACCATATATACTATACAACCATATATGTATGTGTGTGTGTCTGTGTGAAGTACACACTTATAGTTAGGCAAACAAATCGTATAAAATAAACATATTCAACGCACACGCCTCAAATTCGCAGAATTGAAGCGTTGTGGTCGAGAATGTGCAGGTAGTAAATACATATGTATAAATATACTCTATATATATATATATATATAGGGTATGTAGCGTGCCTGCTAGATGAGTATAATGTGAAGGAATTTTAATTTACAGGGTATGTGTGCGTTGCCAACATGCTGATTTAGTTTTTAGCCGTAAAATAGCTAAAGTTTGTATAAATTTTTTTCTTTGAATCTTTGTTGTTAACTTAAATGGCAGCAAACCTTACCAATCCTTGAGACAGCTTCCGCTGCCACTCTCACACACACACACTCACACACACGCACAGTCACTCTCTCTCCACTCTCTCTCTCGCTCTCTCTCCCTCTCAGTCTCTTACGTAACGATTTTTTTTGCCAATTTCTTGTTGAACTGATTTTCAATTGTGCGCTGCAACACACACACACACATACGCACACACACACACACACACACGCATGCAGGCTAAAAATACGCACAACAACGAAAATTCGCTGATACCAAAACGGAGAACAAAAGCACAAAATAACGGCGGAATTTAAATAACAACGACAACTACAACCACAGCTACAACTACAACTACAACTACAACCAACAACTACAACTACAAATCTTGCACTTGCCTTTTGCTGTGTCGCCTCCGAAATTCGCCGCAATTTTTTTTTTTGGCGATAAAAATCGCTGGAATTTCTTTTTGTTTTTTTTTTTATTATTTATTATATATTTTGTTTTTTTTTTGCCTTGCAATTTATTGTTCAGTTTTTACTCTCTTTTTCTTGTTTTGTTTTTGTTTTGTTGTTATATTCTGTTTTTTTTTTGTTGAGCTTGTTAAACATTTGACGGCTGGCAGGCAACTAAAACAACAATTTAGCAATGTTTAGCACTGGAATTGAATTTGTTTATTGCTCATATTGTTGTTGCCGTGCGAGTGAGTGTTTCCATGTGTGTGTCTGTGTGTGTGTGTGTTGTGGTTGTTGCTTTTATTAACAATATGAGCAGCACGTTGAGAATTTATTTCAATTTATTTCAATTAACAACAAACAACGTTGTTGCCGCTGCGCTCGGGCTGCCTCTGCTGCTGCCTCTGCTGCTGCTGCTGCTGCTGCTGCTGCCACTTGTCGCAGTGTTAGTAATTGTTGCTGTTGCTTTTGCTGTTGTTGTGCGTTGTATGAAGGCTATGCAACAACTATTTGCCACCACAAAAATCTGTAAACGATGCGAGCGCAAAATGTACCACAAAATTCACCAACACAGCTGCTGCTGCTGCTGCTGCGCTCGTGTGTGTGTGTGTGTTTGTATACACACACAAATAAGCGGGCGGACGCAGTGAGTGCACACACACACACACAGAGAGAGAGGGAGAGAGAGCAGTGCAAGCTCAATTGATATTTGTATATTATTAAATTAAATTGTTTATTATGCGTTTATCGCCGTTTTGTCGCTTTTGTTGTTGCCACTTCTTGGCAGTACGCTGAGCTTGGCGCGACGCTCGACGCAGCTCTGCTCTGCTCTGCTCAGCTCAGCTCAGCTCTGCGCTCGTTTTTCACAACTTGCCCCACAAAACCAACTGTAAACGAACTTAAATTTTCTTGCAAATTGGCGGCGCAGCAGCCGCAACTGATGAGCGCACGTAAGCCACATCCACACACACAGAGAGAGAGAGAGAGAGCGTGGAGAGAGTAAAACACACAGCACGCGTGAGAGAGTGTCGCCGCTGCCGTGCTGCCTTGCTGCGATGTGGTGCGCTCTGCCAATGTTTTTGTTTGTGTGTGCCAAAGAGAGCGCTGGCAGTGCGCTGGCAGCGACCCACGCGTTGTTTTTGATGCTGCCTTACGCTTGTTATGTGCGCCACTCTCTGCCACTCTCGCTGTCACGCGACACTCTCTCGCTCTCTTCGTTGTTATTAAAATGCCCGAGCTGTTGTTGTTCCTGCTGAGAGGATGCTGTGCGCGCTGTGCTTTCTGCTGATGTAAACAATTGGGGGAAACTTTTGCAGTGTTGCCAACTAAACAATTTGAGTGTTCGGTGTGTGTGTGTGTGTGTGTGTGTTGAGTGGAGTGTTGAGTAAGGAGCGGAAATACCTGGCGCCATATTGGAAATTTATGTAATAGTAAATAATAAAATACAAATTAAATTAATTAAATTTAATAAAATAAAAACTAATTAAATCAAATGATATAAAATTAAATAATAATAAATAAGTAGTGTTTATATAAAATAATTATATATAAATTTCAAAGAGTTTGTTTTTTTTTTTTGCAAGCACGAACACGCATAAATATCACACTGTAAGTGCTGATAAAAAAACAATAATACAGCAATTACTACTGATCGCCAAGAAGAGAATATTCTCTAGCCATAAATCCTCTTCATATCTGCGAACAATGAGCCGCAGAAATATGCCCGCCCCTCGGTGCGGTCTGCCTTATCAACAAGCGCAAAGGCAAATAAACAAGAAACCAACACGGAAAGGGGCACACAGCAACAACAAATAAACAAACGAGCAGAGTTCTCGCTGAGTAAACAAAAGAAAATCGATAATGCCCAAGATTGGCAAGAGCAGCAAAAGAGGCAGCGACAGCAGCAGCATCAGCAGCAGCAGCATCGGCAGCCACAACGGCACCGGCAGCAGCAACAGCTCGCAGGGCGCTAAACAAAAACAAAGCAACAAGCAGCGGCAGCAGTAGCTGAAGAGCGCAGACGAAGAGAGCATGAAATTGAGAGAGTGAGTGAGCCGAGCTAGTGTGTTTGAGAGCGCGAGAGGGTTGCGTTTGCCCTTGAAGCCATGGACCATAGTACGAATGCTGCTGCTGCTGATGCTGCTGCTGGCGTTGTTAGCAGACGCAAGTGTCAGATTGGCAGAGCCGGCAGGCAACTAACGTTAACAATGCGCGCTCAAAAAGCTCTCTTGCGCTGCTCGCGTTGCTGCTGCAGCTTCTGCTGCTGACATTTAACAATGCGAACAAATACAAACACACACACACAGGCACATGCAGAGACAGAGGCAGAGACACAGTGACGCATACAGAGACAAATATTCAATTTGCCGCTTGCCACTGCCTGCAATCAACTTTATTACTGCCGCTGCCGCCGTCGCTGTCGCTGTTGTTATTTACTTTTTGCTTGTGTCGTCGTCGTCGCCGTCGCCGTCGCCGTTTGGTCATCTGAAATATACTCTACGTCGTCGTATTTATCAATCGTTCTGTGGGCCATTGCAGGCATCATCTCGTTCCGTTGCCATCCCCATTCGCATTGTTAGACTTATCAGCGTGCATGTGCCTGAGTGTGCATGTGTGTGCATGTGTGTGTGTACATGCCGCTGCTGATGAAGCTGACAGCGCTGCTCGAAACACGGTCCAATATTTTGAATGAGATTAATTAACAACAATGCAAACGTTACAAGCTTGTACAAGTATTTACATACCTTCCACATTGTTGTTGTTGTTGTTGTTCACATGTTTTCATTTTCGACTTGTTTGTTTTTAAGCTCCACGCCCACTTCAGCCCACTTAGGATAATCCATTTTGAACTAGTTTCAATCGTGTTTGGTCGTGAAACATATTGCACACTGGGAAAAAAATTCGACTTAATTTTTTTCGAATTTTTGGAAAAACTCTCTTTATAAATTAAATTATTTTGTAAGCTAATTAAATAAAAGAATATTGCATCTTGTTTATAAGTAATATTATCGAATTTATTCTTTTGGTTCAAACTTAAATATTTAAATTGCAAATAATGCAACTAAACAAACTTTGTTTGCTAAAATATAATTTAAACTATTCGTATGTGTCCATTATTTATTTATAAAGTCATTTTTATAAAATTTTATTTACCTAATTTAAGAAGTCTCTGCTTTGATATGGCACAACAAGATACGAATTAAGAGTGAAATTATTTACAAATAAACCTAGACCGGTTTTTTTTAAACTATTTTATTTTGCAGTTTTATGGTATTTGTTTTTCAACAAGTAATATTTGAAAACATTTTAAAGATTTTATTTTGTAAATTATCCACGTAGTATAATAAAATAAACTGCTTACGTAAACCTTCCGATAAACTAGGATAAACTAGGTTTATTTATTTCATTTTTGAATAACCAGACCAACTGCGATTGAAGTGCGGAATTTTGAAGAGTTGACCGATTTTATATTTCTTTTATTTCAATCCGAGTCAGTTGACCTGGCCCGGTTAGTGGGGGCCAAGTTTGCACTGTATTCTGGCCCTGTCCAATTAGCCACGATTGGCTGTGGAAGAAACAAGAACAAGAACAACATCATCATCAAGGCGAAAATAGTCAAAGTCAAATAGTGAAAAAAACTTTTACTATAGTGTGGGTAGATTGGCATGGTATATCTAGGGGTCGTTGGCAGTGCAAAAGTTTGTCGAGCAGAAAACTTGTGAATTATTTAAAATTATGCTTGTGCATAGGCCAAAAATAAAAAAAAAAAAACGTCTGCATTGGCAGAGTGGAATGGAGCAGGAAAAATACCGAATGCGAAGAGTTAGGAGCACCGTACTTTCAATTACGCTTTCTGCCATTTGCCAGCAAATTGAGGTGAAGTATTTAAAACTTAAATCGGCCAACTTGTGAGAAAAGAAAAGCTACTTTTTATAATAAATAATAAAAAAAAACCCAAAAAATTACAAAATAAAACTTCAAATAGCATTTATAAAAAAAAACCTAAGCAAAAGCTGAAATAAAAAATTAAATATAAGCAATTTACTACAAAATTATCCTTAAACAATTTAAATTTCATGGAAATTTTTATTTATTATGAAAGAAAAATTAAAAAAGCAAACAATTTTTACGAAAATAAGCATTTGTTAAAGAAAGAGTGAAAAAAAGCTAAAATTACCATTAATTTAAATAAAATATTAATGATTTACTTGAAAACTATTATTATACTACGTAAATTTGATAGCAAATTTTATCAGTATCAAAAAAAAACGAAAAAAGGCAAATATTAGTTTTAGATCTAGAATTAACATTAAATAAACAATAAAAGCTAGATTTGACGAGAAAAAAGCTGTATCGATAGCACTGTAGAGAAACGACAAACAGATGAAAGACACAATATGCGAGACTCATAATTTGTTATCTCTTTTCTTGCAGCAGCTGTCTGTCCGTCTCTCTCTCTCTCTCTCTCTCTCTCTCTCGCTCTCTGGGCGTTGGTTTCCATTAAAAATCCATTTAAATATTATCTCAATGCGATTTGTTGCTGCCTCGTCACGGCTTCCGTTTGACATTTAGCCAAATGCGATGACAAAACGTCGTCAGAATTTGCTGGGATATCACACACACACACACTCACACATATAGCTCTTAATGAGAACTCGCAGAGGTGTGCGTAATTATTTGCCTATTAGAGTTATTAATTGGGCTAAGTTATATCATAATTCATCATCATAATCTACAGCAATTGATTGACTGACTGACTGACTGACTGACTGACTGACTGTCAATCTAGAACATTTTTTGGTCAACTGCCGCAAAAGACAATTAGTTGGTGCCACAATGCAACCTGGCAACATGACTGCAAATTGCATCAAATCAAATTCACAGACAATGCCACATAAGATGCCATTCTGCCCTCTCTTTCACACACTCTGTCTCTCCCTCTCTCCCACTGTCTGTGATTTGGTGCGGTCAAATCAAGCATTGAAATTGTTTAGTTTCTGATGATATTTGCCTAATGCTTGCGGTATTTTCATTTCAATTGGCAGAAAACATAAAATACCCTATAATTTGGTCAACTGATGGGGTATGCCTAGCGTGTAGAGTGGTTACTTTGGTTTTTTCATTACACACGAGTAAATGAAATTTCACTAAATTCTGACATATGTAATCCATAGTTTTTCTATATTTTCTAAATCTGAAGATTTTTGTAATTTTGTAAATGGAAAACTGAAAACTCCTGAGTATCCCCCGAAGTATATCATATTCATATCATAATTGCCTCTTTATAATTAAGATCATTCAACGAGAAAATCCGCAAGTAAACATTGATAAAAAGCTTTAATTTTATTTGGAACTTTTTAGGGGGCCGCCAAGTGAACATACATACAAGCAGAGGGCCAGACAAACCTTTTAGAAAAATTAATATTCATGGAACTCTTAAGACTCGGTCTCGGGACTGAGAATGGGCAACCTTTTCAGAAGTCAAGCGCTCAATTACGTAACTTTATGTTTTTTTTTTTTTTTTTTTTTTTGGTTCACAGAATGTTTTATTTACCTTTACGTTTTGCTCTTATTACGCTAGAATATTGTAATTTGGCATATTTCTTTTTGCCTTCTCGTTCGTGCAAAGGGCAACGAAAGAAAACAAAGAAATCCGAATGCTGTGCAAATAAATGCAAAATAATATTACGAAAAGTTGACCGAGAAATGCCGAGAAAATAAACCAAGCGGGCAGGAGGGGCAGGAGGAGCGGGAGAATGCACATTGATGGTGCCCAGCTGGTGCGCCTAAAAGCACACACTTCATTTCTAAATAGAATCTCGCAATTTGCCAAAAGTTCCCCACTTTTTTCCATCATTCCCTTTTTGGCCTTTGGCCATTACTTGTCCATTGATTTCAATTCCATTTTTACTATTGGCTTCTTCTCCTTCACTTGCTGCTCTTCTTCTTCTGCTTTTGCTTTGTGTGCACTTTTATTTCCTTTTCTTTTCCCTGTTCCTACCCTGGTCCATTCCTAGCCCGATTCGTTCAGTATTTTAATGTGCAATTTAGCAAAAAAAAAAAAAAAAAAACTTGATTTTGATTTCTGATTTCTGAGTGCCGACTCTCATCGTAATAATAATCATCATCTCACTGATGATATAATGGACAGCGAAAAGCTCTTAAAGGGTTTCCTTATACTTATCAAAGTGATGGTTTCAGTTCGCTTTCACTCAGTAAATGATTCCCTATAGGGCATAAGATTTTCAAGGTATAAGCAACCTATATCTTCATAATATTCTCACAAACACGCGCTGTTATTATTTATGTAATTATAAATATTATACACTCAAAAACCCCTAACATAACCCTTACGATTTGGACTTAATAGAATTACGAAGACAGCACCGGGCGTGGTAAAATTTTAAAACAATATTTTCGATACCCAAATACCTAAAAGTATTGTCACAAAATTTAAGAACTCTAGCTCATATTATCTCTGAGATATAGACGTTCGTACAGACACATCTACATAATAATATTGATTCCCTCATTTACTTTAAAGCTGCTTAGCTATGAAAGAGAACTAAACCAATTTATGATCTTATATTAATCTGCCTTCTTTCAGAATCAGATAATTATAATCTGTTTTTTTTTTTCGAATAAACTTTATTATTCCATATGCTTCGGAGGGGACAGGTGTGAAGAACTATGCGTATTTAAATTTAAAAGCAAGGGGATCGTTTCGAGTGTGAGCAGTGCAGGGCGGGGCAGGCTGCATAGATCTATGTAGCTTCTCCCACAGTTTACCCATACTGCCCGTAACTCTGTGTACTATCAGGATCAATTTGGTTCAATAGGCCTAGGTTCGGATTAAGTGCTACATAAGTATGGGTTATACTTAATGGCGGTAACGGTAACGGATGCGACGCACGGTCTTGTAACGGTAGCCATCCTTAGCAACCTCGGTACCCTCATCGGCGACAGACTTGACCTCAGCCTCGGGTGCCGGTGTGGGCACCTCCACGGGTGGCAGGTACTCTCCATTGGTTGCCTCAGCAGCAGCGGCGGCGGCATCCTCAGCCTCGGCCTCACGACGATGACGACGGAACTTGAGCTTGCGCACGGTCTTGTAACGGTAACCATCGGCACCCAGCACGGTCTTCAGCTCGGGGGCAAGCTCAACCTCAACGGGGGGCAGGTACTCGCCGGTGGGTTCAGCAATTTCGGAGACATCGCGACGATGACGGGCACGGAACTTCAGTTTGCGCACGGTCTTGTAACGGTAACCATCATCAGCGACCTTGGTATCGACAGCTGGATCGACCTCATCGATAGGAGGCAGATACTCTCCAGTGGGTGGCAGATACTCCTGGTTGGGTACCTCACGACGATGGCGCAGCTTCAGGCGACGCACTGTCTTATAGCGATAGCCATCCTCGGACAGGGCAGCTGCCTCAGCATCACCAACGGGTGGCAGGTACTCCACCGAAGGGTCCTGCACAGCAGGATCAGCCGATTGGGCAGCAACGATGGCCACCAGGCAGAGGGAGAGGGCGCCAATGAAGAGTTTCTGAAACGACAAGTTGAGGTAGGGTTAGGCAAGGTAGCAGTGGTAGTGTCTCAGTTAGGGTAAGGCTACTCGGTAGGGTCTCAGGAACTCACTAAGCTTATGCACCTGTTAGACCTTCTAGCTCACTTCCCATATGGTTGCTCTCTAATGATCTATGGAGCAGGATCAAGGTGCTACCTTGTAGTAGTACACGGTTGAGGACATTCGGTAGGGTTACAGGAACTTACCAAGCTTAAAGACTGCTTAGTTCCCTTGCGATCTGTTCTTTAATGATCTATGGGAGAGGATCACTTCAGTCTACCTTGCTACCTTGTTGAAATCTCAGGAACTAAGTGAGTTTAAAGACTTGTTAGACCTTCTAAGATAGATCGAATTACGATCAGTTATTTAATGATCTATAGGAAAAAATCACTTTAGTCTACCTTGCTACCTTGTTGAAATCTCAGGAACTCTCTATGTTTAAAGACTTGTTAGACCTTCTAGGATGAATCGAATTGCGATCTGTTCTTTAATGATCTATGGAGCAGAATCAGATCAGATCATCATGCTTTACAGCAAGGTAGCTGTAGTACTTATACACGATTTGAGGCGTTAAAGTAGGGTTACAGGAACTCACTACACTTCGACTTTCTTACGAATCGCGATGATCTTAAACGATCTATAGATCAGAATACAGCAGTAATATGAATATGATGGCTTAGAACGTAAGGTCTTCTAGCTTCTAGCTTGATTTGCAATGTTATCTAATATTCTATGGGGACAGGATCTCAGACTCACCATGCTGTAGCTTTAGTTCTTGCCTGATACCGAACTATGCGAACTGACTGAAGATGTTACTGTGTCGTAGGTATTGAACCCAATGATGTCTTGGTCAAATTCGCTTAGCGTATTTATACCAAAAATATGGATCATATTATGGCTAAGACAATACCAAATCTGGTTTTTAAAAGAGACGAAGACGAAGCATAACTCAAACTCAAACGCAATATCGAGCCGCCTCAAGTGCGCATCAAAGCTCGAGTTCGGCTACGTCTTCGAGCTACATATAGTAGAGCTCGGAATGGCAGAGGGTTGGGGTCTATTAACCACTTGATGATCTATGGCTATGACGAACCTACGGCACGATTCGCAGTGCCTCGAAACGTCCGCCTTCGCCTCGTACTCGAGTACAATTATTATTATTATTTTTGGATCAGGTTTTTTTTTTTTTTCGTTGTACCTCGTCAAGTGTTGAAACGTTTTTGGATAGGGGGGGCTTACAGTATTTTATGGCTAATAGATGGGCTACCGTTTTACAGAGACAATGGCCCAAAGCAGAAATTTAATAGCACACAAAGTGTATTATATTATACCATAATTTGTTATAGTATGGTTGTAGTATAGTACGCAACTATTCTTTAATATCTTCGAGCACTTGAACGAAGTGGCCACTCGATCTCGTTGGGTTCTTGACTCGAGCACCTCAATAGAACACTTGAAACAATCTCTGACCTTGAGAATTGCTACAATTTAGTATCTTTTGTGTTCTACCATTTCCTGCTTTGAGTCTATTACGCACCTTATTAGATCATTTTAACGCATTGTTATAGACGAAAGAAAACCCTTAGATCATTTCATTTATGCGATTCGTTAAGATTTCCAAATATTCTTATTCTTTCTTTCAGTCAAATTTTTTACAAATTTGCCAATTTTTCAAGTACATTTATTCAGCTCTTATGCTATTTTTGTTAAGCCTCGGCTATATTTATCGAAAGAAATTAACCATGTGTATTTTTGGACATGAGTGGAGAGAGAAAGAGAGAGAGAGAGAAAAAGAAATAAGCAATCCATCAGTTTGATTGTACTCTTGGCATTCGTCAAGTATTTATTTAAGGGAACTCTAATTTTTCACAGATCGTAACTTTCTTAAAAATCAAAAGATTTCCACACGGAATGACATTTTGTTTATGTTTTGATTATCTGAGTGATTCTACATTTAAATTATACCATAATAGACCTTTTGAAATTTTTTGATATTTTGGAAATTTAGACAATAGTCCCCCCTGTAAAATTTCAACAAAATTTTTTTTTTCAAAATTTTATATCGCGAGGTTTTAAGTTTAATCGATTGCGGAGGTCAAAATAAGTAATAAACAAGTGTTTAAAACGATTTTAGACGATACTTAATTTAGGCCCAAAAATCATGTCGGAATGGTCAAAAAATTAGACATGAAACACCCTCAACAGGCCTGGAACTCTAATTTTTCACAGATCGTAACTTTCTTAAAAATCAAACGATTTCCACGCGGAATGACATTTTGTTTATGTTTTAACAAGCCGATTGATTCTATATTTAAAAAATAGCAATACTGATTCTTTTAAATTTTTTGATATTTTGAAAATTTATCCCCTATGATTTTTCAACAAAATATTTTGAGTTTAAGTTTCAATCGTTAGTTTTTAAGAGCGAGTACGAAATATGTTGTAGAATTATTTGGCAGAATTCTTTAATCTCTTCTTCAATCTCTAATTTGTCGCTTTATATATTAAAAACCTACTCATTGTTTCCGTTTCTCTCTGTCTCTAAAATAGTTCTCTATTTATTTATTTTTTTTATTAGGATATTCCTTGTGTTTTTCTTCTTGTTCTTTATCTTCGCATATTTTCTGAATATGTTTTTCTATATATGCTTTCTGTTTCTCTCATTTTTTGCCATCATTAATTCAGTTGAAGCGGCGATCAACACTTGACAAACACAGACAACACGCAAATACAAATGACAGCAGCAACATCAGCAGCAGCAACATCAGCAACAGCAACAGCAACAACAACAACAATATTAATAATGGCGACTCTTAAAAACTTGTGCATTAAACCTGTAAGGGGTCAGGCATTTAATTGACCCCACTCCCTCTCCCCGCCCCCCACTTGCTCCACTGGCTGCACGTTTCGATTTGTTTGATAAGACCAAAAATTGTTTACGCACAGCAGAAGGATAAGAGCAGAAGGCAGAGCACCTTTGAGGGGGGGAGAAAGAGAGGGAGTGAGAGAGAGAGAAACACTGCATTAAAATGAAATTAAGCGCGGATGCGCCGCCAATTTGCTGCTGTTGCTGCTGCTGTTGCTGTTGTTGCTGTTGTTGTTGCTGATACTGTCATTGTTGTAACAAGCGTTGCTGCTGCTGCATATTTTATAAAAGGCAATTGCGGGTACTGAGCGGAAATGGGACTGCGTATGGGGTGGGGCTAAGGAGGGGCAGGGAGCAGATGCCTGCAGTTTGTTTGCATTTTGTTGTTGCTGTTGTTGTTTTTATTTCTCATTTTTTGAACAATTTAAATCGCATTTCGCAACATGAAAGCCGTCGCACAGGACGTATGCGTAATATAAGCAGACAACAACAACAACAACGAGAAGAACAAGAACAACTCGAACATGGCCAACAAACAAAACGGTAGTAATAAACTGCACAGGGGAAATGTATAAAAAAATGAAGTGAACGATAAAATCAGGCATGCATTAATATGCCATACATATAGGGCAGGTCGAGAGGAACATACATACATATATAACCAATATAAAATTGAACAAGATATTCACTACAAATGTACCATATGTATTTGTGAATAAAAATGTATTTAAAATAATATGCTAATATTAATACGAATTTAATATAATAAATATAATAAAAAGAAAATATAAATTATATAATATGCTATATATTATATATCGAATTTAGTATTTAATTATATATTAAATGATTCACTTAATTAAAACAAACACAACTAAATACAAAATAATTACAATATTTAAATAAATGAATATAAATAATCGAATCGATTTTGTTGAAATATAAGCCTAAGATGTTATTTTTAAACATGCAATTTAATATTTAATTATGCATATCCCAGTTAATATATTAAAATAAAAACAAACACTAACAATCATTTTAATAATTAATTAATTAGAATTAGAAACAAATTAGCTAAATTAATAATGATTTATTTACAATTTATATACCGCAAATATATAGATATGAGATCTACCCAATTCTACAAAATATTATAAAATACAGGGTAAACCCTAACCGTAACCCACGCTCTGCATTAGCTAATGTAATCGTTGTTAAAGGGTATGCAAACAACAAACAAACAATGCCAAGCTGTGCTGGCTTGTTGTCTCCCTCCCACTCACTCTCCCCCTCTCCCTCTCTCTCTCTCTCTGTTTGCTTGTCGTTGGGCTTTGACTTGCGTCATTATATTAAAAGCTTTGCAAATACGCCATCTAGCGGGCAGCGGCGGCAACTCCCTGGCCAGCTCGCTGGAGCTCGACTTGCAAATTTCATTAGCGTGTTCGGCTTTTGTGGCTTGTCTGTTGGCCATAAAACTAAGACGCCATTGGGAATTTCCCCAGCCCTGCCACACACACGTCTTGCAGAGTGTGTGTGTGTGTGTGTGTGTATGCAGGCTTTAAGCAGCCGCCTAAAAGTAGACAATTAATTTGTTAATTGCCATGAATATTGGGGGCAATTGACGATCTCAAGCGGGCACAAATCAGTCAATAGATCCAGTCGACTGAGAAGCAGAGAGCACGATATTAGAGAGAGACAGAAAATGAGGCGACCTTCGACATGCTTCTCTTGCTCCATAGTTATCGAAAGCTGTTCCCAAAAAGAAAGAAGTAACTCAATTATTTGAAAATATGCTGTAGAATTTCTCCATTTGAATATCGATTTATTTACTGAACGTTTTAAAAGTTAATTACATACATTTTTAAGAAAATTTAAGAACATTTTAAAAGTTAATTACATACATTTTTAAGAAGATGGAAAATTTAATTGCATTTATTTGAAAATATTTAAGGGTTCTTTTTAAACAGCCTTGGGACGAATCATCATCTTGACCTCTTTTGTACTTGTAGCTTGATAACGATCCCAAATAAGGCCTTTATAAACGTCCACATATTCTTGGACGTATCGCCCATTGAGATTGCTATAACGAAAGAAACCGCATTAAATAAAAATGTAAAACATATTAACAGTTATATCGGTAAAAGACACTTACCAACTCATACATTTATTGTACCACCAACCACCATCATTATTTCCAAAAGCGCAGTTTCCTTCCCATTGGTCGTTGTCACGATCATAAGTAGTGAACTTCATATTTCTGTGATAATACAATCTGTCCCATGTACCTGGACTTCCAGAAAATACACCCAGTTTAATCATCCTGTACTGATCATCTTCACCCGAAATGGCGAATTCTTCGTATCGGGCGAAGGAGGGGCTGCCATCGAAATACTTCATATGAATGTAAAGTTCGTGGGGTTCCTGGTTGGTTAATTTGTGGATTTTTTCCAGACCCAGGAAGAAGTCCCCGTCCCAGAAGTCTCCAAACCCGTTTCGGTACGTTTTCCAATTTCTTTGAAAGTCCACTCCGCCTTTGATCCTCTGTTGTATTACGGTCCATCCTGGACCTGCGATATCAGAGTTGCAAAGTACCTCAAAAGTGTAACTATCGGAAAGTGAGATATTATACACGCCCGACCTATCTCGGGCAATGCAACCCTTGGCCATTTTCTTCTCTTCTTCACTCTTTAAATACTTTTCACATTCAACCAGTTTTCCTGCATCTGCAATGATCTTGTCATTTAGTTCCTTCAGCTGCTTTTGTTGCGTTTCCGTTGTGTTCTTTAAGATGTTGATATCGTGAGTCAGAGAATCGATTTGTTTTGTTTTTTCACGTGAATCCTTTAATTCCGTTTCATATTTTCTTTCGCATTTTAATCCTTTCTCCATTTCTGTATCTCTGATTTGCCTCCTTCTTGTTTTTTTTTTGAACTGTATTATCAGTTCATTGACATCAGTTTGCCTTGACTTGCAGTTTGTTTCCTCCTTCATCTTCTCTTCAAGTTTTCTAACCTCTTCGTTTTTGAGTTCGATCTCCTTCTGAAGCGGTTCGATTTCATTTTTCAATTCTTTCAGCTCGCTGATTTGATGTTGCACTTGATCGTATTCTTTTGTCTCGGACTGTCCTTTCGAGTCCAAAAACAGGATCGAGCAGAGGCAGAGGAGCAATATTAATCTCATTTAAAAACACTTAACACGGAACACTTAAGTTGCACACTTTTAGACTCAGACTAGGCTGAAATATTTAATGATTTTTTCCAAGAAGATTCGCGTCTTTTATAGCGCAGAATCGTGGTCTGATAAGGCAGAAGTGGCGTGATGCCTGTTATCAAATGATTTAAATAAAATATATATTATAAACTGAACCTTATCTCCTTATCTCCTAATCTCTCTTATCTCGGCCCGAATATAGTTTGAATCCGGGATTATAAAAATAATTCGGTTCGAAAAGCTATCATCAGGGGGGCATACTCATTATCATTGGCGACCGCACACGTTGTGTTGTTATACCCTTCGACAATTGAAAATGGTCAAAAAAGGGTATACTAACTTTGTGCAATGTATGTAACAGGCATAAGGAGGCGTGGCAGACCCCATAAAGTATATATATTCTTGCTCAGGATCACTAGCCGAGTCGATTGAGACATGTCCGTCTGTCTGTCCGTCTGTCCGTCTGTCCGTCTGTCCGTCCGTCCGTCTGTCCGTCTGTCCGTCTGTATGAGGGAACAGATCTCAGCTATTAAAAAAGCTAGAGACACCAAATTTGGTATGGAAGTTCCTATATATAATAGGCAGATAAAGTTTATTTCAATTGGTTGATGCCACGCCCACCGCCCCCGCAAATCGATAATTTACGATTATTAGGCAAAGTGTTAAACTTAGAAAGTTCTGCTTTGGTATGTATAATGCTAAATGTCATATGAACATATTCTCCAAATTACAATCCGATCGGACATAGAAGTTATTCAAGTCAACGTTTGCAAAATATACGAGCAGCAGCCGGCGTGCTGCTTTAGCAGTTGACGTCGACGTCGGGACGTTTCGCTTTACTTATTACGCGCGTCGCTGTGTGAGTGCGAGCGAGTAAGCTATATGTAATATAAGTATTTGTGCAGAACTCTCTGTTTGAAATTATGAGTGGGGTTACACGTTTGTAACAGATTTAGAAAATTGGGAGAAGGGTATCTCACTGTCGAGCGCTCGACTGTAGCCATACCCACTTGTTGTTGTTATCGTTTAGCATATGCTAAAATTGTTCACATACGAGGGTCGTTTGATAAGTCCGTGACTTTTTGAATAAAATATATTTTTTTCGTCAAAGAAGCGTTTTATTTCTCAACATAATCTCCTTTTAGCTCTATACATTTAGTCCAGCGTTTTTCCAATTTTTTTATTCCTTCCAAATAATAGGTTTTCTCAAGGCCCTCAAAATAGTCGTTTGTTTCTGTGATGACCTCTTCATTTGACCCGAATCTCTTACCGCCGAGCCATTTCTTCATGTTTGGAAACAAAAATAGTCACAGGGGGCTAAATCTGGAGAATATGCTGGATGGGGTAGCAGTTCGTAGCCCAATTTATGAAATTTTGCCATGCTGACTACACACGTGTGCACCCGTGCATTGTCCTGATGGAACAGCACTTTTTTTCGCCAAATGCGGTCGTTTCTGCTTCAAATCAATATCGAATCTGTCCAAAAGCTCTGAATAATATTCGCCGGTGATCGTTTTACCCTTTTCAAGGTAATCGATGTGAATGATACCTTGTGCATCCCAAAAAACTGTGGCCATGACCTTGTTGGCCGACAGACCCACCTTGGCCTTCTTTGGTGCACGTTCACCCGGAGAAACCCACTGTCTTGATTGTTCTTTGGTCTCTGGTGTGGTGTGGTGGATCCATGTTTCGTCTACGGTAACGAAACGGCGCAAAAATTCGTTTGGATTGCGGTTGAACATCGCCAAACACTCCTTTGAAATGGTCACACGGTTGCGCTTATGGTCGTGTGTGAGCAATCGCGGCACCCATCGCGCGGAAAGCTTTTTCATGTCCAAATATTCATGTAAAATGTGATGTACCCGTTCAGTTGAGATGCCTACAGCCTCAGCTACCTCACGCACTTTCATTCTCCGATCATCCAATATCATTCCATGGATTTTGTCGACGATTTCTGGCATGACGACCTCTTTTGGGCGACCTGAACGTTCGGCATCACTTGTACTGGTACGACCACAACGGAACTCAGTAAACCATTTCTTAACCATTGAAATTGATGGTGCAGAGTCCCCATAATATTTATCAAGTCTTTCCTTGGTTTCGGTGATGGATTTTTTACGCAAAAAATAATGCTTAATTAGCACACGAAATTCACTTTTTTCCATTTTCGTTAAAATTCACGAGATCGTCTGCTTTCAATGCCTATAAAACGCAAACCAAAAAACGCAGCTTTCTCAAAATTTTACAGTCAGCTGTTAATCGATAACTGCTGACAGGAGCAGTGTTGTATTTAGAGCAGGTGCGCGGCAAATACAAAAAGTCACGGACTTATCAAACGACCCTCGTAATTCTCCCTAAATCCACAACCAACTCCACATTCCAATCTATCGCTGAACTGATGTCAAATAATATTTATAAACTATTCGCACAATGTGAGGATTATTTTCTTAATTAATGCTGATCGGGCTTTCACATCAACTGCCATATAGTATATAGTATTATACTATATACAGGCATCCAGATGCGAATGAAATTTTTAAAATTTATTTCGAGTTGCGGTTGCGAAATTTATTCGCGCTAAAAGTTAAGCCCAAGTGCTTATTTTTAAACATGAAATTTAATATTTAATTATGCCTATCCTAGTTAATATATTAAATTAAAAACAAACACTAACAACTATTTAAATAATTAATTAATTAGAATTAGAAAGAAATTAGCTTAATTAATAATAATTTATTTACAATTTATATACCGCAAATACATAGATATGGGATCTACCCAATTCTACAAAATATTATAAAATACAGGGTAAACCCTAACCGTAACCCACGCTCTGCATTAGCTAATGTAATCGTTGTTAAAGGGTATGCAAACAACAAACAAACAATGCCAAGCTGTGCTGGCTTGTTGTCTCCCTCCTCTCGCTCTCTCTCTCTCTCTCTCTCTCTCTCTCTCTCTCTCTGTGTTCTCTCTCAAGCGGGCACAAATCAGTCAATAGATCCAGTCGACTGAGAAGCAGAGAGCACGATATTAGAGAGAGACAGAAAATGAGGCGACCTTCGACATGCTTCTCTTGCTCCATAGTTATCGAAAGCTGTTCCCAAAAAGAAAGAAGTAACTCAATTATTTGAAAATATGCTGTAGAATTTCTCCATTTGAATTTCGATTTATTTACTGAACGTTTTAAAAGTTAATTACATACATTTTTAAGAAAATTTAAGAACATTTTAAAAGTTAATTACATACATTTTTAAGAAGATGGAAAATTTAATTGCATTTATTTGAAAATAGTTAAGGGTTTTTTTAAACAGCCTTGGGACGAATCATCATCTTGACCTCTTTTATAGATTGATAACTATCCCAAATAATGCCCTTATAAACGTGCACATATTCTTGGACGTATCGCCCATTGAGATTGCTATAACGAAAGAAACCGCATTAAATAAAAATGTAAAACATATTAACAGTTATATCGGTAAAAGACACTTACCATCTGATACATGCATTATACCACCAACCACCATTATTATATTCTAAAGCGCAGTTTCCTTCCCATTGGTCGTTGTCACGATCATAAGTAGTGAACTTCATATTTCTGTGATAATTCAATGTGTCCCTTGTACTACCAGAAAATACACCCAGTTTAATCATCCTGTACTGATCATCTTCACCTGAAATGGCGAATTCATCGTATCGGGCGAAGAAGGCGCTGCCATTGAAATATTTCATATGAATGTAAAGTTCGTGGGGTTCCTGGTTGGTTAATTTGTGGATTTTTTCCAGACCCAGGAAGAAGTCCCCGTCCCAGAAGTCTCCAAACCCGTCTCGGTACGTTTTCCAATCTCTTTGAAAGTCCACTCCGCCTTTGATCCTCTGTTGTATTACGGTCCATCCTGGACTTGCGATATCAGAGTTGCAAAGTACCTCAAAAGTGTAACTATCGGAAAGTGAGATATTATACACGCCCGACCTATCTCGGGCAATGCAACCCTTCTTCTCTTCTTCACTCTTCAAATACTTTTCACATTCAACCAGTTTTCCTGCATCTGCAATGATCTTAGCATTTAGTTTCTTCAGCTCCTTTTGTTGAGTCTCCGTTGTGTTCTTTAAGATTTTGATATCAAGAGTCTGAGAATGGATTTGTTTTGTTTTTTCACGTGAATCCTTTAATTCCGTTTCATATTGTTGAGTTTTCAATTGAATTAAAGACTCTTTTTCTTCAATATCTTTTTCTTTTTCTTTCAATTCATTTTCGCATTTCCGTATCTCTGATTCGACCTCCTTCTTGCAATTGGCATCATTCTTAACCTGCTCTTTAAGTTCTCTAACCTGTTCGTTTTTGAGTTCGATCTCCTTCTGAAGCGGTTCGATTTCATTTTTCAATTCTTTAAGCTCGCTGATTTGATGTTGCATGGATATTATTAGCATTGCGTCAGATTCTTCTTTGGCCTTAAGTAACTTTATAATATCATCATTGGATGTGGGCCTTGCAATATCTAATCGGAGCTGAGTCACTTCTTTTTGCAGTTCTTCAATTTGATCATTCTTTTCCTTCATTTCAGCATTTTTCTTGTTAATCTCCTGATTAACCTGCTCAAAATATGCGATCAATGGTTTAATTATATTGTATGCATAGTCCCCGCACACTTCATCATTTCCATAGGACTTAAAATAATACAAATTTAAATTTGGTTATTTATTATGCTGATCGTGATTCTCTTATACTATATATGTTTGTATTACTCACTTGATCGTATTCTTTTGCCTCGGACTGTCCTACCGAATCCCGAAACAGGATCGGGCAGAGGAAGAGGAGCAATATTAATCTCATTTAAAAACACTTAACACGGAACACTTAGTTGCACACTCAGACTAGGCTGAAATATTTAATGATTTGTTCCAAGCAAATTCGCGTCTTTTATAGCGCAGAATCGGCAACTAGGAATGACGTGGTCTGATAAGGCAGATGTGGCGTGATGCGTGTTATCAAATAATTTAAATATAATATATATTATATATTGAACCTTATCTAGGCCCGACTATTGCTCGAATCCGGGATTATAAAAATAATTCGGTTCGAAAAGCTATCATCAGCGTTATCAACGTCATACGCTAAGGGTCATCAGCAGGGTCATCGTCTGGGGCATACTCATTATCATTGGCGACCGCACACGTTGTGTTGTTGCTGTTGTTGTTGTTGTTATCGTTTAGCATATGCTAAAATTGTTCACATAATTCTCCCTAAATCCACAACCAACTCCCCATTCGAAGCGCCTTCCCTATCCAACCAATCTATCGCTGAACTGATGTCAAATAATATTTATAAACTATTCGCACAATGTGAGGATTATTTTCTTAATTAATGCTGATCGGGCTTTTACATCAGCTGCCATATAGTATATAGTATTATATAGGCATCCAGATGCGAATGAAATTTTTAAAATTTATTTCGAGTTGCGGTTGCGAAATTTATTCGCGCTAAAAGTTAATTTGATTACGTTGACCGCATGTAAAATTTGAATAAACTTTCTGACTTTAACATATCTACCAAAGGATTTTGAAGGGGACGAGACTAATGGGTGTTTGGGCGTATGATATGCCAGTTGTTATCATTATGGAGTTTCCAGGGATCAAGTGAAAATCCACCGAATGGGTTCAATTTTCGGAAAATTGTCTTGCCTTGAGGAATACAAGAATAAGAAGAAAATAGATAAAGAGGGGAAAATTATAATGGTAATCTCAATTAAATTTAAAAATATTAATAAATATGATATTTTATGTATTTTCTGTTGGCTTTTGAAAATGTTTAATATATAAAAATGTAAACTAAATTCAATTAATTACTCAACTCAAAAAAAAAAAAAAATAATTTTGCTTTGAAAATCAAAAAATAAAAATAAAAGATTAGACAATTTTAGATATATAATTTCTATATTATTCAGTTTATATACTATATACGTATACCCCATTTATAATATAGTATTAACTTACCCTACTTCTTTTTGCATTATCTGTTTTGGATTCATCAAATTCCACACACTGCGATACTGTGTGTGTGTGTGTGTGTGTGTGTGTGTTCGTACTTAACCTCTCATTTTCCTGTTGTTGTTTTTCTTGTTGTTGTTGCTGCGCTTTGCTTTGCTGCATGGCGCGTGTCCCGTTGCATATTACAGGATTAAGCACTTAGCAACAATTTCACGCACGCATTTTAAATTAATTATGTGTTATTTATAAATAAATGAAATGCACACGCAACGCGCGCGTATACCAAAAATGATGTGTGCTCTCTCTCTCTCTCTCTCGCTCGCTCTCGCTGTACTCCCTGCAGATTGATACTGATGCCGTAGGATTTGATGGTGCAAAACCGCAGTACGAACATGTTGCGCTTAAAATACTTTGCTAATTTTTCGCTAATATTTGCCAGGTGGCTGTTGGCCAGCAGCAGCTCTCGACGCTGTTGCCGTTGTTGTTGTTGGGATTTGGGATTTCCCCTCGCAATGCATCAGCTTGTCTGCCTTGTCGGAAATAACAAATATTTAAACGTATTTAATTAAAACTCACAAATGAAACCGCAACGCGCAATGAGCGAAGAGTTTGCACCGTCACAGCGGCCCCTCCCCCTTCCCCCTTGCCACGCCTTGTTACCCCAACATTTGCATTACATTTTGTGCTAACACACACACACACGCACACCCACACAGCAACACATATGCTTAAACGCGGCTCAAATTATTGTTTATTTATTTACAGTTACAGTCATGTGTGGCCCGTGCGAGTGTGTGTGTGTTTGTATTTGGCTCCCGTGTGCGTGCATGTGTGTGAGTGTGTGTGTGGTTATCTAAAGCGTTACGATTTCGTACTGGAGCATACACCAGTTCTGAGCCAGCAAATACTCTATATAGTTTTATAAGAAAATTAAAAGAATATCACAAACCTTTTTCAATAAATAGACTCACAGCTAAAATACATTAATTAACAATTAAATTAAAATTGATTTAAATCTCTTTAGTGATTTTTAAGGTCACCTGCTCGTTGGCCGCTTAGCTTCGATAAGTTCGATTAATTTCTTATTATCGGCATACCGCCACTTTTGACAATCTCTGCTCAAAGTTAGTGTTGAGTAAGTTACAAATATTATAAAATAAGTGAAATGAATTAGTTGCTATGCATGACGGGAATACTAAATAAATCTCTTGCAGACTAAATTTAATCAATTACTTGCAGATTATTTTTATTTTTAGACTGATTAATTGTTTTTTTTTTATCAATAAAAGTAGAGTATTTGATTATCGCAACTCCGCTGCATACTTTTAGGCTGCTTGTTTTTCATTCGATCGCGCGCGTAATACAAATTGCATTGCATACTTTTGCGTGCTCATTGTTATTTGATGCAACAACAAATTGCACTCAGTCAAACAGCCCAAGCACAGCGGCACGCACTTTTCGAAATTGCGGTTACCGCCGCCACCGCTGCCCTCTGCAGGTTTATTGAATTTTTGGCTAACAAACGAATAGTAAAATATTTTCAAAACTAGCAGCACAAAAAGACAAAAGAATGTGCAGCCCATTATCAAACAAAAATGAGTAAATAAAATAAACCCAATGAAAACACTAGAATAATGTGTAATTATTGAATATCAAAGCGTTGCCATTTCAAACAGGCCTCTCTTACTGCAGCCCAACTGAAGAGAGGCTTGAAGAGGGCAGTGAGCATCTATTTATGTGGGTTTCTTGTTACTCAGTGCATTTGAGCAGAAGAGAATCCGCTCTTGATCGCTGCACTTGTCTACTGAGAGCGCAAGCAAGAGAGCACGCACGCACGCCCGCTGTAATAAACGCAACGTGCAGTGGGGGCGGCCATTTTAGTGTGAGCGAAGCGATTCAAGTGGAAGGTCGCATTTGTTCTTTAAATTTCTTGCAGCTAAAGAGAGAGAGAGAAAATACAAAATAATCGTGGCAAAAAAAAAATTGAGTTTCTCTTGCTAATTGAGAGCGTGTGAAAAATAGAATCCTTACGCAGATGTGCACACAGAAAACGACGCTATAAAATACACTGGACAAAACTGCACAGGGCTTTTGCATATTATCTCTGTGATGTCCAAGCATTTGATATCCTTTTAAAATGCATAAATTAATGCTGAACCCAAAAAAAATAAAAGCGAAGAAGAAGGAGAGCAGCAAAAGGGAAATGCAAAACATGATGGCACAAGAAAGACCCACAAAACAATTTTATTTTCTCAGTGGCGCTCTTTGTGCACCATCTCCTCCTTCTTCTTCTTCTTCTTCTTCGCTTCTGCTTCTGCTTTTACTTCAATTCACATATACCATATGCATATGCGCATGTGTGTGTGTGTGTGTGTGTGTGTGTGCGTGAACGTGTGTTTGCATTATCCCTGCAACTTTCGTCTGGCTTTTTGGCTCCAGTTTGAGTTTTTGACTTGCCTCTGTTATTTACTCTACTGCGTTTTAACCCACCCCCTTCGCCTCCCCCTCTCGACTTGCAGATGTAGAGTAAAAGAGATGGCATGGTGCGAGTGCAAAGGCAGCTTATTTGCCATTTAACTAAGCTGGTAAGCTAACTAGTTGAACTCGAAACGGATGCAGCAGCGCAGCTCCATCCTGGACCCTGGACCCAGGATCCTGGGCGAAGTGAGCTCTCCCAGAGCTTAGAGAATTTTTGATTGTATGGTTACGGTTTATGGTTATATTGGTTAATGCGGGCCTCTGCATTTGCCCAATCCAAGCGAGGTTTTGCTATATAGAAGAAACTTCTAAACTCTTTGAAAACTCTCTCTTTAAATAACACTGAAATTATTACAGAGTGCATAAGATCCCAACACAGTATTTTTCTTTCATTATAATCAATCAATCCATATCGATCGTACAAGTCTTGCAAACATGTCGTTTAATCTTGGCATTCACTTAGTTAATAGAAAGATTACCAATCGATAAGATTATTCACTCTTTCCTCATGTGGGGTATGCGATAAGATTTAACCTTGAATAATTAAGTATAATCGTTTTTCATTTCTGGTAAATTTCATTTTATTTAACAAAGAAGTAGAAATTCGTATTTGTTTTATATATATCGTGTTTTTTTTTTTTTTTTTTCTTCTATTTTAATGGGATCAAAGGCGGCGATATAACTTATCAGCTAAATATAACATAAATACTCAACTAGCTTAGGATTGTACAATTGACATTAATATGCATACTACTTGTATTTTTTTTATTATTATGATACATAGCGACCAATTGTGGAATTGTGACAGTAATAAAAGAAAAACATACTATATGCGATAGATAGATTTTTAAGGGCCTATACATATACATATATATATTTACAAATATCACAACAAAATCGGGGCAACATTATGTACAGCAGCAAAATAGAAAAAACAAAAAAAAAACAAAAACAAAGCTCAAAATATTAAACAATTACTCTAAATATTACGATAGAAGTCTGCATTGAGCGATCGTATTATCATCATCAATATCTTAGGAAGTCGTGTGTGTCTAAATTTCTGGCGCATAAAAATAACGTATCCCCTGGAAACATTTAATTTTTATACGCAATCTATTCATCTCTCTCACAAGCACATAATATGGAAAAAATGTCAGCGAGTAAAATACAAAAATACTAAACAAAGTCACTAGCTAGATAAGGGGGGAGGGGAAATGGGGAAAAATCGATCTACGGTCTAAAACGTATCAAATCATAATAAAATCTCCAAAAATAAACAGGAAAAAAAGAATTTCCTTTACAATTTATCAAATTGGAGAATTGGAAAACTGGAATACGTTTTAAAACTCGGCAACGATACTACAAGGCAACTTATAATACTTTTCTCCTCTCTCTCTCTCTCTCTCTCTCTCACTCACTCTTTAATTTAAAGCTTTTCCGAGTACGTATACGTGGGCGGGGGCAGAGGCTTCACACCATTCTCCAGTTTCCAATCCGGCTCATAAGCTTGATTCTCATGCTGTTCCGGATGATCTATGGAATTGTTGGCCATATTATTGGCCGATGCCTCGGCCTGATTACGATTCCTGGAGATTTGTGTAGAGTTACGTATGCCATATGAGAAGTAAATGATATAACCAATTGCAATCCATATAAGGAATCGCACCCAAGTGGACAAATCCAGCTGGAACATCAGATATAGATTGGCGAACACACTCAGGCAGGGCACAAACGGTACCAATGGCACCTTGAAGGTTAACTCAATCCTCGACACTGGCTGCAGGGCAATACTGATGCAGATGAGGACCAGCAGGAGGCCAACGATACTCAGGGCAGCAATACCGCCGGCTGTATGGGTATCGAAGACCTTCATGAAGACGCAGACGAGTATACAGAATATGGCAAAGAAAACAATACCAAATTTGGTTATGGCCGATGTCATCGTATTCGGCTGTGGGAACTTATTGCAGAACAATTGACGGAAAATATTGGGTGCCTTTATCGAGACCAATTTGGTCATTTGATCATCCTGGTAGCGCAGCACAAGCACACAGATCGCCACAATGGTATAGGCCAACAAGGTGCCAATAGACATCATATCCACAAGCTGATCCAGATTGAATAACATGGCCATAATGGAGGCAAAGATGCCAGATACAATGGTGGCCAACATCGGGGTCTGCGTATACGGATGCACCTTGGAGAAACCCTTGAAGAGAATACCATCCTTGCCCATGGCATAGAGTATACGTGGCAATGGGAACATGGCACCCAACAGGCTGGTGCACAGAGCAAACACAGCTCCAATCGTAACAATCCATTTAATCGTATACCATTCCACATGATCGAAGGCCTTGGGGAACGGTGCATCACGATCCTGATCGAAATAGGGTAACATCATGGTCAGCACAGTCGATACGCCAAAGTAGGACAGAAAGATGATGATCAGCGAGATGACTATGGCCAGTGGGATGTTACGTTTGGGATTGATTGCCTCCTCACCGGTTGTGGCTATACAATCGAAGCCAACAAATCCAAAGAAACATTTGGCAGCACCCGCCATAACGCCAGCAAAGCCATAGGGCATAAAGCCCCCGCTACCAGCCCATTCATATGGCACATCCGCAGCAGGAATACGCCAGTTGTCCACGTTAGCTGAGGAGGAGAGATCAATTCAAACGGAATTAGTAAGGATTACCTTATGAAATATATAGAAAATAATGAGCTAGATATAAAGAAATCGCAGGAAGAAAGTAACTCGCGAAAGAGAACTAGGAATTGTGAAAAATATGAAATAGAAAAACTGCTGTGTTTATGCTTAGATCAATTTGAAATTTAGAATATATAAGCATTCCCTATGCAACTATATAAAGCTAGAAACAGAAGGTAAGGAGCTTATTACTTTTCTTAAAAAACATAAATTTTTAATTTGAGTGACTTTAGAGCATGGCAGGCAATATTTGAACTAAATTCTATATGCGTAGAATATACAACAATTTATCTGCCAAATTTCAAAACTATAACCCATATAATAACTGAGATCAACGCGAAAATATAAAATAGAAAAACAGCTGTGTTTATGATTCAATCAATTTGAAATTTAGAATATACAAGCATATAGTAAGCAACTATATAAACCTAAAAACAGAAGGTAGCGAGCTTATTACTTTTCTTAAAAACCTTAAATATTAATTATAGTGACTTTAGAGCATGACAGGCAATATTTGAGCTAAACTCTATATGCATAAAATATACAACAATTTATCTGCCAAATTTCAAAACTATAACCCATATAATAGCTGAGATCAAGACGTTCAAACAGACACAGAGATAAAAGACAGAAATGGAGACTCACCATTCATGCCGCCCGCAACGAGAACAATGCCGATAGTCACCAGATTGACGGTGGTAAAGATGTTGTTCAGAAAACTGGACTCCTTGGCGCCAAAGGCAAGTAGACCGGCCAGCAGTAGGACCATACCGAATGACAAGAAATCCGGATAATCCCCCAGATAGTTGACTCCGATATGCATCGTTTCGTTCAATGCCTTCGACATGCTGTTATCGATTAGCGAATCGAAATATCCGCTTAGACCACGTGCCACCGATGCTGTACCGATAACATATTCCAAGATCAGATTCCAACCGATGGTAAAGGCAACAAATTCCCCAATTGTCACATAACTATAGACATAGGCACTACCAGCCTTGGGTACTCGGGCAGCAAACTCCGCATAGCATATGCCCGCAAAGGCGGAGGCTATGGCGGCAATTAGAAATGATATCGTAACAGCCGGTCCGGCTATATTATAGGCCACCTGACCGGCCAGCACATAGACCCCCAGACCCAAGGTACTGCCCACACCCAGGGCAGTCAGATCGAATAGATTGAGTACACGGGCCAGCTGGGATTCTCCCTCATTGGCATCATCCGTTTTACGGCGCGTCAGTGCTTTCCAAAGTCGTGACATATCTGCGAATATTACAAATTATACAGTTACAGTAAATATAATAATAAATATATCATTATATCATTATTAAATAAATATTATTCAGAGTAAAACTTAAAAAAACAATAATAACACATTCATTGTCCAGGTCAGTTTGTATATCATAATATTACACATCTAGCATAGTTCGCTTATCGCTCGACGTCTCAAGACCCTAGCAGGTAGCTCGATAAGGCCCCAGGGCCAGCACAGCTGCTTTTGGGTTTTATTTTCTTTTAAAATATCGCATAAAATTAAATTCCATTTTGTTCATTTATCATACCAGACACGGCTGAAACAACAATCGAGATCTCTCGCTCTTTCTACACATATAAAGAGATCCGGATAAAGAGCCGATTAGACAAATTGCCTGCTGTGAGTTAGTTAAGGTTCAGACAGTATCTATATATAGTATAATATAATTCGACTTTGTGAATATTCATGTGAATGCAAACGAGTGTAATTAATTTTTATGATTGTTTTTTTTTTTGTCTAGTTAACATTTTTTTGTTGAATTATCTGTTTTTTTCGCAAACTGAAATTGTTATTATTTAGAGGGTACTTGTGTGGGTACAATAAATATAAAGCCAGAAACAGGTTGAGAATAATGTAAAAACAAAGTTGAACAAACCTTGAAACAGGCGCAATTTCAAACACTTTAAAAAAAAAAAAAAAAAAAAAAAAACAAATAAATAACATCTACATATCAATCTATATCAAACTACCTTTACTTTATACTCAAGCTTGCATTCTGTACTCCTCTCTCTATTCTTATCTACCTTGTCAGCTGACACTTAGTCATAGCTTTATTAGATTTCAATTTCAACAAACTATATATGATTTACCCCCTGTTCCCACGCCCGATAACATAACAATTTCTGGTATTTCCATTGTCCAAGCGCCATATAATCCAATTAACTTTTAATAACCTCCATTAATTATGGCAAGGAATCGGCGCATGTGTGCCCTATGTACCCTATGTACAACTACTTCTATATAATATATATATATATATATATATCATTGAGCTGCCACAACTAAGTATTTACAATGAAGTCCATTGAGCTATAAACCGATATATGTAGAATATTGGTAACGACAACGATAATGTCAACAACAATTCTAACGGCACTTCGTCATGTTTCAGACATTTTGATAGCAGACCATAACCCAAATCTATCGATAAGCCCCATACTAACATAACTCTATAGCACGCGCCCCGTTTTATTATCTAATCTTTATTTATTTCAACTCTTTTTTTCTGTTGTTGTTTTTGTGGATTAACATTTGGTCTGAACACTTGAATTTGATGTAATTACGTGGATTTTCGATTTCAATGTCGGGAGAGAGTGGGCTGGAGCTATAAAAGTGTCAATGGTGTTGGGTAAATACACATGCATAAGCCTCGATTCTGGCGATAACGCACTGTCAATCGTATATGTATATATGGGATATATATATATAGACATATAGCCATATCAGAGTGACTTTTGTTCCGTTATCTACTTATGGACAACGTGCGATTAATGAGCGCATCTAGTTGAGTTTTCCCAGGCCAACTCAATGCGAATGCGAAGGTTAAGCGGCCCATTAAAGAGACTGAGGGGTCTGAGGGGTCTCTGAGCTTATAAATTGGGTCAGACAACAAATATGTTATTAAGTATGCCAATCACGTGCCATACAAGGTTAGTCTAGGTTTTTGTTTTTGGTTGTATCCATATGTATAACGATTTGAGGAAGTAAATACAGCGTAGGTTGAGTATTATCTCAGACTTTCACTCAATTCGAATTGATATTTTTTTTAATCTTTAAGTTTCTCAAGCAAATTGATAAGATTGAGAACTGCACACAATACTATATACAAGCTACTTTATTAACTCAGCTGTAACTCGACCTTTTTTTAAAAAACTCAGAGAAACTTGTTTACTATGTACATATATTACAATGCCTGTTCATCTATTTCAATTGATGTATGATGATATATATGATATGTGTAATCTATAGTTATAATTATAATTATTTCTTTCGCAAAGTGCTTTTATCATGTGTATAAAGAAGAAAAAACTGTGTTCAGAACTCTCGTTGAACTTCAGTCATATTTGTGGTTAGTAAATTACACAAGTTTATGATTAATGTAAGCGATTAAAAAAGTTTTACGAGGGGTTTGATATCCGTGACTTTTGTATTTGCCGCACCTCCAAATACAACAGCGTCAGCAGTTATCGATAACAGGACGAAAATTAAACCGTTTTGGTTTGCGTTTTATAGGCATGAAACAGACGATCGAATTTTAACGAAAATGGAAAAAGTGAATTGTGTGCTAATTAAGCATTATTTTTGCGTAAAATCCATCACCGAAACAAGACGAAAATATTATGGGGACCCCATAATTTCAATGGTTAAGAAATGGTTTACTGAGTTCCGTGTGGTCGTACCAGTAAAAGTTGTGGGAAAGTTTGGGGTCCCCAAAAGAGGTCGTCATCCGAAATCGTACAAAATCCATGAATGATATTGATGAAAAAAGTGCGTGAGGTAGCTGAGGCTGTAGGCATCTCAACGAACGGGTACATCACTTTACATGAATATTTGGACATGAAAAGCTTGCGCGATGGGTGCCGCGATTGCCCACACGACCATAAGCGCAACCGTTGACCATTTCAAAGGAGTGTTTGGCGATGTTCAACCGCAATCCAAACGAATTTTGCGCCGTTTCGTTACCGTAGACGAAACATGGATCCACCACACCACACCAGAACCAAAGAACAACAAGACAGTGGGTTTCTCCGGGTGAACGACCAAAGAAGGCCAAGGTGGGTCTGTCGGCCAACAAGGTCAGGCTTTTTGGGATGCACAAGGTATCATTCACACGATTACCTAAAAGGGTAAAACGATCACCGGCGAATATTATTAAGAGCTTTGGACAGATTCGATATTGATTTGAAGCAGAAACGACCGCATTTAAAAAAAAGTGCTGTTCCATCAACACGTGTGGGTTAGTCAGCATGGCAAAATTTCATAAATTGGGCTACGAACGCTACCCCATCCAGCATATTCTCCAGATTTAGCCCCCGGACTATTTTTGTTTCCAAACAGAAGAAATGCTCGGCGGTAAGAGATTCGGGTCAAATGAAGAGGTCATCACAGAAACAAACGACTATTTTGAGGGCCTGAAAAACCTATTATTTGGAAGGAATAAAAAATTGGAAAACGCTGGACTAAATGTATAGAGCTAAAGGAGATTATGTTGAGAAAAAAACGCTTCTTTAAAAAATATTTTATTCAAAAAGTCACGGACTTACAAACGACCCTCGTATAATTTAATTGTTGGGTTGGCTTAGTTGTTTATTATATGTGTAGAGAGGCCCGCAGAATACAATTCTATATACTGGTATAAAGTTTTTTTTTTTTTTTTTTTTTCTTTAATTAATCATACTTTTTTATAATGTACGTTATCATGAAATATATATTTTATATTATATAGAATTTATTTATCATCAAATTGTCCTTTTTCGAAATTGTCATAATATTTTCGTATTATTATAACTATTTATTTAAACGAATATGTATAGTTTTAATATTTTTAAAAAGTTCTTCAAAATTTGTAAATTAATTTTTATATCCTTCACTGATTTTGCTAAAGTTTTTCTATCACACACACACTGAGAGACACAAAATTAGTTCTTTAGTCCTTTATCAGGGTTTTTTTTTAATTTCCATAAAATTCACATACTTTTTAAACTTTTTCTCCTTCGATTATGTTGGCAGTATGTACGTATCACAAGTGTTCTACTTAACGAGAGTTACTAACGCACGATTTTTATTTTTATTTTTTTTTTCAAGATCTCTGACTGAGTGCGAATTGATCGAGCGAGCAAAAATACTCAACGACCATGCGCGACACGCTCCAAAGTCGTTCTGATCGCTCCGCGTTGGCGTTGGAGCGCTTAAAGCTTTTGCCTGCCGCCCAGTAAAAATAATATTAACCGCAGCAGCAGCAACAGCAACAACAACAACAACAGCAACAACAACAGCAACAACAACAGCAACAACAACAAATTGTTAACAACTTTTTCTTAACGAAAGCGCACGAAAGACGACGCCGACGAGCCCGTCGCGTAGTCGGTTTATATCATTTCCCCGCACTTGATTTCCGGTTCAAACCGATTTATATACTATATACAATAATAACTCGACAATTGGGCAAGATTTCTGAGTTGTTATAATGATTTTTGTTATTGTTAATTGACTTGTTACCCCAAAAAATTGTTGATCCCGGCCGCGACAGCAGCGACAGCGTTAGCGATAAGTTAGTTAGATTAGGTACGACTGCAGGTCCCCGACGTCATAACGATTACCTTTTTATATTTTATTGAATGAGTATATCAGTTAATTGTCGAGTGTTTTGCAATGACAAATATACGAGTATTAAGATCCTACGATTGTGAGGTCAATCCACTTTGGAATAGTTTAATAAGTTCTATATATATTTATAACTTATCTGCTCGATTTAAATTACTTTAAAAAAAAACTACAAAATCTCTTGGATTTTCTAAAGTATATTATCGATATTTATATTTATTTCTTATCTCTTTCATTTAAACTCTCTAAAGATCATTAGAACATTTAAGTCCTCAAGTTTGTATTATTTGTATTATCTTTAACTCATATTTATTTATAAATAATCTTTTCAATTTAAACTTAATTTTAAAAAACTTCAAATATCAAGAGATAATCCAAATTTTTTGAATGTTAATACACTATTTGGGAATTTTTTTTTAGATCTATTCCTACAATTATTAGGGTATTCCCTTTAACGAGCTTACTATCAGCAGTATTGCTCTCTCACTTTCTCGATTTATGTGGTCCCATATCGGGAGACTCGTGCCGATGATTAGTCGCACCGCATATTTGCTTCATATATCACTAAATTGTGTCGAGAGCTTGTTAAACACATTTTTATAGCCCACTCTCTCGAGCCCATAGCCATAACCCCAAGACTTTGTCGGTCGTGTGGGTCTTCTGATAAGCCCCAATGCGGCATTCAGACACGTTCGAACCCTTCGATTTTCGATTTTCAAATTCATACTCACACCATTTTTTCGGTCATAAAAATGTAAATCGTATTCACGTAGGGTTCAAAGAATGCGACTTCTGCAGGTGCCTGGTTACATATGTAACTGTAAATGCTGCCTTTGGGATAACCTTGACACAGTCAGGTGAAAGAGAGAGTGCAGATCGTGAGGTTTAGTTCCGGAAAAAAAAACAGCTCTACATGTCTATTAGAAAATTCCATTTCACTGACATAACAGCGAGATGTTACCTTATTATAAACAAAGTGATGGGTAGTACCTTTTGTTTATTTTTATATGACTACACTTAATAGAATTACTGATGATATTACTCTTTGAATCTAAAATTTCAGATTCTTTTAAAGTAATCTTCATAAAGCTGATAATATAAGAATCTTTCACTATAATAATAATTATTAAAATCCGCCTGTTCAGTTTATTTTCAATAAATCTACAGAAAACAATGGAAAAAAGAAAAAATATCATCTTATATATGTCTGTTTTCTTGATAAATTGTACAAACTTGAATATGGAATGAAATTAAACATAATAATAATAAATTTAAAGAACTCTATTAGAAACTGATAATAGGAGGTGATCAAACTGAGATAATAATATCTTTAAATCTGTTCTTTTAGTTTCTTTTAAAAAACTGTTTATATATGATGATCCTAACTATTTTATACATATTTTAAAACCAATTTTATACCCAAACGATCATATCAGTTAAGGGTAAATTGAATACACCATGTTATATAACGTACAAAACGAACAATATCAACATCCACTTCACGTGACACAATCCATTAAGACGCCCCATAAGTGCCGCACTCAGAGAGTACGCAGAGCTCGGATCGATGTCTCGGTAGTTTTCCATTAGCCGGCAGACGATGTGGCCGACAACAGGCAACAACAACAACTCAAGAAGTTGGTATTGGGCTTACCAAATTTGAATAGCTACGGCAGCTGCAGCTCAAAAAAAAAAAAAGAATACAAAAAAAAAAAAAAAAAAAAGAAAACGAAAAACACATCAACTTGACCAAATTGTGATCTCTGGTTTAAACCTTAAAAAACAAATCCAAAGTTCAGCTAGGGGCCTCGAGCAAGATCAATGACTTGACTCGAGTATTCTGAAAACTTCTCGCACAAATGCAAAGCTCCCCCAAAAGTGGAAACCAAATGCAGAAATCGTATAGTATATAAGACAAGACAAACGTGTAAAACAAATCAGGCGGCAAAGAGCGAGTTTCTAGAATCCACCTTATAAATCTAGTATAGGCTAAGGCCCCCTTCCTCTCTCGAGATTCCCAATTCCTAAAGACGTCTAGCGCAATGTTTGAGCTTGTTTTATGATCTGCATTACGGATTCAATTCACAGTTTCGATTCGATTAGATATATATCTATCGCTTTTGACGTCATCTAAAGCCTTAAGTAAGCCAGGGACGTCACAGCATCGAGTTTCCCCCGTACAAGGCATACGATTTGATGGTATTTGAGAAATTGATCTGCCAATTATCTGCAAATATTATCACCGCCTTTTAACACCTCTTTTATGTGCTTCAATAGTTTTTTTTTTTTTTTTTTTTTTTTTTACAGATTTCTGACGTTTTCCGCAAATATTTTGACACATATTTATACCATAGAAGGTGTCGATGCGTCTCTATTGGTATATCGTATTAGCCGTGCAAATACCTTAGATAAACATAGTTGTCGTACCATTAGTACCATAAAGTATGTGTCACATACATGATATAACTGTAACTTCTATAACCATAGTTGTATAACATCACCATCATATTTGAAATATCAGTTTGATTTATAGATCGTTATTCTCGTCTGATTTATATACGCTACGAGGTTGTTAAACAAGTTTGGGTCCCATGATTTATTGCAGTTTCTTATAGTCTACCCTCATATAAGATAATTATAGCAATTCTTGCTAGACTTCTATTGCTCTGGTTGCTTATCGGGAAATATCATTGGAATCTTAAAATCTCAGCAGTTAACATTTTTTACAATCAACTACCACAAGTAATTTAAATGATTCATTCAGTTTTATAGCAATTTTAGAATCTTTTAACAATTACCATATGTCTAAGAAATTTTAAATAAAATAGTTCTTATGCCATTCTTAAATCGTATTTTCAAATTTCCCATAATAAACTCATAAATAATTCCTCACAATGAAAAATAGGCTATGGTAAATGTGTTTTACAATAGAAACTATTAAATTATTAACATATTATAATATACTAGCATATAATACTACAAAAATTCAATTTTGTCTTTAATAACGCATTTTCTAGTTTATCTAGTATAATCGAGAAATATCTTTGGAATCTTCAAATATTATTCGTTACCCACTACCACAAGTAATTTCAATGATTGATAATGTGGTTTTAATAGAGTCTTTTAAAGATCTTTCTTTATATTATCCTGATCATGTATTCCTTTTATATTTTATATCAATAAAGACTTAACACATGCCACGAAACCCTAATTAGGAAACCTCTTATGCCAGTCTTAAATCTTATTGTCGAACTTCCCGTAATAAACTCATAAATAATTCCTTTCATCAGCCTCATCCAGTTTTAATTGACCCCTCAATAAAAAAATAGGCTATGGGTTTTACAATAGTTTTTAAGAGGTTATAATATACTAACATACTATAATTATACTATACTATAGAATTGAAATTGGCTCTTCAACGAGGCGTCTGGGGCTTCACCTAGGGGCCAGACATCTGAAGTATAATCGGGACTGGGGAACTGCAGAACCCCACAGTCTGGTGAAACACGCGTTGGCCAAGTGCAAAGTCGGCCTAGGGGCCCATAAAAGTTGATTCCCTTTTAATGGCAGTTGCAATTAAAGTAGGCCCCATTCATCTATGAGGCATTTACCAGACTTTCAGAGATAAGAGATAATTGCACATTATGACGATTCTTGGATATCCAAAAGGAGGCGAACATAATTTCCATGTTGTGTCGACGACTTGATAACAGATATCAGATAACTGAGAGAATCGTCTGATTTTTTTACATTTTTCTTTTCTTTTTTTCTTTTCTTTACATTATTATCTTGTAGTCTACTTGACGGATCGTGTGGCATTATCTGGCCATACTATATGTCTGTGCTGATAATGGGAATGCAAAGACATTTGCAATGTTTTTGTTTTAGATAAAGCCTGAAGTACTTTCTTTCCCTTGACTTGTTCGACGGCCCACAGAGGCGTCTCCTCTGACTAAAACAAGGGGTTAGATGTATATCCAAAATTTACTAATGAAAAGTATTTTATTTTGAGTTTTTTTAGATTTGCAATAACATGTATGATGCCAGAGATCGCCGTGATCATTTCGCCCCCCTTTTCGACTATGCCACTGCTCTCTAGGCATATATAATTTATGATATTTTGTATGCCAGAGAATATTTACAGAATTTAGGCACGAGCGACTCGTGACTGGAATTCGTAATCGTATAACTTGCATATGGCATATAGTTCAGACGATTAAAATGTGTGTTTACAGTTATTGTCGTTGGGTTTTATTTTTGGGGTTATCTTTTATTTGGATTTCTAAGGCTGCAGCATGATAAGACCCCCAAAAGGTGTTAAGAAAAAGGTATATATCGTAAATCCGAATATAATGTGACTCGATTATAGAATATATTATAGAGATTATATTGAATATGAGGAATATTCATAATAATTTAAAAGGATATAAAATATAAACCTTTTATTACAACAAATATAGAGGACGTTCTCTTTATACAACTCTAACTTACGCAATTAGCAGATTAAATGTTCTTTACCAGATGCTACTAAGTAGACATTTCTTATCTCTTTAAGGTAGTCTAATTTGCCTAGGTTACAAGATTTCAGACAGATTATATAAGTCATTGAACTCTTGCCTGAGCGAGTTTGGCGATTCTTCAAATAGAAAGTCTTTATCGCAAAAGTTTCAATTTGTTCTCAAGTACATTTGGTTTATTAACAATTTTAATGTCCATTAAGAACCAGCGGGTATCACCAGGTCGTCGGGCCTAACGTAGTGCTCGTTACAATAGGTTTTATTTAACTGCGGCCTGTTGAGTGCTCAGTGTGCCTTGCAAATTGTTTGTGACTCTGAAGCACCGCATGCGGCTAACAGGAGGGTGCACTATATAGTAGGGGGGGCACTTCTTGACATTTGCATGCCGACTGCGAAAAAGTCAAAGCCAGCTGCAAGGGGTTACTCAAGCGAGCTAATTTAAAAAAAAATAACTGGTTTCTCAACTGGAAAACGCAACTCGAATGTAATTTATTAAATGCATTTGCGGATGGCATATAAAAAAAAATATATATATTTTTTACATAGTACTTCCTTATACACTTAGACAAATTACAAACTGAACTTTAGAGTTTTTGAAGAGAGAATAAATTGTAAGCTTTATTTAGTAAATTTAGAAATCTCTTACAACTTCAAATCTTTCAAAAAACATCTCAATATAAATTATGATTTCTACTTTCTCTGATTCCTAACATTGTCAATATGTTTATTTGCCCTTACAATAAGTGTAACTCTTCTAAAGAACTTTACAAACATTAAGAGTCCTGATAAAAAATTCTTGCATTAATTATTTATCAACAGACACACTTTCATTAGATATATTATATATTCGTTTGAAGTTACAATCGCTTGAGTTGTTCTAGAGTTCCCGGAAAGTATAATAACGATAAGGATCTCACACTATGATGATGACTGATGAAATCCCCGTAGAAAGCTAAGTATCAAATCAAAATTATATTTAATCGTGCGTCGATAATTTATTAGATTAATTTAATCATAGTATTTTGTTGGGTTGTTGCCAGGGGACTTTACAATTTGGACACCTTTCGTACTTTGTCAAGGCATATCAGGCATAAGTGTGCCTGTGTAACTGATAGAGCACAAGTGTTTAGAAACCTTGTACCATAAATCAGAAGTAACTTTCGTCTCAGATCGATAGTACGTATATACACATACATATAATATGTTTGTATATAGGTAGAACGGATTCAAAAAACTCTTCAATTTAATGCTACATCATCAGATAAATCATTAAGTACCGCTCGTTAGAGAACCTGACAAAACGGATCACAACAAATTGCCTAGCCAAGCATGGTAGGGCTCGACTAGTGAAATACCCTTTACTTTTATGAATGTTTCATAGAGTTTACTTTAAGCACACTTTATATACCCAGTTTCAGAAGTCTAACAATTACAGGCTATAACTACAATTATGTCTGCCAAAGAGACCTTCAATTGTTCATACTTCAAGCTGCACTCAACTGGCATAAACAAAGGTATTCGAAATAAAAAAAAAACTACATTTATGTCAAAAGGCGAAAACAAAACACACTCCAAGTAGAGAATGGGGAATGGAGAATATAGGATGGAGAACAGAGAACGGAGTGGGTGGAGAGTGCGTGCAAATAATTCCAAAAAATGATGTCATTGAAGGTATAAAAAAAGAGACGCAGCTCATTAACATGGCCGGAAAGCGTAAACAGAACGAAAGAGAGAGAGAAAAAAAAAAAAGAAAGCGATGTAAAAGCGCGACAAACTTAAAAAGAAACAACAACAAACACTTTTACACTATAATAATAATATATGAGATTTTATATAGCAAATTTTAAAGAAATTAACCTTTTTCTGATTTTAATTTCTTTCACACACTTGTTGCTGCACTGATTCTTCTTATTCTTTCTTTTCGCTTCAATTCTCACTTTATTTTCTCACGTCCGATTCGAAACTCACTCGACGACAACTTTTCGATTAATATTTTCCCAATTCGTTTCGCATTTTTGTTTTATACTCTCGAGGCAGAGGAAGGGAAACACATTCGCGATGCTTATTAACTAATTTATTTATTATTAATTTGTTCCACACTCGATCTTATTAGCATTGCGACACGACACGACGCACTGCACACATTATCCCGCTCTCTCTCTCTCTCTCTCTCTCTGTCTCTCTCTCTCTGTCTCTCCTTTTCTTCGTACGCTGCAATACGCAATGAAACTTAACGGTATCGAAGAAAGAGCAGAGCTGTAAAGGTATGCGAATATTGGATATGCTCGACTAGCAAATACCTTATCATGTGATTAATATATAGAAACGAAGAGAGTTTAAAATAATAATGAATAATGATAACATGATGACTATCTTTGGAGATTAATCAGCTTGCTTGCACATCTCTCAAGTATCATTTCAACATATTTTATTAATCAGAAAATTAAATGTATAACTTAGTGTGCCAACCTAACCACCTTTTGCTGCCCTTTATTTACCCTCTATAGGGAATTTGTGGACAAAGTGCACAATAAATACATCGATAAGTATACTAAAAAGAAAGTAAAAAAAAATTATATAAATTATATACATATAAAGCAATTAAAGTTCATTTACAGATCTGATATATGGAAAATAACAACATCAGTACGCTATAACTAAAGATTGTAAGTCCCTCTAAAATCATCTCAAAATTTTAAATAAAAAAAATTGATAAAAATTTTATAATTATACATTATATAGTATAAACCCCGTTAATTCCGAAATATATGTAAGTGCCTGCCGATGAGGTGTGATTAGAAACCTGCATAAGCCCTTAACACTTTTCGTAACTATTACAAATGTAGCAAATAAAAAAAAAAACATTGACTCACATATTGGCACAGCGCAAATGTGGATTAGATAAGGGAATTCCCAGAAATAATATAATAAAATCCATTATTTGACAAGTAGAAAAAACGTGCTCAGACGCAAAAGCAGATGGAAAACTATTTATGAATTTCAAAAATTAACAATAATTCTATTCACAATATCTTGTCTTATAATTGTTAATTTATAATTCAACTAAAGGGGAATTTCATTTGACCATATATACTCAGTACAATACGATTACCATGGGAACCAGGCACGAGCTAGACACGCTCCAAGGTAAACGGGTTAAGGCCATCACGTGTACTAAACTATGATTAGCTAAGATAAAAGAGTAGACGACTGCTTAACACCCTGTACGGAAGTTTAGATGCATAAAAAACTGCTTATAAAAAAAAAAAAAGAAACATTTAATTAATCGGAAATATCTATAGCATAGGCTTATTTAACATAAGCCCCCTTAACAACATCTGCCCCACACACCTTAACGTAATCAAATCACAAACACAAATATTTTGAGCCAGCACGTAAATTTATTAAATAATTGCATTGCATTTTGTGTTAAACAAATAAAAGTTTAATTTATGCCAATAATTGTTCGCTTGGACTGGGGACTGTCTGTCTGTAGAACTGTAATCATGTACTATATATGTATGTATTTGTATGTTTGCTCTGCCCGTCTGCAGTCTATCGGATTACCAATTTCAATTTATCCCGGAAATTATTTGCAGTTCGCTTTGACAAATGAAAACAAAGAACCAACAAAAAAAATAATTTTTTGTTCTGTGTGATTTCTCTTTTTGTCAAACATCGAAATAGATAATACATATATCAAATACTATTATAATAATTAATATTTATTGAATAGCGCAAAAAGTGGCATAGCTGAAAATGAAAAAGACAAAAAAGCAAATAAAACGGGGGATTGGGAGGTTATTAATAAGGATCGAATTTTCTATAGAAACTAGAAATAGTATGATATTTATCTACACTATACTATAGTATTATATCTATTCTAATAATTGCTATACATGTTATATTATTGAAAAAAATAGTCTAATCTATGCTAATGGTCCTGAGATTTGGCATAAATAATTTTCGAAAATATTTCCATTCATAATTCTAGTTTCTCTTTCTTTCTCCCACAATATGAATCAAATTTGTTGCCAACTGCTAATGCTAAATTTTATTGGTAGTAACGCCTTTTTTTTTGTAAGCCTCACTAATTGATTTGTTTAGCGGAATTATATTTAAATTAAGTACGGGGGCACAACTCGATGGGTGCTAATGACAGCTGCATGCCGCAGACTGATTTTTATAAGACACCCCCCAAAAATAAACCTAATAATTTGCAACACTTATATTATAATCATTATCATTATCATTATTATTGTTATTCTTTGTTTTCCGCACGAGCCTTTCGAATTACATTTTTGTATTGTTTATTATCAATTTCCACTTGACTTGTCGTATCTGCCTTATTGATGTGTGTAGGAAATTGACTTTGATAATTTTTGTATATATTATTTTGATCTTTTTTTTTAGTTTTAGCTAATTAGCTGACAAAAGAAATAAAGATTAATTAGTTATTATGGAATACAAATTGGCTGGAAAATTCATAGACAATTTTCGTCAAATAATTCGAAGAAAATGTAAATAAGTTGTGAAGGATGGGGGGAAGATGCCACAGTTACTTACTTATTTTGTGACCCCAAGCAACAACTTGCCTACACCCTACTATCCCCTCTACTATCTCTTGATAACTTAAGAAGTGATTAGCCGCACAAAGTTTCAACGCATCCGGAAAAGTTACTGCCCTCCGGCTCTACGTCGAGCCTCTTGCTTTAAAGTCACATTTCGGGCATAAATTATAATGCTGATTAAAAGGGCGAAATTTGTCCAGGAAAATACCGTCCGTCTGCCTGCCCGACTGCCTTCATTTGCCTTTGCAATTTCGCCTAACGATGAGAAAGACTTAAAGCCTCTCGACGTGCAATTAGAGCGCGGCTAATTGCGGCCAATTGTCGGGCCTGGGTCGCTATAGAGCCTCCCTCACTCTCTATGCTACTATATACTATATAGTATATAGTGCACATCGAACAAAGTGTTATATATAACATCCAAATCTGGGCAGGTGCCTGTAGCAGCAGCTTGAAATGCGGAAGCTTTGCGCGCTGGATAGTTTAGTAATTAGTCGGTAGTTTTATATAGCCAACTACCCGTACATTCATCCGTCCATCTGTCTGTCAGTTAAATGCAAATTGACTCGTTTTATGCAGTGACTAAATTGTAGATCCCAGACTATGGAAAGTGTTTGATATTATAGAACAGTTCTAATAATAACTAAAATAGCACGGGAAGTCTAGGAATCGCTTTAATGACAGCTTCAACATTCACCTACATTTTTATTCCAGTGCAGTTCAATTATTTTTGACATTATAATATCAAATTGTAATATCAATCAATTGCAGTAATTCCAATTCAATTAGTCATGTAACCAGAGATTATTCATAAGCTATATGTTTATTGAACTTGGTAAAAACACAACTTGGTATTCCGCATTGCATGCATCGATATTGGCCCACAAAACAAAATAAAACTCACTTGTTGAAACTGGAAATATTCTGAAATTCGAAGATTCTTGTTGTTGTTGCTGTTTTTGTCTCTCGATAAATCGGAGAAAAAGGCATACTTATAAACGATGTTTGCAGTCGAAACCAGTTCGCAACTCGTTTCAGGCAGTGTCATTGACGTTCCGTTTATGTCCAATAAAACATAATATACGACTTCGATGTATAATAAACAAAGTCATCATGATATGTTATTTTCGCACTATTTACGGTAGTCAAACAATAATATGATAAACATGGAATAGGAAATATTGAAAACATAAATCTATAGAGATTTGAAGATTTAACTTAAGATTAAAATAGTTTTTAAATTTGATTTGAAAACCTCATTATTATTTGACGAGTTATACAGCAATTTGCTACTATAATAATATAAATTTGAATTTCGGAAGTTTTCACTACACGAACATTATAATCATCAACCAAATGAAACGCTCATCAGCTCACCTGGCAATTCGTGCGGCACCAGCTATGTGTCTATTGTTAATACTATTATTATGAACACAAATAACTACAATAAATAGGTGAAAATCACCTTAGATATATGAGTATATAAAAAAGCCGACCGATCCAGCCAAACGTTGGCGATGAACTCGCGCGAGACGCGAACAAAAGATACGCCAAGTTCAGAGATAGAATATGCACAGAAAACAGAAACAAATAACTAAAAAATTAACTGTGAACGAGAATAGAGGCAACAATAGAACAGCTGCAATAGCAATGATTATACAGAAATACAGAAAAAACAAGTGAAAAGCACATGCCATAATTAAGTTCATAGTCGTAGTTAGCGTAGTAACTTATCGAACTGGTCGTAGCTGCAATGGGCTGAAACGTTCCATTGTCGATAAGAAATACCTTCAAGATGGGGTCTTCTAAATTGTCATCGAACTTGAACATTTCAATTCGAGCATATCAACAATATCAGAGTTGAGTATACAAAACGAACTTATCAACTAAAACAATGTGGGAAAATAATCTAGGATTGTACATAGATGGAAGAATCTAATATAAATTATTTTATTTATTACAAATGCTTATGTATTTTATTTCAAAGTAAACAAAAACTTATTTGCATGCGAAATGCAGAATTAGAACTCTTAGAATAGTTAAGTTATGATAACATTAATCTATAGATACACCGAGTGGCCAAAACTATGGGTTAGTTGGGAAACTGACTGCGCTGCTGTTTGGATGTAGTCGGTACCATTGGAGGCACCTGTGGCGTATCGCCGGGAGCCGCCTTGCCGCCCTGCTTCTGATAAACCAAACCGGCTACGCCTGGTATGGTATTACAGCCAACGCAGGCATGCAAGGTCTCGTGGATGAAAATATCACAGTCGATGCAAAAGAATTGATTGCAATAGCCGCACTTGAAGACGCTCTTATCGCTCTGAGCATTAAGCACCTTAATGCAGCCGTAACACTTGCGTAGGCCGCCGCAATCGGGTGCTGCAGGCGGCACAGACTCAAAGGGGAACTCCTCGAAATTGGGCACCGGAAACAGATGATGATAGGAGCGTGCCAAATGTGGTGCCGAAACCAGAGTGAGGCCACAGCATTGACACTCCACAGGCAGTTCACAGTACTTGCTATTGCACTGCGGACAATGATGGCCGGTGGTGGACAACTCGCTCGGCTCATCGAGATTGTCAATGTGACACATGCACATGGAGAGCGGCGCATCTTTGCCTTCGACCTCGTTCTTGCTGTGTGGAAAGCCCATGCGTATTAGTGAATTATCCTGTGTCTGGGCTGCTGGCGGTGGATCCACTTGTGACAATAGCTGATCACGATAATGGGAATCATCGAGTACAGCACTAAAGCTACCCATTGTTTGCTGGGTCAGATATCGACAAATGTGAATTTCCGCCGACAGCGAGATGACTGAACAACGTATACGCTCCTTTTTCAGCTCATCGATGGTTTGATTTATGTCCACCGGATCACAGGTTGTCAATGAGCCCATAATGATCACTATCTCTCGCGATGCATGCGAAGGCACCACCTTGAGGGTCTTCAGGGCCAGATCTAAGCCATTCTGTAGCGACGGTTCACTGGTCAGAGACACATGGGCTAGACTAAAGTACAATTTTAATATTTTAAAGATTTTCTTAAGACATACTTTACAACCTGACTCAAACTTACCCTTCCAATGCCTTTAGATGCACACGAGATGTCCCAGTCAGTTCAGTTATCTTCTCCGCACGCTTTGCTTTCAGTGCTATTATACCCAACTGGCTGATGGGATTCTGATCGAAGAACTCTTCAATAAAGATCTCCAGCAGCTTAAGAGTACAGAGCAAGCGTGTGGGTTTCAAATCTGGCACGCTCATCGACTCGGAACAATCCAGGACAATAAACATGTGACGCATCATACCCAAGCGATTCTGTTTGGTCTTTTCAGCCTGACGCTTTCGCTTGGCTTTCTGTATAAGCTCGGCAATAGCCCCGTCCAGCAGTCCATCATCGTCCTCCTTAATGGCTTCCCTGTTAACCAAAGTGTCGAGTGAAATGAGAAAATCATGTGCAGTTTTGCATTTCATCACTTACCATGTCTTCTCGTAGCCAGTCTCCCAGCGATACTCCTTTTGATCGTCTTGTTCGTCATCAGCCATATTAATTGTTTTGTTATTAGCTCAGTTTATATAAATATTGTAATCCAGATTAAATTAAGATAGATTTCGCCTGCACATACAAAAACAGGCCGGCAAACTAAAAAGTGTTTACATATCACAATAAAATAAAATATTTGCTGCAGAAAAAAGAAGAGTTGCCACATAAGCACAAATTACCAAATTTTTTAACATTCCATTTTCTTAATGGAATTTTGAAAGAGTTATAACAAAATAATATAACTTGCAAAATCATATTTTTATTAAAATTAAAGTATTAAGGTTGATGAAAATTAATTATTTTCAATATCTGTCAATGTGTCGGTGTTGCCACATTGACATCAGGAACCCACCATGCCACATGATTGGCTAACCAAGTGCTACAAAACGCGGACGAACGGAAAAGAGCGCTACACAATTTGTTGAGCATATACGACAGAGCTAATATATTCAAGTGCTTAAAGTTGTGTGAAAAATAATAATAAATACTATTTAAATAATTAAAGATTGTTTTAAAAGCCATTTTAATTATTTATCCAATTCAATTTACAAATTGTAAGTGAAGTTTGTTATTGTTAATATATTCGTTAGCTCATGCAAAAGTCACCCTTGCCGCACTCTAAAACCAGAACTGGCCACTTCGTTCAGTTATAGAAATTATTTTGGCATTCAGAGTTGGCGCGCGTGCAATTGTGAACAGCGTTGCGCGAGTTGGAGAATAAAAACAGTTAAATTAAAATAAGTTGTTCAAAAATCAAGAACCCTCTATTTATCTGTTCTAAACGCTTATTTATATGAAGGTGCGTGAAATAAAATAAAAAGCCAACGCTCGTTAAAGCTTGTAAAAAGGAATACAGAAATCTGCCAAAATGGGAACACAGTGCAAATATGATATCCATAGAAATCTGTGCTAAATATTATAGATAATATAGTTGAAAATCAGCTGCAAGGCGTTTTAGAGTCCTTGAATCAAACATCTGGCTTTGTTTGCTTGCGATTGTGTGTATATAATAATTGCTTAAGTTTGTTCTTTGCCATTGCAAATGCAGCGGCATATTTGCCGAAAAAATGGCGGCTATAATAAGATAAGCATAAATATAAGTAATCTTGCAATTGCTATGGTGTAAACGAATATAGATTTATCATCTATAATAATTGTTTGTTGCTATTGCATTTTTTCGCGCCCGGTTTACTATGTTTTGTGCTTCTTCACTTTGTGCGAGTGTTCGTTGCATTTTTGCCATTTTGCTTTGTGCTCGATTCTCTCCTAGTGCTGTATTCCCTACAGCCATTACATACGGGTGAAAACCCACCACACTTGGTTGCCACTGTTAACGTTGCCACTTTGTTGCATAAACACACCACGGCACTGTACTTTTTTTTTTGCTCGCATGTGCGAGTGTGTGTTTGTGCGCGTATTTTCTACGGTTTTTATTTGTTTTTAAATTGAAAATACAAAATTTCAAATTGTCTCCTTATTTCATAGCAATATCGTTGGTGTTGTGTATAATGTTGGCACAGGAGATTGCACCGACGGAAATTGGCAAACACGCAAATATAATTAGAGGTAAAATACAAAATGAAAAAAAAAAAAACAAGAGTACAAAAAAAAACTATTAAAACCTTCGCTTCGTGTTTAGCTGCCCAGGACGAATTAGCCAACATGGATGTGCTCGTTTGTGGTCGCTGTTTGAGGGTCTTTAACTTTGTGGAGGAATTTCGATCGCACAAGGACGACGATGCCTGCGAAAAGGAGAACACCAATTTAAAAGAATCCCTCGATACAAAGCCTACGATTTGGGCATTTACCCTATGGAAGGCCACACAGCTGCATACTCGTAAAGGAAGTAATTCCTCTAATTCGTGGGCTATGTATCAGCATTGGGTAAAGTTAGAAGAAAGTGTACGGGAGCCATGGATTGTTGCCGGTAGGACAATACAGTCTTTCGGTAAAATTGGACATGGTCAGTTGCAGGATATGCCTGTGCGCATCACTAAAACTGTTGTCAATCCAAATAATAATAACAACAATAGCACGGCTAACAGCAACACATCTTCCAGTGTATCTCCCACAAGAAGTAAGAGCCTTAAATGAAATTATAAAATTAGTATTCGATTATAAAAAAAAATAATTTTCACTTCTCAACAGAATCTCCCGCTGGCAAACTGTCGACAAGCGCCTCACAAATAAAGGACACGGAAAATGAGAGACCCAAATCCAAACCGGGCACTCCCACCCCCACTGGAGGGGCCTTAGCGACCGGAAGTGTCAAGAATAATAATCGGATTGCCATACGTGTCGATCCGAAAACCGACCAGCGCTCCGAGGAAGCTGTCGAGAGTATAGTTGCTAAACGTTTTAATCCGCGTCGTAAGACTCACGAGTATTTAGTGAAATGGATTGATCGATCACACAATGAAAACACATGGGAGGTTCTGGCCAATCTGGAGCGTGTGCCCCATTATCTGCAAATGTTCGAGAAGCAGTTGGCGCGACAAAAGCTAAAGCGTGAGAAGAGCTTGGAAACACTGAAGCGTATGCAGCAGGAGAAGCAGCAGCATGACAAGCAACTGACGGTGTTAAGCGGTGGAAAAACAGATTCGGATCCACATAGTCCACAGTCGGCATCGGCAATATCTCCAAATTCATCGAGTATTGGCTCATCGCGTCCATCACGCACCTCAAAAACCAAAGCTATGGATCACTTTAAGCATTGGGTAAAGGAAGGCGGTGAAGGCTCTACATCGCCCTCATCGGCCAATGAAGATGAATCAGCTACGGAGCAAGACTGGTCGACAGCTGCAACAACGCCCTCGGCTATCAAACGTAAACTCAATCATACAGACTCCAGTGCCGAGGGTTCTGTTCTCAATGTCTCAAATGAATCTATGGAACTAGAAGATCTTGAAGAGGATTTAATACCATCGCATACAGTTAAGCGTTTAAAAAACGGCGGAAGTTCCGTGCAGCTGAATAAGCCCAAAGTGAATACATCATTAGTGTCCTCAACACCGGCACGAATCAATGGCAATTCCTCCTCGTCATCAAGTGGCCTGCTCTACGACAAGGAGTCTAAAATGGGCGAAATCATCTACACGGACGATAGCACTAGTACAGGCATGTTTCGTAAGCCCGAAATGCCCAATACCATACAAACAGTGAGTATATATAATCCATAACACTAAGTATATTGTATTGATCCATTTTTGTTATTGCAGAAACGTCAAAAAAGCGAATGTCCTGTACGGTATTTAACCCGCTCCGAAATGACCAGCAATAATAGAGGCATATTTCGCGTAGATCAAGCAGAAACAGACTCACTTTCACCACTTCCAAAAAGCAGCCCCGCTAGCACAACATCCTCCACTGGCACTTCGGCAGGCTTAGTGCCCGGCAAGCGCCCAGTAGTCGCTCGAGCCGCGGGAAGTAATTCTCCCGTAACAGTGGGTCAGCGTACTCATGTGCTGCGTGCTCCAGGCCAGGGAGCTCAATTGCAACGACGGCCGGTCGGTACGAGCAGCACACCCAATCCGCTGCGTCAAGTAGCAACGCCTGCTCGAGCTGGTGCTCCGGCTAACAGCGGAGGTCGCATGGTGGTTGCGCGCGCTAATACCCCGCAACAGCAGCAGCGACAGGTGGTCGGTGGCAAGGCAGTTACGCCGGAACAGAAGATTCTGCAGTTGTCTAAGTCTGGGGATCTCAAGGTAACGCGCAAAGTGATGACACGCGAAGATATGATAGCACAGCGGGCTGTACAAGCGCGTCAACAACGTCAGGCTATACAGCAGCAGCAACAACAGCAACAGCAGGTGCAAATCCAAAAGGTTCAACAGTTGACACCCTTAAGGCAACGTATGACAAATGCGTCAGCCGCCAAGGCACAACCAATGCAAATCGAGATGGAAATCGAACAGGATGACTTGCAGCAGCATCAGGCGCAGCTCTGTCCCATTACGGGCAAGTTAATTGGCCAAGAGGAGACGCAACTTCAAATGGAACAGGAACAACAACAGGAACAGCAACGTGAACAGCTCGAGGCTGCCGCACAAGCGCTGCTGGGCGGCGATCAGCAAGTGCTCACTAACGAGGATGGTTCGGCGTTGTTGGTGCGTGGCGAAGATGGAACCGTTTATCAGGTGGCCGGAAAGAACGCCGAAGGTCAGACCATTCTCGTCACCCAGGGGCCTGATGGCGAACAGCAGTTTGCTTACGTGGCTGCTGCCGAGGGTGAGGATCAGGATGTGCTTACGCTGGATAATGCTGTTGCCGAAGCGGTTGCTGCTGTAGGCCAACAGGGCGAAGCCACAGCCGACGGAGAGCATATATTGGTGAGCATGACTGAAGAGGAGTTGGCCCAGCATCAGGCCGCAGTGTTGCAACAGCAGCAGCAACAGGAGGCAGCGGCAGCAACGTCCGGTGGCACCAGCACTCCACATACGGCACAAATTCACATCACAACCTCGGATAGTGATGGCACCGAGGCGCAGATACCAGCTGAAGTGGTTCAAGCGGATCTACCATCGCCAGGTAAGCTAACACATACAGTTATGGCATTTATTAACTTATTTATTCAAATAATTAAAATCCAAAATCTTTATAGGTGGAACGCGTCGTGTTGTTTTGTTGCTGCAGGATGGCACCTTTATGATGACTGAAATGCAGGAAGATCAGTTCAAGACGCTTAATATCACGACGTAAAGAAATAACAATATATATATATATATCTTATATATATCGTAAACTCCTAGGCATATGTATATGTAGCTTATAAGCATTATGATGATTAATAATATACAATGAGACGAGTGGGCGGGAGTGGACTAGGAGCCGCATAGACCTAAGCCATCTAGCATAACATTCATCCCGTAGCAGCGCTCCCATTATGCCAATCATATCGCACTTTTGAGCATTCGCATTTCTCTCTCCAATTGCTCTTAAGGACTTTGTTTATATTTTGTTTAACAAACGATTCAATTAAATTAAATTTTTTACCTTTTCATTAAATGTTAATCCTAAATCTAAAACAAATAGAATATACATACAACATTGCAATAAGGGAAAAGTTATATAGTAGCGTCTATTAAATCTTCGATGATAATATATCGCAACGAAAACTATGCTATGTTTTTAACTACGAAAACGGTCTTGTCCTATCGTAAAGCGACAACAAAAGAATCGCATAATAGAAAAGAGAGAGTAAAAGAAAAACTTGTATTTGTACTAAATAAACAAACAACTATTCTAATTTAATTAATTCAACTTAAATAATGCATTGTGTAATTCTTTATTCTAGGCAGCAATAAAATGCAACGGTTGCGTTTTAAAGAACTGTTAAACAATTAGTAGACTCGCCTCATACTGTGCGAGTAAGAAACAACAAAAACCACAATTTAGGGATATAACTTGTAATATTATTATTATTATTATGTATTGTACATTATTTAAGTATTTTTTAAAAATAATGAACTAAATGCAAACAGCATAGACGACAACAACAACAACAACTAGGAGAAGAATACACTAAGTTCATTAATTTTAAATTGAAAAAGAAACGAAAAGAATGCCACAAAAACTTAACAAAAAAAAAGCGTAGTTGTAAAATATTAAACAAAATATATATAAACAGCAATTTAAATTAAAATAAAAACGAAAGAAATTCACGCAATTTCACTGGACTTTGGAAAAAATCTCAAATTGCAACATATGTTTGAATTTGGAATAGTTGGTTTATTTGTTCATTTAGCTTTAAAATATTCAAAAACATCATCTAAGTCAATTGTTTTTGAAACTTTGCTATAAAAAATCCGACCGTATCCAGGTTGGCAACACGATTCGCAGCGCTTGGTCCAAAGCGCTGCATCAGCTCACACTGTGCTACATCTAGTCCATCGAGAGGCAGACCAGGTGCGCCCAGCTTGGGCGTGGCATCGACTAGCCGCAGCTGGGGAAACTTGCGCAGTGCCCAAGCCACAAGTTGTTCACATTCCGCTTCTGTGACAGTGCAAGTGCTGTAGACAAGCACGCCGCCAGGACGCAGCAGGGGAACAGCTTGTGCGAATAGATTTCGCTGTATGTTTGGATAGGATTGTAGAACCTTGACCTGTTTTATGCTGCAAGACAGTTGTGGACGATTGCCCAATCCGCTGCATGGTGCGTCTAGCAGGATACGATCGAAAGTGCCTGAGCCAAAGGGTGGCGCTGTCGTTAGCTTGTCATCTCCGCTGCAGTTTGCGTTCCACGCCTTAGTGGCATCAAAGTGATATACCTCAATGCAACTGTAGTTGTTACCCAGCTTGGATTTCATCGCACGCACTCGACTAGCAGAGTTGTCCAGTGCTATAATCTGGCCCACATTCCCAATGAGTTCGGCAATGTGCGTTGTTTTGTTGCCCGGCGCTGCACACATGTCTAGGATTCGTTCGCCAGGCTGTGGGGCCAGCACTCGGGAGCACACTATCGAGGGCAGATTCTGCAGTAAAGCCTCTGAATCGCTTAAATCTCCCAGAGTTGGCACCCCGCTCACGTTGTGCTCCATGCGAACCGCAATTCCTGAAAGCGGTTCTTTGCTGTCATTGTACAACTGATGCCGTTGCATCAGCACCTCACCCACACCTAGAAAAATTTTCTCATTGCATAAGTAACGTGTGGCAGTGCCACGTTTACATTTTCCTGGTAAATCCGCGAACACATTAACCAATTCCTTTAGCTGTGTACCCGATTCCATGGCCAGAACGCCAGGTGCGAAAATATGAGCACCACGCAGCAATGCCGCTCCACAACTGGTGTCCACAACGACCTCCTTGCGAGTATCATCGAAAGCATTTTTAACTGGTGTTTCCAGTGGGTCAATGCATAAAATTTCCGGTAATTGTGGTAATCCGTATACTTTGGGTGCCGATTGACCGTATATTTCGTTTAATTTATTCTGCAATTTCTGTTTAAACTCCTCTACACTGATGCAGAGAGTATTAACTCGGTATGTAGTAATGCTCGGCGTCTGACATAGCCAAGGTAACAATTGTAGCAGGGCTGAAGACTAGAAAACCAGAAATAAATTAAAATTTGCGCCAGCATTTACAACAGTTATCGATAAGCTGATACTGATTTCATGTTAAAATTAATTGTATTTATTTTAATATAGCAGTGTTACCCTACTCAGGCAATACAATTATCGAAACAACTCCAATCATTCATCTGCTTCTTATAGTCAATAGTTTGATATTGTCTAATTGTGTGTATATACTTTCAGGGGATGGAATTCATATGGCTACGCTGTCAACTTACATGCACTTTAAGAATTTCATTTTCCAATAGCAAATTGCTTAAAAATGGCGTCTTTGGATAAAACATTTATTAACCTATCAATCGATATATAGCGTGTTGTCTCACGGCTGCTTGTCATCTCTTAAACTCAACACACCGGCCTCGCTTGTGGACAAGACGTGGCAGCATATGAGAGTGCCGCAAGAGAAGTCACCACGAAACAGTATAGTGCTGCTCTTTTAACACATGCTTACGCTAAGCGTTTAGTGCATGCTCAGCGTTGGTGAGTTTGCAGTTTTTTCAACGGCAAGTGTATTCTCGGTCAAGTTTTATTTCGCTCTGTGATTTTTAGACATTTCCAAGCAGTAATTTATAAAATTTCTGCTCAGATTGATGTGCATTTGATTCGATTAGTTGGTTCGTATGGGTTTTCAATCATGTTTTGGGTGCATATTGTGCAAAACTGCGTATTTTATTAAAAATCTGGTATCGTTTTATCGTTTGGTATTAAAAATGCTACCGCAGCAATGTGGGTAATGTTGGTGTATTGGTGTAGAAATTTTGACACACGTACATATACAACTATCGGAAGGAAGCGACGATGGGAATAATCGTATGAACGAATATCAAATCATCGCTTGTGTTTAATATTTGTAAATTGTTTATTTTTGTCAATTAGCTTGTCTCTCTAATAAACATTAGTCCGACAGTGGTGGTTGATTTTTATTATATAATAAATACGACTTTATTCGCTGAACGGTGTTTAATCGATAGTCACGTTGCTGTGCATATCGATTAACAATATCGCAGTCACCTCTGTCATCGCCAACTTTTACATTCTTCTTCGCCGTCGGTTTGGCAGCAGAAAATTTCTATCAAAGAAAAATTTACAAAAAAGCTGCGAAGAAAACGGTAAATAATGAGTGCAAAGTGCAATAGATTAAAATTTAATACTCTGGCAATGTTCAAAGTGTAAATCATGCAAATATTTAAACTTTAATTTAACAAAACAAGGCGGCCGCTGTTTGACGAAAGCAAATGAAAAAAAGCATACGTCGCCGTCATCATTTCTTGACACTCACACAGAGGCAGTCACACACAGAGGCAAACTCACACACATACGTGTAGAAATTGCATAGGGCTGTCTAGTGTGTGCGTGGGACTCGCTGTTCATTAATTTTTTGTGCAAACAAAGGAAACTTAAATATTCTATATATATTTAATGCACACTCAAAAAGTTCAATAAACGCCGTCTGTGCCTCTTTTGTGCAGTTAAACTAACATAAAACGCGACCTTTAAACACGCACACACACGTATTTGGGCAACCCTAAACTCTAGTGTGCGTATATCAGTGTTTGTGTGTGCAGGGTGTTGCTGCCTTTGCGACAGCATATAAAAAGTTGCTACGTGTAGTTTTTAATTTCGTTCACATATTTAATGTGACATTACGTATGTTTTTGCACATTTCAATTAGTTTTTGCCCAAACATTCAGTTTAACAACGTTATATATTTAGTTATTGGGTTATGTCTTAATTTAATATGCGCATTTTACTTCGCCATCTCCTGAGCTGCCTGACTAACTATTGTTGTTATTGGTTGTTTCCTCCTCCTCCTATATTCTTCCCTAACACGAAATCAATTAATCTCTCAATTGTACTGCATATGTATGTATATTGAAGCTTGGTTAAGTGTACGCTCATATGTGTGTTATGCTCTCTCACACTAGCACACATCTACATCCCAAGCACACTAACACGCAGGCTAGTTAAAGTTGCCGCTGCTGACTCACCCACAGAATACTGAGTCAAAGTCGACTCATTTACTTTAAATTTGCACTGATAAATCGCATTTTTCATATTTCACCTCTTAATAATTTAGGTGAATATGGTACTTATGTGTGCCTTACACACAAAAAAATCAATATCTTATCAGCTTCTATGTTAGCAACGTCATACCGCGAAAAGTTCAAAATTAAAGTTATTTTTGATGGTAGTTCTTGAGGCTTTGTTTCTACAGACTTCTTGAACTTACATTGTTGTCATTGAACTTTCGCAAAAGCTTTCACAGTGCCTTTCCTTGCACTTTCTCGCTCGGCTGGAGAGTTATGTTGTTTCTGTTGCTTCTATTAAACATTTTTAATGGTTGTGGTTTTGCAATTTCATGATTTCGGTATTGGGGAGTATTTTTCCGGTTTTACTTACTCATCAGCGTGTGTTGTTATTAAAACACGTCAGCCCAACAAAATCGAGTCCGAAAACGTAGTGATGAAAACTGATTAAATCAGTTCGCAATAAACCAGTGAAACCCAAACAACAGTTGACTTAAACTTCTCAGTATTCGTATTATTTGTTTCTGCAATCTGCCTGTTTGTAAGCTGTACAAACGAAAACATAATAATCAATTCTTGTGATTGTTTACATTTTTGTTTCGTTCTATTTCAGTTTCTTCGAGTCCCACAAGGCACACAAATCCTCAACTAGAGTTGCATATTAACAACAATTGCAACTCGGATTTGAACTTGTTTTTATAATTCCAGTAAAGCAAGAAGGAGCAGCATTAGATAAAAACTATTTTAATAAATATACCCCTCCACATTGAAAGACATTGAAAAAGAAACAACACCAGCAACATGGGAAATGTAATTGGGAATCTATTCAAAGGCCTTTTCGGTAAAAAGGAAATGAGAATATTGATGGTCGGTTTGGATGCCGCTGGTAAAACCACAATTCTGTACAAACTCAAATTAGGCGAAATTGTTACAACGATACCTACCATTGGTAAGTTATAGAAAACTAATAATGTTTAAAAAATATAAATATATTCTGTATATAATCTTACGATTTCTTTCTTTCTGTTTTTAGGTTTCAATGTGGAGACTGTAGAATACAAGAATATTAGCTTTACAGTGTGGGATGTGGGCGGTCAAGACAAAATTCGTCCATTGTGGAGGCATTACTTCCAGAATACACAAGTACGTCAAGTTCCATGTGGATCGTTCCACTTATCTTAATTAACTTCTAGATGATGTTAACAACTTGTAATGATTATATTATGATTATTCAAAGTTTATTTTGTTTCAAGACGGGACTGATTTCTTATAAGATCTCCCAGCGGTTTATCTTATCAATTTAGATTACATTGACATGCATTTTCTTAATTCGTTTTGCAGGGTCTTATCTTCGTCGTTGATAGCAATGACAGAGAGCGCATAGGTGAGGCGAGAGAGGAACTGATGCGCATGCTGGCCGAGGACGAGCTCAGAGATGCAGTCTTACTAATATTCGCCAACAAACAGGTATAGTAAAATATAACGTACTATAATAAATTGGAAAATTTCTTTTGATTTCCTGTTTCGCGTTTGACTTAATGTCCATATTAATTTAACCATTAAAATAAGAACGTTATGTCTATTGTATAATATTCGTATGTATACCTGAGACTCGCGTGTGCTAAATATGTTTAGTGTACTGATAAGAAATGGAGCTGTTTGCTAAGATAAGGTGGAGCACTAAAAATGCACTTAAACAAATTGATAAAATAACGTTTTGTCTTATCTCTTAATGAATTTCTAATGATGTTCTCAATGTTTCCTCTCTTTTTTCGACTGATTCTTTCAGGATCTGCCAAATGCAATGAATGCGGCTGAAATTACCGATAAGCTTGGCTTGCACTCACTCAGAAACCGTAACTGGTACATTCAGGCGACGTGTGCAACCAGCGGCGATGGACTCTACGAGGGACTCGATTGGTTGTCCAATCAGCTGAAGAATGCTAATCGCTAAATAAACTACAACACCAGCAGATGCAACAACCACAACAACAAAATAATTATACATTAACTTTGATTTAAAAAGCAAAGCAGCAAGACCTTCAACAACAACAGACAACAACACGGCAACAATGGCATCATACGTGGGAAATCTAAGAACATCAACATTCAAGAGAGAACTGAGGGTTCTGCACCTTTCCATTTTTAGCTAAGAAGAACATGCAAAGCCGCCGCATAAAATAAAATTTGTTTAAGAGAATCCGCAAAAGTAAAAACACCCCACACACACAAATTTTGAAAACAGCATCAGCATATAATGAACGCTATGATTTAATTTAAATTTATATATATATAATTATTTCATGTTTAAATGCAAAAATGAGTAAACAAAAACAAACAAAACAAAAAAGAGAACCCCCAACCACCACAAAAACGAAAAATCAAGTATATGGTATGAAATTGTCTTTTTTAAGTTATTTTTGCCCTACCCCCTCATCAATATATATTTCTTTTTAATTTTATAAATATAAAAGTAATAATAATGAGAAAAAAACAAAACTGTAATTGTAATTGCTCTTTAAAAATACAAGAAAAAACCAATTAAGTTTTTTGTTTGTGTCCGTCGCTAGGAAGCAAAAAAAGTAACAACAAAACACGTGCTTAAAATTAAAAGAAAAAAAAATAAAACACAAGAACTATATAAAAACGGAACGTACTATTTGTAAAGGTAATTCTAAATAAAAATTAAAATAAATCAAAAGCCGCAGACAACCCTTGAATTTAATAGGTAAAAACGATTAAATCGATAAAATTCAACTTGAACTAACCGATTATCGATTGTTATAACGATAACAAAAACCGATTCGGTTGACTAACACTGTATGATATATTTATTCCCGCAGAAGGGTTGCTTTTACCGATAACGATAACAAAATAAAAATCTTCGTCAGCTTCTGCTGGTGCCAATTTATATGTAATTTTTCAATTAAGTTAACATTGGACTAGCTAAAAACCTTTACCAAAAATGTCGTTAAAGCAGAACTCTAAGAAATCCAAATGGGCGTTGGACTTCAATGTTAGGTACAGGTAAAGATTTCACGTTGTGTTCACATTCTCATTTGTCCACCTTTTGCGATGCAGCAAAAATGCAGATATGCCATCGCCGCCTGGTTACAATCCCACGGCATTGGTGAATCAAACTGAAGTCGTTCGTGATCAGCGTTTGGTGATAAAGAAATCTTGGGACTTGGCATTGGGACCCTTGAAGCAGGTATGCGTTTGCATTCAATTGACCCAATTAAGACTTAACCGACAATCCAATCTTGTTTCTAGATTCCAATGAATCTGTTTATAATGTACATGTCTGGCAATTCAATATCCATATTCCCGATTATGATGGTAGGCATGATGTTAATACGTCCCATCAAGGCCGTGTTCACCACACAAGTAACATCGAAAATGGCCGATGGAGCACAGGGTACTGGACAGCGCATCGTATATATACTTGGAAATTTAGCAAATGTGGCGCTGGCACTATACAAATGTCATAGCATGGGACTGTTACCAACACACGCATCCGATTGGTTGGCATTTGTGCAACCCCAGACACGTTTAGAATATTATGGTGGAGGTGTTTCATTCATATAGATATACATTTGAAAACTTTGCTTTATTGGATCATAGATAAATTTGTTTAAAAACAGCATAACTTAATTATTGATTAATATTGTCATTCGCCCAGAGCTGAAAATTTAGATATCTAATCATCAAGAACCTTTTTCGCCTCCTTTTTGATATCGTGCACGATTTGTTCGACTGGTGTTCTGTAAAATGATATAACAAATATTTAGGTTTGCTCATTTATTCTTAGTTTATTGTACAGCGTTTATAAAACTGAAAATTTATCTGATAATCTGTCTAAAAGTTGATAAATCTTGCATCTTGTATAATCGTTTGAAAATGGTTTCGGTGGCAATCTTCCTTAAATAAGCATCTTGATATCGTTCACTTAAAAACCAGTTTTTTTCAATTTCAAGATTTATCAACAAATTTATTGGAAGGCTTATGCGTGCGTTTTTAATGGCGTATGAAAATACATTAGGACCAGTCACATCCGCTTTGTATTCTGTGAGATGCTTGATTTTCATAATTTCAGCTTACTTTTTCTTGCCATCTATAAGCTCGCGGATTTTTTGATTCGCTGATTCTACTAGAGCTTTAGGACTTTCAACTTGTGGAACCTAAAAACAAATAGGAAGAAACAACATTTAATGGAGATTACCATACCAGAAACCATATGCCACATACCTCATAATTTTGCGAAACATACATGCCAGTATAGACACCGGCACCAAAAGTAACCTGCAATTTAAAAGAGAATTTTTATCTTATTACCAATTTTAGATTGTTGCCAATGCTAACCAAAGAATATATTATAACGCAGCACTTCCTCCATGGCTTCGGAGGACATGGCGGCAGTGGGTCACATTGATTACTACAACAACAATGGCGTTTTGCTATCTGTAGGCCAACGCCAAGCACCCTCATTTTTTAAATTCCAGAATTTTAACAAGAAACTTGTGTATTTTTTTATGATGTTGTATAAATAGTGAGTAGAGATCCTAAGTAATTGAAGTAAAATACATATGGTATATATTCATATAAATATATATACATATGTTCATCAAAATAGCAAAATGTATTTGATTGAAGAAGAGATTCCATGGTTGAGATAACCTAGCCTCGAAAAGTTGGTTAAGAATTTCTAATCGATTACTGGACTTATTTTTCATTTCACTTCTTTGTCCCAAACAACAACACTGGTGATTATTTTATTGAATCATCGCCATAAAAAGAAAAACCTATCGCCCGAAGAAAAGTCTTTCGGCGGGGCACGTATCAGTGCTGCAACATTTAATTGCAAAGACTTTCACTTGTTGTTTGTTGCACTTACCGCGAATTTAATCATTGTCAATAAATTAAAATCACTTTTTTCGCCTGCACGCGCCAGTGTAATAATCAAAAACACCTACGTCTGTACGAAATGCCAAAACCGTACGAGCGCAGCCGCGTGAGAGACAATTTTAAGAGAGAGTGACTTTGTTAGTTGACAGAAAACAGCTGGGGAACTTGTTTCTCTCTCTTTTTTTGTCTCTTGTTGCTGTTTGTGTATTATTATCTAATCACAAGCAATGTACGTAAACTGCACTCTGTGATTTATAACTCCTCAATGTTGTTAAGCAGTGTATATTAATAATTTTGACTGGTCACGGTATTCTCTTTAAACAAATTATTTTTTTTTATCGTTTTTATTTTTATTCCAAAATGCAGGGACGGATTTGAACCAGTGCGACGAACGAACAAAGTGTAATTGGCCTGATGATCACAGCAAATATGTAAAATAGCCAAAAATAAAAACCTGTTCTTTGTTAGTAGGTATTTGTGTGTGTTTAGGCCATTAAACACCGTACATATGACTATATAGTTTTATCGGAATTAGCTAATCGAATTATTTGAAAATTGCGCTCTCTAAAGCAGCTGATCCCACAGTATTTACGTTTTACAACACTTAAAGAGTTTCATGCCGACTAATCTAAAGAAATTCATTTATTTACTTTGACTAATTTCGCTGCATTTTATTGAGCTTCCATATATTCAAATTGTAAAACAAATTGCACTATTCCTTGGACGCAAATACACAGTTTGGATTATACACATACATAAAATAAAATCTTCCACTTTTAATCTAATGCTTAAGCTAGTTCATTTGTTTGTTTTATATTGTTAGGCCAAAACCGCAGGTCTTGTCTTCAGGTAAATGAATGCCACAATCTAGAAGGATAATTGTAAAAATTAAATAAGGTTCTTGATCATTTTTTGATATACCCACTATCATGGCGATGAAGCCTAGCGCCGGCAGAACGACTGTTCCAATTTTCGCCTGCGTTTGTGCGTTGTCCAACTTACGTTCCTTCTTTTGCTTTCGTGTCTCCTTAACCTTTCCTTTTAGCTGACGCATATTCTAAATAATTTTATTTGTATCATTAATAATTTAATTAATAACATGAGATTAATACTCACATTTATGTTGCGAAGACGCGGTCTGCTGACGTGTAGAGTTTACAAATGCGTGCCTATGTATAATCGGAATATGCAAACACGTCAAGTGGTACGCTACATGTAAGCAAGAATTCAGGTTGCTACCGTCTGCCTTGTCAACAAGTAGTTTCTGGACTCTTTTTGACAGCACTTCTTAGTCTTCGTTTCTTTGGCTCTCTCTCTCTCTCTCTCTTCGTTGTGTTGAAGAAAGTTGTGCAGGTGGTTGTTGTTTTTTTTTTCTGTTGGCACAGCTGTTTAGTGTTTAAACAAGAGGGAAGGTTGGATAGAGTTGTATAACCCGAGCAGCAACAGAAATAAGTTTCGATACTCTCTTCTCTTCAAAAATACACAATCGAAATAGGAAGTACTGACGTCACAGCGACGTTCATGGTCTGTGCCGAGTACAAGTGAACGTAAACACATGCTAGTGGCTTGCCAGACTGACGAAACAAGCACTGAGCGTTGCCAGTGTTTTGCCATTAAGATAGCGCGCATTTGGAAAAGGTTGCCACAACAACAAGATTTTTGTAGAGGCACAGCTGCATAGTTGGGTATAAAATATTATTTTCTTTTGTTATTTTTTAATTTGATGCTGCTGCTAAAGCTGCTTGTTTTTCATTTTCTCTGCAGCGGCTGAAATGTATTTTTCCCAAAACAAAAACAAACACTGCACACACACACAGCCACGAAACTGATACTGCGCAGTGTATAAACTGACTAAACTGATATTAAAGTTGTTTAAGTTCTTAAAGTGGCTGCCCACACATTGGTTCGACTTGGTTTGTATGGTGAGTATGCTTTGGATGTGCGCAGTGGTTCCCTCTAACCCATATATCTTTTCAATTTGCCAGCGTTTTGCTAAGCCCTGCTGGCACGGCTCCAAGAGGCAGTGAACCAGATACTATGCCCACTAACTGTTGCACCTTCACCTTTAAATGCGCTTTGCCAAATGTGTGCGCAGTTCCAAATGGGCTTACAGGGCAACAGAGGCTGAAGGGATTGACCGGGAGCAGCAGCAGTCACTACATGGGTTTCTTCTCCCTCCCCCCAGCGAGCGCGGAACTCTTTTCCCCGCAATGGGGGAGGGCGTACACAACAAGGCAGTCAACTCTCGCCCACTCAGGCTCATTAAAACGCGCTGCTCCTCGCTTACGCTAATTGACAGCGTTCTCTTGGTGAGCTGCAAGTGCAGGTTGGAAATGAAGCAATAATAATGCAAAATGCCGCTCGAAAACCGTTGCAAATCATTCGGGACGCACGCCCAAGTTTGTGCATCGATAATGAAGCAACAGACACACACACACACAGATATTTTGGCCACGCTGTGTAAGTTCGTCCATTACCATAAACGGCAACCCGATCAATTTGGACACGGATTATTGGCAACTATTTAGTCGGTGAGGCGGCCAGACGGACAGCATAGCGGCGGAATGGACAGATGATCGGGTGAGTCGGGTTGAACGTCAGCGGTTGGGCACTAAAATGGCCCAAAGCTGCCACTTGTCCAAGTCGTCAGGCTGCCTTAAATTGAGCTTTGTATCCACCCGTGCCGTGCCTTGCCTGCCTGCCTGCCCTCGCCTGCTGTTTTGGCCTGGCCTAAATGTGTATGCAGCATGTCGAAAATGCATGTTTCCTGATCGCAGCGCGCTCGCTTCTAGTTCTGCTTTACGTTAAACATGACGTTCGACTTGTTCGTTAGCCGCAGCTAGAGATGTGCGCGTGTCACGCACGCAGCCACACGATATAAAATGCTTAACATATGTATATGCTACTTCCTACCATCTCTAGCCAACCAACTCTCAGCTAGCCAAGCTGGCCAGCTTGCTGCTGGCCCGTTGATTGGCCACACATTTTCCAATTGTCCGAGATCAGCAGTCCGGCAGACAGTCCTGACTTCTTTACTGACTTAGCTAAACTCCTTATTTTGATTGCCAAGTCGTAAAATGATGGATTACCGAGTTGGGATTTATTTCTTGTTACGGTCATAATAGATTATCGTTGCTCACTCATTGTCAGAAAGACGGGTAGTAAGTCTGGCTTTTCCTTATTTCCCCATTTCGCATCTGCTTCTTCTTCTTCTTTCGACAAATGCTCGTTAGGCTCTTTGGGTGCGTTGCCAACATGATGAGAGTACCTCGGTAAGGTACTACATACTAGATTCAAGGCGGAGATCTTGCAGCTTAATCATAATTGGGGTGAGGCAATATGATTAAGTCGATTAAAAATAACGAGTATTGCAATAAAATTAAAGACGATGGAGGAAGCGGAATATTGCTCTATAATGTTCTTACTTAATTCAACACAAGATTATATATTGTATTAGATGAGGTGCAAATATAATAGTTATATTTATTTTCGATTCAATTTTAGCAGAAATTGATGGAAAAGTTAGGTTTCTATTTAAGAAGATAGATATTAAACGATAGGAAATTATTATATTATATATTATATTATTTTTTTGTATTATGCAAGAGTTACATAGAGGTTTTTTATGCATGACTGACTGGTTTTTTTTATTACCATAGAAATTCTTTTATGATTAAGCTGAATAGAATAACATAGCAAAAATTGTATCAAATTGTTATTATAGTTCGAATAAAATGATATAACATACATAAACGAGAAATGTATATATAAAAAAATAGCAGAAAAATGCTTAAGGAATTCAAATAAAAACTATACATGTGTAGAGTAATTGTAATAAACCCTACATATTATGTGTAGATGGATACTTTAAACTCTTTGTAAGATCAGAAATAAATTTAGATGGAATATGTATGAACCAAGTTAATATAAGGATAAAAATTGAATGTAGTATAAAACTAAAGTTGTATAATTTAAAATGCTAATCGATTTATTGAAATATTTTGTGCCTCGTTGCGCATGGTGATTCGTGTCCTTATCGTGGCAGACCCTACCCCAAGTAGGCGCCATAGTATTGGGGTGCGGCCACGTAGGCAGCAGGAGCGATGGCTGCCTGTGCCGCTTGTGGAGCTGCTGCAATGAATTTGGCGTATGTTGTGGGCTGCACAAAGCTTACGGCGCCGGCTGGATAGTAGACAACCGAGGGGGGTAGAGCAGCGGGAACTGGAGCGACGGCAACTGGCTTGGCGGCTGCTGCTGCTGGTGGTGAAACCTCCACCTCCTCGGCTGCGTCATCGATATCCTCCTGCGCTTCGCTGTTGGCAACCAGACGCGCTGGCTTAGCCTGCAGTCGTGCGGGTGCGGGTGCAGGCGCTGCAGCGGGCAGCGGGATGGGGGCAGCCGGGGCGCTATACAACTGCTGCGGCTGCTGCTGCTGCTGTGGTGCGCCATAGGTGCGCGAGGGCTGCTCCAGACGTGCTGGCTGATAGTTGTAGCCCGATTGCTGCTGCTGCTGCTGCTGGCGTTGCAGGCGACGCTGCTGCTGCTGCGCCGAGCACAGGCTCAGCAGGCAGCAGGCGAGCAACACGATGAGGGCAACTGAGCTGCGTTCCATTGCGAGGGGCGACGGCTTGAGTTGACTGTTCGATTTGCAGCGCATTGTTGGGTGTTTTATATCTGGCGCGCATCGCTGCAGCTGCTTAAGATGCAGGACGCGTACTCCACATGCTCGAGAGGGAGTCGACCAGGTGGCAGGGGCGCGACCTCACGCGTAACAAAACAAAATTGACATTGACCCCAAAAATCGAAAGGCCCCGCACCGCCCCGTCCCGTCCCTCCCTGCCCTGCCTCTCCTTTCACCGTCGACTGAGCTGTATTGTTGCATTTGCATTTTGCAGCGAGCTGCGCGGGCGGGCAGCGATGTGATTCGTTTTAACCCAAATCCGTAAGCGAATCCGAAAGCTTCGTTATTGCATACGCATGCGAACAGTGGCGTGGCCAGGGACTACTGCAAGGGGGTTATTGCATTATGTTTCAGAAATTTAAACAAAATTAAAAAATAAAATTTAAAAAAAAAATAAAAATTAAAAAAAATGTTTAATAAAAATAATGTTAGCTGTGGACACCCCTTTGTCACTTAGGGGCATAAAAAATAAATAGTTCATTATTCTCACACTTACTGAATGTGCATTTAAAATTTCATCAAAATCGGTCAATTCGTTTCGGAAAACTTTATAAAAGAATTTTTTTATGAGGTAAATATAAATATATTTAAATATGTACATATGTATATACGAAATATATACGTATTATATACAAGGAAATGTAATATCATTTACTTATACATTTTTTTTTAAATTATACAAATGTCCAGATATTTGTTTATTTTAAGCCATTTTTTTATAATTTCAACTGACTTGAACTGCAGTACTTATTGCCCCCGTTAGTCTACGCCACTGCCTATTTGCTCTGTTCGTTGTCATCGCGGTCATCATCAATATGCAGTCGATGTTCTAACATTTTATTGAACTCGATTTTGTTGCTTTTTTGTTTATGTTTTTTTGCTTTTGTTTTCTTTGCTTTGTTTCACGTTTGTGTTGGCCCGTTGCCCACGTGTCGCACTGGGATCAGTATTTTTTGGTTTTTTGGTCAATCAATAGATTGCTCGGAATATGCATATATATGCATATAGGAAGCCACTTGTAGTTTAGTCACGTCTATTGTAACATCATAAATTAGCCTATCTGACATGGTTGGAGCATTGCAAGGGCGAAGGGGTGAATGAATGCAGGTGATAAAATGTGTAATGAAAACAAACTGACAAATTATAAATAAAAAAGGAAAAAAAAAAGAAAATGACAATTGCAAACATTGAAACAAATAGGGTTGCCAGGTTATTTGAAAAAATCTTTGTTAAATATAATTTATTTTTATTTATAAATATTTATTTTATATATAATATTTAAACCAAAAATAAACCATATACAATATATTTGTTTATTCATCTTAACAACATTAGTTTTCTCTAGAACTCCCGCCCAACTCGTATACATATTATGCTGCCACTTCCCTTTGGCATACCATTCTCTAATAGATAGTTAAATATAATCACTTGAGACTGATATTTACAAATGAGTTTACCCATAAAATTTCACGCCCAATAATTTCGTAGTGCATACGAAAATCAATTAGCTAAACTATCATTTTCTTCGAGATGAAAAACTGAAAACGCCTCTGAAAATGGGTAGGTAAAACCATGGATTGTCGTGAGAAATGCGCAATAAATACACGACTGAGAGGCTCAGGCTCGGGCTCAGGTACAGGCACAGGTATGCAGATACGTTGTCTAGCACAATATTTACAGGGATTTCAATAAAAATGCAACAACTAATTGATGCAATTAATTTATTAAATTACATTCGCCTGCGGCTACTTGAAGTTCCTCTTCGTCTTCCCCTCCCCTTCCTTTCTTTTTTTGCCATTTGGCTTTGGCACAACGGGTGGCAAGTGGAAAAAAAACACAGGCACATACTGGCAGTAGCCACTGTAATGGCCTGTGCAGTTTATGGGCCGCAAGAGAAACTGCAGATGCAGCGTCTTTAGTAGAGTCATTTGCATTAGGCAGTCCCACTGTACCACAGTGGCTTAATTTTAAAAAAATCCCCAGTTATTTTATTATTATTATTATTAGTAATATCATTTTACTAACTCTTTAATACGATAATTTCATTGTGACTAAAATGATATTTATACCCTGCAGAGGGTATATTCATTTTGGGCAGAAGCAAATTTTGGCAACGAACCTAAGGAGATATATCTATTACAGGGATGATCACATACTTTTCTCCATCTATTGCAACTTATCCTCAGTTTTATCTCTCTTAATGAAATTTTGGTATTTTTTTTAGCTTTAATCACTCATAACTTTGCAAATAATCATTTGATTTTACTCGGAAATGACATTTTCATCATGGTATTATGCCTAAACTAACTCTGCATTTCATTTTTGATCGATTTAAGAACTTCGATATTTTCGCACTTTTTCCACGCAACCCCCTTGTAAAAATTTCGAAAATTTTCAAAAATTTGACATATTGATTTTTTGATTAAAATCAATTAAGATATTCATAATTAGCATAAAAATCCAATCCGCAGCTAATTCGGACACCAAATGTGTAAAATAGCATAAATTATCGATTTTTCAGGGTTGTAAATTATTTTTTTGCTATTGTGTTTCGATTCGGATGAAATTTTGATTTTAATTGATGAAAATTGGTGTGATAAGTTTGGTAATGCTATCTTAAAAACTAACAAGAATCATTTCTAGAAAATTTCAGTAGGATGCTTCCATTTACTCCTATAATATTCTAACTGTAAAATGCACAAAAATGGATTAGCAAATAAATGACTATGCATACTAGTACTACTAGTATATCTACCACATGTTCCTGAAAATGATGATGTATGCAGAGTCAGTAATAATCTGCAAAATTGCCTGTAAATGCTAATCCCACTCGCAGATGTATTACAAATGCCATGTTCGTTTCTGGTAAATTGAAAAGCGGAGCAATCCGGGAAGAGTTCTTGGAATGGAATTACACTTAGAAATGGGCGAGACAATCGTATCTATTGCACAAAACTGGGGAAACATATATCATGGTTAGACTGGCCACGCATGCCTCGTGCTGAGGAGGGACTCCAGATGCAGGGGGTGGGGAGGGGGTACTATTTCGCACTCTACGCGCTGCGGGAATTATTCAGATGGAGGCTGAGCTGGCGGCGAAGCGTGTTTGGAGCGAGCTTTACAATTAATTTTCGCCCCAGACTGTGCGCACTTGGTAGCCGATCCAGCCCGATCTTTTTGTCCGACCGAACCAAAGACCGGATCGGTTTAAGGAAAAAAATGTTAAATGTAAAATGCAAAAAAAAAGAGGTAGGAATACAAATTTCTCTCTAATGTTCGCCCGGTTTGCATGGGTTGATTTTTTTTTTTTTTTTTTGTGATTTATTTTTGCTTTTAGTGTCTTTTATTTTATGATTTATGCAGGCTGCAAGCAAAAGAGAGCTTAGCGCTGTCTTTTTCTTCTTCTTCTTCTTCTTTTTTCTTTTTCTTCTCGTACTTCTCGTTTGCCTCCATCGACTTTGACTTTGGCTTTGGTGATTTTTCATTATTTTCATCGTAGATCAAAATTAAGTGATTTTAATGATGAAATTTATTGGCGCATTTATTTGTACATGATTTTGGAGCAGAGAGTTGGAACTGGAACTGGAACTGGAACTGCATTGCGAACTGGTACTGCTCATGCTGCCTCGGGGAGGGAGACCAATAAATATGTTAGACATGTGACAGATTTTGTTGGAATGATAAACGACTTGGCCAATATGTCCGCCAGCCATGTAGGCCCCCTGGTCGACTTCGTTAGTTGGGAGGTCTAAGGCCCCAGCAGAGATATATCTAAGACTTCATTATTGTCTACTTTGCTTATCTGCTAAAGATCAATTAAGATCAGCATAATTTCATAGGTTTTCCGCTTTCTTTATCCGTACATCAATTTGTTCCGGCATTAGTTCTCAGTAATGTGTGTTGTTTTATCTGAAATTCGAATAAATGAATATTTAGAACGGAATCTGTATAATAAATCAATCTGCTTGTCAGGTTTGCTGTGCATTCGTGTTATACGAACGTATATCGTATATCTTATATAGCATATTGTTTGCGATGTGCAAACATTTTGCATTTCTACAGTTTGGAAATTTTTTATTAATTGTTGTCTGGTTTGTTGGTTTTGTTTCACTCTTGTTGCGGTTGGTCGCGGTCTGTCGCATTTCTTATTTGTATACCATATTATTTATTATTATTATTTTTTTTTTTTTATCTCGCTCTCTCGCTCGCTCATTCTCTCGCTCTGCATACAAATGACGCGTGCGATGTGCTTGGGCCTTGTCATAAATTTAATTTATGATTGCGAATTAAAAAAAAAAAAAATAAAGCAAAAAGTAAATAGCGATGGTTTTTTTTTTGTTATTTTTAATTTGTTTATGGCATGATTTGTGCCTCAATTCTGTTTAATTATGTGTGGAATGCAGCCGTTAATTAATTATTTATTAGTTTAAAAAAAAATTGTCTGAGTTTGGGAAATAATTCGCATTAAGTTCGAAAGGGTTCGTAAAGGTTAACCCAGCTAGAAATACTCTCACAATAAAATTAATACATTATGTACAAATAAATAAAATATATATTAGTTACATTTAACTCAATTTTCACTCTATCTAAAAGAGAAAATATATAATATATAAAAAATATATTAAATAAAATATATATAAACATAAAATCAAATATATAATAATAAATGTACATATAAATCTATAAATATATCTATACTTTTCCTATATGTAAGTCTGCAAAACTGCTGTAAAAAGGCGCCTCTTGTAGATTACCGCCAGAAAGCATGATTTGCAATACGAAACATTTTATAGGGAAAAACTGCGTTCATAATGAGAATTAGTTATCGTTTTTTCGTTCTTTTATCAACTCTATCGCATTCCTCTCGTCATTGTTTTATTCAGCCGATTAATAATGAAATCGTTAATAAATGATTATGTTTTTTCTTTTTTACTTTTCATGTGTAATTAACGCAGGTTTTGATGGAATGGAGGGGTAAATATAATAAAATACAATAGTGCAGAAAGAAAAAAAGCTACAAATCAGACTCTAGAATTCCCAAGTTCTTATCATTGACTTTCGCCTACGCTCTATTGCCATAGGTCAGGGGCCTGTAGACGACGACGACGACAGTCTCTCAGTTCCATGTTGCCGATAAGAAGGAACAATCAGCAAGCATTATGAGAGACTTGCCGAGACTGAGCTGAGATTTATACTATATCATATTTATGTGTTTACCATATATGGATGGTACCATTTGTAGCTGTCGCCTTTGAGAGAGTAGGTTAACCTGTCTCGTTTTGTCTTCTCCTTCTTCTTCTTCTGGCTAATCAAAGAAAATTTGTAATGAAAGCTTCTGAATCTGGTTTAAACTCACACACACAAACACACACACACATGCAGTTGCTGGTCTTAAAATCCACGCGACAATTTTATGAAAACCATCAGACAATTTAGAGATTTCAGGCACAATCATAGCATACCCTGTAAAATAAAAATTATCCTGTTATACTTGGGAATTTCAATTTGAATTTTAGTAGAGCCTTAAAAAAATGTATTTATATTAAAGATAGATTTTAGGCACAATTGGCGCATACCCTGTAAAATAATATTTACCCTGTTATAATTGAATTTTAATTCGATTTTAAGAGAGTCTAAGAAAAATGTATTTTTATATTCAATATTTAATATTCAAGTTTATTCATATCATATTCAATATTCAAGTTTTTAAAAAATTATAATTTCGCAATCTTGTTAAATTTCCATATTGCACATCGATACACCCCTTGTCGAATGAAAAAAAAACCCAGATCAGAAATTTGTTTTGCGTGCCTCAACTCGAAACCGCATGCAGCTTTTATTTGCTTAAATGAGTTTCGCTTTTTTCGAGAGAGCTGCTTAAATAAAAAAAAAAAAAAAAAAAAAAAAAAAAAAGAAAAGCAAAAAAGCGAAAAAGAGAAAAGAAACCTGCGATTCCTGACGGCGTGTCATGTGAATTACGAGTTTGTATTTACCAAACTAACCTTGAAACAATTTCGGTTGGCATCGTGTTTGGCCAGCCAAATGGGGCTCCTTAGCCAGCAGCCACCCCCTCCCCCTTTCAGTTACCCCCTGCGAGTGTGTGTGTGTGTGTGTGTGTGGTGTAGCTATCGCTTGTCCGCAGTTGAAATTTGATATCTGGAGGAGCCGCGCGCTCGGGCAGCTGCAACCTGTTGCCTGATTTGCTGCAATGTTGTTTGGGGCAATCAACAACTAACAACAGCAACAACTACAACAACAACAACAGCAACAACAACTCCTGCAACAACAACTTGTTGTTTGTCGCCAAATGTTGTCGTCGTCTTTGCCCACGTGGTGTCATGAACCCGCCAATCCGAATCGGGTGAAAACTCAACAAAATGTTGCGAACTTACGAACGAGTGAAATTTTTCCGAGGAAAGTCGTTGAGACAATTTTCTCACGAATCGCAAAACTGTAAATTAGCCAGAGTTGTCGCTGAGTTAAGGTGGGAGGGGATGGGGGGACAGGAGATTCCTTGGTTTTCCTTATTTTTAGCGCTTTAATTAGGCTAATCCACGATTCTAGCTAAAATTTGGATAACATGTCACTAGTATGGGTTTACGAGAAGCCCCCCTATCTCAGGTTTTCCTTCTGTGCGTATGCTATGGGTAACTCTAGACACATTCCCATTTGAGGATTTCCAAGACGTAAAGTTAGGTAGGTTCTTGCAGGGCCGGCGGAAGGTGTGGGTAGTACTAAACACCCGAAATTGGACCCAGGGAATAACCCTATAACGGGGACATTGGATTATACTTAAAAATTCGATAAATTCGACAAAAAAAATCGGGCCTACCCATCCAGATTTTTCACGTTTCGCCGGGCCTGGTTTCTTCATTGTTTCTAGACGCTTTTCTCCCTTTATCATATTATACTTTCGTGCAGATTCTATAGATAACTTAAATCGTATACCTTTTCTTTCTTCTAAATAGTTGATTCAAGTCAGGGTAACTTCTTCTAAGTCATAGTTTTTTACTAACCTATTTCACATCATTTAATTCCTTTATCACATCATTTAGTTCCTTGAGTTTTTCTTTATCTTTAGCATATATTATCCCTTGTCATCTCTGGGTTTATTTTAGAAAAAACTTAACTTTATTTATTGATTTTCGGACTTGGCTGTACTATAAGCTCTACTCTTCATCTTAAGTTTCTTGTTTTCATCTTTCATCTTTGATTTTCCTTTTTTTCTGCACGTTTTAACTTATCAGATTCGACTTCTATTCCTATTCTAAAGGTACTTGATCTTAGGATTCCGTTCTTCTTCTGATCTTTCCCATCCTTTCCCCTTCCTAATCTGTACTTCACTTCTTGGGCAATTTCTGATTCTAAAGCATCTACGATGCTGTCGATAAGGCGACAAAGTGCTGGCCAAGTGGCTGGCGGAGTTGGAGCAGCGGATGAGAAAATGGAACCCACCTTGGGGGAGGAGGAATAAGGAGAGCTATGCCTGCTCTTTAATTAACAAAAAAGTGCAGCAGGAGAAATGTAACAAAGCGGAAACGGGACATGGCACGAGCTGCCCCGCTCTCTCCCTCTCTCTATATCTCTGCGTACTTCCCCTGGGTTGGGTCTTGGGTCTTGTGGGTCTCTTGGTTGGATGATTTCTCGAATAACAAAGCTGCAAGTGAGGCAAACGAATGACAAAACCCGCAAAAGCCGCATTCGCCGTTGGCAACACTTGAGTTAACACGAGAGACACGTGTCACGCCAGGGGAGGGAGCGGGTAGGGGAAGGTAGAGCGACTGGCATGTGGCTAATTAGGGTTAGACGTCCTGGGCCCTTATAGCGATGGGCGGGTGTGAGTGTGTTCAAATTGATCGACACGACGATGAGAGCAGAGAACAAACCGTTTTAAGATACGCTTAAGATAGGGATTTACCCCTAGAGTATTATTATAGAGTCTGCCTAGGATTACCTAGTAATATTAGCTGTAATTCTTCTAAATTTCTTATAGAGCCATCAGCTGAAACTTAATCCAACTGACAGCTCAGTTGGCTGAAAAGAAATGAGGTTAAGGCTGAGAAAGTTGGGTTAAGGCAACAGGCTAGGGGGTATGGGGTAGGTAGTACATAATATCATATCGTGGCAAGCGACTATTAATACAATTATGTAAAACAGCATTCCAGTTGCAATTGCAGCTGGAAAAGGAGAAGGCAATTTCACAATTATCGCATGTTGCAAAATTCCAGCAACTTGTTATGTTTTACCCCTCCCCCTCCCCCCCATTCCAGAAATTGTTGGCGAGCACGCAAACAGACTAGCTAGATCTACCCTAGCTCTCGCTCAAGATCTCTCCCCCTCTCTCTCTCTCTCTCTTTCTTTCTCTTTCCCGCCCCGTCTGCTAATTGAAAAACTGCGTGGCAACTCTGGCGCGTCTTCAGTTCCGTTTGTGTGGTCTTATCATTGACAGTTGTCGCTGCCTATAACTGACACCTAACATCGCAACACTTACTATCTCTCTCCCTCTCTCTCTCTCTCTCCACTCGCGTCAACTTGCTTGCTGCAACAGCGCAAACTTCACAGCGACATCATTTGTCAACCGGAAAGACGACTTAAGAGAGTGTCAGGATCCATGGATAGATTGAAGATAATGCAAGCTGGAAGAGATTACTGATTAAGATCGCCAAGCAGCTGATTTTGTTGCATAACTGTCATTTAGCCAATTATGTTACCAATGGCCAATTGATTAACTTAAGATAAGACTAAGAGAAACTCTTAAGCAGCTTGGAAGCTTCGTCTAAGTGATCTGGCGATAAGAAAGTAAGTCTTAAGTCTATTATCTTTTTTCTTGGCATTAATAACCTATGTTAGGCGAGGCTTAAGTCTTCTTTTTTTTCTCTTTCTTCTAAAACACGCCCGATTATCTTGAGCTTAGTCGCGAGGTTAATGCAAGGCGAAACGACTAACCGGATTTGCTGAACAGAATGAAGCCATTAAATATGCGAGTAATCACAATTGGACGCGCCCATAATCAAGCAGCGATTGTCTAGGGATGGATAGGAATGGGAGGAATACCTGGGGTACGAGGGGCAGAGCGCAGGCATGACAGGTGATCGCAGGTGATCATCATCATAGGTTTCCGAGCTGCGTCATTGATTGACTGCAATTGAAGTGCTCGTCACGTACAACTGGACACAACAGACAAGGCAAAAGAAGAGAAGACCGATCGACTGGGGACGAGGATCTAGGAGGAGTCTAGAGCGGATAGACAGACAGTGTCTGGGAGAGATGACGGCGACAATTGTGCGCTAATTATCGCCTCATGTGCCGCACAATTGCAACTGTGCCTCTCCTGTTACCCTCCCTCTCTCTCTCTCTGTCTCTCTCTCTCTCCCCTCTTTGTCTGATCAAAGACGTGTGTCAAAGGCATTTCTGGGCAGGCGTGAATTGAATTCCCATCCAGGTTCGATGATGATGAATGGGATACCAGCTGTGGCTCCACACCGGGCTAACTACTTCATTTAGCACTGTCTTGCTGTCCTCTCTCTCTCCCTCTCTCTCTCTCCCTCGGACTTTGCGCATTTGATTTATCGCGCTGGAAAATTAAAGTTGCGCACACTTTTGTTATGGACAATGAATTGCAGGAATGCAACTGAGGAGTCGCTGTCGACGCCGGAGTCGGAGTCGGAGTACCCGCTGGACCTGAGGCACCGCAACGATTAAGCGCTCAGCTCATTAGCCTGGACAATGCGTTGGTATTTGGGTTAGCTTCAGTCAATTGCTGCCACTACCACAACTGCCGTCTCATCCTACTAACGGTTAACGATCTGCACTTTTTACTACCTGACAGGGAAGAGCTGAAGACAAACCAATTAGCAGAAGTCATTGCAGGGAGATTAGGCTCGAGTCTAGGCAGCTGCCATGTGGGGTTTGGTAGATTAGGCTTGGGTCTAAGCACTTACCATGTGGGGTTTGGAACTTTGGGATCGAGTCTAGCCGCTTAGCATGTGGGGTTGGGACTATCAACACTTTCAGGTAGGACTCTGGAGTCTAAGCACTCCATATGGAGTTGGGACTCAGGCTGGACTCTAAAAAATGTGGGGTTAGGACTCTAGGCTTGAGTCTAAGCACTTACCATGTGGGGTTAGGGACTTTGGGATCGAGTCTAAGCGCTTAGCATGTGGGGTTGGAACTTTAGACTGGAGTCTAAGCACTTGTAATGAGGGGTAAGGACTATAGGCTTGAGCCCTCCCTGTGGGGTTAGGTCTCTAGGCTGGAGTCTAAGCACTTATAATGTGGGGTAGGGACTCTAGACTGGAGTCTAAGCGCTTACCATGTAGGGATAGGAGTCTAAGCTTGAGTCTAAGCACTTACCATGTGGGATTTTCCCTGTTGGGATTGAGTCTAAGGGTTTACCTTGTGGGGTTAGGACTTTAGGCGTCAGTCTAAGCACCTACCATGTGGGGTTGGTACTCTAGGTTAAAATCTAAGCACTTATAATGTGGGGTAGGGACTCTAAGCTTGAGTCTAAGAACCTACCATGTGTGGTAAGGCTGGAGTCTAACCACTTACCATCTAGGATTGGGAATCTCTAGTTCGAGCTTTACCGCTTACCATGTGGGGTTGGGACTTTCTACAAACTTTCTGCGGTAGCTGGAAAGTAATTTGCCTAATAGAATTTTAATTGATCATTACTCTAATGCCATGCATAAGGTAAATGATCAAAGCGCACTTAAGATCAGTTTCTAACTGCATAATGAAGTTATAAAATATAATTTCAGTAATAAAACTTTCCTTGAAGCATTAAAGCTTAGCTAAAAAGCCATGGCTAAGGCTGTTGCCGATTGTGTTTAACGAGTTACCGCAACGATAACGAAGCTGCGGGTTATCGGGCAATCGATCACACAACGAGTCGTCGCTGGCATCGATTTATCGTGGACGGTGACAACTGTTGAAATGCAGCTCCATCAAATCGACGACAAATGCAGCAGCAGCTGCTGTGCAGAGCAGCTCCTGCTGGCCCGATCGATGCAGGCCGTTAACACTTTATCAATATCTTGGCCGAGCGAGAGAGCCTTGAGCTGTGCTGCAACGACTTAGGAGGCGGTACGGTTGACTGAACCGCATCAAAGCGATTCGCCGCCGTCAGATAATAAAAAGAAAATAAAGCGCAGGTGCCAATGGAGAGCGGACGAAAGAGAGAGAGAGAGAGAGAGCAGACGACGTTGCGCCGCAGGTCTAAGCGAGATCATCGCTCTTTGGTCTCGGCAAGATCAGAGTCGAAGCGTGGCCGATAGTGAAGATCGTGTATTGTGGCTGACTCCACCTTTTTGCTGTGCTGCGTCCAGACGCGGCGTTGGCTTAATTGACGCCTTGATTTGCAGCCGATTGGCTCTGCACTAGCGCTATCTCCCTCTCTCTCTCTCCCTCTCTCGCTCTCTCTCTATTATTTTCTTTCTTTAGAGCTTTTTTTATGCGTTGGCTCACACGCTTATCAGCATAAAATTCGATATTTAGTTATTTTTAAATTAATTTTATTGTTGTTGTCTCTCTTACTAGTTGACCCACTTCATATCTCTTTGTGCATTCTCTTTGCTCTCTGCTCTCTTTTTTTTTCGTTGCTTATTTTATATATGGTTATTTTCGCCGCTTTAACAAGAAGCAGTCGTGGCCGAGCGGTTAAGGCGTCTGACTAGAAATCAGATTCCCTCTGGGAGCGTAGGTTCGAATCCTACCGGCTGCGAGTCGAATTAGATTTTTTTTTTTTTTAATTATAGATAACTATTTTTTTTTTTTTTATTAAATACTTTTATAAGTTGGAAATAATTATAGCATGCAAGCACACGAAACATTTAAATAAGATATTTGTAGATTCTTTAATTATGAAAATTCTAATTTCTTTCGCGCCTAAATTCGTTCATTCTTTTCTATAAATTAAAGTAAGTAAGTATAATCTTTTTAACTTCCTTTAAATTATTATAAATGCTCTAAGATTCCTGCCGTAATACTCTCCTCAACGATTGCCTGTTTAGTAATTCCCAAACTATTTATCAGACAGAACTCTTTAGCATTTCAGCTAAATTGGAAGTGGAATTTCTCCAGCATTTCTCCCATTTATCTTGTAGTTTGCTGGGGGGAAGGGGGTATAACAACCTCAAGGATACCCTGCAATTAGGCTCATTAGCATTTGGCATTTAAATAAATTGATTAACCCATCAGAAAAGGCATTCGCAATTGCACACGCTGTCACGGCCAGAGAGAAGTGGGCCCAGAGAGGAGTAGGCCAAGTTTCAGCTGCATGTTATGTAATTACAAGCTGGCTAGCAGGGAGGGGGGAGTGCCTGCCACATGCAGCACAATAATCAGGCACGCAGACGCTCTTGCAGCAGGCTCTAATTAAAAATAACAGAAAAATATAGGTTACACCTCGACAGAAGCTGAAGCCGACGCCGAAGCAGAAGGGAAAAGGTGAAACCAAGAAATGGGAAACATTTTCATCAAAGCAAATATGCCAAGGAGAGAGAGAGGGGGGAGAGGTTCTCTCTGGAGTCTGTGGGCCGGGCAAGTGGCACTTATCATGCATGCGCCAAGTGGCAGAAGCAACGGGGCAGCAGCAACAACATACAAAAATTAATGGCCTGTAATTACCTGCTGCAGTTGCATGAGCCAAAGCGAGTGTAGATAGAGGGGGTAGGGGCGTGGCGGGGCGGGGTGTTGCCCCAACCGAGACGCGGCACCGGCACCGACTACGGCTCCGTTGTCTTTTATAGAAAATTAAAGCCTAAATTTGCTTGTGCAAAATTTACGACGTGTTTACGATGCCTTAAATTATCGGTTACGCTAATGCGTTGCAGCAACGCGAACTTCAGTGTCTCCCCTCGTCAGGGTCTCGGGTACCGGGTGCACCAGGCGACACCCATAACATTTAAAGAGACGGCAATTCCCCATCTCTTTTCAGCGTCACTTTTTGTCAACGTGTCTCAAAAAAAAAAAAAAAAAAAGGAAGCTCTGATACCCTACACAGCAGTTGATTTGAATTCTCTATAGCGTTAGAACAGTATTAAAATTCTACTAAAATTATAATATATACTTAATATATAGAATAGAATAGTTATATGATTTTTGGAAACTTTTTATTATATATTACGTTTAAGAAAAGTGTAGAAAGTCATGTTTATCTAACTGAAAACCTATCATAGCCTATATATAACTCTTACCCAGTGAAGTATATTCTTTATCAGCTGATTCCAAGAATTTCAGCAGTATTTTGTCATCAGATATCGCATACCATCATAATATTTAAAATTTACCTTATTTTATAAAAAAAGAATGTGTAGGGAATAATATAACCTTATTTAACCACTCACAGTCTATAGATCTGTAATCCCATGAGATATAAACTTAATAACAGCAGGTTCCTTATTTTACTACTTCATATTTTTTCTTCTTTTTTGAACTATGTAGTCAACTTTCCTATATAACTCAAAATTTAGTAGATAACTCGTAGGCAAATATCGAAAATTCACAGTATTCTGAAATTGAAAAAGAAATTTTAGATAATTTCGTTTTTTATTTATTTTTTTTTTTAATTTGTTCTTGAATATTTATTTAAAAAATGGAACCCAGCGTATCAGGCAATAAATTAGAGAACTCTTCGGTAACATTTCAAGGAATATTGCAACAGGGGCAACTGAGGATGATCCGAGCACAAACGGGGGCAAGGCGAGTACAGCACAAGGGTTTACTAATAGAGGTATGTACTAGAAATTTGATATGATGATAATTCATGGTAAAAATTGATCGAGCAGACCGGTATAAGGGAATGTTTTGATTATCCCAGCAAAATGATTGGGGATTGCAATCTCAGTGAAAAAGAACCCAAGATATTGGATAGTATGGATGCGGAGGAAACATTGGAATATCATACTGAGGAATATCCTGCAGTGTATCAGGTCAAAGGTCGCGAGGAATATGTACAACAGATGAGCTTGAGCGTAGAACCATCTCATATGAAGGAAGTGCTCATTGAGAAGGGTCTTCTCGAGTCTTGGGTGAAGGAACATCATGGTCTAGTACATGAGGTACCGCACATAGTCCAGGAGATCAATAAGTTCTCGACTCGCGTAGAGACACTACAGGATAAGATCGATTGGAAAGAATTCCATAGAAATTTACTCAAAGTGCATGATTATTATGTAAACAATATATACGAGGAGAAAGAGGAGGACAAGCACGAGGACAAGGAGAAGGACGATGCTGTGAGAAACTCGGTGCAGATAGTCGATGATGTCTATAGGGCCGAACTGGATATTGAGACAGTTATGAGTACATTGAATAATCTGATTGTTCAATCGAAACGCCTAACCAATAATATCCAGTGTGTTGATCATAAGATCACCTCATTGGATCATAAGATCGAACAGTTCTATAGGAAATACAATCAGACCCTGATCGAGCGAGAGAAGGCCTTCCAGGATATGATTGCACTGCACACATTGCGCTCGGAGATCGAGAGGAAACTGTTGCGCATGGAAACCGAAATTCATGCATCCCGTGTTCAGATCCATCAACAAGGTGTGCGCGATAGATGAGTCAAAATTGCAGGGTCCCCAACTGGTCTCTCCCATCTGTCTCTGCTCATGGCAATTTCACTTATGAGCCTCCATTTTCTGAGAGTATCAATTACCCAAATTACATACATAGGCTCTGGAGCATCCGATTTTGGTACTCACGCTCTTTTTGCATAACCCTCCTCGCTGGGAGTCTGGGAAAATCTCATTACGTCTTGGCCAAATCGAATTCGAAGTTTGTCCCTTAACTGATAATCAGTAAATGAAAAGCAATAAATTCTCGTCTTCTAAATGATGTGATAATTGGCTTCATATTCCATTTTTGTTTTTTTTTTTTTTTTGCAAAGAAATTGAAAAATTACAGTTCCATCGGGTATTATTGTAATGGGTTGCAATTGATACCCGGAGTTGATTAAATTGCGTTGCTGTAAGACGATCTTGAGTATTTCAACTTGTTTTTCAAGAACTTTAAAGAAAGAGCTGGAATATTAAGAAAATAAATAGATTCTAAATTGAAAAATATTTTTTTAAATAGAGTTAAAAGAGAAATAATATTGAACAAATTTTAAAGATATCTAGTAAGATTATTAAACTTAAAATACTGACAGATAAAAATCTGAATTTTTCAAAATATGCAGAAAATAAGGATTAATGCATTTTTGCTAGATTGAAACTAATTTTCGGAATATAGCATATATATAAAAGTATATATACTTTTTAAACTTCAATAACTTAATTTATATCACAGTAGGCAACTGTTATAGGTACTATAAATAAGCATTTTCCCTGTAGGATTTCATTAGATACTCAAAAAATTTCAAAAATATTTTTTTCTTTTATTTTTTTTCTTTTGTTTCGTGTTGAAAATTTGTTGTAATCCCTCTCTCTTTCTCTTTCTTATATCGCTAGAAATGAGGTCAAGGGTCATTAAGAATTTTGTACGTGATATCTTTAATGATACTTACGATTTCTATGCATGCACATTCGACTCGAATACAGACTATGGGGCAGGGCGTGGCAAGTTTAAGCCGCTGCCCTTGAAACCAGCCAAGGGGAAGCATGTTGCGCCGCGAACACCTCGTCTTCAGGACTTCCCACGCTATTTCAAAGAACCTGAGCCTAAGGTCGTCTTTTCAATAAACCAACGAAGCGATAATGTCGCAGCGATAAGCTCAGTACCCACTTATGTGGAAGCAGAATCTTGCTCATAGCGAAGATATAGTATTCCCTGCATTTGAAGGAGTAATTACGTAGTACGATATGATGTTACGTTTAATTTTTTAAGGATCCAAATAAAAGACGACACGAGACAATTCCAGGCCTAGATAACTCTCCATAATATCAACCCCGATGGGTTCTTCAAACCAGGGATGCGCAAGCAACTTTGAAATCCCTTGGTAAACTAAAGAAAAGGGTTTTCTTTAGAGAATGAAACCTCCATCTCTTTTGTAGTAGAATTTCACAGTACCTTATCATTTTTCTCCTCACTCACACTTTATAATAATAATAATAATAGCCCCTATAGTTTCTTTTAATAATCTCCCAGATCTAGGCTTTTTCATCCACTTTATCAGGATAAATATGTAAAAAAAAAGCGTTTCATGCACTTCAAGATAAGACCCCCCTCCCCAACAGCAAACAGTCTTTATAGATAAGTCTTAAGCATCAAAGTACTCACCTTTTCCTTGAGTCCTCTCTCTCTCGCTCTCTCTCTCTCTCTCTGTCTCTGCCCTCATTCACATATCCTCGTAGCCTGAAGCTAGTTGAGCTGCCTTATTCATTGAAGAAATTCCCTACAAAGAGAAACCCGTTCTCGTCGTTTTGAAAACCAAAACAAAGTTATTTTTAATTCCCTTTTTCTTATTTTTTTTGGAGCAGAACCCGTCTACTAGAGTACTACGAAAGTATGCTAAATACTACACGGAAACTGTGAATTGGCGGCGAGCAAAGGAAAATGAAAAGCAAAAAAAAAGAATACAGAAAAGAAACTAAAAATAATAAAATAAACCGAAATAAGGTGAAATACTACTACAACAACAATAAAACTGCATTCCATTAAAACCCAGACAAATGAGAAAAGAAACAACAACAACAAAAATAAAGCCTCAGCTCGGGAGCAAGACAAACTTCTAAAAAAAAGAGCACAGAAAATAAAACCGAAAAGAAATACAAAAAGTAAAAAAAGAAAACAAAATACGGGCAAAAAAGAAATCCGGTTTCGTTTTCAACCAGAAATTCGGAAGGTTGCGTCGCTCAGTTCGTTTTAATTCTGCGCTTGCCCGCACAAAACGGGCCACAGGATACATAGAAGCAGAAATTAACCGACTGATGAGCGGGGGTGGTCACAGAGTGCGGGAGGTGGGTGGGGGCTCTCTTTCAAGTGCTGTTATGAAGAGGGCCAACCGAACGTACTCAAGTCGGTTATGTGGTGAGAAAAAAAAGTGCAAAAAGCGCGCTGCAAACTCTCTGATAAATTGCAGGAGACGAACTTGAAATTTAGATTTCGAGAGCGACCGCAATGTACTATGTGTGTGTGTGTGTTTCACGACGTCGGCGTCAACGACGCAGCAGCAGCAGCGACTGCACACGAGCGAACGAGTTGTGCTCTCAACTGCAGCTTGGTAGCGTTTGCTTGTGTGCGTGTGGGAGTGTTTGTGTGAGAGCAAGAGAGTGAGAGCGCCAGACTGAGAGACAACTCGTTGGAGCAGCAGCAACGGCTGCTGCGTCAGTGGAGTTTCTTTTTTGCACACACACACACACTAGCACGCACATGCACACAGAGCGAGCGCACACACAGTGGCAAATATTATTGCAGTTTTTATTGCCTCTTTTAATGCCTGAGTCTGTGCAAAGGGTTGTGTGAGACTGTCTGTGTGTGTGTGTGTGTATTTTGTTGCACTGGTAGTTGCTGTGTGTGTGTGTCTATCTTTAACAGGCGCATTTTATTGATTTTTATGTGCACAAAAAAGTATCGCATGCGTTTCTGTCATAGCCAAAAACTGGACATAATTTAGCGCACCACGTTGTCTGCAGAATTGAGCGAGCATACAAATATACATACATAGTGTAAAATAAGTTATAAACTTATAAGCGCAGAAAGTTTGCGAAAACTTTCGGCTAGCGCTAAAGTTGCCAACATAATTTGACAGTTCGCTTAGTCTATTTTTATCGCTCTCTCCCGCTCTCCCACTCTCTCGCCGACAGCTGCCAAAAATGCAAGCCAAAATTAATACAGACACACACACAGCAGTGTAGTCAGCCTCTCCCGCTCTCTGTCTCTCTCTCTCTCCCTCACTATGCAATCACATATTTAGCTTAACTTCTTCTTCTGAGCTGGCAACTCCTCCGCGCCGCCTGAAGGCATGTCAATTGTGGCGCAACGAATGAGCTGAAAAATTGCGAAAGATAAAAAGTTAACTTAGTCTGAGCGCGCTCAACCTTTTGGCCCACAAAATCCAGCATTACCACCCACACAGACGTGTTCCACACGACGAGCTGACCAACTAAACCGGACAGGCAGCGGCAGCGCACGCTCGACCCGCAGCCAAAAGCCAATAAATAGCCCAGCGGGCAAATGCAAAAACAACTCTCAGGAAGATGCACAGTAAACGAAGTTCGAGGTCATTGCATTGCTCACACAGTCACAGGCACACGCACACACACACACACACACAAATACTCTCGCAAATACAGACATAGCTGCAAATAAATAAAACAACAACAAATGAAATACGCTCGGCGCGTCGCACTCTCCGCGCGGAACGGGGTGCGAAACGAAGGAGTCGACGGGGAGAGACTAAAAAAGTTCAAGTCAAAATTGCAAATAAAATAAATGGAAATAACTAAAAAAGTGAAATTCACAAAAAACGAAGAGAGCAACAACAACGACAGCAACAAGAAGTAACTGCAGTTTGTTTGTTTGCTGTTGTTTTTGCGGCTTGCGCTGTGCTGCTGCCCGTGGGGGAGTCGGCAGCGCAGTGGCAGCGACGGCGACAGCGACTGCCATTTGGCACAAAAGGGAGCAAAAACTATGTGATTTACCGGCATGACATACAAAACAACTAAGAACGTGGCAAACGCGTTGGAATCGCTTGGAAAATACCCTGTAAGGGTTTTGAAATTGTATAATATTAAGAGTATAATTGGTTATTTATGCCAAATATCCTGTAATATTATTTATGAATTATTTGTTAATGTACTTATTATTTATATTATTATTGTTGGATAGGATTTTAATATTATGTAGCTATTACATATATCATAGATAGTTGCAAGACAAAGCCGAGAGTTTTCGAATCCTTAAGCATTTTTTCTTCTTCCTCTTTAACTTAATTTTAATGTTTTCGAAGTTGTAGCTCTTATCAACATTGCATGCATCTACTGTCTGCAGCTACAAGCCTAGAGACACACGGTCACCAAGGGAGAGAGAGAGCGAGAGACATAGGGAGAGAGAGAGTCATGTATAGATTTTAATGACTAAGCGTCGCCTTCTCAGCTACTGCTTAACGACCCGACCCGACCTCATCCGATCCCCTACCTCGCCGAACTGTAAGTTGATTGTTTTTAACGAGCCCGGAGACGTTAGGCCTGCTAACTGCCCAATTGCCGCAACCCGCTCACCCCATCCCTTGCCACCCACCCACTCTTCTACTGCGTTGTGCTAGAGGTGGCACAGCAAAAAGTCGAATACTTTGTCTGCGTAGGCGTAAACGCTGCAGCTGCTGCTGCTGCTGCTGCTCCTGCTCTCTGTCTCTGCTGTCTCTCCTTTGCTCTCTGACAACGAGCTGACTCACTTAATGACCGAACGGCGGAGCGTGCCTCGCAACAGCAGCAGCAATTCCTCTTTGTATGCTCACTCCTCTCTTGTCGCTCTCTCTCTCTCCGTCGCTGCTTACTCTCTTCACCATGATGGCGTTTAATGACGCATGCTGGCGAATTTTTGCATTCAGTTCGTGTTTAGTTTTGCGGTTTTAGACAGTGTAGCGGGAGGGGGGAACAAAACACAAACCAAAACTGAATCTCAAGCGAACTGCGTTATCGCTATACCCTGTAGGTTAAGCGGGGCGTAGAAGAGGCATACTATATAAATTAAATAAATAAATAAAATAAAAATCAAAGAAAGAAAAGCATTTAAATTAAGTTTTAAAACTTTAAAAATTGTTAAATTAATTTACCAAACTATTTATTAATTTCTACAGGGTATCTGCTCGCCTAAACATTGTGTGGCAATCGTTTTGCAGTCATGCTTGAATCCTGAGATTCTTTTTATGATTTTGCGCTCGTATTGTTTTCATTTTGATGAATGCATAAAAAAAGCGCAAGTGATTTCCAAGTGGGGCACAAAAGGAAACGTCTGACAAGAGAAGAGAGTGCAGCGGGGCAGCGAGAGGCAAAGAGAGCGAGAGCGAGAGCTATGAGCAACTACTACAGCTTGATAATTGTCTCTCATCCTCTCTCTCTCTCTGCTGGCACATTGTTGCATGCAAAGTAGCTGCTAATGCATTGAAGGAGTTCGAGCGGGACAGACTGTCGAGAAGGGGGCGAGGGGAGAGACGCGACGCTTTATGGCTTGGCAGGCAGCCCGCCAGGCATATCCATTGGGTCTCCAATACGTATGCAAGTGTGTGGATATGGGTCGTCAACGAGTTGGCAGCGTCATTTACATCTTCTTCGTGTGTGCGTCTGTGTGTGTGTGCGCGGTGTGCCTTCTTTGTGTTTGTCTTATTTCTTGGCATTTTTGTTTTGTTGCGCACATTCCTGCTCCTAATAAACTCTGCAGCCCTGCGCCGCTTTTGCATCTTTATGCCACGGTCAAGGGCACGTGACGTCGCGAGGGTCGTAAAATCGACAAAAGGGTACAGTGGGCTAAGCTCACAAAAAAATAGAATATTCATTTCTTTTGATCTTTCTCTTCTAATTTAAATTAATGTATAATAAATTTGACTTATTAATAATTAAATTTAACTCAATTTTATTATCATCTTTCTATCCAAAGTTTACGATTTCACCACAGTAGTTGGTGATATTGTTCTGCCAGTTATCTTTCGAAATTCCTCTAGCATATGCGACACTTTTCGCTCTAGTTTGCTTGCATTACTCGATGATATCTGAAAATCTTTTTTACCCAGCATACGTTTTACTTTAAATAGCATGGGATTTGGTGCTTCAACCTTTTGGGGCTTATCCTCCGAAGATGGTAAACTATCTAAACTATCCCTTAGAGTTCGCAATTCGTGTGTTGAACTACACAATTGTCTATATTGTTGCACTAAGTTTCTCATACGATTCTCAATTTGTTGCACATTTGAAAATGTCGAATCGATTGTCACCGAATCGTTTCCAAATTTCGTATTGAATTTTCTATAAATATCTGCAGAGGTTTCCATGCTTTCAGTACTATAATAATAATATAAAAAAGTATTTTTTTTTCCTTTTTTCACTTTCTAATTTTGACTTCTAAATTTTTGAAGCTCACTTTTAATCCTAAATAAAAAGTTTTTGACTAGGAAATCCGTACGATCTTTGATCACACGTATTTCGTTTCCAGTTTCCAATTAGAAACTCTCACGTCACACATATATTATTGATTATATAGTCGCCGGAAAAAGAGATAAGAGACAGCAGCAGCTTTCAGCTGCTTTGGGTGACATCGACATGCGGTAATTAAAATTAATTTTTTCGTAAAAAACATCGGATTGGTCTGGTCTATGTTCGTCGTACCATTGGAACTCCCAAGCAACTCGGTCAGGCTGCCTGCTGCCTGCTGCCTGTGTTCGTATGAATCTAGTTTTCCCAGTTCGGAATGATAAATGGCGTCTAGTTAGCGTAGCGCCAAAAGAGAAACAAGTTCAGGCCTTCTTCCCACACTCTCCTCATCTTTTCTCCTAAGATCTACCTGGTTTGGGTATGTGTTGTATTTCAATTAGAGCAAAAGTCGTCCTCGAGTGCAATTAGCAACAAAGTATCTGGCAATGTATGTTTTCGCTATTATCATTTAAATTTATGTTATGGTACTACATATATTTGTTACGCCCGTCTCTCCCTATCTCTCTCTTGCTCTCTCTCTCTCTATCTTTGTTTCTTTCGCAAGTTGGGTAATTTGTTAGCCCGGCCTGGTCTGGACTTGGCGATGCAGTCTACTCGATAAAATGCCAGGCGCGTCTTTAGCTTGCGGCAATTCCGCGTCCATTCAATGAAAATTAACTAGGGACAAATTGTCGATCGTGCCGGGGATCGTGCCCGGGCTTGGCTTCGCTTTTGAAGCCATTGTACGCTTTACGATCGCTGCTGGGGGGGGAACTTACCGACGCTTTATAGTTATCACTTGGCATTGCTTCTTCAGTTTTTTTTATACTCTCTGAAAATTATAGGTCTATGCATGGATTATTTGTGCTTTTGGATTGGAAATGGATTGAAAAGCGGTACCCTAACTATATATTTGCTGAATTTTTATAAAAAAGCGCGTAGTTTAAGAGAAGAGCGGAGAAAAAGTGGGAAATATAAGGTAAAACATCACATGTTATCAATTTATTTATAAATATGTATTTTTTTAAAAACTTTTTTTTTTAATATTACGAATATTTAATATTACTTTTCTACTTAGAAATATGCAAAAAATTATACATAAAGTAAATTATAAATTATACATATACTTCATCTACGTATAATAATAATAATAGTACACTCCCTCTCCCACTCTCTGCCTGACTACGCCCATGCACGTCGCATGAATTTCGCCACGCGTAGTACAAAAATCTTCAAGCAACTTTTAAATTTGTAAATTATGAAAACAATTAATCCTGTCTAATCTATGAATAAGAGCAGAGCACCCTGTATTGTCAGTTTACATCCCATTTGAATCCATCTATTTTCTGCAGACGCGCACCCTGCTTTTTCCTGTTGCTGCTTGAGGCAGCCTCTTGCTCTTTTTTAATAAATGAAAATGTTTTTAATTAATATGCTTCAATATGTCGAGTGCGGCACTTTACTTGCCGCTGCCGCTGCTGCTGCTGCAGCGTCGCATTCAAGCCAGCCTCCCCCATAACAGCATCCACTTGCAGTCCACACACACACACACACCCGTTCCACACCGCACTGTGTGTGTGAGAAGTTGCGAAATATGTATTTTTACATTGCCTGCATTTTTATTGTTTCACATTTATTCGCATAAGAGTCCGTAGGCTAAATTTCAATATTTTATATATTGTACATATGGCAGCACAATAAGAATCCTTCGCTGAAGCATGCAACAAAATAAATACCCCAACCAACAAACCAACAAAAAACAACCCAACCTCACATTCTCTTCTCTCTCTCTCTCTCCATTCAGCTGGCGCGGCGATTCTCTTTGTCAAGCTCTTTTCAATAGCCCACAGTCATGTCGCTCTGCTGCTGCCGCTGCCGCTCTGTGGACAGTGGCGACTTTTGTTGATTTGCTTTTGTGCGCGTGTGTGTCTCAATTATTCAATGCGTACGGCTGAGTAAGCGGGCAGCGCAGCAGCAGAGCGCGCTGCGATTAAAGCTCTCTCTCTCTTTATTAAGAGGCACGGCATTAGATTTGCCTTTGCCAAGTGTGTGTGTCTGCTTTGTATAGCTGTGTTTGCTGGCTAAACACAACCATCCCATATTGTCTAGTGGTTAGGATACCCGGCTCTCACCCGGGAGGCCCGGGTTCAATTCCCGGTATGGGAAGCTCTTGATGCTTTTTTTTTGCTTTTATATTTAAGTTGGTATTTTATTTTATTTTGTTTTTTTTTTTGCTTATTGAACAACACAGCTTTAATACTACGTGGTATATAAATAGTATTTTATATTTTAAAATGCTAGTTTATAATATTTTATTTTACGCTCCACAGAAAACAATCTACCTATTGTGAACTGCCGCATATATACTATATACATATATATCTGCATTCATTTATTTGCATACTGCAAATCCTGCATTGGGCTGTCAACTCTGGCGATAACTGATGAATGATTTTCCATTTGCAATGAGTGAGCGACGGCGACAAACGTCAATGTGTTTTGTGGGGGGAGGGGGGCGACGGCCCGACAATCCTAGATGGAGATGGGAATTTTTTTTAACCCAACTTTGACGGTGTTGCACATTATTTTGTTGACAGAGAATATCAAAATATGTATATATAAATTTTATAAATTTCTCTAGTGAATTTATCAAATATATTTCTAGAAATTTTAAAAATATGCTTAAATATATTGTAGAAAGATCTATAATTAATTTAACAGTTTTAAAAATTAGTTACATTTATCGAAACTATGAAAATATGCATAAATATCGTAAAAAGATGTACAATTAATTTTTTAAATAATTTAATAGTTTAATTTATCGAAAATATGAAAATATGCTTATAAATGTCATTAGAAAATCTAGAATTGATCCATTTATTAATTTATCAGGTTTTTTTAATTAGAAAAATACGCATAAATATATCGACTAAAGTCCTATTGTGATATATTTTATCTATTTATCTATCAGTTTTTTGAATTAGTTAAATTTAACGAATTTTAAAAAATTCCATTTATTGCGGGACCATTCATATCATATACATATATTTTTTACTGCCTCAAACATATGCATATTGAAATTTCCCATTTCCTCTCTCTTTCTCTCTCCCTCCCACTCGGCTGCACCTTTCACTGCATTTTGTGCGAAACAAACCGCAAACTTCATTTACACAAAATGCCCTTTCATTTCAGGTACTCTATAGGGGAAGGGGGTATCCCCTGCCGGTGCAAATTTTATTTAAAAATGCAAAAGCCTTTGTCGGATATTGCCTCTGACTCCTGGACAACAACAGGCTGCATTAAAATTGGCAATCGTCCCCCTGGTGCGGTCGAATTGCTGACAACATCGAACATGGCCAGTTCCACACGCCCTACGCCCCCCACGCCTCACTCCCTCCCCCTGAAAAGCACCTGCTGACAAGCGGCGAGTGCCAGCTTCATTAGGTGTTACCTGGAGGAGGACATGGCAGAGAACATGCCTCTGATCTGTGCCTACACCTCCCACTCCCCCACACACACACACCCTGAGCTTGCATATCAAAAAGGCAGCTGGCTGCCATTACGAGGGTTGGCACAGAACACAAGGTACACTGCAAAAAATTTTAATATCTAAAAAAAAAACAAAAATATAATAATAGATGAAAAACTATATTTCGATTCTCAATGAAATTTAATCAATTTTACATTCATATGAAATATTATAATGGCATACTGAAAACGTTGACATGAATAACTTCTGTGTTATTTGCCCGATCGGGCTGAAAGTTCATAGATATCTACATATGACATTTATCTATGTCTATATCGAAGTGGAATTTTCATGGCTTCAATATTTAGCCTAATAAAGGCAAATTGCCTATTACTCTAATTCATTATTTTATTTTTTCAAAATATATATTTAAACAAATTTATTTACTCTATTTCATTTATTTTTTTCTTATCAAACTCTATGTGAAATTTTTCTCAGTGCAGGCTGGGCCACCCCTTACTTTTTTCGAGCATTGCATACGGATTTTCGGCTTCACCTTCAGTCGTCGTCGTCGTCCGTTGCATTTTTTGGCAATTTGGGCGCACTTGTAGGCGTGGCACACGGTGCTTGCATCCTTGCATTGCATTCGGCTCGACTGCGTTGGGTCCTTCTACGGCGCTGACTCCGGTCCGCTCCCCTCCCCCCGCCGCCCACCATCTGCCATCCCTTTTTATGTATATGGCAGGCGCATTTGCATTTTTTATATTTACAGTTTATATAGTATGTGTGCAGTATATATACTGCACTCTGTCTCTCTCGCTCACACCTTGTGCTAGTCGTCTCGCTCGCTCACACGTGCACACGCATGCACATAAAAATCGATAGCAACAAAAAACCGATTCGAAATGCACTTCATGTTGCCATTGTTGATGTGTGTTTTTTCAGCTTGCATAATATAATATGTATGTACGATGTATGTATGTATGTATATATATGGTATATAGTATACACAGCGCGCTGCAGCCAGTTTACGCATGTGTACATAAGGCGCAGGCAGGCAAGCAGCAGAGCACCTTATCTCGCAAAGCGAATGCGCACTCGCCCATTTCAAGCGATTTAATTCAATCAGTCAATCAGTCCCTGTTCCCGCTTGATGTACACAAACAATATGGCGTGCTGCTGCCATATTTGGGCGCTGATTGATAAGCTAGAGGGGGCGGTGATCAATATCACACGCATTTGGCGGCCGGTCAACAACCATCCCATATTGTCTAGTGGTTAGGATACCCGGCTCTCACCCGGGAGGCCCGGGTTCAATTCCCGGTATGGGAAGTGCATAATTAATTTTTTTTTAATTTTTCCTTTGGTTCTTAATTTTTGTGTATTTCTATATGTTTATTTTTATACATTTTAATTATAAATTTGCAGCAAATTTGTTTCAGCTTTGATAATTGTGTTTATTTGGCTTTGCGCTTATCACTCCCATATTGTCTAGTGGTTAGGATACCCGGCTCTCACCCGGGAGGCCCGGGTTCAATTCCCGGTATGGGAAGCAATAGAATTGTTTTTTTTTATTTCAGATTTTCTTTATATTTTTTTTCAGTATATATCATGTTTCAATTATTTATTTTTATCTACCTTTTCTAATTATAAATGCAGATATTCTTTGCGTTAACAAGAACTGCATTCCTAAAGACGCACGATCATTCCTCCCATATTGTCTAGTGGTTAGGATACCCGGCTCTCACCCGGGAGGCCCGGGTTCAATTCCCGGTATGGGAAAGTTCTCAAGGAGTTTTTTTTTTATGGAATATTATTTTTTTAGATGTTTTTAAATTTTATAAAAAATATTACTTCATATGCCACGCATTCCCTGCACTCAATTAGCTGCCTGATGGAGTTAACTGTAATATATCTTCATTCAGGTAGCCCAGCTGCAGTTACACAGAACTCTGATTGATTCGGCTACCGATAATCCAATTACAGACGGGCTGCCTCCCATATATTATCCATTAGGGACCAAGGGGTACACTTCGAAATACAGCAGGGTGTAACCTCTCTACTCTCTCCCCCCGCCATCGTCTAACGAACATTTAATTGAATATAATATTCAATTATTGTTGAAAGGAGCGCAAGAAGTGCAAACAACACGCATCGAAAATGTCCAGCGCGATGGGCAAATTAAATGAAAGCAAAAATATAATATATATACGGGTGGGTAGATATATGCATACATATATTTTTTTACGGTTTTCGGGTTGCAAAATAAACCGCAATGCATAAACAGCCCCAGCCGAGTTCTCCGCAGCAGCAGCAGGTGATGGAGTTTTCTGCTTTATTCATATACTTGCACTGTATATAACGCACTTAAGGCCCAATGTCCATTACACACACACACACACATACCCAATCTATCGCTATCTCTCTCTCGCTCTCCCAGGCCACACTCAACCCATCAATGTCTGGCTGCAGCTCAACCCACGTAAACCAGCAACCCCATCATGATGCGTTTTTACTGCACTGGACGACGCAGCTCTGTCCCTGTCAGACTCCAACGCCTCCTTCCACCCCCCACACCTCCACAAAAAATAAACCTAGGCTTGTATTAATGAAAAATTTCGTACATCGAATTCGCATCATTAAAAATAAAACCCCACTGTATGAAGGCAAAAAATAAAATAGCAAAAAACTGAAAATGAAAAGCCCGAAAATCGCATATGTGAACGTGCGTGGGAGGAGGAGGCTGCAGAGGCCGCACAGAACTTTTTAAGGGTTGCAATTTTTGGACGCCAAAAAAAAAAATAAACATTCGAAAATGTTGTATGAAAATCAATTTGGTTTTTTTGTATGTCTTTTCTGTAAATGCCAACAATGCAGGTAGTATATACAGCTAACGGGTGTGTGTGGGTGTGTTGCATTTTTTAACATGTGAACAATATAAAGAAAATTTTAACATAGTCGAAAATTACAAGGGGGTTTTGCTGGAGAGAAACAGTGTAAGATAGCAGAAGTAATTAACTATATTTTAATTATTTGTATTAATTTTTGTTTAAAAAAAATAATAATAGATAAAAATTTTTATCTAAAAAAAATCTGATCAGAATTTTTATATCTAAAAAAATAAAAAAAAATCTTGTCAGAAGTGGGATTCGAACCCACGCCTACAGAAGTAGACTGCGACCTGAACGCAGCGCCTTAGACCACTCGGCCATCCTGACACATGTGCGGTCAGCGATAAAGCGCTGTAATCAATTACTTACAATTGCTTGAAGAATTCTTATGATCGTTTGGTCTTCTGGTTAAAATGAAAAATATATTAAATTAGCTGATTATTAATAAATAATAAATAAGTTCTTAACTTAAGTATGTTTTTTTAATTACTACAAATTTTCTCATACTCTTTTTGAGCCACCTGCAGCGAGCGATAAAAATTTGAACTACGCCTCTGTCATGATATTTACAACTGCATACATATACTATAAGTACATAACACACATACACACACACACAACCACCTACTTGCATACATGCATGCCGAAACATATGCGACAGTGAAAAAACTGTATCACATGCGCAAAAATTGTTGGGCCGCTGCAATTGCAACACAGTGTCGCCACCTAAAGGGGTTTCGACAGGGGGGGCGACATGGTTAATCAGAAGCTCAGGCTAGAGCAGGGGTAAAGTCCACTGAAATGTGCAGGCGATGCATCCACAACAATCTGCAGAGACGCTACACTGAAATATAATATATATAACAATAATATGATTTTAAATAAATATAATAATAATAAAAATTATATAAAAGGGATTTCAAATAAACCTTAATAAAATAATAGAATAATAATTATTAGAAAAAAAGGTATTTCAAATAAACCTTGAAAAATATAAAGATATATACTATGATATTTCAAGTGTGCTGCACGAGAATATTTAATAATAATTTTAAAATTTCAGATCTCTTGAATTGTCTGAAAAAACCTGTTGCTAACGATATGCCCACGACTGTAGGGTGCAACGTGGCAACGCTAAAAATTAAGCAAAAATTGTCAAAAATTCGAATTTGTTTTAATGTCAACCCATATAGTACATACGTATACAGATATATATTATATACCGTATATAGGTACGTCTATATATATGGTATATTTATAGTATATGTAGACTGTCCCATGGCATATGTAAGCCGAGTTGTATGTAAGGCCACGCTGGGTACAGTAGGCAGCTGCTACGTATCATATATATAGATAGACATATATATATATTACCGGGAAGGGTTTTTCATGCGTAGCCCAAACCAAATGACAGGCAAATGAACAGTAAATTCACTTGGAAAAAACTGTACTTTTTTTCTGAATTGAAAATGCATAGAACCTAATTTGGTCTAGTAATAGAGGACGTGTTTATATACATATATAAATGTTGGGTTTTTTTTTTATAATACGTCCGATAATCAACCAATCATTTTTCGTAGATTTTCCATTATGCCGCACATAATTAGCCAATGAAATGGAACTTTATCGTGGGCCTCAAACTCTGCTGGCGCTAATTAAATAAACTGTCATTATAAATAATTACAATGTTTACAATGATTGGATAAAAATAATGAATTATATACTTTTCTCACTTCTTTCTGAATTATCGCCTTTGTTTTACTCGCTTCATATACATTATACAATTGTAGACAGATATCAGAGAGGGTTTTGAGATTTATATACATGTCGATATATGTATTATATATATATATAGAGAGTTCTGCAACGCATAGAAATACCTTTGGGGTGGATAGTGCAGCTAGTGACAGGTTCATTCTGGTAAAAAAGAGTATTAATGTTGTGATAATGATATAAACAATATTAAGGCTTATAATATAATAGAAAATGGTATAACTAGTTAAAATATAGTTATATTTTAATAGCATAATATTCTAGAGTATCAAATCGGATTAAATATCATGAGAAAAATAGATGGATTTGTTTTGTTTTGTTTTACTTAATGTTGAGATATTTTACGAAATAAATAAAATCTATATATCCTTAAGATCTTCAAGAAACAATTAGTCGAAAATAGATGGTTTTTCAGAATATTATATATCTCAAGATTTTTTTAGAGTTCGATTATAACTCTGTAGTAAAATATATATAATTAGCATAGGTACCTGCTATAAAGACTGTATAAAAACTTCTTTATGCTGCACTTCTTTATCCTGTTCCGGTTCATTATATTATTTTGCATTTGTCTATAACACACACTCGCAAACATTTCTATCCCAGTCCAAAACACACCTATGTGGTATAGTAAATATGCACATATATTAATTTATCATATACGCAGCTATATATAGTAGGTATTATACGACTATATGTACATATGCCACTTTAAATGGAATTGAATGTTATGGAATGGTATACGCAAAATGACAATAAAATCGAATAAAAATTGCAGCCTCAAAAAAGAGAGTAAAATAAATAAATTACAATAAAACAAAAAAATTAAAAATAAAAAAAATAAAAACAACAACAACGCGTCGACGCGCTGCTGGCGTCGCGTGCGTGCGTGCGTATCCGCCCACTGTAAGGTAAAGGAGTGTGATGGGAGGGGGAGGGGATGTACAGTGGGTTGGGTTGCAATTTGGTTGGTCGCCGCTTTTGGTAGAAAGAGAGAAAAATAAATATAATAATAAATTGCATTATAATTTCTTTTTTATGGCTGAAAAAGTGTGAAGAGCATGAGAAAAATGTCAGCCAGAGCCAAGCCAAGCCAAGGAAAATCATTTACAGAGATCTTAAGTATGGTATATGAAAGTATAGAAAAGAAAAGAGATATTAAATACTATAAGAATTGATTGAAATTATAGGAAAAGTAAAATGAAGTAGTAAAGTAAGCGAAAAGATAGCAAAATATATAAAATAAAATAAAAATACATGAGAAATGCTTTTGAGAATTATTTACACGGTATATTAAATAAATTAAATGAAAAACAATATTGTATACCACAGAAAACAATAATATAAGAGTAGAGAATCAGCAAAAAAATAGAATATAAACGTTTGGGAAAAAAAACAAAATTAAATTTAAATTTAAAATTAAATTTTCCCATGAAAATTCAAAAATAACTAATTATTATTAAATATAAAATTATATCATATATTATAATACTTAATTATAATATATATTGTAAGATTTCCATGCGAAACGAGTGTGAATGAAATGCGAAATGTGAAAAATGCTACACACCATTTTTTTTTTTGGGCGAAAAACGCATCTAAAAAAGAATTAAAAAAAAAGCTGTTAGGGTGCGTTGAGGCGGGTGGCAGGGGGTGGGTTGCGTTGCATTAATGCAGCTGCGACTGCTGCGTCTGCTGATTATGTTGATGCTGCGTGGCTGCTGCTGTCGCTGTCGCTGTGCCGCTGCTCTCTGCTGCAGCTGCAACAACAAAATAATCGAATAAATTAACATGCAAAAAAAGGAGCAGAAAAATGAGAAGCAGAGAGGAAGGCAAATTATACAAAAACAAAAAAACAAAATGCAATTTCAATCGACACGCGCAGGGGGGGGGCATTAATAGGGCTGCTAATTATTGACAGGCAGAGCAGACCCCCCCCTCTTGGCCACCCACTTATTGCGGTTTGCTGCTGCTGCTGCTGCTGCTGCTGCTGCTGCTGCTGTTGTTGTTGTTGCTGTCGCATCGCAGCTCATAATGAGTTTTTTTTCGCTCACGCACAACTTGTTGTTGTTGTTGCTGCTGCTGTTGTTGCTGCTGCTGTTGTTGTTGCTGCTGCTGTTGTTGCTGCTGTTGTTGCTGCTGCAATTTGTTGCCGGTTCGCTGTGCGCTTTGGCGAAAATCAGTTTCGAAAATGCTTTGTCAACAGCAACACGAATTCAAAAAACTTTCGGTTTAGTCGCATAAGTTTTTCTTTTAATGGACTATATTTTTCGCCTAGTTTTTTGGTCACGCCTTCCTACACCTTTCGATCGGCAACGTTTGGCAACAGAAAAAAAGAAAAGAAATGAAAAAGTAAAAAAAAAACCCAAAAATAATTCAAAAGCAACCGGGAAATTCAACAGAAATCAATGTGAGATGATTATTACGTATACGCAGCGTGGTTCAGCTAAATCCTTTATCTATTACGCTCTATATATGTATGTCTGTGTGTGTGTGTGAGTGTGCGTATGTGTGTGTGTCTGTTTGTTTGTGTGTGTTTGTTTGTTTGTTTGCGCCAAATGCCACCCCTAATTACTGAACCTAAACCCAAACAGTGCCAAACAGCCGCCCTCTGCCTGCCACGCCCCCACACTGCCGCCCACTCTATTTCTCTATTACGCTGACGTCGACGTCGTCGTCGTCTGCTATTTTGTGGTTTTTGCCCTTTTTTTTGTTTTTTTCTTGTTTTCTCTGGCCTTAACTACGCCGTCAACTGATTAACAAAATTAGTTTAGAAAACTCCGCACTCGCGTTCGAAACAAACCAAAAATTTGTTCGGTTCTTTTCGCATCAAAAACGGTTTACAAAAAACAAACAAAATATATAGAAAACCCAATTAGATCTGAGCAAATTTGTTTAGAATGTTTTTCAGTTTATCGAAGACGGAATTGAAATTTAAGCTGTGGTATGCTCAATTTAAAAAAAAAATTTAATATTAAATACATTTATCTTTGATTTCTAAAACTGTGATATAAAGTGCAAAGTGTGTGGGAAAATTGAGAAATATTTTAAAGAGCTGTATCTAACCTTATTACATATATTCTTTACTATTCAAATTAATTGTTTCACAATTTTAGAATAATAATCTATAAATCTAAAGAATAATCCTGATTTCGATAAAATATTAAACAGTGAGAGAGAGAGAGTAAGGAAAGTGTTCCGCATAAGTTAGTTATACGATGGATATCGCAAGCTGAAATTTGGAAAAATATTAAAATCGGCTTGTGAAATATTTTGAACTCATCATAGGAGATATAAGTACATATGTACCAATCTCTTGTGATATTTAAGCGGTTGATTTTCTATTGCATTGATAATATTTCTTTATTAGTTTATCATACAATTTTGTGACTTTCTTTTTATAGGGAATTTTTTTTTTATTTTTAACTTATTTATTCAAATTGTTAATATATATGAAATTCTTATTTGAATTACTTTCTTAAGTTCTATAAGGCATTAGTCAAGTTCATCCTTTTTTCAAAAAAAGAATTCTTCGATTATGAAGATTTTGTTTTTAAATATATTTTTTTTTCCATTTCAAATTATACAATTTTTATTTAATCTTTTTTTAGTCAATGCAGATATAATACAAATTGCAGATTTCAGTTAAAGAACATCAGAACTAAAGAGTTTTTGAAAGTGAAATTTGGCATAGATGTCACTTAGAGTATTATTAACTTAAAGAATACAAAAAGTTTATATTATAAATGCAACTTTTAATTTTCTTTGCAGTAGTATAGTATTCAAATCTTAACTATTATTGTTTATATGTTATACATTATAGTATACAAAGAAATCAGACTTGTGTATAACAGATTTTCTTAAAGTATTTTCATACGCCGCGTATGCCGCACTTTAATATTCAATTGGAATTTCTAGCAACGTCTCTATGTGTGTGTGTGTGTGTGTGTGTGTGAGAGCGACTATGTGTCTGTGTGTGTGTGCATGTATTCTAAACGACCCCGACGGCGGTTTTGTTAACCTTTTTGTGATCTATTTCGCTCGCAACGAGAGTTTTGGCGCTCGATTCTCCCGTTTTGTGTGTCGCACGCTGCGGCACTGTGTGGGGGGGAGGGGGAGGGGAAAGACTCGTCTTGAATGAAAGTCAAAGTAAAAGCGGCACCAACAACAAAACCTAAACAAAACATAAAACGCCACGCGAAACAGACGAGGCGGCAACTAGAAACAAACACACTGACTGCGAGAGAGAGAGAGAGGGAGAGAGATACAGAGAGAGAGTGCGAGTAGGGAGAGCTGCAGAGAATGCCAAAAACTTGTGATAAGGAACATGCGGGCCAAAGGGGCGTAATGCGGGGGCTGCTTGAGGGTAGGAGGCGCGGCAAAACAACAACAAACAAAACAAACAAACAAACAACATGTGAACTGCTGCCGGCAGAAAAGAAGCAAATGCAAAAAGGAAGACGACAAAATGCAGCACGGCGAAAATGAAAACGCCGCGAGACGACGGCGACGCCAAAGCCGAAAGGGCGTCATATGTGAACGCGTGGGAGTATTGGGGGGTGTATGTGTGTGTGTGTGTGTGAGTGCGTGCAGCAGGCAGAGGGGCGTGAGTCAGGTGCTGCTGCTACGTCTAGGGCTGCTGCTGCTGCCTCTGTCGCTGCCACTGCCGCTGCCGGGTTGAATGCACGCCGCATGCATGGCTGCGTGCAAGCGAGCTAGCTAGCTGCGCTAGGCACACGCTCTCACTCTCACACGCGCTCTGGCTGCGGCTGCTGCTGCTCTCTCACTGCGCTCTCTGCGCATACGCAATGTCGCTCTCTTTGGGCACGCACGGATGCTGCACGCGTTGGGATCACTTTGCTGGGTGTGGGAAGTGCAGAATGAACGTGATGAGCAGAGATGAGTAGAGAGGTGTGTGTGTGTGTGTGTGGGGGGGGGGGGCAGAGGGGGAGGAGGCGACTCAGGTGCATTTATTTATTTATTTCGATTCATTTCCGCTTTTGTGTGCGCTAAATGAAAACTCATTTCCCTTTGATGTTGTTCGCTGCTGTTTTTGTTGCTTTTATTTCGCTCTCTCGGACATTCGCCGTGCTACGCAAACACACATACATACACACGCATGCATGCATGCATATGTGACGCAGGGCGATTGCGCGCTCCTTCGCTCTCGCTTGCTCTCTCTCGCTCTCGCCCTCTGTTTTTGGGTGCTGCTGCGCGATAATGAAAAAGTATAATGCACCAAAGTGACATAAGGCTGTAAATTAAGCAACAAAAACAACAACAAATTGTCGGCCTTTACATAGGCAGCCACACACACACACAGGCACATAGAGTTATTTACCGTTATCTGCATATGCTGCGTGCAAACGAAAGGACAAACAGACACACACAGAGACAGACAGTGGCAGCCAGCAGTTGTCTGCGTTAAAACGTTTGAGAGAGGGAGGCAGAGTGGGAGAGCGAGGTGGAGAGAGAGCGAGTGAGGGGAAGGGGAGAGTGCAAAGCAGGACGTGCAAGGCGCTGCTGTGGTCCAAGCTAAATGCCCAAAGCGGCTGCTGCCGCTGCTGCTGCTGCTGCCATTGCCATTCACGTGTTCACGTGTGTGTGCAGCATTAAATTAAAAGCCCTTTCACAGCAAATTACAATTATGGCAAACGAATCCCGTATACCTCGCACACTATATACATATATACCATATACCATGTACCTCCCCGGTGTGTGGCTGGTGTTAATGGCGCCCTTTGTAAGCCAAGCGAATTTAGCCAGCGGCCCATTTGATGCTCTTTGATAGCTCTCAGGAAATTTCGTAAAATTGTCTATGGAAATTGGTAAAAAAAAAAAATGAAATCCGTAAAAATCCGCACCAAAGAGGGCAAAATTAACATGTGCTTTAAAAGTAATTAGAGCACTTTGTTCAGATGCAGAATATCATGAAAATAATATACTTATAAAGTAGAAAGTAAAATAAATAAATTATAAGATGACATGAAAAGCAGAAACTCTAACGATTATAACTTTTTGTCGATTTTCATTTTAAATAATTTTATTAATAGGAAATATTGTTGATTTCTTTGATAAAAAATGAAAAATAATTGATATTTTGGACTTAGACTTCTAGTTATGGTTATCGGAGAGATAAGTTCTATATTTGTTTAAAAAAAAAAACAATTTATAAAAAGTTTCAGATTTGATTTGATTAAATGGTATAATTATTGTTCCTGTTAATGAATTAAGAGTAATTATAATAATAATACAAAATATATAGTATAATGTTGACTTTTTCGTAAAGTTCTACAGATTTTCTTTCAAAAGAAATTCAAAAAAAGTTCACTCATTTTAGATATTTTTTTTAATTTTTATTCAAAAACAATGTTTGATAATTGTTTTATTATAATGTTTAATTATAATTCCTACATGTTTTTTTTTGAGAATGGCTTTTATAATAATATCATAATCTTTGTAGCTTCCTTTCAGCTAATCCTTAGCACAGTCCGCTTATTATACCATAATTTCGCACCATGAATATTCATGATTTATCTAAATTTGCTTCAGACGTGAACCTGCTCGGCTACTACTCAGCGCAATCAATTTGTTTATATAAAGAAAGATAGATAGATAGATATATAGATGATATACGCTAGTATCTGTATGTAAATGCGTTTCCTCAATCTATAATGCGCATATATAGAAAGCCATTAGGGAATCCCCATGTCTGTCTGGCCAGTACAGTGGGAAATAAAAAAGCATTTTTGGCTAATTCATATTTATTGCTGTTCCATTTCTCTCTTGTTGTTCTTTCGGCTTTGCTTTGCCTGCCTGCCTGGCTGCCTTTGCCACTCACATCGCGCGCCAGCATATGTTGTTGATATCACTCCCTCTCCCTCTCACCCGCTCTAACTCTCTATACCCTACACTCCTGCACGGCTTTAGGCCTGCGCTTGTTGTTGTTGTTGTTGTTGTTGATTTTGTTGTCTGGGCACGCAAATTTACATAGCCAAAGTCAGCGGTGAAAAAGTAAAAAAAAAAACAAAACCGGATCGAAGCTACACACAAACACAAAGCGTAAAGCTCCCTAACCGGCACACACACACACACGAAAAGCTCACCCACATACACACACACACACGCTCGCAAAGATAACAAAACAAAACCGGCTTTTTATATACGTTTTGTTTTAGTTGTTTTAGCGACCTAAAATTTGCTTTTTTTTTGTTTTAACTAATTTTGCAAAAAAGCAAAACAACAAAACACAGTAGAAAGAGAGAGAGAGAGGGAGATAGACAGAGGCAACGAGAGAGTGGCAGATAATAGCAGCATCACAGAGATAAGACAAAGGGCGCCTTATCAGCAGCTGCAAACATGCATAAACAAATAAAGTACAAATGTGTGTGCGTGTGTGTGTGTGTGCGTGCTTGTGCGAGCTTGTTCTTAACCTATACCACGGCGAACAATTGGCGATAACAAAAACACAATTAAATGCGCTCACACTGAGGCGCTTTTTTTGAATGCCGAGGCCAAGAGGTAATCGCACGCGAGAAGGAGGAGTATGAGAGAGCGCAGAGCGCCAATGCACGCAAAAAGTTTCACTATGTGTGTGTGTGTGTGTGTGTGCCTAGCCTGCTCAACTATTTGAAGTAGTCTTTTTATTTGCATTGCTCTTCGCTGCCTTCGCTTTGCCTGCCGCTCTCTCTCTCTCTCTTTTACTCTCTGCATGTGTTTGTGTGTGTGTGTGGGTGAAGTGTTTTTGCTTCTATTTCTGGTGTCGTCTATTTGCGCAAAAATTTCTCTGCCTGGATGACAAGCGAGAGCGACAGCTGGGCGCAGTGACAACGGCAGAGAGTAAGTAAGAGAGAGAGAGTGGGATCGGCGGCGGCGGCGGTGGGCAGCAGCTTTTGGCTTTGTTGCCAGTTTTCGTTGAGCTCTTTTTGTGCCGGCGGCAGCGGCAGCGGCAGCGACAGCAGCACATACTACACACAAAAACTAAACACAGCCGGCAAATGTTTTTGTGTGTGCACATCGCTCTCTCCCACTCTCTCGCTCCCTACGATTTGCCCGCTGAATTTGTTGTGCTTTGACGTTGGCGCCAAATGTGTTGCTAGCGCGCTGTTGCCGAACTTCACTGCAGCTTAGAATATTAGCTTAACCCGTGTGTGTGTTTTTTTTTTGCTGCCATATGGCCGCATTTTTTTTTTTGTTTTGTAGCCTAAACATTTTGGCGTGTATTTATTATTTTGAATCGCAGCTCTTTTTACTCATTTTGTCAGCAGCTTCAATTTTCAGAGCATCTTCAAAGTCAATTCGCATGCACATTGATTTAACTTCTTGACCATTGTCTTCCAATCGTCCTGAGCCAATGCAACGCTGTCCTCAACTTCATCGACAACGAGATTGAGGCTGCTCAGCGATTGCTTACTCCTTGGTAGGCCACAACAGACCCGAGCAAAGCTCGCTTCACCTAGTAGATCCAAGTTTTTTATATCATTCAGACAATCCTGCAACACTTTATTGCCCATGCCTCGCATCTTCAGCTCCCCAAGGGGTTCACACAAATTACAGTATCCCAATTGATCCCACGAGTTGCCGCATTTCTTCATTTCACTCCGATTCAGTAGATTCTTCTCGTCCGCAGTGCTTAACAAAAATTGCATAGGTCCAATTCTCTTCTGGACATCGAACAATATCGAGTCGATCCTCTCGTGACGTCTCAGTATGTTCTGCAATTTGAGGCGAGTACAGGCGAAATTCGTAAGTGCTTCGTCGCTTGCGCACGGTTCCATTTCGATCTTCCGTGGTGAAAAATTCGGTATGGTCTTGTAGATGATCGGATTCAGGCACGATGGCCTTCCATCTATCAAGTGCAATAATTTTCCCATCGTTCCCAGCGATATGCTGCTACCCAAAAATATAGGGGTTTACTAACGTATTCGTTTTGAATAAATTTTCTTTGACAACTAAATCTAAACTGTGTATTATATGTGTTTAGAAGATGTTAAAAAAAAAAATTTTTTAACTTCAGATCGTAGCGTAATAGTACTATACATTTACAGAACATATTATATTATAGTTGGCTTTATCATCTGTGGAATGTGTCTGCTTATCAGTTTTTGTGGCCAGGCACAGGCACTCAATCAAGTCGCATAGGGTCGCAATTTGTTGTATCGATAAGTTGCGACTATTATAAGCATCCGATTATCAGCATAAAAACAAAAGTGCAGTCACTTATTAAAAAAAAAACACAAAAAACGATAAAGTTCAAGAAAAAACAGAATATTCACATACAAATATTTGGCTTTTATTATTTTAGACATTTTCAGCCAATAGCTTTTAAGATTCATCATGATATAAAGTGCAATACTTAATTTTTATCAATGTTTCTGAATTTACGCAATTTCTGGTTATCAACAATATTTGTTTTTATTTTTTTAACAATATTTTTTTTAAATTCTCGTTTTTTAAGATATTTCTGCTTTATTTTCAAGATTTAAAAATATTTCCGATAGAATTTATGCCTAAAAAATGATGTAAAATAATAGAAAATGTTTGATTTAAAGAATTTCTACTAAATTTATTTATTTTCATATATTTCTCTGCATATCCGTCGTGCGATTTATGCAAAACTTCAATTTCAATGTTTTGGCACGTGGCGTGCGCTGAATTTAAGAGCATCGAAGCACCCTACACCCCTGCACCCCCTAGCCGAGCACCCTACACCGCCCACTCGAGTTACCCAGTTCTAAGCTTGGCAATTTTCAAATCGTAACACTTTCACGCGGTCTGCGCCAAAAGAAGCAGCGCGATGAGACGTCGGCCGCGGATGCGACGATGTCGTCGACGCCGTCAGACCTGTCGCAACTGCATTCGCACACACACACACACACACAGGCACACACATACAGTGTGTATGTACATACTTGCATATGCGCTGTGCAGTGGCACTGTTAATGTTAACCCTTTGCTGCTACTGGCCGCGTAAAGCGACCCAAACCAGCAGCAACTTCAACTCGAGTCGAGCAGCAAAGGCACGCGACGTCGACAGCGACGTTGACGCCAGCAGAGGCAGTCGCGCGACAAGCACGCACAGAGAGAGAGAGAGAGATCCCAACACACAACCCAAACCAGCAGCAGCAACAACAACTACAAGCACATGGAGCGAATTCCATGCCATGCACTGCCACGCCATACACAACACATGCACATTAATACATGTACACATACATACTCGTACAGGCTCGCACACACACACACACACACACCTCCAAGCTGTCGTTTTTGCAAATTTTTTGTTGCTGCTTTTCATTTGCTTTGTTTGTCTTCGTCTGCGCTCTCTCTCTCTCACAGAGTGCAAAGTCTTGGCGCTCTCGCCGCTGCTTCTGCTCTGCGCTCTGAGTACCTGCCAGTGTCAGTGGGGGCCGCCGCATCGCAGCAGCAGCGTTGTCGACGTCGTCGTCGTCGTCGTAGTCAGCGTCATCGTCATCGTCTTTTTGCGTTCGCTTCGTTTCATTTCGTTTCGTTTTTGTGGTCTGAGCGCGCGCGTCTGTAAAAAGCTCTTTCAAAGTCGCTGCCGTTGCCGTTGTTGCCGCCCCCAACACACCCCCGCCAGCATTTTTGATGTGTTTTATTTTTTTTTGCGCTGTTTCTGCTTTTGCGTTTTATACATTTCTTTTGCTCTCTCAGTTGCGGTTGCCGTTGACGCCGCTGCCGCTGCCAACGTTGGCGGCTCTGCTTGGCTTGGCCGCATCGTGTTCATGGGGTTCTTGAGCGTATGCAAAAGATTTTTGCACATATTCATCTTTTTGGCCGTTTTCGGTGCGTTTCGTAGAGCGCGAGTCGCGCAACATTTTCAGCCAAAGTTTTTCGCGCTAAAAGAAATTTATATATTCGCCTGTGTATTCTGTGTTCTGATTCTTCTTTGTGTCTGTTGTCGTCTACTCTGGCCTGCTGCTGTGCCCTTTGATTCCGTTTCTTTGCCTTAGCTTTTTCGTCTTCGTTTTGTTCGCCTTGTGAGATGCCGATACATCGCAGCTTCACTTGGGACCCGCACACACACACAGACAAATGCACAAATGGAGTACACTTCCTACACTTTTCGTGTGTTTCGTTGCTTGCTTACAATTATTATTTAGTGTGTGTTTTGTTTCGTTTTCGCCTTACACTCGAGTGCATAAGTATTCGTATGCAAGACTCTTTGCGTAGGTCGTTCCTTACTCTGTGTGTGTGTGTGATGTGTGGCGTCTTTGCAAAGAGAAGTGCCAAAAAAAGAAAGAAATTGAAAAAAATGTTAAATTGCGAATTTTGTGAGTGGAAAGATTGACACGACTTTGCAGGGTATTCCGAGCAGCGAAAACGAATTGCGGAACTTATTCAATTAAAGAAAACTCTAGTGAATTGAAAAAAAAGTGAACTGTAATTGTTGTAACTCAGCAAAGAGTGTGTAAAATGCAATTGAAAAAGTGTAATATGAAATTCAACAAACGAATTGCGAAAAAGAAGGAACAAGAACAAGAAGTGCACTCACTGTTCATGAATGATATAGCAAATATAAAATTAATTCATTCAGTTTAAGATGTTAATAGAACATTAAATAACACAAAATATATTTAATAATGTGAAAAGAGAGAAAACGTACAAATTGTCATGCATTTGCAAATATTAAATGAATACATTCATTTTTAAACGCAAAATATTAAAAAACTCCAATACATATCCATATAATATCGTGAAGAATAGAGAAAATGCTGAAAAAGTGCCTTATTGTCATGACATAGCGAATATATAATTTATTTTAACTCTTTTAAATATTTGATATTAACAGAACTTTAAATAACTCAAAAAAATATCATTAACATGTTTAAATATCTATAAAAATTAAGAAACAAGCCTAGAATGTATAAGTAAATTTGAATGAAAAAACAAAATGTGATGAAGAGCAAAGAGATCCACAATAATTTACTGCAAATGATTTTAAAATGTGCCGAATAAAAAATTTTATGTGATTTATATATAATGCATATAACAACAAAGACATTTCAACAGAAATCAACTAATTAATCGAACAATATCAAAATGGCAAAGAAATTCGCAAAAAAAACTTTTTAAAAGATCTTTTACATTATAAAGTAAACTGTGTAATATATAAAGTGATTTACTAGCTTTTAATTAACTCTTTGCGTGAATAAACACAATCAATTGTTCCTAACACGAACTCAATTCTATCACAGAACTTTTTGCTAAAATTTTGTGCCCGATAAACTAAACACACAGTGTCCAAAAATGTGCTAAACAATATTGCGCGAATGGGCTAAAAATAAGTACAGAGAACAGTTTCAACTTAATGACACGCCACATGCACATATATCGCACATACAGACATACTTACATACATATGTAAATATGTATTTATCATGTATGTACATTTTGTATGCCGCTATTCATTGGGACTATCGTTGCGGTTCGGCAATTTTTGCACACATTATTTGAACTTCTCTGATATGCGGGGGCAAGTTAAATGTGTGTTTTGTGTGTAAATGTGTGTGTTTGCCCCATTGTGCGCTCAACGGACGCGACGTTTGATTCACTTTTTTAGTGTGTACAAAATGTAAATGCGATAGTTACGCCCGCTTTTGTTTGCCCGCGCTGTATCTATTCATGTGTCCCGCATTGTGCATTGCCGACGCTGCGCGACGCGACGCTGCTGCTTTAGTTGATATTTGCAGCATTTGATTGTATCACTATTTTCGGTTGCCTATGTTCTCTGTTTGCCTCACACGTTTCACTTGTTTGTTGTTTCCTTCTCAAGGCAGATGCAGATCCCCCTCCCCATTCCGCACACCATGCTTAAAGGGGTAGCAGCAGCAGCAGAGGCAGCAGCAGCAGAGCATCTAGCGGCGTTTTGAACTTGAAATTGTTGTTTGCTCGTTTAGTTTTGTACGATTATTTTCATATTTGCCGTTTTGTTGTGTTTCTTCCTTCCTCAGCGACGTGTTTCGTTGTCCTGAGAGAGCGAGTTGCTCTCGCGGCCCCTTCGCTCACTCTCTCTCTCTCTGCGGCTGCTGCTGCTGCTCTCGCGCTCGCTCTGAGCTTAGACAATGCGTTTGTCTATGCAGGCACGCGTGTCTGGGGTTAGGTTCGTTTGTCTGTGCGTGTATGTGTGTGTGTGTGTGTGGTAGTGTGAGAGCAAGAGAATGAGCAAAGGGCGAGCGTGTATGTGTTTGTGTGCGTGTGTGAGTGTCGGCGCCATGTGTTGTGTGTTAGTTTTGTTTTGGCAAACAGAAAGTGAAGCAGGAAATTATTTATGAAGCTTTTGCGCGCCCCAAAATGTTTATAAAAATTATCGCATTTATAAGGAAATACTATAACTGCATATAATGCCGTCGGCCAATCGATGCCGACGGCAGTTTTATTTGTTTTACTGCAATTTCCACTAATCGTTTTACTATTTCTTCTCTCTCTCTCTCTCTCCCTCTCTCACAATCTCTTCCACAATTTCCCAAATTCTTATCGCAGGTGCTTTTTGACTGTTTGGAACATTTTTAAAGATTACGTTAAAACGTTGTTGATACTTATTAAAATAATTTTTAGTTAATTAAAATAATAATAATAAAATAATAAATAATATAATATAAAAATTATAATACTAAGGCAAGTCATCATAATAACAAATTACAAATGTAATAATAATAGAAATATAAACGAATTAAAACAACAACTTATGTGCAATCAGTTAGTAATTTTATTTAATTTATTTTGTATAAAATAAACTTTATAATTTTCAACAAACAAATTCTACGACAACAACAAAACTAACAACAACAACAACAACAACAATAAATGGAAATAGTTAAAAGAGAGCAACAAATTAACGTTAACTTTCAGTTGTAAGCGAAAACCAAAAGTGATTTTTAGTTAGTTTCTCAAAATTTAACAAACAAAATTCACAACAAAATTTGGAATACAACAACAACAACAACAATTACACAACTACAACCACTGCAACAACAACAACAACAGCAACAACAGGAGCAACAAACCAACCGACAACAACAACAACAGCAACAATAATAAAGCAACAACAGCAACTACAAATTATATAATCATAATAATAATAATACTAAGAATACAATTAAAATCAACAAACAAAAAAGGAATAATACAAAATACGAATTGTAACCATAATAGAGAAGAACTAAACGCAACGGTAAACGAAATACATAAATAATACGAAACTTAATCAAAACAAACAAACACACACAAATATCAAAGCGCAACAACAACAACAAAAAATAGTTAAATAATAAAACCAAACCGAAACAAAGCCAATAAACCAATCTACAACAACAACAACAACCATAACAATACAAAGCAACAGAAACAGAAACAACCACATAACAAAAGTAACAACAAAAGAAATAGCAACAAATCGAAACGAAACCGAAATAGCCTTAAAACAAACATAGAAACAACAACAAAATATAATAAAAGCAACAAACCCCCCAAAAACCGATAGACCGATAAGCCGATAAACCGATAACAAGCAACTACAACAAATACAAAACATAACAAAACAAAAATAGAAAATAGCAACGAAAACCGAAACCGAAACAGAAACCGAAACAGTAACAGAATAAACAGCAGCAGAAGTGAAAACAAAACAAAACAAAAAAAGAAAATCAAAAAATCAAATTCTAAAGCCAAAAGCAAAACAAAGCAAAAACCAATAAAAGAGCAAAAGGAAACAAACTAAACAAAACGAAATAGCCAAAATTTGTTAAATTTTTTGTGTCTAATTAAAAAAAAACAACAAACAGGACTCCAAACAACCGATCTAATAAAAAATTGAATAAAAGAAAAAAAGTGAAAAGAATTTTTGTCGTTGAAATAAATAAAAAATAAAAATAAAAACAAATTGAACTTTTTTGTTACGGTTTCAATTTTTCGTCTTTAAATTTACGTTCGTTCGATATTGAGAAAAGCGGTCAAAAGCAGCAACAACAAAAAAAAAACATCATGATGAAAACAATTTTAAGAAAATGTTCTGAAAACGTCTTGGAGCAAAGCTATTAAAAAAGCTGAAAACAATTTTTAAAAACTTTGATCGAAAATAAAAAGGTGAAGAATTTTCAAAACGCGAAGCGTGAAGCGTGGAAAACTACTAAGACACTTTTCACCCAGGAAAAGTGCAAAAAGTGCGTGTGTGTATTTCTTTTGGCTAAGAACACGAAGAAGAGCACGGGACAGAGACAGTTACACATATATCATTACGAATATTACGAAGAAAGTTGAAAAAAAGAACACAAGAGAAAAAGTCAGCTAGAGTCAAAAGTATTCATATCGTGGCAAAGAAAACTTAAGGAAAAACCTTTTGAGAAACCATGTAAAAACCACTTTCAAAGCAAAAGAAAAAGAAAAGAGTAAAAAAACAAAAAAGGAACTATTTCGTACATAAAAAAATTAAATAATTATTCGTAGTGCAAAAGCAAAATATACAAGAAAACAAAAATAAAAAAAACCCATTCAGAAAAAATAAAAAAAAAACCAAACATAAGCTAGACATTATAAATTATATATAACATTTATGATAAAACACACACACAAACACAATTCAAGAAGAACAACAACAAAAACAGCAACAACAAGCGGAACATATAAAAAAGTATATTTGAGAATTTAAGAAAAGGAGAAAACAACAACAACAAAAACAAACATCGAGAAGACAAACAGTTTTTGGGCCCAAAATAAAAAAAAACAAAGATTAAAAAGATTTGCAAACCGGACACAGAAAATTAAAAAGAACTAGGAGGTAAAAAGGGAAAAACATAACCAAAGCAGCAAACATTTTGGCAATTGAAATTTAGGTAAGTAATCGCAAGAAATGAAATATATAAGTATTATTACATATATAAAAGAATCATTTACAAAGATATAATAAATTTGGCACATTAAACTTTTTAAGGAATCACAGAAACATGTAACACCCTCAACAGGCCTGAAACACTCTCATTTTACACCCCTCGTAACTTTCTTAAAAATCAAACGATTTTCACGCGGAATGACATTTTGTTTAAGTTTTAACAAGCACAGTTATTCTACATTTAAAAAATAGCATTATAGATTTTTTAAAATTTTTCGATATTTTGAAAATTTAGGTAAGGGTCCCCCCTATGAAATTTCGACAAAAAAATTTTTTGTAAAATTTAAAATCGCTGGTTTTTAGTTTTAATCGATTGCGAAGGTCAAAATAAGTAATAAACAAGTGTTTAAATCGATTTTAGACGATACTTAATTTTGGCCCAAAAATCATGTCAAAGTGGTCCAAAAATTAAACATGAAACACCCTCAACAGGCCTGGAACTCTCATTTTACACCGATCGTAACTTTCTTAAAAATCAAACGATTTCCACGCGGAATGACATTTTGTTTATGTTTTGATTATCTGAGTGATTCTACATTTAAATTATATCATAATACCCCTTTTGAAATTTTTTGTATTTTGGAAATTTAGACAATGGTCCCCCCTGTAAAATTTCAACAAAATTTTTTTTTTCAAAATTTTAAATCGCGAGGTTTTAATTTTAATCGATTGCGGAGGTCAAAATAAGTAATAAACAAGTGTTTAAATCGATTTTAAACGATACTTATTTTAGGCCCAAAAATCATGTCGAAGTGGTCAAAAAATTAGACATGTAACACCCTCAACAGGCCTGGAACTCTAATTTTTCACAGATCGTAACTTTCTTAAAAATCAAACGATTTTCACGCGGAATGACATTTTGCTTATGTTTTAAGAAGCAGAGTAATTCTAGATTTAAAAAAATAGCATTATGGTGTTTTCAAAATTTTTCGATATTTTGAAAATTTGGAGGTAAAAGTAAAAGTCCTCTAACATACTTAATTGAAAAAATCATTTCGAAGCAAAAAAAACTTAAAAATCAAACGATTTCCACGCGGAATGACATTTTGTTTATGTTTTGATTATCTGAGTGATTCTACATTTAAATTATATCATAATACCCCTTTGAAAATTTTTTGTATTTTGGAAATTTAGACAATGGTCCCCCCTGTAAAATTTCAACAAAATTTTTTTTTTCAAAATTTTAAATCGCGAGGTTTTAATTTTAATCGATTGCGGAGGTCAAAATAAGTAATAAACAAGTGTTTAAATCGATTTTAAACGATACTTATTTTAGGCCCAAAAATCATGTCGAAGTGGTCAAAAAATTAGACATGTAACACCCTCAACAGGCCTGGAACTCTAATTTTTCACAGATCGTAACTTTCTTAAAAATCAAACGATTTTCACGCGGAATGACATTTTGCTTATGTTTTAAGAAGCAGAGTAATTCTAGATTTAAAAAAATAGCATTATGGTGTTTTCAAAATTTTTCGATATTTTGAAAATTTAGGTAAGGGTCCCCCCTATGAAATTTCGACAAAATAATTTTTTGGAAAATTTAAAATCACTAGTTTTTATCTTTAATCGATTGCAAAGGCCAAGATTAGTACTAAACAATTGTTTAAATTGATTTTAAACGATACTTAATTTTGGCCAAAAAATCATGTCGAAGTGGTCAAAAAATTAGACATGAAAAACCCTCAACTGGCCTGGAACTCTAATTTTTCACAGATCGTAACTTCCTTTAAAATCAAACGATTTCCACGCGGAATGACATTTTCTTTACGATTTTTTGAAAATTTATGTAAGGGTGCACCCTACGATTTAAAAAAAATTTTTTTTTAATTTTTAAATCTCGAGTTTTTATGAGCGCGTAGAATAAGTTTTGTCACTGTTGGTTGAAAAAAAAATTAAGTACAGACTGACTGGGGAGTAGGCGAAATTTGCGGCTGCGTGACAGAGATGGAGCGATTGGTCAAGGCATTGCGCGCCAAAAAGTATGCAATAAAAAGTGCCGTTATCCATGCGCCATACGAACCATATACAACATGCATACATACATATATACATAACTGACTATATACACATGCCACGGGGTGTGTGTGTGCTCATCTACATGCAAATTGCATTTACGCGCAAAAAATTAATTATTGAAAAAATTGCGCGAACACCCGAAGTGGTAACCCATTCCAACGAACTCCCTGCCTGTATCCTGTATCCCCCTTTGGACGCCCCTGCCCACAGACCATTTAATCCGCATTTTCGGAGCTGGTTGGTCAGTGGCGGAGGAGGAGGAGGATGGGGAGGGGTTGGTAGGCTGACGAGCAATTGAAAATCGAAGCACAAAAGTCGAAAGGATGAGCGAGCGAGCGAGAGAGAGAGAGAGAGAGAGGGGATAGAGAGAGAGAGCGAGCGAGAGCGCGCATAAAAAGAGAAGAGCTAGAGGCAAGAGGAAACGAAAGGGAATTACACACATATTTTAAATGAATTGAAATAAAAATTTCGTACATAAAAATGTGCGAGAGAATGAAATGAATTGCGTACGTACATATGTGAGTATGAGTGTCTGTGTGTGTGTGCTATGTGTACATAAAAGTACAGTTGACGCCGAACATTTTTAACGGCAAATGGCAGCATTGCCAGGGGCGCAGTTGGAGCTGATATGAGAATGGAGAGGGGGTTGGTCACTCAGCATCCTTTGCTGACATTGCCGTGCGTCGACTGTGTGTGTGTGTGTGTGTATGTGAAAGAGACTCACTGTCTGCAGTCACCCACCTGACTCGCTTGCTCGCTCACTTCGTCACTCCACCCCCTTCCGCTGCACTTTCAAATGGACTACCCCCTTGTAGCAAATGCAATTACATACCATATATCTCTATAGAGAAGAGTCTGCTTAAATTAGCATGCTTTTGGCAAAGTCTTTGAATGGGATTACTTGAGTTATGAATGGAACATTTTGAGTGATTTTTAAGTACCAATTTGAAAACATATATAGCATGGGTGCTTGATAATAATTTATAATAATAATAAATATAAAATCCCATTTTTATAGAACTCCATTCATAGAGTTAAGGTTTATGTTGAATTTATATTGAGTACTATACTTAAAAACACTCTATAGAGTCTCTCGATAACGACTAGTTATCAGTCTTTTCTTTAAGTTATTTCATTTATTATATAATTTAATTTCATTATTTTGATTTTCGGTATAAGGTTCGATTAAGTATATTTAAAGTACTTTTATGATTATTTATTTGATATTTTGCTTTATACGATATATTTGTCATTTCTTGCATACTTGATGTATGTTCGTTAAAACTATATTTGATCTACTACGATCTAACGTATATGAAGCAAGTTGCATATCTTTTGAGTATATCTATGAGTAATAAACCTTATTAAACCGTAAAACTTCTTTGAATAATTACTATACTATACTTTACGATAGTTTTACCATATTTTTTCATTTCTCAGAGGCTTTATCCTTAATTAAGTTGAATATTTCGTGTTGAGTAACTAAATTTGTATTAAACTAAAAAATTATGTACAGATTATTATTTAACGATATTATCTACGATAGTTTTGCCAATTTTGCAAGTTCTCGAAAGATTTTCGTTATAAATCGTTGGTTGCCTTTGGGTCTTTGCGTGTCTGTCTCTTCTATCTACGTGTGAATCGTGTCATTAATGACAGTTTTAATTTACATCGTTTTATTATCGTTATCTCCCTCCCTTTCTCTCTCTCTCTCTCCCTCTTTTTGCACTGCTGCTTTTTGATTCGCTTTTTATTTCCGCTGCGTGTGCACTTGGCAACAGCAGCTGCAGCAGAGTAGAGAGAAAAATAAAAAAAAACACCGAACCACATCACCCTCACCCAATGAAGAAACGCATCCAACGAACCGCACCGAAAATTGCACATTTTCTTTTCTCTTTTTTTTTTTTTTTGTTTCTCCGCCCTTTTTTGTCTGTTTTCTTTTTGCTTTCCTTCTGTGTTTTCTGCCTTTTTTTCGTCTACATTCTTTTCCATGCCATTTCGTTAATTTTATTGCAGCTGCTGCGCAATTTTCCGTTTCTTTTTCTTCGTTTTTTTTTTTATTTTGGGGGCTCCGTCATTGAATGCAACTGCAGAACGGAGTCTAGAGCAAACGTGACATATCATTACCCGTCGCTGGTAGAGATTGGTGTGTGTAGAGAGGGGCAGCGCGGGGGTCTTTAATGTTTTTTTTGTCTATAACAACAGAAAACATTGTAACATGGGTTCTGTTTTTTTTTTTTTTTTTTTTTTTTGATTAGCGAAGGTTTTTGCTTTTGATGCGCTTGACAAGCAAAAAATATAGAGTAAAACGCATGGGTAAAGTAGGGGGGAGATAAAGAGAAAGAGGGAAGAAGAGGGAGAGAAAAAGAGCCCCAATAATTGAACATATTAACTAAGCTTTGCTTATGCTTTAATTATTTTTACAGCTTTTGTGCTTTTCTTATTTACTTTAAAGTCGAACCCCCTGCCCCTACTAACTAATTAAGCCATATAGACGACTCTAATTGCTGCTGCTACCAGCCTACCCTTCTTTTTGTTTTTTTTCTACCAACTTCAAAAGCATTTTTGGCCTAAAAAATAAAAGGAATCACGTTCTACCCAGGCCACATATCATGTTAGGAATGCTAAGCTCGTGTTTGCTCGCTTGCATTGACAGTTGCAGATATCTGCCCTCTCCTTTGCCCCCCCCCACACTCTGCAAGGCCAACGAACGAGAGGGCGCAGGGTATGCGCCGCCCCCCTCGCTCACTCTACAAAATCCACTTGAGGTTTAGTGCGCTTAGATGGGCGCACTGGGGACGAGGTCTGCTCTACAACAGTTATGGGTGTCTCTATGTCTCCCTCTCTCCTCCTCTCTCTCTCTCTCTCTATGTCTGTCTGGCTTCCTGTCGCGCACAGTTTCGCTTTTGTGTATTTTGCCCATTCTACACATATCTTTCATGACTTTCACTTGCATCCCAACGCGTTGTGTCACAGATTTACCAAACTCTGCGCATAGCTGATGCTTTTGTTTTGGCCTACAGCTACGCAGATATGGCCTACACACATACCATACCAGTCACATACCCTTACCCAGATCCTAACACACACACACACATACACACACCTTTCTATGCATTTTAATTAGAGCTCTGAAGTCTGAAGTTTTGTCGTGCACTCATTAAATATTTTAATTGCTGCACATAGTACGTAGTACACCCTACCCCCTATATAGTTTCTGAATAGGTATACCTGTAGTTTTGACTTATTATATTAATGAAAAGGCTGGCATAATGTCTACTTAAGCAGATAGTCGTTGCATAGATACCCTGCAATGTACTATTTGAGGATCTTAGTTATTATAACAGCTGAAGTTCATTTTAAATTTATGTAATTTGCGATTATTAAGAAAAATATAGAAGTCATGTTAATTCTGCTGCGGTATAGAGAAAGATAAATGTCATATGTATATATCTTAGAAATTTCAAACCGATCGGAGCGATAACACAGAAGTTATACATGTCAACATTTCATTACTTATTCACGAGCTTTTCTGAGAGCGGAAAAGCAAAAGGTACGATGTATGTAATGGACTTACACAATTGAGCGTAGGGTTTTTTACGGTCTTTCCTCAGATGTGAATTGCTGGAATCCGGGATCTTTATGGGTTGACTTGGGTAATTCTAGATTTGATGTGAGCATTAAATATTAAAAATGTTGACAATAAATTATCTGAAAACTTGTATACTTGTAAACTTGCGGTTATTTAGAAAAATACCAAAACCATAATAGTATAGGGTTACAGAAATCGACTTTTATATTTTTGCATATTGAAAAATATACTTAAATCTTAAAAAAATGTGTGAGAACACCTTTTTTTTAGTTTCACCCAATGTCAAACTGTCTCATTTGTTTTCTCCACTGTGCAACAATGGGCACATGCAAGTGCACTTTTTGCCAAACTGCCGGAACCATCAACAACAACTAAAAAAAAAAAATACAACAAGAAAAACAATACAAAAATATTTTAGTGCTTGCGGCGCTTTCAAGCAGACACAAAAGCAACGCCCCCGAACACCGAAACGCAGGTTAAACTGGGAACTGCAGAAGTAGTAGATGGGGGGGCGCCTCCTTTGCATTTGATTTAAGTGCATTGAAAGCTGTCAACGGAAAAGTCTTAAATATGTTCAAAAACTGACGTTTTTCGCCTTAAACGCAGTGTACAGTAGCGCCAAAGCTGGCAACAGCGCAAATTTCACTTAGTTGAAGATTTTCCAAAATGGTTTACTTTGCTTGATTTACTCAGGCAGCTTTAGAGTCTATGATTATGCGTGTTTTTCAGCTTAAAGTCTATAATCTAGTGTTTTGTGGGTATTTGCATTGGCAACAGCGCAAATTTCACTTTGATTGAGACTTTTTAAAAGGTTTACTGTGTTTGAATTGTTTTTTACTCTTTAAACACTAGTGCTTTGTAGCTTAGAGCCTAGATGATTGTGTTTAGTGAGTATATGCAGATATATCCTTAATTGTAATGATAGCAACAGCGCAAATTTCACCTGAGCGGAGACTTGATTTGTATTGTAAAGTTTTGAGTGCGTGATAGTGCCTTTTGTGGGAATTTGAATAAGTTTGAAGCGTAGTTGAGTATGGGTAGATACAGGTACACTTCTAATTGAAATTGCAACAGCGCAAATTTCATTAAAGTTGAGACGGTTAAAATGTGCTTCAATTGTTAGAAGTATTTTTGATTTTTTGAGCTTAATGCCTAGGCTTCATAGAGATAGAAGTATCTTCTATGTACTTTCCCTTTTCAATTCTCGAGAACTGTGTAAGAGATTTCTACAGTCCTGTACTCCTCCTCACCCATTCCAACCCATTTGCGACCTATTATCGATGCATAAGCAACATGTCAAACGAGTCTAATGCAATTAACTTAACTGACAGCAGAAAAATGCAATTTAGCGAACTATGTTTTAAGCTAAATGACACAAGACACAGCAACAATGCGCTTAAAACTATTACAGAATATTAGCAAATAGAGAGGAAAAAACGAGAAAAAATACAGAAAAAAGAAACCTAAAGTTTTGCCCGCAACACTGACAGGTGACAAAATGCAACCGTGCGTATGCTGTACCTCCTCCCCCCATCTGCCTAAGGTCTTCATGCGTAAAGTGTGAAAATCCACACGCACCTAACGGAAATGTGTGTGCGGAAAATCCATCAAGAAAGGGCACCGCTTGGGGCAAGTCATGACAAGTAATAGGATTAGTTTGAGGTACGTTAGGTGGCAGAAGTCAGTCGGGAAGGGTTCAGGGTTGAGAGGGGTTACGCCTAGCACGTGCCACAAGTTGTAACCTCTTCAGGTATGTGGGTTTTATAAGCGACATAGTTATCAATGTATGACCCAGTGTCAGGAGAGAAAGAGAGGTGGAATATATGTAGAGTTAGTATTAAAGTTGGTATAAGACCCCATCTATTATACATATCTCCTTCCCTGGTACCTTTCTATAAATTTCAAAGTGATTTTCAATATAATAATATCTTTTCAGATAATCTTCGACTAGACTATCATAAGAACAATCTAATAATCGTTTTGTATGCCGAATTAAAAATTTCGTAGTTGGTATAAGAAGTTCCTGAAACATTTACATGCGGTATAGCTCACTTTTGGTATTATTTGCAGTATTTTTTTACTTTTCTATTAAACAAACTTTAATATAGAGTTTCTTTTTTGTATTTTTTAATAAACCTTCTGGGAAAGTTAAAACAGAAATGTGATGGGGTTGGAATTGCAATGCACTACCTCATCTAGCGTATTTTTAGCCCTTCCTCTTCCTTCCTTTTTGAGTACCCACTCATACTCACATTTTAATGGAGAAACAAGTTGTTAATGTAAGTCAAAGTTTTTCCCTTCTACAGCAGACGTTGGCTAGACAAAAGGTACTTAACCAAAGGGTGGGAAGGGGGAGGTATAGCTATGAGTAGGACAAACTTGAGAGGGTGTCTATATGAATAGGTCAAAATTTAAAGGCGTAAAATTGCGCACGTTTTCTTTTGCCATTAGCAAAATTAATAATCGCAAATATTTGCGGCAGTTATCAGCTGTGAATTATAATATATACATCTATATACATATATATGTTATACTATATGTAGGGGATTGTAAGGGGGTATTCGCAAGGCGATAAGAGCACTGAAATTGAATAAACAAAGTGAGCACTCGAATCGAAATCTAGAGAGCAGTCGTCACAATTGTGAATGAATACTATTGTGACTTTGTATATACGTATACGTATGTGTATATATTATATATGGGCATTATCATTGCCCAGCGATATGTCATAATATTTGCTATTCTATTTTCATGGGTTTGTGTATTTTTTTTTTTTTTTTTTTCTTTCCTTTGCTGTGTGTGGGGGAAGGTAAACAAAATCAAATCGATAGGTTACTGAACCAAAAGGCAAAGCCAAACAAACAGGAAAGCAGCTCAAATACAGATACAGATGCAGATACAGATACAGATACATATATACGAAATGCAAATGCAATAACAACAAGATACAAATAGAGAAACAACTATAGATACACAGATACATAGATCTAGAGCTACTTGAAAGTGTTGCCAACAATACGGAATTCTAAATTTAAGCATAGGCGACTGCATCTATCCATCCTCATAATGCCAAAGACAATAGACTGAGACGCTTGTCGCTTTTGTATCTTTCAGATACTTTATTTTTAGTAGGCAACATGCTGAGAGAATATTTCCCTCTCTTTTCGCTAGTTTCATTTAAACTTGTCGCTTAAAGTGCTGCTCCCTGTATACCCTGTAACTCTAAAAAAATGGGTAACTTAATATATACAATTATTATTTAGAAAATAAAATTAAAAGTAATATTATAAATTGAAATCGTAGTTAACTTATAAAAGTTTTTATTGTTCTCGATTACAGGGTATATTTAAGTTTGCCAACGCCATAAATTGCTACAATTCTTGTTGTTTTTCGCAACATTGCAAAAAAAATATACGAAAAAGTAAAACAAAACGAATTGAAATGAAATGAAACGAAAAGAAATGAAATGAAAGTAAACAACAAGCAAAAACGGCACAAAAGACACGACGAGACGATGTCAGCAGTTGTGTATATATATAAAATATCTGATATATACACATAGATACATGGGTCTTTACCTTTTTGCATGCTCAACTTGTTTCGTATATTTTATTTTTTCTTTTTTTGTTATTATTGTTTTTTGATTGTTTATACAAAAATTTTCGTTGTTTATTTACACAAAATTGCATGCACATCATACATCAATTTTACCTTAAATTGTACATGTGTCTTTACCTCCCCCCTCCCCCACAATTTGGCGTCTTTTTCTCTCTTTCTCTCCTCCATCTTCCCCGTTTTGCCCTGCGGTTGTCAACCCGGAAAACAACGAAATCAAATGAACAATTGCAAATTGTGCTGGCTCTGACTGTGTGGGCGTTGCTACAATAGGTAGGCGTGGCTGTAGAGAGGGAGGGGGGCTTAGCCAAGTAGTTTGTCTGCTTGTGGGTGTCGCTGCTTAACTGATTGCCCACCAAAAATGCTTGCGAGTGGGTGGCAACTCTAGTGAGGGTAGAGAGGAGTGGTCAGTCGTGAGTTTTAGAGGTTAGGAAAAACATAGATGATCGTAAGAGTTGTAAGATCAATCAGCTTATACAGTCTTTAGTTTTATTTTCATTTATTTAATTATTAATTAATTAATTTGTGTATTTAATATATCAAAATATTTATTTATTTATTTTTTTATTGTTTTATTCAGTTACATATTCATTTATTTATCTATTTATAAATTCCTTAATTGATTAAGCTTGTCTAAGCCAAAGAGACTCGTTTTAAGATCTACAATTCTTATCATTGTATTGAATATTAGATATAGGCTACACTGATAAGCCATTGTGACTGCACAAAGCAGCAAAGGCAAGGAAGGGGGGGAGGCAATAAAAATACAGCTCCGTTTTTGTATTTTTTTTTGCCTAAACTGCGCACTTATCGTAAAACTCAAATAGTAAGCAGACATAATAAGCAAAGAGAAAAAGGTAGTTTACACTCACACACACACACACACACGCACGCACGCAGAGAGCGACTCACACAAGCAGCGCATAAAGCGGGGCAAACGAAAAGCGCACACAAAGTGCAGCAGCAGAGCAGTAGCAGCCGCAGCAGCACGCGCTAAAAGCAGCAGCGTCAGCTGCGCAGTTAGCGTCGCTGCTCTGTTGTGGCGGCATGCTGCAACATTAGAAAATTGACAACAACAGCAGCGTCACAGCAAGAGAGCAGCAGAGCGTGGGAGAGCGCTCATTTGAGAGCGTAAGAGCTGCACGAGAGCTTTGACGCGACTGCACCAACACTAAGAAACTTGTGCCGCACACACTTACACACACACAGCTGGGGGCCGGCGTCCGACCCGCGCCGCCGGCGAAAAGTGAAAAAAATTTTGCAATTGTTTTGACTAAAAAAGCTTAGAGAGCGCCACCATCATGTTGTGAGAGAGCACAATCTTGTATTTGTGTGTGTGAGAGAGCTCGCTACTCGCTGCTCGTTGGTTTTTTTTTGTTTTTGAGTGTAGACATTGTATTTGTAGTTTGGCGGCGAGACCAGAGACCCCAGACTCGTGGCCATAGCCATAGCTAAAAGTTGGCGCGCGCTCAGCTACGCTACAGAAAAAGACAACGACGACGACGCTGACGTCGCCTTGCGCTGAGTTTCGTTTCGTTACGTTTCGTTTCGCTCGTTTCGTCTCGTTTCGTGTTCGTATTCGGCTTCGGTTTGTTGTACTTGACTTGTTGTTGTTGTTGGGCTTTTTTTTTGGCATTTTGTTCGATTTTTTTGACGTTGCCGTTGCCGCCTGCAGTCGTCGACCGCCAACGACGACGACGTCGTCTAATAAAAAAGCTGCACACGATTTATATATAGAAGAGCGGGCCAAGTACTTGTATTGTAGAGCGCAGACTGCGTGGAAATTGCCAGTAAAAAAAAAGAAAAGAAAAAATGTAGTTGAATAAAATGAAATAAAGAAGAAAACAACGCGAAAAAGGAATACGCGCAAACGAAACAACAGAAACAAAATATAAAATAAAATAAATCGCGTATGAATTGTTGAATAAACAAAACGAATTTTGCATGCTGCGAGCGTGTGTGTGCGTGTTTGTGCGTGTCGCTGCAGCAAACGCGGCGTATACGCAATGTGCGGTGTGGAAAAAGCGCCAAATAATCTCAATAATAAATAAACAAAAAAAAATATATAAAAGTAAATAAATAAAAATAGAAGATTCTCAATTTCTCAACAAATTTGCAATTTCTGTCAACGTTTGCAGCTTTTTGTTTTGTGTACTCCGCTTGCAACATTTTGTGGCAACTGCAAATTTCGATAGAGTGCAGCGAGCTAACGGTAAGCGGGGGTGTCTGCATCTCCAACTCTACTCCTGTGTGTGTGTGAGTGTGTGTGAGCACGTGCAACTCTGCCCCACTCTGTGTGTGTCTCTCACAGCTCTCAGTGCAGCTGTGTATATGTGTGTGTATGAGTCGCTGCAATTTGCAATTTTTGTCTACACACTGCCGTCGTCGACGTTGCGCCGCTGCAACTGCGCGTAATAAACTTTTTTTTTGAGGTTAGTACACACACACACGCTCACTACTTTGGCACATTCCGTGTGTGTGTGTGTGTGTGTGTGCATAGCCGCACTAATATAGCAGTTACAGGCCCCCCCACGCTCCCCTCTCAGTATGCAGATGAAGTGTAGCCGAGTGTTTTTGTTGTTGTCGCCTTTAAAGTTATCGTCGTTATCGCTTTTATCGCACTTCTTGTTATTCTTGCCGGCTACCAGCTCTCTGTCTCTCTCTCCCTCTCCTTACCATCTATTTTCAAAATCAGTTGGCATTTCAGTTTTAACTACTAAATAGTTTTTTTTTGGTTTGGTTTTCAGAGCTATATACAGGGTATTTACAGGGTATATACATTGCATTATTAGTCATCGTTTAATATTATTTTAGATATAAGAAAAAACTTCAATAATAACAATTTTATTGAAAAACTTTCAACTCCCCAAGATGCTTCAAGTACAGTCTGCACAAAGTCCACTTTCAAAAACTTTACCTTAAAAGCTTCTGCTCATCTCGCAGTCCCAGTAAGGCAAAAAACTCTATCAATACTCTGATATTACCTTATAGAAAAACATACATACATACATATCATACATATGTACTTGCATGTATTTATAAATAACTTGTAGAAACGGGGGCTCGAGCTCTATAGACGCGCCCATCAAGGGAAAGTACGCACGTTTGGTACTTTATAAAGTTGAAGAACCACACACACACACACACACACACATAAATTATAATCCAAGGCCATGCTAGACAATGTGAGGTGTCAAAAGAGTTTGTGCTGTTGCTTTAAATTAAAATGTGGGGAGATTTAAAATACGATATAATTCCTATATAGATTATAAATTGATTTTTACTGTTTGCAAACTTCTTAAATATATTTCTCTATATTTCTTGCAGCATTCAAAAAAATCTTATGGAAACATTTGGAATATTTTTTCTGGATATAGCTGCATTTCAAAACTAACGGAATCTACAAGAAAATTGCAATACAAAGTGGTAAGTAAAACGAGAGAAAAACGGAAAAGTGAAAACTCAACGAAAAATTCACTAAAAATACAGAGAAAAACGCACAAATTGAAAATGTTTGCGCGTAAATCAAGTTGACAAAATGCAAAATGTGTGGGGTGTAGTGATGAGGGGGCCTGCAGGGGGGGACAGAGCGAACGAAAGAGAAGATAGACACACACACACACACAAAACGGCACTAATGAGCGCCAACAACAACAACAGCAGCAAAACCAAAATGAAATACGCAAAAACTAAAAGCAAATAGAAATCAAGAAATTTGTTTACCCACGATGAGATACCCTTTCCACATTTAAATTTTAATATAAAGACAGTCTCATATTGCATTTATGATATTATTCCTGTGGAATAAATATTTTTAGTATATTTTATATCGTATGCTGCGATTAAATGAGATTTTTAAAATGTTTTTTTTTTTATTTAGTCGACATAAGTTTGATTTTGAATAGTAAATTGAATAAGTAATTAAAATTAATGTCTAAGGAAATTCTGAAAAATAATATGCCAGAAATAGAAGTAGGATGTTACAAACTGCCCTATAAATAGCATATACCCTTTCTTAGAGCAGCGAAAAAAATTTGCCACAAATCATTTGCGATTTTTTTCCTCTCGTTTTTTTTTTTTGCGAAATTCCCCTTGGGGCCAAATTCGTTTATTTCGGATATATGTATGCATGTAGAGGAGCTTGAGAGTGAGTGAGACAGGGAGAGAGAGAGAGGGAGACAGAGACATAGAGGGGGGTAATCTGTGTTGGTGCGTATCTAAAAATGCTGTACGCGAATGTCAGGCCATAAAGGAATATGATGAATTATACGCGAAAAAAACGACAACAATATATACATACATATATTTTTTTTTTTGCACAAAAAAACTTAAAAATCCACAAAATGTTTTCAACAGCAACAACAACAACAACAAAACAAGCAAAATCACTTAATTGTGAGCCCCAAAGTGTTTGACTCTCCCTCAGTGTGTGCGAGTGTGTGTATCTGTCTCGCTTGTACATATATACAGTATCTAACAGATACATCTGCAATAGCCTAATGCATGTGTGGCGTGTGGAACTGCCATCCAATCGGGTCCATCTATCATCAGAGGAGAGATCTCAAATGTTGATGCCGGCAAAAAAAAGAAGAAAAAAATTTGTTTTCCTCGTTTTTTTTTTTTTTTGCTGTACTCTTTCTGTTTTTTTCTTCTCTCATTTTACGTTTGTCACAGAACATGGACTTGGCGGTAAAAAACAATCGACACGTTAATTAAGTGTGTGGATATTTACGTAGAGTACGAAATGTACATGCTATATAGTATTTATATAGATGTATATTACATGAGTTCTAAATTCGATTCAGCACGAAACTCAAATGCCCTACAATTTTTAGTTGGTTTGAATAATTAATGGGATATAATATTTATTAGGTATAAGTATTTTTATAGACTTTTAGACATTTTTTTAGAAAACACTGCATAGACAGTTTAAATATATGTATATAGTATGGAGTTTTGCTATTTTTAGACTTTATGGCTTAAGGAAAATATAGATATATGTAGTTACTCCATAGAGATAATCGTTGTAAAGATTAATTAATTAATAGTAGCTGATTTTTGTTTCCATTGATAAGGTTAGTCATTAGACCTACCGTATTTTTTTAGAGGGTAACAACAGGAATAATTGAAGTTAGCCCTGTGACTACTACCTATAGTTCCCTTTGCCAGGGTAACAGACTAACAGGTGCCAGACCATCTGTACTCCATTTTATGTGTTTTATTTTTTGGCCGTAACTCTCTGCACAACTCAATCTAATTTGCAAAAATAAAAGCCAAAAAAAAAATTATAGCTAAAACTCGATTGCAAATCGGTCGCTTTGCGCCTTTGCCTTTTCATGACTCATTTTTTTTGTCGTTTTTTATTTATATTCGTGTGTGTCGCATGGAGCAATTGTGCTTTACCTGTAGTTTATGCTCGCTCTTGCTCTCCTGTTCTCATACTCTCCCACTGTGCCGCTCTCCCACTCTGCCACTATGTCGCTCTCCCACTCTGTCGCTCTCCCACAGCGCCGCTCTCCCACTCTCTCGCTCTCTTGTTCATGTTGCGCTCTCTCTAAGCTCGCGCTCCCGCCTAGTGTAGCGAGTGGAGAGCATGTTTAGGCCGCGCAGGAGGGGTGAGGCAACCAGGGGAAAGGGGGCTGGCGGAGCTTTCGTGTATTGAATTAGACGAATGCATAAATTACGTTAAATTTTTGGCGCTCGTTTTTGTTGTTGGCGTCGCAAGCAACAAGCGCAAAAAAGTTTGCCATTTTATTGTTATTGTTGTTGCTGTTGCTGCTTCTATCGTTCTCTTTTGTGTTTTTTTTTAATTCTGTTCTAACCTTGAAATCAAATTTTGTTATTGTTGTATCGCGCAGTTGAGCTTCTTCTTCTACTTCGTTGGTTTTTTTGCGCTATGCTCAGATAAATACAATGGATAGAAAGACAGTTCATTTGTAAATATTCAATGTGTGAGTCTGTGTGTGTGTGTGTAAATCAATTTGAAAGTTAAAATTGCCGGGCATCTGTCGAGAGTGAAGTTCTCAAAGCACTTGATAAAAAAAAAACAATTTACTAAAAAAAGTATACAAGTTTATAGATTCAATATAACTGAAATTGGAATAGTCAGTAACTAAACTCGATTGTTATGCATTTTGTATGCCTTTATTTCTTTATTTATTTTTTCAAAATTTTATTTAAACATTAAAAATTCATAAAATTGCATTATTTTAAAAATATTTAAGGGTTTCGTTTTAATTAGATTTGGGACGAATTAGCATCTTGACCTCTTTTAGTATTGGATAATCATACCACCAAATACCTATTTTATTGTTAACGTTAGCGTGAATGTATACCCCATTGAGAGGGCTGTAACGAAAGAAACCGCATTAAATATAAATACAAAACATATTATCAGTTATATCGGTGAAAGACAATTACCTATCGCCACAGTTATTATACCACCAGCCCCCACTAAACCATTCTGAAGCGCAGTTGCTTTTCCATAGGTCATAGTCACGATCATAAGTGGTGAACTTCATATTTCTGCTATAATCCAATTGGTCTTTTGTGTCTGTACTACCAGAGAAAACACCCAGTTTGTACATCCTGTACTGATCATCTTCCCCCGAAATGGCGAACTCATCGTATCTGGCGAAGAAGGTGCTGTCATCGTAATACTTCATGTGAATGTAAAGTTCGTGGGGTTGATCGATGGTTAATCTATAGATTTTTTCCAGTCCAAAGAAAAAGTCGCCGTCCCAGAAGTCTCCAAACCCGTTTCGGTACGTGTTCCAATCTCTTTGGAACTCCACTCCGCCTTTAATCCTTTGTTGTATTACGGTCCATCCTGGACCTGCGATATCAGAGTTGCAAAGTACCTCGAAAGTGTAACTATCGGAAAGTGAGATATTATGCACTCCCGACCTATCTCGGGCAACGCAACCCTTGGCCATCTTCTTGTCTTCTTCACTCTTCAAATACTTTTCATATTTATAAATTTTTTTAGCATATGTAATTGCCTTTTCCTTAAGTTGAGCCAACTCTTTAGTTAGTTCCATTTCTTTTTTATCATTGGCAGCACATTTGATCGGTTGTTCATTATCTTTAAGTTCATTAATTCCCTTTGTTAGTTTCTCTATCAACAAGTTCGTCTGTTTCTCCCTAGATTCTGTTATGTCTATGTGCTGCTGCAAGGATTTGATGAACCGTACGTTAGTAAGGTCCTTGTCTTCAAGTAACTTTACAATTGTATCCTTAGAGGAACAATTTCCAACTTCTATTCGGAATTGAGTCAGTTCGTTTTGCAGTTTTTCAATTTGATCATTCTTGCTTTTTATTTCTGCATTATTCTTGTTAATTTTCTGATTAACCTGTTCAAAATATGCTATTACTGGGTTAATAACTTTGTGTGCATAGTCCCCACACACTACGTCACTTCCATAGGACTTGCGACAAGCCTATCAAGAGAAATAACAAATTTCAGTTTGGTCAGTTTTTTTGATGATATTAATACGTAAGTCTTATAAATTTCTTACTCACCCGATCGTATTCATCTATCTCGAAACGTCCTTGCGTGTCCCGAAACAGGATCGGGCAGAGGATGAGAAGCAATATTAGTCGCATTTGAAAAGAGATACGTATATTTATACAAACTTTAGACTCAGACTGGACTGAAATGATATTTTCCAAGCAGATTCGCGTCTTTTATAGCGCAGAAATAATAATTTAAATACAATCAATTTATATTATAAAATATAATATACTTTATCTCGACCCAAGTCCGGGGAAAAAACGTTTTGATTTGGGTTATTCGAAAATAAGTTCAATGTATAAATATATATGTATATAATTGATTTGGAGTGCAATTGCTGGGGATTTCTTTCTGGGTTCCTGAACATTTAAATAACGGAAAAAATATTTGCACGCTTCGCGGGCAGTGAAAGTTGTCAACATCCACTTTGATCCATCCCTCCCCCCTGGTACGCCCACTTGACTTGATTTCTACTCTAGTTTTTCTTTTCAATTTTCTTTCTTCTATTTCTATTTCAATGGCGTGTGCAGGGGGAGGCAGCGAAAGAGAGAGAGAGAGAGATCGACCAATCGGCGGAGAGAAGCGCATTTGGCCATATATATAAGTCTGGCAAACACTGTGGCGCGTATCTTTGTATCTGATGCATGTGCATGTGCGAGTATCTTGCATCTTGTATCTTGTATCTTGTATCTGTCGCTTTTCCTCGCCGCTGTCAGGTGTGAAGTAGGTGGAGTTTTGTCTCGTGCTCGCAACATCAAGTTGCATTTCGATTTGCTCGGTTGGTTTTTTCACTATAGTCGGGTTTACGATTACGCAGCAATTGTGAATACACTCATGGGGGCATTCATTGTTTACGATCTAGTTACTAGTAAGATCCGCTTACAACAAACGAATAAGACCTTATAGAGGGATAACTATACAGAAATAAAAGCTGAGGTTTCATATACATATATATACTGATTTTCAATGAAGAAATAATGTATGTTTTTATGATCGTATGTCAAGGAAATTTTTGTATTATGTTTGTTTAATGATAAGTATTGCGGATACCAAAAATCAATATTCTAGTTTTAAAATTACGCGTAATATTTAGATTTTATTAATTTGCGAAGGCGCAGAGGGGCGTGGTTTAAATCTTTAAAAAATCGCAATACTCAGGAGAGTTAACACAAAGTTTGTTCTCTCTAGCTTTTTAATCTCTGAGATCTATATGTTTATATAAACATAGAAATAGACAGGCTCGGCTCTTGGAGCTGATTAAATTAAATATGCATACTATATATTATTAGAACGATTAATATTATAAGTTTCATTGATAAGTTATTTCTTATGAAACAAATAAAAGACGAAAATTATAAGTAGATTCGAATTTATTCGGATTAACACGTACATAACTTTAGGGTTTTTCTCAATGAAATTTTGTTTCAAAAAAAAAAAAAAATCTCTATGTTATACTATACTATATATCATCTGATTTGGCCAATGCATCTGCTAACACTCAATCGAAATGGCCGCACGCATTTAAAAATAAACTCAAAACAAACTGTTCATTACATTTGCAAACAGGCCGCGTGTGCTATACTATACTATACCATACTATACTATATAACATAGAGTAGATAGTACTAGGGTAGAGAAGGGAAGTATAGAGGGTAGAAGCGGGGGGGAACGACGACAACGAACGCATAAATTGCAAACGCTGTCGCGCTGCCAATGGAGCGCAATAATTCACAAATAGCAACAAAACATCGCAGCGTCGCGTCGCGTTGTGCACGAACTGCAACTGCATTGCCATAGTCCCAGTCCCAGTCGTAGTCCCCAGTCCCAGTTCCACTTCCCTCAGTTACCCCTTAGTGCAGTAAAACCCCTACCTCCTCTCTTAACCGATAACTTGCTGCTGCCTCTGTTCTTCTTCTGTTTGAGGTATCGCCGTATCTTATAGAGTCTCGCCCTCGCCCTCTCTCTCTCTCTCTCTATCTCTTTCCCTATATCTCTGCTCTCTCCCTACGTTCACGCTTCCTCTCGCGGGTTCAAGGTAGTTTAGTTCTCGCGCCTCACACGATCCGATCCCGCACTCGCACTCGCTTTCATTTTGTTTTGTATTCGCAGTTGTACTCATAGTCTCTTATTCATACTTATTCATACTCATACAGGGTTCGATTCATTTTGATTTATATCGATTTTGTGTTAACTTCTTTCTAATTGCTGCTGCTCTCTCTTCATCTATATCTCTCTCTTTTTTTCTCATCTTGTTGATGTTCTTGTAAAACCCTGCGATTAAGCAGGGGTATATTAACTTTGTGGGAATGCATGTCACAGTCTGTCTGTCTGTCTGCCTGCCTGTCCGTACCTGTCTGTCTGTCTGCTAGTTTATTTATAAGCAAAGATCTCGGCTATTACATTAGCTAGAGATGCCAAATTTGACATCAAGGTTCCTGTATATCATATGCGGATATGGTTTATTTAAAATATCATGTGTCAAGCCCACCGTCTAAGCTAGTAACTATTTTTCGATTATAAAGCAGAGTTTTCATATGTTTGATATAAAAACCTCTTAAAAATTTTCATATCATCGTATAAATAAAACAAGGTGTTTTTTACATAAGTAAAAGAAAAATAAACATAATCAGTGAACTAACAATAGACAAGTCTTTAAGTTAAATGTAAATAATGACAAAAGGATAGACATATAGAAGAAGCCAGGCAGACCTGGTACAACTGATGGATAGAAAGACAGAAATATCGAAATATCTATTTAGTTGATTATAGAAAACTTTCACGCTTTTCCAATTCAATTCATTTTAAGTGTTTGAAGGGTATGTCAAGTGCGTATACTTTCAAAGTAAGATGCACACTGAGAACTAACATATGTTTCCCTATTGAGTTTATTGTAAAAAAAACTATTTAGTTCTCGATTCGAAAACGATGAGATTGACAAATTAATAAAGAGGCTAGAGAGATAGCTAAGCAGCCTGACGAAAGGAGGGTCGACTCGGGGGGAATACGGGATATATATGGATGGCATTAGAGACAACCTGAGGGGGAATGCACGGGGGTCTTGCCACTTTACTCGTGCTTGTAGATTGTTAATGGATCTGGCCGTTTAGGACAGCAGTTCGACACTCACGACAGGCCTCGATGTGGGCTGCACCCCTTGCTCCAACTGTGAGTGTGTGTGTGTGTGTCTGTGTGTGAGCCGCACGCTTGCCGAGACCTTGATCCCGCATTAAAAAGTTGGCACGTCGTGCTGGAGCAACAAAAAGAACGAAGCAGGCAAAAAGAAACAGTGCGAAAAGATAAACGACAAGAGAGAGAGAGAGACGAAGAGGGAGTAGGAGGAGGGAGTAGGAGGAGGGAGCAGGAGGAGGGAGCAGGAGAATGTAGGAGAAGGGGGCAGATACAAAATGTGGCCAGTTGCCTGCGCCGAAATGAGTGGAATGGGTTGGCGATAGAGGGGCAGCATTAGGCCAAGTGAAGGGGGCACTACTTTCTCTCTCTCTCTCTCTCACACTCAATCAGCCGCTCATGATCTTTATGGTTTTTTTTTTTATTGTTTTCACTCTTCTTTATGCTTGGCATGGTAATTAATAGAAGTGCAAGCCTGGAAAAAAATACGCTATACTATCTATGATAGAACAGGATATAAACAGTGTAGGGTATACAAAAAATGTATATACCGTTATTACTTATTACTCCACTTCCCCTTCTTCTTGCAGCTACAACAAAGCACTGTCAAAAATCAAGAAAAAAACCTGTCAATTTGAAAGGAAAATCGCAGAACTTTCTCATGCCCGGAAATGTGCGATATACGTGCAGATATGTGAGGTAGATCCTCGGGCAAAAGAACAGAAAAAAGGAGAACTTGAAAAAAAAACCAACTGGAAATTCGCAAAGCAACATGAAGCGAAACAAATGAAACACGCATAGAAACAGAAAGAAATAACAAAAAAAAGAAAATAAAAACGTATACAAAGCAAAACACTTCAAAAATGTGCAACTCAATTCAATAAGGAGAGAAGCAGCAAAAAGACGCAAAGAAGAACGACAAAAAGAAGCAGCAGCAACAGCAACAGCAGCAACAGCAGCAGCAACAGCAGCAGCAGCAACAGCAGCAGCAGCAACAGCAGCAGCAGCAGAGTAAACAACAACAAAGTGAGACAGCAACAAAAATGGCCATAAATTTCTCGGCCTCCTTCGCGGCGTGCATTGCAGCCGGGCTGAAGGTTCCCCGCCAGATCATGTACTGCATCACACAGGACACGGGCCAACCGTATGTGCTGTACAAGGATTCGCAGGATGCGGAGCGCAATGCAGGGGCCATTGGTGCCAGTGCAGCGCAATGGGGCAGCGACATGTATCCCAATATACAGCAGCAGGCGCAGCAACATCTTAGCGCACAGCAGCAACAGCAACAGCAGCAGCAGCAGCAACAACAGCAGCAGCAACAGCAGCAGCAGCAACAGCAAAACGCCACAGTCGCTGCGCAGGCAGCAGCGGCGGCAGCAGCTGCGGGTCAGCCGCAGAGTCCGCCCGGTGGTGGTGGCCCCGAGTCCAGGGACAATGGCAGCGGCGATGGACGCCAGCAGCAGGTGTCGCCCTCCTCGAGTCCGTATCCGGTGCAGCAACAGCAGCAGCAGCGCTCCAATGGCAATGCCGACGAGGATGCCATGAATCAGGTAAGTAGAGCATAGCTCCGATATATATCTCCATCATACTAATCCATTCCACTTGCAGCTTGCCAATCAACAGAACTCCGCGCCAAATCCAAACCAAAGCAGCAACGAGCCACAGCATGCGGCCACGAATGGCGGCGGCAGCGATGCTGCGCATGTGCAGCAGAATGGCAGCAGTGCTGGGCAGGCACAGGGTGATCCTAGCAATGGCTTCCAGACACCCGATTACTATACGCCGCGTGGTCATGGAGCTGGGCCGCAGGGCGGCATGCTGGCGCCACCTGGCTTCCCGCCACTGCACTATCTCAACAAGGGCGTGCTGCCCATGGAGCAGAATGGAGGCGAGGCATATGCGCTGCCCGAGCTGCTGCCTGGCCAAGGACAACAGCAGCAGCAGCAGCAACAGCAGCAGCAGCAGCAATCGAATGGAGCGCCACAGAATGGCAGCCAGGCGAATGGCGGCGGTGGCAGTGATGGTGGTACACCCGTTGGCGGTGCTGCTACTGGAGCTGGAGCTGGCGGCACGGGCACGGGAACGGTTGGCGGCGGCGGACGCAATGGCCCGGGACGTCCGCACAAGAATAAACCGCATAGCGATCTGAGGCTATTCAAGTGTCTCACCTGCGGCAAGGATTTCAAGCAGAAGAGCACGTTGCTGCAACACGATCGGATACACACGGACGCCAGACCGTTCCCGTGCTCCGAGTGCGGCAAGAGATTCCGCCAGCAATCGCATCTGACACAGCATTTGCGCATCCATGCTAACGAAAAGCCATTCACCTGCCCCTACTGCTCGCGCAGCTTCCGGCAGCGGGCGATACTGAATCAGCACATACGCATCCATTCGGGTGAGAAGCCCTTCGCCTGCCCCGAGTGCGGCAAGCACTTTCGCCAGAAGGCCATCCTCAATCAGCATGTGCGCACCCACCAAGGCGAGCGACAGTTAACAAATCAAACATTTATGTTATAGCGATAACGATATCGATATATCGTCTATCGCTGTATTGCATTAGGGCCAGCTAATCGACCCCAGTCTATATATACATATAATACGATCTGCTGCGATCGTATTGATTCCAAAAATTAATAACGAAATCCTTTCGACCCACAACATTTGCAGCAATGCGAATCCCTTGCAAAATTGAGTGATATTTTGGCCAAAAACAAAAAGAAAAAAAAAAAAAACAAAAACTTTTATAATATATAGAAATCTATAGTTGTTTCCTTTTAAACGCAAAAGTTTGTTGACTTCTTGAATAAGAAATAATTTGTAATACACATACCATTAGTATTATATGATATAATATGGTATGATATATTGAGAAAACCCCAGAGCACTGTTCAAAATAAATCACAAAATCGAAAACAAAAAAAAAAAAAAAGTATCGAGAGAGAGAGATAGAGAAGAAAGTCAACAAGCTTTTTAAAAGGAAACTACTACAGTTAAGATCACATAAGATAGCTCTCTAGTTCAGATGATGTTAGGTGACCTATCAGTTAAGATCGATGATGGCTTAAAGCCAAATTTAAGCGCTGCTAACAGTGGAAATCTTTGGCTTGATTACTTTCATGTGCAACCTATTGCGACGACTGCGGATGAACACGTCCCCCCTACAGATGTCTCGCCGCATCTCATCTTCAAGAATGGACCCCATCCGACCCTATGGCCATCGGACGTACCATTTCCGGGTGAGGAGAACGACTCGAAGGGTGACATTGCGATTGTCGGCGGCGCTGGAGGACCTGGCAGTGGTGGCGGCGTAGGAGGCAGTGCTGGTGCTGGTGGCGGAGGTTATCATGACGATGATTCACAGGGTACACCCGATGGCAGCGGTGGCATGCATTATCCCTCATACTTTAAGGATGGCAAGGGTTAGTGTACTGTGATTCCTTATCCAAAGTTCAGCTAATAAGCCTTACCCATTAATCAGCAGGTCAAAAAATTCTACCCGAGGTACTGCAGCATATTGGAGTGCGACCCGCCAACATGCCACTCTATGTGCGTTGCCCCATCTGCGACAAGGAGTTCAAGCAGAAGACAACCCTGCTCCAGCATGGCTGCATACACATCGAATCGCGACCCTATCCCTGTCCCGAGTGCGGCAAACGATTCCGCCAGCAGTCCCATCTCACGCAGCATCTCAGGATCCACACGAACGAGAAGCCCTTCGGCTGCATGTACTGTCCACGCTTCTTCCGCCAGAGAACCATTCTAAATCAGGTGAGTTGTGGTTTCAAATTTTAAAGGAAGGTACCAAGCCTCCAGTTGATAGGGAAATTATAAAGGTTCCAAATTGTAAAGGTAGTAAGCCTCAAGTTGATAGGGAAATTATAAAGATTTCAAATTGTAAAGGTAGCAAGCTTCAAGTTGATAGGGAAATTTTAATTTTATTATTTTATTATTGAAACTTTGAAGTGCGTATTTATTCACAAAGATTTTTAGGCTGCATATTTCGAGTATTTATTTAATTTTTAATCTGCCTTAGACCGGATCATCATTCTCACTTCTTTCAGTGGTTTGTATTGTGGGATCATCCAATAATTGCTGTCATCAGCTTTCTCTCCGGTAGAATAGTATCTACCATTTAAATTGCTGTAAAAAAAGAAATCTAATAAGTATTTATGCAAAGGATCTTAAGTTTTGAAGACTTACCATTCGGCACAGTGATAGTACCACCAGCCTCCATGCCGTATAGTTGCGCAAAAACCATCATTATTGTCAAGATCATATGTTGAGAATGGTTGATTTTTATGATAACTCATAGAGTCTGTTGAATTACCAGAATATTGTCCCAACTTAATAAGACGGTATCGATCGTCTTCACCGGAAATGGCAAACTCATCGTATCTAGCAAAGATGTTGCTGCCATCGTAGTTCCGCATGTGAATATAAAGCTCGTGGGGTTTATCGCTGGTTAATCTGTGGATTTTTTCCAGGCCGAGGAAAAAATCCCCGTCCCAGAATGCCCCAAAGCCATTTCGATATGTGACCCAATCCCTATAGAAGTCTACTCCACCGTTGATCCGTTGTTGTATTACGGTCCATCCAGAGCCCGCAATATCAGAGTTGTTACACAGTACCTCGAAAGTGTGATTGTTTCTGAGAGTTATGTTATGAACTCCAGGTGAATTAAGGGCAATGCAGCTTCTTGTCTTCAGGTGTGAACCTGACATACGATAAGCCTATCAAGAACACAAATTTTTCGAATTGTTCGCTTTATGTTCTACTTTCGGTTTCCTTAACAATTTTCTTCTTACCGGATTCGATTCAGCTGGAACTGATTGTCCTATCGAGGGCTGCAACAAGGGCAACAAGAGGAGAAACACAAATTTCGGACACATTACTCTTTCCGACTTTCACAGATTTTGAATAAACTATTGAATTAAAAGTGCGATCTTTTATAGCTCAGCTCGAGCTTGAGACTGGCCTGGGCTGATAGTATTACCAGCCTTATAGCATCGGTCTGATGATAACACGTCAGCGTTGAATTAGAAATGATCCTAATAAAATCGGGGGGTTTTCTTTGACGTTATCAATAGTTTTTGTTGCATTATTTATTTAATAATTTATTAATATAACAAATAAATTTGGAAGGTATTTATATGTTGTTCTCAAAGTATTTTTGGACGAATCATCATCTTGACTTGCTTCAGTGATTTGTAATCGCGATAACTCCAATAATTAGTTTCATAATTTGAAACTTCCGTTTTATAGTATCTACCATTCAGATGACTGCAACAAATATATTTATATATATTCTATATATCGTTAAGTTAAGGTCGGACTTACCTTTCGGCACAATTGGTGTACCACCATCCACTATGCTGTCTTTGTGCACAATTAAAAGAATTCCAATTATCATTGTCACGATCATATGTCGAGAACTTCACATCTTTGTGTTTACTTAATTCGTCTGTTGTGCTACCAGAGAAATTTCCCAATTTGATGATTCTATATTGATCGTCTTCATCCGAAATGGCGAACTCATTGTATCTGGCATAGAAGGTGCAATCGTCGTACCGCTGCATGTGAATATAGAGCTCGTGGGGTTTCTCCATCGTTAATCTGTGTATCTTATCCAGGCCGAGGAAGAAGTCTCCGGCCCAGAAGTCCCCAAAACCATTTCGGTACGTGATCCAATCCCTATTGAATTCTACTCCGCCTTTGATTCTTTGTTGTATGATGATCCATCCTGGACCTGCGATATCGGAGTTACACATTATGTCGAAAGTGTAATCGTTGGAGAGAGTGATACTCTGCACACCCGATGAATCTATGCCAACGCAACTATTTGTTTTATTTTTCTGGATTTCTTTTTCTTTGTCAGCAAGTACATCTTTCTGTTTTTTTAATTCTGCTTCACATTGTTTCACTCTTTGTGCTTCTAAATTGATATTCACATTCATCTCTGATATCTCTTTATTTTTTTGGTTGATCTGTTGTCTCATAGTTTCTATTTCTCTTGATTTACCAACAGATTCTTCTTTGACTTGTGTTTCCAATTGAAGAATCGTTTTATCCTTAGCGGAAATTAATTCCATTAGATTTTTTAATTCCATTTCAATTTTTTTCACTCTTTCCGCATCAATGTTGGAATTTACTAACCTACTTAAATCGATTTGTTGTTGCAATGCTCTTATCAACACCCTATTAGATTGGTCTTTGTCTTCAAGTGATTTTATAATTTTATCCTTAAAACTTGCATTTTCCACTCGAAGTTGACTCACTTCTCTTTCCATTTCATGAATTTTCTCATTTTTCATTTCCATTTCTGCGTCATTTCTTTCGATCTTCTGATTAGCCTGACCAAAATATGCGATCATTGGTTTTATTATTCTGTATGCGTACATCCCACACTCTTCCTCCAATTGGGGAGACATACGACAAGACTATTAGAATTAAACAAACATGTTGATTCCATTCTAGTCACACCAAATTATTTTATTCTTACCTGATTAGATTCAGCTGCGATTGCTAGTCCCATCGATGGCTGAAGCACAGCCACGTAGAGAAGAAAAATATATATCATATTCATTTCCCGTTGAGAGTTTCTCAGAAAACGATTTAAATACCTTTCTGAGCACAGTATTAAAACGGTCTATGATATTTTGTATGTCATCTTCTGCCATATATAGCTCATCTGACTCATGAGACTGGCCTGGCCTGATAAGACCGAGTCTAATGTCAGGGGTGAAGCAAACATGACCTTGATACAATCGGGTATTTTTTTTTACGTTATCAAAATGTTTGGTTTCTGCTGTTTCATTTATTTATTAATTGAAAAATTACAAAAAAAAAACCATAGAATATGGCATATGAAAAATTTGGAAAGAATTTAAATGTTGTTTTTAAAGTATCTTCGGCCGAATCATCATCTTCACCTGCTTCAGTGATTTGTAATTGTGCCAACTCCAATAATTGGATTCGAGAGTTGTCGTTTCAGTTGAATAGTATCTGCCGTTTAAGTTGCTGTAACGAAATAAATCTCATATTATTATTATATATGGAAATCATTTTAACGATCAAATCGAAACTTACCATTGGGCACACCAGTTGTACCACCAGCCTCCTTTATGAAACGCTGCGCAATTGTGTTTATTAGATTGATCGTTTACCCGATCATATGTTGAGAACTTATGGTTTAAGTGTTCCGCCATTTCGTTTGTTGTACTACCAGAGAATACACCCAAACTGATGATTTTGTATTCATCGTCTTCACTCGAAATAGCGAACTCATTGTATCTGGCATAGAACGTGCTGCCGTCGTATTTTTCCATGTGAATGTAAAGTTCGTGGGGTTGATCTTTGGTTAAGAGATGTATTTTTTCCAGGCCGAGAAAAAAATCCCCATTCCAGAAGTCTCCAAAGCCGTTTTTATATGAGACCCAATCTTTATAGAAGTCCACTCCACCTTTGATCCGTTGTTGTATTACGGTCCATCCAGAGCCCGCAATATCATTGTTACACAGTACCTCGAAAGTGTGATTATTTCTCAGAGTTATGTAATGAGCTCCTGGTGAATTTAGGGCAACGCAGCTTCTTGATTTGTCTTGGATTTCTGCTTCACATTTTGTTACTTTTTGAGCTTCTTGGTTGATCTTTGCATTCAGGTCTACAATATCATTATTCTGTTTATCTTTCGAGATGTTTAAGAGAATAATCTGGTTCTTCATGGTTTCTATATCTGTTTCTAATCGATGAATAGTTTTTTCCCTAGCAGCTATTATTTCTCTTTGATTTTTCGATTCTATTTCAAGTTTTTTCACTTTTTCGGCATCGTTTGAGTTCACTAATTTAGATAGATCGATTTGTTGCTGCAACGACTTAATTAACACTCCGTTGGATTCGTCTTTATCCTCAAGTACTTTGATCATTTTATCGAAACTTGCATTTTCTACTCGAAGTTGGGACAATTCATTTTCCATTTTATGAAGTTGCTCATTCTTGCCTGCCATTTCCGCGTCATTCTTGTCGATCTTCCGATTAACTTGATCGAAATATGCCATTATGGGTTTCAGCACTTCATGGGCGTACACCCCACAATCATGTTCCAGCTGGTCAGACATACAATAAGCCTATCAAGAACACAAATATTTCAAATTGTTCGCTTTATGTTCTACTTTCGGTTTCCTTAACAATTTTCTTCTTACCTGATTCGATTCAGCTGGATCTGATTGTCCTATCGAGGACTGCAACAAGGGCAACAAGAGGAGAAACACAAATTTCGGACACATTACTCTTTCCGACTTTCACAGATTTTGAATAAACCATTGAATTAAAACTGCGGTCTTTTATAGCTCAACTCGAGCTTGAGGCTGGCCTGGGCTGATCTAACACGTCAGCGATGAACTAGAAATGATCCAAATAAAATCGGACGGTTTTTTTGACGTTATAAAGAGTTTTTGTTGCTTATCAAAATTCATTGTAATTTAGTTTTGCAGTTCTTGGAACTCTAAAAAAATATTTTTCTTCGAATTGTCTAACCTTGTGTAGGGCACAATACATTTATTTCAGTATATATAGTATTATTCTAATGAGCTCTCTCTTTCAGCACTTACGCATCCACACTGGGGAAAAACCGTACAAGTGCGGCCAATGCGGAAAGGATTTCAGGCAGAAGGCGATTCTGGATCAGCACACGCGCACCCACCAGGTAGTTGTAGCCTAGCCGAGCCCCGAGACAATGATCTTATCCACCAATATACAAAATTTCTAATCTATTCTTCACGTATCTCCGCTCTGCCCCAGGGTGATCGTCCGTTCTGCTGCCCCATGCCCAATTGCCGGCGACGCTTTGCCACGGAGAACGAGGTGACGAAGCACATCGATAACCACATGAATCCCAACAGCACCAAGGTGCGCCGGCAGCAGCAACAACAGCAGCAGCAGCAGCAACAACAACAGCAGCAGCAACAGCAACAGCAGCAACAAGTGCAACAGCAGCAGCAGCAACAGGTGCAACAGCAGGTGCAGCAGCAACAGCAGCAGGCAGCTGCCTCCGCTGCCGTCGTTGCCAATCATCTGATGAACGACGTCAAGAGCCTGGCCGCACAGCAGTTCCTCAACAATAACAATCCTGCCGCTGTGGACAACAAAGCGAATATACTGCCGGTGCGCAGCATGGCGGCCAATGTGGCTGCCGCCGCTGCCGTTGCACAGCAATCGGTTGTCAAGAACGAGCTGTATTTCCCACAATGCTATGGCCCGCCCTTCCAGCATCCCTTCCACGCCCAGCAGCAGCAGCAGCAACAGCCGAGTGCGGCGCATGCCAATGGCGGCCCGACGCCGCCGGTTACCGTCACCGTTGCCAATGCGGTGGCGCCGGGTGTGGTTGTGCAACAGAATGCGGCCACCTCTGTGGTGGCCCAGTGACATCCCACCACTGCAGCAGCTGGAGCACAACAACAACAGCAGCAGCAGCAACAACAGCAGCAACAGCAACAACAACAGCAACAACAGCAGCAGCAACAGCAACAAGCGGGAACGGCAACAACAGCAAATCATCATCAGGCACCGCCACAGCAGCCTCCTTCATTGGTAGCTGCAACGGCAGCGCATCATGCAACAGTCACGCCCCCATCAACACACGCCTCCTCGGTGGCGGCACCACAAACGGTCACATTATCGATAACATTGCCGCCACCGCCGCCAACATCGGTGGTGCCGCATCCGCATGCGGGACATGCGTTAACGGGCACACCCAATGGGGGGTGGGGGCACCGCCGCCACCACCGTCGGCCACACTGTCGCATGCGATACCCATACACCCACACATACACTCGATATTCGGATCTCTATGATGTCATCAGTAATCGAACTTCACGCTCTCATTGGCAAACCGGAAAAGGAATCGATTAATAAAAAAGAAACTCTGCAACCATAAGCCACGCCCACTCTTTGAGTATACTGCAAATAAGTTAAATACATATACTACATACTTAACAAATTATTCAGATCAAACGAGAGAACTATACTATATAACTAAAACCCATATTTTGTAAGTTTCACATAGTTTCGATTAGTTCGATAAAATTCTTTTAGTTTCTAAAATGAAAAGAAAAAACGAATTCTGCAACCTTGAAGCGAATAATGTGAATAATTTCTAAAAATTTAAATTAATGTCTACTTTTAAAAACTGCATGATTGAGTAAGTTCCTCAATGGAATTTACAATTTAAGACGCTTCAATGTTGCACGATTACAACCCAAGCAAAACAAGGACGTGTACTAGTCTTTTCGAAAAGGACTCTAAACTCCTTTTATTGAAAGCATAAGCAAGAAAGATTTATGCAAAAAAAAAAAAAAAAAAACAATTGACCACAGAACACAACGTTATACGATTCCTTCTAATAATTTTTTTCGCTTTAAGAACCTACACTTTAAATGGAAACGTATTTATAATGAATTTTTCATCGAGTTATACGATTTTTAGGCGTACGAGACGTGAGAGATGGGAGAGAGTAAGATGAACGCGATGTGACAGGTAGGTTGGGACGGGGGTAGGGAGGGGGACTGCTAGATAAAGGTCTACGGTCGGTGGGTTATGGGTGATAATAGAGTATGTAGGGATGTATGTTGTTTCGAAGGCATAGACGTTGCGCTAAGCTATCATTATGTTTTCATTTATATGTATAGAATCATACAAAATGTATTTCGGCAAACAGACAGCAGCTAATTATTTTTATATGAACACAATTCTAATTTTTCAGTTTTACAAACTAATGTATTGTAGTATTTGAATCTTGATTTGATATGAGATATTTACGTGCATATACCTATACTATACTACATTGTATACCTATTAGTTTTATATTTGAATTATATTCGTACCACAAGCTAGCAAAACATTTTTCTAATTTCAATTGAGATGTGATTTTTTTTAATTATACTTTTAAAGTTTAAATAAAAACCTAAATATGCAATCGAAGAATTATGCAAAAATCGTACGTCATAAGTTGTAAATTGATTTGAAACAAACGTTTGTTGTCTTCCCTAATTGTTTGTGTGTAATTTATGTTGAGTTTTACATAGTTATTACTTATATCTATCTATCTTTAAATATGTAATATGATTAATCCAAATATATCCACACATAGGCAGAACCACAACACAATCCAACAATCCAATCCATCCAACCCACACACCATGTTAATACAAATAGCAAAAGATTAGATTCTGAATCAGATGTGACTCTTCAGGTGCCATAAAAATAAAATGAACAATAGTCAGAGATGCACTCGAAACATTGTTGAAATAATAAATCTGAAGTTCTGTGTGGATATTTTCTGAAAAATCAACAAAATCAAATTTAGTTTCTTATTTAAATTTTCCAATGTACCGTCAAAGCATTTATAATTGTTATTTATCTAAATAGCATCGTATATCATTTGTATGGATGTATGTTTCCTATAACAACAACATCAAAAGCAAGAACAGATCAGCAATGAATAGAACAGAATTAATTAATTATTTAGTTAACGTCGTCGTCGTTTCCCATTTTGCAAGTAATCTACTCATTATTTAATATTTATCTATAACTATTATTATGTAGATCTTATACGATAAGTCTTTGAAATTCGAAATCAAATTTGCGGAAGATTGATTTGATTTGTTTTAACTGTTTTAGTTTATTTTGTAATATTATGTTTGCATATATAGTATACATACTATATATTATTTAATCATTTTTAATAAACCGACCAATAATTACATATATTATTTTTTTTTTTTGTTCTTTCCTATGCAAATCAATGATTTTCTAATTTGTGCATGGAGTATCCTTTTAAACTCTCTCGAAAAAAATTGTTTGGCATTAACCAGGATCATTTTCGGCTTGGGCAAGGCGTCTGATTTTTGTGATAGGCTCAGTTTATAAAACAAAACCCCCTTTTTCGGCAACCAAAATGGGATAACGATATCTGTAAATAGTAAACTTTTGGGCAACAAAAAAATTAAAACGATAACAAAAGTTCGTGCAAAGGTTTTATATAACATAAATAGTTTAAAGACGAAAATTGTTTGGCATTGTAAAAATTTTATTAAAAATTAGTCGAAATTTTAAATGAACACTGTTTAGGAAACATTGAGAATGAAAATCAATTGCATGTTTGGCACGCAGGCAACAGAGCTACAACAACAACAACAACAAGAACAAAAACATCTAGAACAACCAGAATAAGATCAATAACAACAACAAATTATACGATATCCAATATGGAGGCTTTTATTGGAATTAAATCAGAGAATTCCAGGAAAGAGCATGATTTGCTATAAATATGTATATGTATATGTACTACAAAACTACGTTTAGGCCTTTTTAGACAAAATTTTTAACAATTCTTTTTGGCTTTAAATGAAATCGAAATCGAAATCGAAATCGAGATCGATATTAAAATCGAACAAAACAAAGAACAAACACCTTTTGGCTTTAAATCAAAATTATGTTTAGTTTTAGTTAACTAAAGTGAATATCTACTATAAATATTTATATCAATTATGGCAAATTATGCTATAATTCCAATAAAAGCAAAATTTAGACTGAATGTCGCTGTGATAAATGCAAAAACAAAAAAGGAAAAAAAAAACAAAATGAAAAATACGAATGCATGAAACTTTTGTAAAATTTTAGGCATATAAACGAAATTTAACACATACCGTTAATCAAAATGATAACAACATAAATTTAGGCGCTTAAAAATTTATTAAGACAAGAAAAAACAACTAAATACTAATCAAAATTCTCAAAAAAAGGCTCCATTTTCACAAATTACTCAAGCAGACGATAAAAGCTGCTCTCTTAAGTTTTTCTCCATTATTCTTATCAACCTATTTATTGGTTTATCATTTATCCATTGACCTAAAGTTTTTTAGTTCGTAGTTGCAAACCAAAATTTTATAGAGCGAAAACATAGAAGAAGAAGATGTTGAGAACCAGCTGCTACAGTGGAATTCAAGGGGGAAAAAATAAGGAAAATATTATGAAATACGAAAAAACGAAAACTTAAAATAAATTACAACCGGCTTTGACAAAACCCAGGGGTGTAGACTCCGGGGGACCAGTGACCAGGTAGAGACGTGACAAACACAAAGCCTAGACAGATAAAGGGGCTAAAATGAGCTCATTTAAGAGCCAAAATATACAGAAACAGAAAAATATAATAAAAGGCAGAGAGGGAAAGATAATGAAAGAAGCCAGAAGTGAAAATAGTAAATGATATACTAGAACATAGAGCAGATAATTATCGATCATCATCAGATCAGATCAGCATCTGCTACATAGAGCAACACACAAAGTTACAAGCATACCTAACAACCAACAATAGCCCAATTTAAATAACCAAGAGTACAAATACAAGTAATTTTTATAGCAGAAATTTTAATTGCAGTCTCAATAAAGCATCCATTATAGTGCATATATACACTTAAACACTCTCACACACACACACACACAGTCACAAAGGCATGGATATGAAAATGCAAAAATCAAAACTCCACTTGGCAAATCGAAACCTTGAGCAAATCGAAAAATGACAAAAAGAAAAACAAAAAGAAAAGCAAATGAAAATTGCGAAAACTCCTTTCTTCTTAAAACAAAAACGGAAAATAATAAAAAAAATGATAACGAGAGAATGAAAAAGAACTAAACAAGAAAATTATGATAAATGAAAAGTTTCCATTTTATATTTGAGCATAGAAAAAAAATCAGCAAAAACCTCCCAACAGAATAGTTCACTTCCGGCTTACAAGTTCAGACAACCCAATCTAAAAAAAAAAAAACTAAAACAAAATTCATAGTAAATGCCTACAGTAACAACAACAGATACAACAACAATGAAGTAACAACTATGGTTGATATGATCGAATGGCATATGGATAAGGCAGAGCATTGACACTCAGATCTATCCATTTGCCATTCAATCATTCAAACTCATAGAATTGAGTACAGCCGCTTTCGCTTTCTGCAATAGTGATAATAGTTTTTAAGTGAACCATCATCAAGAAACATGAAACAAGAAACAAGATAAAATAGAACTTGAAGCAAGACAACAAAACAGTAAGAGAAATATATAAGTAATAGGTAAATCAACATTGAAATAGAAACGGTAAGCATTAATTTAATGAGAAACTGAAATAATACCATAAACTTGTGTATAACATAAATCTATAATATACATATAATACATATATGATATGATCTGATCGCAACTGATCTGAGACGCCCATGAAAAGCTGTTTGATTTCATGCATTTAATTCGAAACGATTTTTAGTTGAATTCTCAAATATCAACAAAAACAACAACAAGAACAAGATGAATAAAGATGAACATAAACATAGAAAAGAACACGCCATACACTATATACGATATGTATACGTATACGATGTATGTGTGCGTGCACGACCGAAGGATTATAGCATACTTTTTAGCATGCTTGCAATACATAATCTCTTATATTATATGTATGGTGTATTATATTTTTTAACGTATTTAATACATACTCTCGCTCTCTATATATATATATACATGTACGTGTATGTTTATACATATATATAGTATATATGTATACAGTAGATATTACTTATATTTGACGTAAAGATTAAACTACATTGAGACAACACCACAGCCAGCGATAATAGAACCGTACTGAGAATTAATTGTAAAATAGCAGCGAATGATATATATACATATATATATACAAGAAGGAAAACCAACTGTTTTTATTTAATGAAAATAATAAGAAAAACAAGCAACAACAGCAACAACAATAGCCTCGTTAGTTCTTAATGAATACAAAATACAAAACCAAATGAAAATATTGCAAAAAGTTAACAGAATATTATGGTAACTTGACAACCCTGGGCTTAAATACATAGTTAGTAATCGCTAATTTATCAGTTCAAATACTTTATTTGTTCATTATTTATTTATTTATCTATGAATATAATTTCGTGCAACAATCAAAATATGGTTCCTCATTACTTAAATGTAGCATAGAATTGTACAGATCAAATTAATGAGTTCAGCAAAGAACAGAAAAATAACAAAGAAAAGAAACAATACAATATACCCACTTATACTTATAATACTTATAAAGCAGATACTAAACGAAAGCCACAGCAGAACAGTAATTTCAGTAATGAAAATCGGAGAGAAGTTAATATTCTACCTCGGATTTGAACTTATTTATAGATTAATGTTTATGTCAGTTAAGTTTCTGTTCGATTCGTACATTGCCAAATCAATAAATGATTTCGTGTTCCTATAAAACGCCAATATATGTACATACATTTATATATACATTTGTGTATGGAGCTCCGCCCCCCTCCCACGAGAGTCAAGCGATAATGTAATTATTATACCATAGTGAAACTTTTTGCAATACACACAATGTGCCCATAGAACAAGAATAAAGTTTACGATATAATGAAATGACAAAAAGCAAGATGTAAACAAATGATCAAACGATTTATTTATAATTATATTATACTTATACGATGCAATTGTTGTTTTTGCAACACTAACCAAATGAGTAATAGTACCGAAAATATTTTACAGAATTTTTTACAATCAGGAAATAGCATCGGCATCAGCAGAGCAAATAGTTAAAGGGAATACAAACAACAACAGCAACAACAACAAGAACAAGAACAAAAAAATAGCAAAAGTCAAAATACGAAAAAATAAACTCAATTATAGTAACATTTACTTAAACGAAACTCCCCATAAATAATATTTGACTAAGTGTTAAGTGAGAAAGAGAGAATAATAAAATGAAATATGAAAACAAATATTTTTAAAACTTGCGCTCGCTAATGTGCATAGATCATAAACCATAATTAAGTTAAAAGAACGTTGAAGTAAATCGCAAATAGGTATAAAGCAGTACCAAAAGAACAATAGAAGTAAAACTGAACCGAACTCACAGAATTTGTTAAGTTGATATTATGTTTAAAGATTTAACATAAATCGAAGTATGAGTACAGCTTACGCAACGCATACATATGTTTTTTCAATGCTATAGTGCAGTTTGTAATTTATAATTATTATGAACAATTGACAGGGATACCACGTAATAACCATAGAAATAGCTGAGCAACAACAAGAACAATAGCAGGAAATTTGATTTTTGGTTCAGCCTGAAGTTCATCGAGCTCATTGAACATATTACTACAATTCTTATTATTATTATTATTATGATCATATTAATTCGTATTACATATTATTATGAAACTGTAACTGTAACTGAAGATTAAACTGTACATAGGCTCACGTATTATAATTATTACGCGTATAAAACCAGATACAAAGCTGCAATAGTACCGACGTAAGTAAATCAATTATTTATTATTCTCGTTCTGTACAAACATCAAATCATACAAATAAAAAAATACAAGTAAATAGCTAAATCTTAAGTTCCAACTATGCGAACTAACTACATAGGAAGCCAGTCAAGACTCCGCCAGACTAAGAGTTAATTCTTCAGTTGAACGATCGCAACATATCCGCTTACTGGAGACCCCAGTAACCCCAACAACCTAGCCCACATATTATATCTATATTCTTTCCATAATCTGTTATCCCTAATGGTTTTTTTTTATCAGAAAGTGAGAAATATATGCGTTCGATTTGTTGTACGTAACCGGTAACCACAAATCAAATCAAATAAAATCAAATCAAACAAAGCAATAGTGATAAAAGCTGATCAGGTGCCGCAGTAGGAATGGGCGGTACCTGGTACAGTCGCCATAGCCTGATAACAATTGAAACTGACTTACAACCAACAATAAACCAAGCGAATCTTTTGATTTATATACAACAAGCAATATGCAAGAAAAGAACAAACAAATGCAACATATACCGCAAACAAAGCAACCATAGTACAATAAACAATACATTTTTATTCTTATTGAACAGTTTATACAGATACAGCCAAAGCAATAGACAAAAAGCGCAAGAATTTAACAAGAATGTAACTTAATAATATTATCTATATAATTGGTGTACTGTGCGAACCCGAAGCGAAATCAAAATCGTGTAATAAATATACAAATGCAGAGAGAAATCGTCAAAAAGAAAAAAAAAAAAAAACAGAAACCACACACTCATATACATATAAATATATATATATTACAAATATACATATATTTTTTAATGAAGCAAAACTAACAATAGCTAAAACGATTGTTAAACATTTTTTAAGTATGAATTTGTATAATTTATATTCAAGTCATTTGAGAATCAAATAATATATATGAGCCAACAAACGACAACAAATGAAAAGAAAATATATATAAAAAAAACCTTTTTATATTACAAGAGACAACCTATAAAATCTCACTTTACTGGTAAAAAGAACATAATAAATAATTGGTATAAGCAATAAATAAAAAACCAAAAAAATGCACATGAAAAGCAATAAAACTGGCTACAAGAATTGTGAAAAAAATCAACACTTTTGTTTAATGATTTCGTTATCTTAATTCGATTCGCATTTATTTTATTCTGATTTCTAATCTAAACCAATTTTTCATTTTCCATATAAAGTTTTCAATTTGTTCTTTGCACACAACATCTACAAAACAAATACAACAAAAGAAAATTCAAAACTTATCCAACAACTGGCAAAGCAAGTTCGAAACTCAAGTTTTAACAAATATTTGTGGCTATAACAATATCAAAAATAAAAAAGGAATACCCGATAAGCAATTTGCATAATTTAACTAGATTTTGGCTGGATTTACATAAAATGCAATGGCATAAAATATCTCAATAAAAAAGAAGAAAAGAGAGAGAGAGAGAGAGAAAGAGAGAGTAAATTTAAAAGAAATTATATCCTACAATATGCGAGGATCGTCAAGGAAATTTTTGGTTACGATAAAGGGCAACTGTAATGATACTTTAGATGTCAAAAGAAAAAAAAAACAAAAAGAAAACAATGAAAACTAAGCTAAAAATGATGACTTGACTCAAAGGCTAAACATTGAAACCAAAAAATGATGTAAAACAAAACATAAGAAATCTCGGCCTATTCCAAAACATAAGCTCTCGGCTAATACAAACTTAACACTCTCGGCAATTCGAAAATTTAAAAATGGCAACTACAATTTATATTAAATTACATTTTTGGAGCAAAAAAAACCAAAATTTACAAATAAGCCAAAGCATCATTTTTAATTACGAAAACGTTAAGAGGAAAACCAAAAAAAAAAAAAAAAAAACGAAATTTACAGAAAATTTAAGTAATATGTACTAAAAAGTAAAATACTTTAGGTATTAAAATTAAAAGTAATACTAAATTATGGTAAGAGAAAAAGAGAAGGAGAGTATTTATCAATTTTGAAACTGGATGGAAATTAAATACACATCATTACACGAATGCAAATGTGCGAATAAGAAAATAAAAATAACCATAACTCCGAAAAAAGACAACGGAAATATACTAAAAGAGAAAACAGAAATTCAAAATTTTAATTGTTGTAAGCAAAAACCAAAAACCAAAACGAAAATCAAGCTACTTATACACATACTTACATAAATGAGCATATAATCAGCACACTTCTTTCACAAACACACACACAGAGACTCACACAAACACAAGTCCCATCCCACCACCACCGTAAATGACAATTCTGTCAATCCCAACAGCCCACACACACAACAACACAGACACTGGAACAAATACAGACCACCTTACTAACACAGTCAACACTGATACCCACATGCCACACCCACAAACGCCCAACTTTTCATTGGTTTAGATTTTAAGCATAATTTTAATAATGTAATCGTCAGCCAAAGTAAACAAATCAATTTCACGGCAGTCAAAATTGTCCAAAAATTACTCCAATACGCGATTTTAAGACACAAAAATACAAAAAAAAAAAAAAAAAAAAAACTAAAAGAAAAACCACACACAACTATGGAAAAATATTTAAGCGAGTCAAAATATATAATACATGCAAAACGTCGTCTAGTTTAATGTCGTCAAGTTTTACTTTTTGTAATAATTATTAATATTTAAAGCAAATATATATTATACGAGTATAAAACATGGCAAAAGTAAATGCGAACATATTGTCTAACGTATTGTCGACCTACTAATTTCAAAAGTAAACTCCAAAAACCAAAAAAAGGCTAAGCTAATGCCACGGCATGTGCAACCAAAAAAAAAAAAAATTTAAATAATAATGATTAAAAATTAATGAAAAAATGAAACTACAATGAATTTCTGGCATTCAAAATAAAACATAGGAACTACTTAAATTACGACAAAAACAAACACTTATAATTATACAAGAAAAAGCAAAAATGAAATAAATTGAATCTTGTAATATAAAAAAAAAAACATTTCTTGTCTTGTCAGATTACAAATAGTTATATTCAGATAGGATCTCCTAAGACAGTTGTGAGGCTAGTCATGTACGACATATGCTAGCTTCCCAACTGTATTACGACATCCTCTGCATATTTATTGTGTTCTTGTTTTATGGTCTTTTTTGGAATTTGCAGATAAATAATCCAATTGAATGGGACTGAAAGAGGAAGCGTACGTGGTCGTCATAATATTCCGTTTATCTTGTTTCATTTCGCATTTTCTCCGTTGGGCATAATTTTCCGTCTTTGTCAAGTTACCGTAGGCCTGCAATAAATCCACTTCCGGCTGACGCTTTCGCACTCCATCCGTTGGTAGAACCATCTTTTGCTTCTGCCTCAGATGTGGAATCCAATCGTAGATCAATGTATTTGTGGTTGTATAGTTATTGCGCAACTCCTGGCCATCCATTAATCTCAAATTTGATTTAGTACCCTTATTATAGTTACGCATAAGAGTCACACGCCGCTCCAAGAAATTCTTTTTGGGCTCCTCTCCCTTATAGCCAGCATCGCTGTAGCTATCCTGGTTGAGCGTACGATGTTGCTCACAACGATCTGTCGGATTCAGGCCCGGCACAATGCTGTTGGTCTTCTGGGTGTATCCGAATCGTCGATCGAACCAATTGCCAATGAGTACCTGCTTGCTATACGGCTGGAGGGCCAAATACTCCATGAACGCAAAACAAATCAGAAAAAAGGGAAAGCAACACAAGCAAACAAAAAGAAGAAAAATAAATATATAACTAAGTGGGTTGCTAAAATCACAGAGAATAAAACTATATTTTGACTTAAAAGTAACATATGCTAAACAAACACATACACATGTTTGTATGTAAGAATTTTAATGATGTACCAAATTTTTCGCCTTATAAATTTGCGAAATTCCTAAGGTTTGCATTGTTCTTTAGGTTAGACGATCTATAGTGTCAGGCCTTCTTATCATCTTACGGCGCTCTGCAAATTTTGGTTTAAAATCCTGTTTATATGCGGTGGGTGATGGACAGAACGGTTCTTTGCGAATACCAAAAAAGCCAGAGTTCTGATTTCCAAAGGAATCTAGTCGATCCGGTTTCCAGGCACATACAGCCGCAGCAATATCGGCCGGTTTCGAATATTGCTCAGCTGCAACCTTGTATTTCTCCTTGAACATTTTTGGCCACATATCGTACACGAGGTTATTCAAAGACATATAGTTATGTCTGTATTTCTCAGCATCGAGATACTTGTAGGTGGATCGTTGGGCCATTAAGTTTCCAAACTTATTCACCTTACGCCCAATATAGTTGCGTGACAATTCAATTGGTTCGAAGTTTTCCACTGTAAAGTCATTTTGATGGTTTGTCAGATGGCGCTCGCAGGCGGCATCATCGCGACTCTGATCGAGTAATATAGATGGCACTATGGCAGTTTTGCTCTGAGGCAAGTCCGCACAGCGTATATTATACCACAGGCCACTCAGCACGGTGCTGCTGTAAACTGGCTTCGATTCAACGTACGTGTATCGCTCATCCTTCTTTATCTCCTGATCCATGTCAATATCTGCTGCAAGTTTAAAAAATGCAATGAATCAAAAACAAAATTATAAATTATAAATGGAACTGATTGTTAATGTATGTAGATATGTGTGTAACTAAATGTCTACTTTGTTAAAATATATTCATTAAATTTAATTTCCCGCTCTCTAATGATTCGAAAACATCCCGCTTTTGCGCGCTTTGCCACATTTTAGTATTTTAATAATACTCAACCAGTTAAACAGCTGTTTTCGATAGGCATATCGTATTGTAAGGCAAATAATATCGATATATCGATTAGATCTATTCTTTCATCACTAGCTTCCCACACATAATTGCTTAAGCAATCGCATACATGTTTTTATATTCTATTAAATTAACAATCATAAACAATTACAATGCTCGAGGAACTTAACGATGACTGCTGGCTAAAGATTCTAGAGTATGTAGACAAAATAGGAGACCAGCTCGCACTTGCACGGACCTCTAGAAATCTGCGCGGAATTGTTGATTACCATTGGCAGCACATCAAGAAGGCCAGCGTGGACAATCAGCTAATAGAATATTTTGAGGAACATCCTGATGAAATGCACAATTTTCTGCGCCTGGCTAGTGGATCACTAGAGGAACTGGAAGTCAAGCGAGGAAATTTACAGCTGCTGGAGTCATGGAAGTCATATCAGTTTCCCCGTGTGCACAGCCTGAACTGCACTATCTGGAACAGTGATCTTGAAGGTGCCGATAACGATACTCTGATGCTGACTGAATTATTTCCAAACTTAAAGAACCTAACGCTGGAGATGGGCGGTAGTGGGCAGCATTTGTGGCGCTGGTCCCAACTGCAAGAGCTGCATTTACTCTGCTGTGAGTTCCTGGACACATCAACATTTGAGCAAATCTTCAGCACGCTACCATTAAAAAAGGTGACACTACTGTACTATGGCTACAACACCAATCTGGGCGCTGATGTAAAGCCCATCTCCTTGTGCTCCACGTTGGAGGAACTGGTCATCGATGATCACCACTTGCTGGGCGAGTTTATGCACAACCTGTTGAATTTACCACACTTTCGACGTGTCGCCTTCTATACCCGAGACTATTCAGACGGACTTGTGCAATCAGTTTCTAAACTAAAGCCCCTCAGGCTACAATCGCTGCTCTTTAACGATGTCTTCTGGAGCAGCTCTCGTCTCACCGACTACACGTGCAGCTTCACAAATCTACGACGTTTAGTTCTGCACGATGATGACGTCGAGACGAAATTGTTGTACAACATTTGCTCGACACTACCGCATTTAGAGGAGCTGCATTTAATAAAGATGCGGGGACTACCCACACCAACGCAGATCTGGAAAATGGTGGCCGTCTGTAGTAGCCTTAAGTGTCTGAATTTGTCCCACAATGAGTTAGATGAGCAATTCGTTGAGCTGAGCTCTTCCTGCCTGAATAGAGTACTCAATTCGCGTTCGCCCTTAACTCTCCTCCTGCACCACACCAATCTGGCGCGTAATCCCCAAACAGTGAGTCTCAGTATTAATTTATATCTATGTATGATGTATACAATTAACCTTTATTCATTATTTTAGACCCGTGATGCACTGGAGCACCCAAAACTGGTCATATCATTTAAACCCAATGATTTAGAAATTTGGAGCTCGCGCTTTATCGAAATGGAATTTAACTGTACTGCAGATGAATAGTCCTACTTTGACTATTGTTAAAAATTGTCTTTTAGACGAAATGTGATACTTCTTTACTTTACACTTATGTATGTATGTATATGATACATAGTTAATCGTTAGACTAGCCGAATGAAAACTCCTTAATTTATATTTAATATTAATGGCCTATTCTGATAATCTCCTTCATAACTGCAATTTATAATATCTTCCTGCTTCTCTAATTTTTTATAACAACCTATTTCCTTTTGCAATTGAAGGATTCTTAGTTCTTTTTCACCTTTTTTTTTATTTTGGCTTTTAATTAATTTTAAAATGTAAACGCTTTTCATTTTCTGAAATGACCTTCCTTGTCAGTTCTGTTATCTCTTTAAATTGCTTCCCCTGTGTTCTTTTTGTTTTCTTACTCTTGGAGTGCATGAAAGCTACCTGGATTAGATTTAGTAATGGTTGTTATTTCTGTCTTATTTAATTTATCTTACAATTTCCTGTCAAACCAGGCTCAAGTCTTCGAAAGCAGACTAGCAAACTCTGCGATTAAATTTAGACTTAAGAACAAATAAACGCAGCCTAATTTTATAAAATGTTATAAATAAATATTGAGTATTCTTTAAAAATATGTTTCAAATTAAAAAAAAAAAGTATGCATGTAGAACTTATTTTTCCCAATAATCAGACAGTGCATTCCCAACGAAAATGAGACGCTCGGCTTTAGCTGCACCCATTCACCATACTTTAGTAAATCCAGTAAAATAATATTGTGTACTACATAAATTTAGTTTTATTAGTAAATATTTGTTTTCTGGTATTCGGTGATACATATTCATTAGATTGATTTAATTTGTATTATACTCATAGTAGTGAGTTGTTATTTGTATAATTTGTTTAGTATTGTTAGATTTGCAGAGCGTATGTTAGTTTCAATAACTGAATTGTGAAAAGTTTTGACAATTTTCAGTTAGTTGTATTTATGTTTGTTAGATCAACTTGCAATAGTTTTGTTTAAACGAATAGAAACATGTTTAGAGCTCGTAAGAAGTGTGAGAAATATTTTTGAAATACTCGTATCGCAACAATTTGCCCTACACGTATTTATTACGGATATTGATCTATGTGTATGGTATATACTTTTGTGTACATACTTATTTAAGCTTACATTTAATAGCACAGTTAGACATAGTTTTATAGTAATTTTAGTTTTTGGTATTAGATTTAAAGATGAAACAAAAGCAAACATATTCCAGAGTTTTGTACAGTACATATTTAAACAATTAACTAAGATCATTATTTCAAATAATCAAAATATAAGGTTATATTTGAGTAATTGAAAGTTATTAAGTAGTTTGAGCGCATTTAAATATAAAGTCAGTTGTACTCCGAAATCAAGCAGTATGAAGTGCAATAGATGTAATTAAGCCAGAAGTTCTAGAGATTTGCAAATCGCATTTGAGTTATTATTTCGACAAGGAATCTCAGCATCTTGTCCATATACATATATGTACGCGCAATTTTAATACCGATAAATTATTACAATTTATTGTGATGGATTAAGTCAAGCGAATTGCATTTTCGAAATCTCTTAATATCTCCATCGGATATACATATGTAGTAATGTTAATACCTGTTTTATATTTTTGATAAGTATTCCACTAGATGCGTTACTCGTATATTGTTAATTTCATTATTCAGACATTCACATATGCAATAGTTGTAATACATTATTTAAATACTCTTAATTTACTAATTATTGTTACCATTGTGGATGAGATGTAGAAGTGTGTTTAGGTGTATGCGTCGTGTAGGTTATGATTATGAGAGCATCACGTGCTTTGTAGAATGTTAAGTTATAATATTTATTTATTTCCCTTTTTTTTTTGTTATTTTTTGCTTTTTTCCTTTTTTGTTACATTTTCTTTGCCATGATATATGAGTGTGTGCAGTGAGGTGAGAGCTTCGCTTGAACTTGATGTGTGAGATGAGGTTGATACGCGTTCGTAGGAAATTGAAATAATTAGTTATGCTTGGTCCATTAAAGTATACAAGTTTGTAGTAATTATTAACAGATCTTTAGACTAATTGCCGAAAAGGGCTACGCTCCAAGACAAGTACAATTGTGATATGATGCATCTACTTACTGTAAACTTTATCGTTTAGCTATCGAGAAAAAGGTTTGAAAGTTTTCTGAAGAAATGTGCTTAAAAGCTTCGGTGCCTTGAGTGTTGTATATATGTGGTAGTATATAATAAGTATTTAAATCTTTGCGGATTGTTGATGATATGAATCGAAATTATTTGAACCTTTTTTAGATTTTGTTTTTCAAATATGAGTTCAACTGGGTAACAGTACTATAATTGATCGGTTGGTTGAACAAACGTATTTATTTTGTTGAATCTGAAGTAATACTAAATTAATCATTTTATTGATTCAAGATAACTTTGAAAACTTTACCAAAACCTATCTGTAATCAATTTGTATTGTTTACTTTATTGCTTTATTGTTACTGTGAATTTTTGCAGTTGCATGGTAATATTTGATACAACAATTCGTGTGAAGTGTATTTATTGCATTCTTTTATTTAATTGTTGTCCGTTTTTAAACGTTTTCAATTTGCTTTCGTGATTAATAATAAACTTGTTAAGTATGCAAATTTATTTGCCAAAGTACTCAAATATTTATTACGAAACAATTTAAATAAATATTTAATTACTTTGATTTCATCAAAGTTTTTGTTTTCGCTTCATTTTTGCTGCTCCCGCGCTAGAGTTTCATTGTTTGTTGTTTTACACAAATGTTAAATACCGAATAAATCAATCAATTAACAAAATTATTAAAAAACCATTTGCTAAGCTTTGCGTCCTCTGCTCCTACTTGCTTTTCTTCTTGCACATTTCATTTTACATTCTGTCGCGAATCTGTAGCTCCCTTCTCAGATGCTGCTGTTGGCGAAAGACAATGGGATAGGTTAGTAGAAATAAATACGAAAAGAAAGAAAATTGATTATGTTTTTGAATTAAAACTGAAACGTTTATTAAAGAAATACTAGAATACCTGTTCAGCTAATAGAAAGCAAATAATAATAATGGGAAATTTGGCAAAATGTTTTCATTTGTTTTCTTGTTGCTATGTGCTTAAAATAATATCACATTAAAATGTAAAACACTTTGATACGACCTTAAATTCAAAATGTAAATATGTAAATTTAACATAAATTTGTAAGACTATTGCGCACAAATTAGAAAGCCAAATGGAAAGTCAAATTGCATCGCAGTTTATGTGGAAAATATAATATAGATTAAAATATATATGTATATATACCATAAATATTAACTGATGCGCTGAGATATACAGAGAGATTTGTTTCATACAGGATTTACAAATTTTGCTTAAACTCAAAAACTGAATCAGAACAGAATCAGAACTTTAAAATACAAGCTACGTAGATGCAAATTTGTCTACTTACAAATAAAAAATTAGAATTACAAAATTATACGATATGCAAAATTGAAGAAACGCAGCACATAACACTCAATACATTGTAATTTGATATCTTACATGTTGCTACTAAAATATGGAAATCGAGATTTAGTTAGAATTGGGAATTTGGAATTTTTCGGATCATATAAATGTATATGTTGGTTGATGTTGTTTTTTTTGCGATTTTCGATTTTAAATGTAAAAATAAACACACATTTTGTCGCAATTCAATCATCTCTAGTTCGCTCGGTCTCTCTTTTGCTTGCTTTCTTGCTTGCCACGCCCCTTTTGCCAAACGCTGCCACGCTCTTCACTTGGTTTTTGCATAGTTTTGCTATTTTTTTGTGGTTTTTTGTGATTATTTTGTTATTTTGCTGTTGTTGTGTTGGGATTTACTCGGTTTTCGCATGTTGTGGGTGCAACTCATCTCTAGCGCTTGCGTTTTGTCATACAAAATCCAGCTCGGATCGTGTGCTATACATTTTGCGCTCCAAAGATCGTTCGAACCATTTCTTGATCTCCGACACAACCAGCACCGATGAGGTTAGAGTGACCAAAAAGAGTATATCGTATGGCGTCAGTGCCTCCGTCTGGAATACCATTTGTAGGGGCGGAAAGTAGACAACCAACATTTGGCCCACAATCGAGAAGGCAACGGCCAGCAGGAACATGCGATTTGTGGTCAATCCAATGGTGAAAACACTCTTTGTCTGCGACCGGCAGGACAGTGCGTTAAACATATCAAAGAAGACAAAGCAAGTAAAGGTCATGGTCGTGTCCCGTTTCGTCTTGCCCAGCGTTCCGTCGGCCATCTCTCGCTGGAATACCCACAAGGTGCCCAGCACAATAATGCTGGCACTGAGCAGCACATTGACCACAACTGACTTCGTTATCATCGGCTGTTTGACATTGCGTGGCTTCTGCTTGAGCACATCATGATCCACGGGCTCTACGCCCAGCGACTGGGCCGGTGGTCCATCCATTATGATATTGATCCATAGAATTTGCATGGCATTCAACGGATTGGCGATATCCATTAGTGTGGCCAATGCAATCAGGGCCAGAGCAGCAATGGATGTGCTCAGCTGAAAGCGCACAAAGTTTCGAATATTATAGAAGATGCCCTTGCCCTCCTCGATGGCAGCACTGTTTGTGGATAAAGAAAATATCAATGGGATAAGATATATATATATTATATAGGATTGCTTACATAATGGTGTGGAAATCGTCGTTGACCAATATCATATCGGCCGCCTCCTTGCACACATCTGTTCCATTCTTGCCCATGGCAATGCCAATGTCCGCCTTCTTGAGGGCCACACCATCGTTAACTCCGTCTCCGGTCATGCCCACAATGTTGCCCGTACGCTGCAGCGACTTGACAATCTCCAGCTTGTGTCTCGGCGAGACGCGATAGAAGACGCTCACATTGTTCGCCACCTTGTCCAGCTGATGCTCGTTCAACTGATCGATCTCCTGCCCCGACAGCGTCTGATGGTGTATGGTATCGATGCCAATTAAGTTTGCTGCAAGTTTACAGAATATTAAAGTAAAATATTAGTTAAAGACATCCTAAATAAGTAAGGGCATACACAGGCAATTCAGCTAAATAAACCTGCACTAATCCTGGAGTAATCCTTTACCTGCTTTAAGCTGCAGAACAAAGGAAAACCAAATGCTTTTCATGGCATTTTCCAAGCAATTGACGACAAACTTTACAAAAGCAACAGTTGAGTTAACGGAAACGGCAGAGGGGGGGACTGGGAACAGGGCAGGGTAGCAGGTTGAAGTTGGAGTGAGAAGAAACAATTGTTAATTTGCAAAAGGGGAATCAATTTCGGGAAAAGCTTCAAGAGACAAGACACAAAACTCCTCTGGGTTCTCCATTTAAAGTTCTATCTATATACAGGCACTTGGGTGCATTTATGAAGTGTAGCAGAAGAGAGAGTGGGAAAGAGAGAGAGAGAGAGCGAGCGGATGTTTTGCAAAGTCGCGTCGCCATTTTTCATTATGGCGCCCTCTGCGTATTTGTCTTGGCAAGTGCCAGGACGATCTCTTCGTCCTGTTTATACAAAATTTCTCAACCCAAAGCGCAGTGAAGTAAATAACAACAAAAGCAGCAGCAGCAGCTACAAAACAACAACAACAACTGCAACTACAACTACAATAAGTTTGCACACACAATGAGCGAAAATGTGTGGCAAAATGAGCAAAAGAAAACGTAATTAAAACGCATTCACCGTCCTCTTCATCATCATCAACATCATCATCATCTCTCTTTGTGCGTTCGCTGGGCGAGACAATTAAAAGCAGCGTTGCAGCCAACCAAGGGATATCTTTTGCCATCCACTTCCTGCAGCAGGAAATGGCAAAGGTGGACATCCTACCGCCCCCTCCCTGTCCCCCTCCCCTTCACCTTATTCAAGCCAACAAACAGTTTCCATTTTTCAGGCAACATCTTCGTCGTTTAGCATGCTCTCGTTGCCAGCTAAATTGAAATTAATGCAACGGCTTCACCAGAAGCAGTTGGCGGTCGCCATTTTACGACACACCCAACCACGCCCTGCTGCCGCCTCCCCCTGATCCCTGACCCCTTCACAACGCCACCTTCAATTCTGTATCCATTCAAGTGTCATGGCAAATAGTTTACTCAGAAAATGAAAAAAAACGAAGAGCAAATTCATTTTTAATATTTTTACGCGTAGCCATACCCTGTAGCCATAAAACTCCGCACAGCAGGCATATCTGACCTCACAAATACCCATGTCTAAGGCCTTATAAAGCACATCTCATTTGGGTCACAGTAGACGTAAAAAAAACAACACAACCTCGAACAAACCCATTTTCCATTTGCAGTTATGGCGTCAGAGATGAGCTGGGAGACACCTGTTTGCAGCGATTTCATCACCTGTCATTGACCGCAATAACCCAACAACAACAACGGCGACAACAACGCAGAGATAAAGCATAATCGAAAAATATTTCCAATATCTATGTATGGAAGGAAAAAATGCAATTCCGAATGGATTTTCAATTTCTGTCGCTGACAACTGCAGCGCATCATCTGCCAACGTTAGTTACAAGTTTTTCACAGTTTTCCACACAGTCATCAAACGGTGCCGCGTGTTTATGAAAACCAAATGATAAAAAAAACCATATGATAAAAACAATGTGAAGTTTTGACACCATTTCGAATGTATCAAAAGATGCATAATTGAAAATTCATTTTGTTTAGTTTTCGACTTTATATAAAGGGTAAAAGGGCAAAAAATGAATCATAGAACATATAATAATAAACAAAATATTATAAATATAAAATACACAAAGAAAAGATATCGTAAAATAATTAATAGTTTCTAAAAAGATCTCAACAAGAAGATAAGTAAATTAAAGAGAAAGAATTGCTTTCGATTAAATTTTCCATATATCGTAGTAAGTTTATATTCCTAAAACTTAATAGATTGATAAATCATTATATAACATTATTATAAACAAAATTCTAAGAAAAACTGAGTAACTTCACAACAGAAAGAAAAAGAGAGAGAGAAAAGTTTATAACAATATAAATATGATTATTAAAGAGTTCAAAAGATATATGTATTCCCTCCGACATAGAGCACACATGGTAATTGACTAACGGAGGGTATATTAGATCCAAAAAAAAAAAGAAAGGGACGAGACATAGAAAGAACTTTATAAACCCAGCACGACAGTTCAAACAAGTTGTTGGTCAACTTTGTTGCTTGATAAATGCCTGGAAAAATTGCACAAAATACCCCAAAATGCACATGGTAACTGTGTGTGTGTGTGTGTGGGTGTGTGGGTGAGTCTTTAGCTATATGTATGTAGTTGACTTAGGATCGAGAGCTATTCGTTCTGACGCAGACAAAGTTGCACTCAAAATGAGTGCAAGAGTTAACGAAAACTTTGTAAAGTTTTCATAACAGAAAATTGGGATAGCAAAAAAAAAAGAAAAAAGGAATTGGGGGAAGGTTTTTACAGAGAAAACCGCAGGCGAAAAGCGGATTAGAGAACTTTTCCGAGATGCAAAGGAAATGCAAAAAAAATGGAAAATAAAAAAAAAGAAAAACGCGTGCAACAAGCGGCAAGCTTGCCACTTGACTTGCCACTTTGATGATATGCGCCAGAAAAATCAGAGAAACATAAAAGACGACGACGATGAGAACAACAATGGGAAGAAGAAGAACGCAGCTGAAACGAGAACAGAAACAACTTGTAAATGAAAGTTCTCATTTGGTAATGGAAATTCGGGGCGTGGCTGTGGGCGTAACTGTGCAAGTGACATTTGCATCTCTATCGGCAGGGAGCAGGACAAGCGGATAAGGAGACGGAGGGGAGAGAGAGAGAGAGAGGGAGAGTCGCAAGGGCGCCATGTGTATTCTCTTCTTCTTCCTCCTCCTCTTGCTGTTTATTAAGCGACTTTCGTCGTGTACGTGACAATTCTTTCAACGCTGCTGCACACTGACTTTGACTTCCGCCTGCTCCTCCTCCTCCTTTGGCTTCTTCTGACATGGCAATCGCTATCTCTGTGTGTGTGTGTGTGTGTTTGTGCTTGTGTGATTATCTCTGGCTTCCGTTTTGGGTTGCTACTGATGCTGCTGGGAGACAACACATCCTGCCAACACGAGCAGGCTGCCCGATTGATGTGCCACGCCCCCCTCGCCTCAGCTGATTGTCTCCGCATTGGATTACAAGTGCATTTCGGAGTGCATTTCGCTAATTGGATGTGTGTCAAGTTTGGGAGGAGGAGAACAAGCAGGATTGCCCCCCAAGGCGTGATGCAAGTCCGGAAATGTGGCATTGATTAAGATTTACTCAAGTGGGAAAGGATTGTCCCTCCTAATTGTCTATTTAAACGTGACCAAAAGCTGATAATGCCCTAGATAGATGCCTGTGTGTACTTTAGCTAGTTTATTTCGATATTATCGATAGGTTTAGGGTTGCCATATCTACTTAATTATGAGATTCTTATATGTTCTTGAAGGTCTAACACTGAGAGAGGATCTGACACTCTACTTGTCTATTTAAACGTGAGCTGAAGCTGATATTTCCCTAGATAGTTGCCTTTAGCTACTTTATATCGATATTATCGAAAGTTTTCTGCTCTCGATAAACCAATTTAAGGCACTTTACACTGAAATTGTTACAATTTCGCATGAAACCTTCTTAAAGAGCACGAAAAGGATTACAGCAGACAGGGGAGTTACGGAAAGGGAAGGGGGAGTTACCCAGTTAGGGAACCAAATTAGCCAGACATACCGCAGATTCAATTAGCCGCAAAGGGAAGTTCGGTTTAAGCAGTCAACGACAAAACAGGCAGCATAATTGGCAAGCGAACTGAAAATGAAATACACCAAACCTAATTATGTCTACTCCAATCGACTTGCTGTCTGTCTGTCTCTCCGTCTGTCTGTCTGTCCGTCTGCTTGTCTCTCTGTCTGTCACTTTGTGCGACTGCAGTCATCATTCTCAGTCAAAGAATGCGAGTGCACAACAACAACAAATTACTCAGGATTAGGAGTAAGCTAACGAAAAAAAAGCTATGGTCAGTTAGAGAGAGACAGAAAGAGAGAGAGAGAGAGGGAGTATAGGGTTGCTAGAGGGAGCCAATTAGGCATTCGATTCCCACTAAGCCGATTTCGGTCTCTATAATAACAAATACTCGTTAAACGCAAAAGGGCTGTGGCGTGGCAACTTTTCTTTTTTTTTGCTCATTTACAAGCTGCACGTGGAAATTTCAATCAATATGCAGCTTTGCCAGAGTTGCCAGAGGCTTTAAATCAAATTTAGTCGATCCCTCGCCGTTTGACTCCTTGTACTGCGCTATACTCTATTCCCCCCATCGAATTCGCTGGCATTTTATAATTATACCGTTATTCACCGCTGCAAAAATGGAAATTGCAAAGCAGAAAGCAAAAATTGCAAGATACCAATATCGAAACTGTGAAATACCCTAGAAAATCTACGAATAATCATTATATATAACATTTTTTTACCCTCATTCATTAAAAATTGCCTAAAAAGTGTATATGCCCAGCATCATTTCTCTAGCTGTCTGCCCGTCTGTCTATCTGCCTGTCTGTCTGTCTCTCTGTCTGTTCGACTATTTAAATACACAGATCTCTGCTATTATAGAAGCTAGAGATATCAAATTTGTCATGAAGGTTTCTATATATCATAAGCTTCTACAGTTTATTTCAAATTTTGGATAAGACAACAGGCTTGCCCAAAAATTAATATTATGTTGTTGCCTATATTTTCTTACAAATTTATCAGCTTCGAGAACTTATCATACCCATCATCTGACAGACTAAATTGTTGCCGCAAATTGCAGACAAAGTGAATTGAAGTTTTTTCTAAGGTTCTGTCAGAACTGATGAAAGTTTCGACGCTGAAACGGAAAGCTACCGAAGTTGTTGTCCATGTTGATGAATTCCTGTTCGCAGCAGACATGCCAATGTTGATGTCGATGATGATGGGGATGATGATGATGGGGATGAGAATGGAGGTGATGATGGGTCTGGGCTGCTGTGCTGTGTCCTGACAATGACGTCGTCGTCGCTGATGTTGCTGAGTTTTGGGCCAGAGTTAATTATTTCAGCGACTGACGATGCTTCCGATGCTTCTCCCATCTCATCATCTCATCTTTTTCTTCATCTACTTTCGTTCGCTGTGGATGTGGCGTCCTCCTGTGCGTTTCAGGATATTAGATATGGGCCCCGAGTCCCGCATCCATTTCTGTTTTTTTTTTCTTTTTTTTTCGCTTGACTCTCTGTATGATGCCCGCAGGGTACGAACAGGGATCAGGAAGGCTGAAGAATGTCTCGCCGTTGCTACCTGTACCAGCGCAAGGGTGCATACTCTCCCTACCCCCATTACAATTTTCCCTATTTTTTGCACACATTTTTGCTGTTTTTTTTACGTTTCTCTCTCTCCCGTGCTTTGCTTTGTGTGCTATCTTTTCCAATTTGCTGCGCTCGCTAGCTTCTTCTTCTTCTTCTCCCCCTTTTTGTGGTATAATTTTACCATGGCGTTTCAATTGAAGGTACTTATAAATATACAAATACACACCCTACACATACCATATACCATGGCAGTCTGTCTGTGGTTATGACTAAGGTCTCTGTCGTAGTTAATGAAAAAGTTTTGCTTGACAAACAGAACTGCATACCAGGAACTTTGCCAGCTTTTCTCTCAGTGCAACTTGCAAGAGGGGGGAAAACTTCAAAGTTTAGACCCTTAGAGCGAGAGAGAAATAGGGAGTATAGGGGGCTGAGACTACCTCAAGTAGAGTTGTCACACACGCATCTCTAGCGGGAATAAAATTGCAGCTCGGGCTAAAACTTGAACTTAGGCTCAAACTGAAACTGAAACTGGAACTGAGATTGGAACTGAGACTGGAACTTTCAACAGCTTTGCCTGACATGGTTAATTAATTCTGTTTGCATACTTTTAGGCTGTCCGGCAACCCTTGAAACTACCCCAACTAACCCGATCCCCAGCTGCTCTTTGTCAACCACATACATCATAGTTCATTCCTGCAAATATTTCACAACGAAGCGTATATAGATTTCTGAGCAAGGGAGGAGGTAGGAAGGGGGAGTGGCATCTTTTTGCCACTTTTAATTACGTTGCCGTTGACAAATTTATTTGCATAGTTTGGGGCGTGCCGGCACTTAAGTTAAAGCCAACAATTTGCGGCCTAAAGAGGTTTTTAATTGAGTTTGCACTTGCGGTAATCTTGGGGATAAAAACTCACAATTTGTGTGCTCAAAGATAAAACGAGATAATGCCGTACGTTCTATGGCGTGTGTTAAGTTTTCCTAATTTTTGAAATGTTTCCTAACCCGATTTGAGGCATCAACTTGACTTAATGAGCCTAACAAGGTGTTAAGTGTTTGCATAACTATAGATAGATCTTTTCTAACCCTGAGCATGTTTTCCTTTTTGTTTTGTTTGTTAGGGTTACCATCATTTGCAGTTTATAGCGAATGGTTATAACCTCTATAACTCGTATTATATCATGCAATCGAATAAAAAGCATGATTATATAAAATTTAAGTAGGTCTACTTGAGATTTGATTGTAATTTGGAGGATATGTTCATATTGCATTCAGCTTTATGCATACCAAAGCAGAAATTTATAAGTTTAATACTTTGCTTTATAATCGTAAATTACCGATTTGCGGGGGCGTTGGGCGTGGCACCAAACATTTGACATTAACTTGATCTGCCTATTATATATAGGAAACTCCATACCAAATTTGGTATCTCTAGCTCTTTTAATAGCTGAGATCTGTTGTTTCATACAGACAGACAGACGGACGGGTATAAAAAAAACTCAAAACGCTGGTCACACTTACCAATTGCCATTGCCGTCTCCTGGGCATCTCCGGTGACCATCTTGACCCGCACGCCACTCTGCATCAGCAGCTCGATGGATTCACGTACCAAGGGTCTGGGCGGATCGGTTATGCCCACCAGACCGCAGTAGATAAGATCCTGCATAGATCGTCCCTTGGCCAGGGCCAACACACGCAATCCCTTGCGTCCGATCTCATAGGCCTCGGCCAAGAACTCAGCCTCATTCTGCTTGGTCAGGGGCACCGTCTGTGTGCCGAATTGATACTTGGTGCACTGCGGCAGAAGGGTTTCCAGGGCACCCTTGGCAAAGAAGATCTCCTCCTTGTTGTTGTTATACTTGTGGATACACTTCACTGCCATCATCTTCTGCTCCGAGCTGAATGGATACTCCTGGATGCGGACATAGTTCTCGGCCGTGGCGTACATGCCGTTCTTCATGGCCACCGCCACGAGGGCGCCCTCTGTCGGCTGACCCAGTAGGGTGCCATTCTGTATATAGGCATTATTACAGACCGCGCCGATCTCCAAGAGATTCGTTATATTCGTTTTGGCCATTTCCACATTATTACAATGTCGTATATGTATCTCGCCCTGATCGTTATATCCCGCACCCGTCACATCCGCCATGTAGCCATCGGAGGTGATGATGATCGTGGCGGTCATCTCGTTTTTGGTCAGTGTGCCCGTCTTGTCCGAGCAGATGACATTCACACAGCCCAAGGTCTCCACCGTGGGCAACTTCTTCACAATCGAATTCCGCTTGGCCATACGCATCACGCCCAGAGCCAGTGTGACCGTGACCACAATGGGCAATCCCTCGGGTATGGCAGCGACAGCCAGCGAGACGCTGATGTTGAACATCTCCGAGAGCGGTTTACCCTGCAGCCAGCCCAGCAGCATGATCACACCGATAATGAGAAACGAATAGAAACTCAATTGGGCGCCCAGTATGTCCATGGATTTCTGCAGCGGTGTCTTGGGTGCCTCCTCCGCCTGCATCATCTTGAAGACCTCGCCGAACTCGCTGCGCTCCCCCGTGCTGACCACAATTCCCTTGCCATTGCCACAACGCACCAGGGTGCCCATGAAGGCGATGTTCTTCATGTTGCTGTGATCCTTGACATTCGTATTATTCAGCAGAACGTCGGTGATCTTGCGTGCCGGTTCCGTTTCGCCCGTGAAGCTGCTCTCGTCAATGGACAGATCGACTGCCTCGAAGAGACGCACATCGGCGGGCACACGATCGCCCACATTCAGATGCACCACATCTCCGGGCACCAGTTCACGTGCCAGGAACGTATCGAGTCTGCCCTCTCGCAGGCAATGACATTCCGGCGGCACCAGCTTCTTCAACTCCTCCAGACTCTTCTCGGAGCGATATTCCTGTATGAAAGCCACCGTGACCACAATCAAGATGGCAATGGTTATGCTGACCGCATCATCGAACTGTTTCATAATCACGGACACCAGGGCAGAGCCCAAGAGCAACAGGATCAGAGGATTCCTAAACTGCTCAATGTACTTCTTCCATGTAGGATCCTCCTCGATCACATTGAGCTCATTGTGCCCAATGATCTTGGCGCGATATTTTGCTTCGGTCCACTTCAGACCGGTACGCACATCCACCTGCAGTCGTCCGGCTACCTCGGAGGCGCTGTGCGTCGATGACTCAGAGGTGGAGAGCAGCATTTCGGGTGTTAGGGTTAGACCCGTCTGCAAAGAGAGAAGAGACGATTAGGGCGTACTTAAATGAGGCGGGTTTAGTCACTTGTTTAGTCATATTTTAAGTGCTTGAATGAGTTTAAGCAGGGTGGACTAATCTCTGCTGCTAATGGGGTTAGTTACGGGGAAGTGAAGCTGCGTTCCAGGCAATTTCACCAAGCACATTTCTTGCCTCAGCTTGCTCCATTGATTTTCCCAACCAAGTGCCACATTTCCACTTGCATTTCCCAGGCAAATTCCACTTACTGCCGCAAATTGAATGCCTGCTCTAGCTTGGCAACCCTGTTCCCCCCACTCTTTCCCACTTGCAGCTAATTTGCACTCGTCAACAAGTTTGTAATCATTCACAAAGCCAGGCAGAGCAACAGAACGAATGGCAACTCGACTACCCTACCCACCCTACCCTAACTTCACTCTGCTGCCCAGAGTTGTCAACTTTTGTTACATGCACCCGGTTTGCCGCTGTCATGTCCAGCCCCAGCCCCACCCACACCCACAGTTGGTAACCCTGGACTGCACTCGATAGTGTGTACATCCCGAGAACGTGACTTCCTGGCATTAAAAAACGTTTCTTATTTTAATTTCAGTTCCTTTTTTTCTCGTTTTTTCGTTTTTTTGGTGCCACATATTTTTTTTGTTCTATAGATTTCATTCCCTTTTGGGCAACTGAAACTTCTGTCTGGCTGCGTTCATGCAAAATAAATTCGAGTTGTACCAGTGTGGGAGAGTCTCTCTCTCCCTCTCTCTCTCCCTCTCCATCTCTTTCTCTGTGTGTGTGTGCAGGTCGTAAATTTCTGTCGCTCAGTGTGGCCAATGTGATATGCAGTTGTGCTGGGAGTTGCGGAATCTAGAGCACTTGCTTCGGTTTTAATTTGCAATATTCTCAAAATCCCGCACAATTTCTTTATCGCTACTGCCGCTGCTGCTGTGTTTCGGAATATAAAATACTGAACCACATTGGGGACGCGACTCCATTAATTTTTTCTTTAGTTAGTAAGTTTATTGTAGTAAAAACTTGTGGGATTCATTAACTGAGAGGGAGTATAAAGAAGGTGCGTGGGTAGGGGCAATTAAATACTAAAATTTTTAATTTCAAAAGAAAAAAAAAGAAAAATTATATAACATAGATAAGATAGTTAAAAGACTATGGGTAGTTTTGATCAACAGACACCCTTCACTACTTTAAGGTACAGAAAAAACTTAACAACAAAATACTGTATTGAACAAGGGATAGGCACAGTCGAGCCTCGACAGTAAGATACCCTCTCCCAATTTTAAAATCCGTTACAAACGTAACCACACCATAATTTCAAACAGAAATTTTGCACAAAACTTCACACATATAGCTTTCCGCTCACACCACACAGCGACGCATTAAGAGTGACGTCGACGTCGGCGTCAACTACGAAAGCAGCGCGCAGGCGCTGCCGTACATTTGTACTGAAAACGTTGACTGAATAACTTCGTGTTATTAGTCCGATCGGATTGTAATTTGGGGGATATGTTCATATGGCATTTAGCATTATACATACCAAAGCAGAACTTTCTAAGTTTAATACTTTGCTTAATAATCGTAAATTACCGATTTGCGGGGGCGGTGGGCGTGGCATCGAACATTTAACATAAACTTCACCTGCCTCTTATATATAGGAACTTCCATTCCAAATTTGGTGTCTCTAGCTTTTTAATAGCTGAGATCCGTTCCCCTCATACAGACGGACAAACGGACAGACAGACGGACATGTCTCAATCGACTCGGCTAGTGATCCTGAGCAAGAATATATATACTTGTGGGGTCTGCCACGCCTCCTTATGCCTGTTACATACATTGCACAAAGTTAGTATACCCTTTTTGACCATTTTCAATGGTCGAAGAGTATAAAAATACTATATATGAAGTTTAACAAATAAATTTACAATAGTTCAGAAACAATAGATTAATACTGTATTTAACAATACTATATATGAAATTTAACAATTATATATACAATAGTTCTGAAACTATCTATTCTAGGGATTGACAAAAGCAAGTTTAACTATTTCATAATTATATATAATATTTTATATTATATATATTTATTTAACAATATTATCGATAACAAATATCAATAGCTATGCAGTTTTGCAAGTTTTGCCATCCCTAGTTGGACCAATCCTTCAAAAGTTTCTCCATTTTGACTGGCAGCAGCAGACAAGTTAATGGTCCAGACGTTTGGGCATTTAACTGCAGCCGAAAGGGCCGACCCAGAGATCTAAGGGGAATCATTCATCTTTCATTATGAAAGCTATGCGGTGTGCATTTTAATTAAATGAAAATTTCCCTGACCAAATGGAAGCATGATGAAGTAAGAGAGAGAGGAGAGAGAGAGAGAGCAAGCAGCAGGCAGCAAACTGGAAATAACTGAGCTTCAAATTATGCAATGGAGAATTTCCTTGACTGCATTGCAATAAACTGAGAAATGGGAAAATACAACAAAAAACAAGAAAGCAAGGCTACCTTCGGCTCGCCGAAGGTTTTATACCCTTGCAGTTATACTAAATATACTTTTATATAGATAGCTCAATATCTGGGGGACTAATTTGCGTTGCAACAGACAGACGGACTGACTGATTGTTCCTATAACAGCTATAGAATATAAACGTCTGAGATATTTAAATGGAAAAACTAAGGGCGGGTTACTGTATAACATTAAAAAGTATTAATAATATGCGGTATTTCCAAAAAAAAAACAGGTTTGCATACAAAAACCCTAATTTCAGCCGATTGTTCCTATGGCAGCTATATGTTATAGTTGTCCGATTTTAATACAATTTTGACAGCACATTAATCGGCCGATAGTTTCTATGACAGCTTACGATATATCGGTCCGATCTGGCTCGTTCCGACTTATTTACAGCGTACAGCAATAAGAAGCTTGTATGCCATGTTTCATGAAGATAGCTCAAAAACTGAGGGACTAGTTTGCGTCTGACGGACGGACGGACATCCATTTTTGGACTCCTCTGTTTATGCTGATTCAGAATATATATACTTTATAGGGTCGGAGATGTCTCCTAAAGTGCGTTGCAAACTTCTGGCTAAAATTAATATACCCTCTGCAAGGGTATAAAAAACATGAAAGAGCGTATACTCTAACTGTAGACAAACCTCACATCTGATTCCAAGTACCCTCCAAGTAGAGTATTATGTTTGTAGAGTTTAAAACCAAAATTAGTTAATATTTGTTCTCTGCTTTATGCATACTTAAGTGGATTAAATAGAGCTGCACAGTGGTCACAAATTATATATATATATATACTATGTGCTCGAAAATCAAGTATAATTATATTATTTTGCGAATTATTTATGTGTTTTTTCTATATTTTTTGCCCATTTAGAGCACTCAGACAGTTAATTGCAATTTCGTCTAGATTTATTACCAACCAAACCCTGCAATCGCATAGACCCATCGTAAAGTCGAGTACATCAAATTGTTTTTATCAGGTATGCAAAAACTTGAAATGGAAACACAAAAGAGACAGAGAGAGAGAGAGAGAGAGAGAGAGAGAATATTCACATTGAAAACCATTTGAAATATGTTAGATTGTCTAGCTTTGTATTGGGTGTATCTCTCTGTTTCTATCTCCAACTCGCTTTTTATTTATCCAATGGAATATTCCAACTCTATTTGCACTGGCCTACATTGAACTTTGGTGTTTGCCAGTTGTACAGCTCACTCCCCCTCCCCCTCGTTGTAATACCTTCTTTTGTGTGTACAAAATAGAAGAAGAAAAGGAATAGCTCAAAGTTGCGTTGTACGAAAGGTAAACATATATCTAGTTTGTGGCTTTGTAAAGTTTTAAAACCTTTTTGCTGGAATTGAGGTATTGTCTAGCTCAGTCGGTGTTGAAAAACATTAAAGTTGGGAGAGAGAGAGAGGGAAAACAAAGTGTAATGTATTGTAGAAACTTCATCAAGTTGGCCTTACAACACAATCTACACTATAGGAAGTTACATACTCTATGCCAGTCATGTCAACAGTTTCCTAAGTTAATTACAGTATTTTTATTCTATCATGAACATTGTCAATGCAACTTTAGAATAATTTGAATATTATTAATAATTTATATTAAACTGGTCAGATCTACAGCATTCCTCGATGATATTTTAGTTTAATTCCTACAACTACGACTTCTCTGGAAATTGTGAAATAATTTATACTTTCATCATAGATCATGCAAATAATTTGCCACACGTGTATGGGTTGCCGGCTTATCGATGGGTCTCACTGGAAGTTCCCCGACTGAGACTAATGTGCTTATAAAGAATCTAATGAAATGGACATTACAATGCGGTTTCAGCTATATACCTGTACATCGTCAATATATATGCTTATAGCACGCCTTGTTCTAAGCATCTTTCTGCTGCAAAATAAATCTCTAAGATATAAAAGCAAATATAATTTTAATACCCAATACCGTTTATGAGGAGAGGAAATCTCGTACCATCACCATATGATATAATAAATACTAAAAGGAACAATAACCATAAATGCCACTTACATCAGAAGTATTGATGACTATCATTTTGATAAGGCAAAGACGATGACGTCGATGAGGTGAATTCTTATCATTAGTGGGGCTTGCGAGCCCACTCACTCGACATTTAACAAATGCCTAGGCAATACGTGGGTAAATGTTTACATATATATATGTACTATATGGTATACACGGAGAGTTCTGTTGGGAGCTATTTTATTATTTTTATCAGTATAGTTTGCTTTAATTGTGAGAGTTGTTGTGGTCACGCACGAGATGCGAACATGAATATTATAATCGAAATATCGTATGTACTCTTTTTTTATTTAGTATTATTTTTTACTTCTACTCTCTTAGTTTACTCAAGTACGAGACGATTCTTTAATAGAAACAATACTAATGATAGGGTTTCAGATATATTTTAATTGCGCTAATTTGATATTCTTCGATCGTGTTAAGGTTACGCATAATATTAGCTAATTAAGTGTTTAATTAATACGTATAGCATCGATTAAGTCATTTAAAATGGTATTTACTATAATTTAAAATGTAATGACAGCTCATTATTACTTTATACTACAGTTAACTGTGATTTATTCACTATTTCGATAAATATTCAATTTCTTTATCGCGCATATAGAGCAACTCAAAACTGATAAAAATAAAGTAAGGCACGTATCAATTATTAATCAGACTACGTGGGTCAATGACATATACACACACACAGACACAGACACATAGGTAATTTAAATATTGTTCGCTTCTTCAATAATGTAGAGAAAACAGAGTACACAAAATATGGCTCAGAATCGGAACACGCCACGAAGAATGTTGCCAATAAGACAAAAATAAGTTAACTCCAATTGGAGCGATACACGAGCACGCAAAACACACACACACACACGGTCTCAGATCTATGTGACGTCAAAAATTTCTCAAGAATCGTATTGTTATTCTCGTTGTTTTGTTTCTTTTCTTCATTTCCTTTTCTGCACATGAGGGTAAATTTATTAGAAAAACGATAACGTGGCTATGAAGTGGGCAGAGTTAAGAGGCAACGCGTCTGGTTTATTGTTTTCCAGTTTGGCAGAATAGAATTCATCAAGAAACACACTATGACACACTTTCACTACTTATAGTAGAAGTAATTCTCGATCGAGACGGTCTTTTAATTACGATCTGCAGTTGTTTTTAAATTCAGAGACGGAGCCTTTGCGGCGTTGCGATTAGAACGCTCCGAACACGACTAAACAAACACTTTGCGATAGGCTCACTACAATGCTATGAGAAATTGACGAATTGATGGTGAATGGGATGGGAGCAGGGAATATCTGTGATAAATGACAGGGAGAGATAGTTGCGAGTTCACATATACATATGTATGTAGTAGACAGGTAGATATAGGCAGACAAAACGAGCGACAATCATGGCCAAGCGGAACAACACAAAACGCAACAGCAACAACAACAAAACAAGCGGCGCAAACGAAGAAAAAACAACACAAAGAGCGCGCGAGAGCAGAAGAGAGCCCAAAACGACAAACAGAGAGAGAGAGAGACGCTCTCTCGCTTTTTACTCACGCAACAAATGGAATATGAAATGCCACTTGAAGCACTTAGAATTCAATTTGTAATGCACTTTCCACTGATTTCTTTTGCCTTTTGTTTTACTTCTTTTTAATTCACTTTCTGCTTTGCCGTTTCACACCACGCAGCAATTACAACAAAATTATAATGATGAATTATTATTATTAACTAAGCAACGCGGACACGTCGCGACGTGTACAAAACACAACGGCGGCAAATTGTGGACTGACCCCGCCGTCCCGTCGTCAAGAGCAGCAAGCGGCCAGCAAGACTGGAGCGTGTGTAAGAAAGAGCGAGAGGGAGAGCGAACAAGACTGAGCACGAACGTGGCGGCTGCTAAAAGAATGCGCGCAATTTTCAGAGAGAGGGAGAGAGAGATCTTACAGTGACAACGAAAAGTTTGACGAACGTGTGTCTCATTGGAAATTGGCAAGGTAATAAATATATTTAAATATAATAATTAATAGTTAATTGATAATAATAGTAATTAATATTAACAATCATTGTATTATTATTATTATTGTTTTTGTATACATATTTTAATTAATTTATTAATTCATGAATTTTCTTCTTGTATAGTTTATATTTATGCTGTATACATACATTTATTTAATTATTTTCTATGTTTTATTTTTTATGCAATTTGCATTAAAAAATTCCTCATAATTAATTAAAATCCAATGCAATAGTTACACTGCCAATATTGTGTTTCCAGCAGGTATGAGAGGCAAGAGGTAAGAGCTTGAGAGCATACGAATGTCGCTCGGAGAGCGCTAATGTGCAGAAGATGGAAATAAGAAGACGGAGAGAGAGAGAGAGAGAAGCAAGCGTACACAAGATCAACAAGAGCAATGCTGCGATACTGGAACAGAACGGCAACGAGACGTGTCGTCCGCTCAATTCCAATGTTCTTATTGGAAACGGAGCAGCACACTAAACTAAACTGGGACACTTGTACGCTTGTGTGTGTGTCAGGTTTGGGAGATAATCAAACGAATATCGCAAACTAACGGAAGTGTAGATGCAAACAAACACACACACACACACACGCGTGTAAATACTGTGGGGTATATCATGTAATTATGGTTGGGAACATGCTGGTGCTGCCAACAGTTTCGATTACAATTGTTCTGCCATCTCTAATTGCTTAATTCACAAAATATTACTGTGTTTACGTGTTTGTGTGTGTGTTTTTTATTGTTCCGCTTGACTTTCCAATTAGCATGCAAATGTCAGAGAGACGTCTGCTCATTCATGTGTTATAGATTTCTATCTGGCATTGTTACCTCGAGGCTATTACGACGATATTTACACAACAATCATATAATAATGGTCATAAATAATAGGCGCCAAATATCGTATAAGTAGTATTGTATGGTGAGAGTTCCCAAGGATTGAATGTCGTGAAGCACATAAAAAAACCTGTAGTAACTTTAGATTTATAGCCAAATCTAACGAATTTAAAAGAGTTCTGAAAAAAAAAACAAGCTCATTAGTATGTCTCCTGCCACAGTGTCCTCTACTGTCAAGCTGAAAGAGGGAGAAAGAAAAGGGAGGGAGAGAGACAACACCTGTTGATTAATGTTGCAAGCAGTTCCTTTCTTTCTTTCTAACCTCATTCAGTGCACAAATAATTAGGAAAATTGTAATCATGCTAATCAAGTCGGGAATACTACAAGAAAAGTACCCCAACCCCCCCGACACAACCCGTGCAACATTTAAAACAAACTTGTTCTTTCTCATCGTTTCTGCAGCGTCGCTAGGTAAAGCTTTTGATGAGGCACTTTACCTTGCAACTTTGACTAATGATGCTGCCTTGACAGAGGACGCGTCCTGGACAGCAACGGAACAGACCCGACCAAACCCGACCAGACCAGACAATTGTAACTCCCTCGCGCAAGCAAAGCAATAATAAGACAGCGTCGCTACAGGTCAAAGACAGAGAGAGCGAGAGAGAGAGAGAGGGAGAGGGAGAGTGGCACAGGGTTGCCACAAACTGTTGGCGCTTCTTTCGACTCATTATTAATTTATGTCGCTTACTACAGCGAGGGATGCTGTAAAGGACGCCGTGGGGAGGCACACAGATACACAGAACTTGTATATATTGAAATCATTTTGGTTGCCAAGACAGAGCGGGAGAGGGAGAGTGGGAGAGAGAGGCATGCTGCACTGTTGCCAGCATAATAGTTGCAACAATTTCCGGCATCAATTACGTGCAGCACGGCACAGTGGTTCAAAGTTTGTAAATATTATAGAGAATTTGCAAAACTATGAGGCAATAAATAAAGTATAGTCAACTAGTTAAAATATTCAAAACAAAACTGGAAAGTTGAGATTAAAAAGTGTAAAATATACTCTGATTTGTTGTTTACAATTGTTTTAAAAAAATGCTGTTTGTATGAACGCTTAAAACTCAGAGACTACAAGAGCTAAGCCTATCAAATTTGATGACAACAATCCTCTGAGTAGCAATGTCTCAATGCTGTTTTAAAATTTTGACCACACCTCATACCATCTCCTTAAATAAGAAAAAACATATTGTAGTCGCAGTAATAACTCTACAGTTAAAATTTGTTGATACTCAGATGGAATGGCTCATAGCGAACGTTTTGTAAAAACTTCATCAAGATTGGACCATAAATATGATAGATATTTAAAATAAAGTATTTTTTTTATTCAGTTTCCATTCGCTTGCGAAGCACAGTTAGCACATTCAGCCTAATATACCTGGTTATATCTAACTGCCCAGCACTGTCAGCAAATGTCTTGGGCAAACTGTTTAAGGATTTGTTTTGTGCCAGGCAAAGGGAGTTTCAGGATCCTTCTCTCCCCTTCTTCCTCCTCAGCTCTTCGGCCACAAATTGTGGCATAGCTGGCGTCTAATTGGCATGCATATTTTATGGCCATAATGAGCATAGCCAGCCTGGTTTCCCCCCCCCTTCTCTCACTCTACACAGATCTCTGGGAATAGTTTGGGCTAACCAGCTGCCTAGGACACTCATATATATGTGTGTGAGTGTGTGTGTGTGACAATCACGCTCAATAATTGCAATCAACTCGCACACTCGATGAGAATTGAAATTGTTTACCAAAAATTCGGCAGCAGGAATGCGCTGCTCTTCTATCTAGCTAGCTATCTATCTATCCAGCTATCTATCTATCCATGTATGTATGTTTATTGTTTCGTATTCCGAAAAACTGTCAGTTAGCCTGAACATCGGACATGGCACAGCGTAGCCGGAATTTGATTTTCCATTTCAAAAATCACACTTCAGTGCATCCGTTGACACTTCAACATGGAGGAGGAGCAGGAGGAGGAGGAGCATCAGGCTACTGCACTTCAGCCTGTCCCTGCCTGCTTCCATTATGTGCCTTGTCTGCTCTGTCTCCCCTGTCTCCCCTCTCTGCCTGCCTGTCTGTTGCTCTCCCAATGAGCTCAAGCTCATCTCTGCTTGCCCAAATTATGCGGCATCACATTTCATAGGCAGCTCACAAGCTGTTGATGTGTGTGCGTGTGTGTGTGTGTGTGTGTGTGTGAGGGGGCAGGGGAGGGTTAAGCATTCAGCTGACATTTAGTGATACATAATGACAGATCAAAGTGGAGTCCATTGTCAAAGAGATGTTCGCATGAGAGAGGCAAGAAATGCACAACATGCATTTGGCTTTAAACAAGCTAAATATATAGACAGATTTTAAAGCTGCAAATCTAATTGATATCAACTTTAAGGCTTATCAACGTGGCGTTATCCCTGCTAGTACTTTTGGCTAGTAAATCACCAAAAAAATGGCTGCTAGACGAGACGCATTCATCATCCGAATGCAATCGCTCTCATCATCGCAGGCCATGGGCCACAGCAGCCAACTATGCGTTACTTAATGGTCAAAGCGTAGAGAGGTTGTACCCCCCCTCCCCCTACTCTAAGCACATAATAAATGGCCAACAAGTGCGGCCATTATTCTTGGACCTGCAAGTGCGGAAGAGGTTGTAGGGGGAGGGAGAGGGCGAGGTCTGCTCGAATTATTTTGTTTGCGTAGCAAATGTCGTGTAAAACTTGAAAAAAAAGCTAAAAGAAAATAGCTAAAAAAAAATAGCAGCAGAAACATCAGCTTCAGGCATCAGTTTTGAGCCGGAAAAAGAGTCTAACGAGCTTAACGGAAATGCAGAATAGAGAGAAGAGAAAAAAGGGCGAAAGAAACGAATGACACGCAAAAAAATGTGCGAAAAATTATTTGAAATTCAATAAAAGTTAAGAAAAGAACTGAGAAGAGTATGGAAAAGCCGCTAATGATGAGCAAATAGTCTCGTTACAGATATCAAAACGATGACTGACACGTAAATCCAATGTAAATTGGAATCACCAGGCCATAATTCAAATGCACAGGCAGAAACTCGTTTTCAAAGCTTAAAGTAAAAATAATATAAGAGGACAGATATAATAGGATTAAAAGAATTGTAAACTAAATCAATTGAAGGTTTTACTATGTTTTTGTAAAGGATTTCCTGTTTAAATTGCATTGAAGCAAAGAAAATGCTATATTCTTAAGCATTTTACAAAGTTTTAACAGTTTGTCTGTTTGAACATCGATATCTTAGCAATTTGAAAAGCTATGAATACCAAATTTGGTATGCGAGTTCTTTGAAGTTTTCTGTAACATATGCAGCTAAAGATTAAAGCAAATCAGCATCTTTTATTTTAAAATCACTACCTTTCTGCTGAATTATATATTAAAATTTAATCTAATTTCCAATTAAGTTATACTTTAAAGATTTTCAGTTTTCTATGGATAGTATAACAAAATATAGAGTCATGCCGCTCTTCACTTTTCGCTTGAGCTGAAGTTTGACGGTTTTCGGTTTTGCTGCGCGTTTCCCTGGCTTGGCCTTTTCTCTCGGCTTTTCCATTTGCCTCTCTCTCTTTCGAAGGATAACTCTCAGATTTCAGCATGCTTTATGGCCCTAAGCAGCTTAGCCTAATGGCTTGCAACCAACACACACACACACACACACACAGCCACATGTTGTGCCTTGTGTATTCTGCATGTTGTGGTAATTTCAACATTTTCTGCATCATTAAATGCAACTCAAGTTGCAAGCTGCAAAGACCTTAAAGTGAGCAGAAAGTTGGCCAACAATAGATGCAAGTGGATGGGCCTATACCAGATTGATTGATTAGCTGCAGGCTTTGAAATCAATCCCAAACTGCATTCGAATTCGAATTCACATTCACATTCGAATTTCAATTCGAATACAAAGGCAATCGCTTTGATTCGGATTTGCCATGCAATTTGGCTCGAGCTGCTTGCCAGATTTGCATGCATCACCGAGGGCAGGGCACACTTCAAGGATTCCCTGCCTGCCTAGGGCCACATAAAGTACACCACATACTCTACATATATATATATATATATATAGCTGCACTTTTTGTTGGTTTGTATGTTTGGGATTTAGTAGGGTAGTCGCCTCTATTGTGTGTCCCAAAAAACAAGAAATCCTTTTAAATGCGGGCTCTGGTAGTGCCTGCCGGGGCAATTACAAGGAGGAAGTGCCTCAGCCTCTTCCTAGCACTCTTCTTCTTTTTCTTGCTTTTGGCTCTGCACAGTTTTAAGTGTTGCCCTTCTTTTCATCTCTTTCTCTCTCTCTTTCCTCATTTTCCTTTTGCCTTTTCCTACCTTTGCTTGCATTTTATGCATGGCATAATAAATTTGTGAATTTCTCTCGGTTTTATGACAGTTTTTTTGTTGCCCAACGCTTTGGGTTATATAATGCATGCTAAATAGTGAGGTTAGATTGCATTTTAAGAGCAAAACCTTGAGATCATGCTGCATATTATGCTTTATCATGCTCGTTTTTTATCTTATCGCGCTTTTCCAGCTGAACAGGCATCCCTTTTTAGGCATTATTATTGGCAGTTGAATTTTTTTTTTATTTATTTATTTTATCGATTTACGGAGGCAGTAGTGGGCGTGGCTGTGTTCTGAAATATATACTCTGATATTGCTGTATATATTGAATACTTTTACAAAATTTGATGAATCTATCTCTTATAATCTCTGAGATATGGGTGTTCATACAGACAAAGAGGCAGACAAATGGCTTAAATAATAAAGAATATATAGTAATAATTATTATCAAGCCAAAACCCGTCAGGGTATAAAAAATTCGGCATGCCTAGCGTAACCTTTGTTTTTTTCCTTATTTCTTTTTTCTTTTTGTCTTTTGTCGCTCTCTTTGTGGCGAACCTTCAATTACCTCGCACTTGTGTTCACAATGTTATAATTACAGGTTGTGTCTGGCATTTTTTTTTTGTCGCGCTGCTGCTCCCCTTCAATTTTAAAGCTGAATAAACTATCCTATTGAATGACAAACAGAAGCGAGGAAGACGAGTTCAACGTTGAGTCCACAAAGCGAGAAACAATAATGGATTGCAATGGATTGCATTTACATATGGCAGGGAAGAGGAAGAGAGACAGAGAGAGATAGAGAGAGATGTGTCTAACTAAGTGGATACGAGTGTGAGCACGAGTGCTTCAGCTAGACAAGAACTACAACGTAACCAGCCCCACGAAGTAATGGAAACGAATAAATCTTGAATGCCTCAAATATTTGCTATATGCAACGCTGTCCCTGTCCCTCCAGTCATGTGTGTGTGTGTGAGTGAGATAGAAGTGTGTGCAGGAAGGTATAACAAATTTCTATACAACACTTTAGATAGAAAGGAAAGAAAAGAAATTGTAAAGTTACCCAAACGGACGAACAGGCAGGCAGGAGCGACAGACAGACAGGCAGGGAGGGAGGGGGCAGCAGCCATCGCAGGCCATTATAATAGTTTGCAGCGCCTTCAGCGTCATCGAGGGAGTTCTCTATCTCTCTCCCTCTCCCTCTCTCTCTGTCTCTCCGGGCGGGTTGAACTCACTTTGACACTCGAGAGCCGCAACGAGATAAAAATGGCTGCTGCAGACGTTGCCAGACTGCAGACTGAGAACAATGCACACACACACACACACACGCACGCACACAAGCAAGCAAAGGAAAGGAAACACCCTGTGTGCCCCTTAAAATAATATAAAATATGCATTGGCAGAGCTTAACTAGATAACTGCATAATATGATATTGCGCATACGCCGCGTGGCTGCAAGCTGTAAATAGCATTACGTAGAAAGAGAGAGAGAGAGAGGAGAGAGAGAGAGGGAGATAGGGCTGTCGTCAATGGGCTGCAGCTGCACAAGACAAAAGGTTCTCCAGCTGCACTCAAAGTCTTAACAAGTAAATGGCCAGAAAGAATCCCTCAATTTTTTTTTTTTTTTTGGGTAATTACAGCAGCCTCAACTCTGGCAAAAAAAAAAAAAAACATAATTTAAACTGATTAAACTGGCACACACAAAGTGCTGCCACATTGGTTGAAAAGTGCTGCCAAACGGGCACAAAGTGCTGCCAATACAAATCAAGGCTGATTCAAGCACGCTTCGCCTCGTTGTCAATTTTCAACGCAATCTGTTGCCAATGCCAAACGAAGTTGCCGGCAAACATGCAAATCAGACAAATGTTGTTGTTGTTGTTTTTGTTGCCACAGCATTGTCTGTTGCAAGCTTCATTAGATGCACGTACAAATCGGAAGGGAAAGAAAAGAAAAAAAGAAAAAAAAAAACGGAAACAAACGAGAGCAGTTGCAGCTGAGGCAGGAACAGGAGGGCGGAGGCAACTCTAATAGATGTGGTATTCAAATTTATTTTCCCTATATAGAGCACACTGGCAGCCTGCACTTGGCAATAGAGTTGCCACCGAGCTTTCCCCCCTGAATGCGTGAGACTTAAGTGACAATTCAGATGCGACACATGTGGCAAACAAATGTGGAAATCAAAAAGACAAGAGAGAGAGAGAGAGAGAGAGAATAGGCAGGGTATGCCACAATGAAAATTTGCATTTTCACACAAGAAAACACGCCAAAATGTCATAAAGCAGACGAAGGCAATAGCGTAGTATAATTGCAGTATATATGTATATAATAGAAGATTAGACAGATCGGACAGATCAGACAAGCCAACAACAGCAATTTACGATCGTTTATTCGTAGGGGAAAACTTTATGCCTCTATATAAACGTATATACCCAGTTTAAATTCCCAGCAGTGTGTACGAACTGAGTTAAGAGAGAGTCTCCCGACTGAACAGTAAATTTAATTAATTAGGAATATGTTCGCAGCAAGGCAAAAGCAACGAAACAATGGAGGAAAACGACTGCAAACAACAATAAAATATTGACAAAGTTCTCGATAACTTTTTCTCACAACTAAACGCAAAATAAAAAAAAATAGAAAATAGAAAATAAAATTGTTGCCTGCAAAGGGAAATGAAATCAGCTTGAAAAGGCAGCTGCATTACGTATACGCCGCGTGCGACAAGCAGAGAAAATTGTGTAATAAACTGCAGCAGACACACTCACACACACACACACACACAGACACACGTGTGAACTAGAAAATAAACTGCTTAACTGGGAGATACCCTGTAATTACTAGATTATTACGTATACGCCGCATTTGACATTTAATGAGACAGACAAACATTACCCAGCTTAACTTGCAGATACCCTACATAAGCAATTAATAAAAAAATACCCTAGCATAGCTGTTAATATTCTTGTTTTAATATATAAACTAAATGAAAATTCCACAACATCCTCAACTCAATTTGCAATTTTAACTTCATCAGCAATAAATCGAAACTTCACTCAATTTCAATATCCCCTGCAGGCGCACAGCAAAAGTTTTCTTTGCCGTACTGCTCCCTCCCCCTCCATTTCCCTCGCTCTCTGTCCTCTACAGGCGTGAAATTGAACACACACAGCCAAAGAGAGGGAGAAAGAGAGAGGAGAGAAAGAGAGCGAGAAACGAGGCGAATCGAGGCGTGGCGAGGAGTGTAAATATTGAATATTTAATTTCGTTGAAATTATTTAATAATAAAAGTTAATAAAAGTGACGCCAGCATATGCGACAGAGGCAGGGAGAGAAACAGAGAGAGAAAGGATGTGAAAGAGAGAGCGAGAAAGGGCGAGTGGAAAATCGGTAAGCGAAATGAAATTGGAAATTGCAGTTGCACAACACAGACTGATAATTTACATATAATTGACTGTAGTCCTTAACGCAGTACAGTCTGTACTTCCTGTACGTGTGTGTGTATGTGTGTGTATGTCCCTGTGTGTGTGTGCCCTTCTGTGTGTGTAGTTATCATTGCAGGCTGAACGGAATTTATATGCATGCGTTTGTAAAATGAAAATTTATGCACACTTAATGGCCGCCTTTGGCCCTGCTGCCCCGCCCCCCTTCCCCTCCGCGGGCTTGTCCACTTCTGCCACGCCCACATATCCTGTTGAATGCACTCGTTAAGTTGGTAACCTCAGGAACAGTCGGACAAGTCTCGTTTCTCTTCCTCACTCAGTTGCAAATGAATTATATATTTTTTATTTTATTTTATTTCAACTGTCAGTCTTGCTTATTCTCCTCTCTCTCTCTCTCTCTCTCATTCTCCATTGCCATTTTTTGCGGTTTGTCGCATTTTAACATGCAAAATTCGTGACAGGAAAGTTGATGATGAATGCGGGAATTAAATGAAGTTGAGATGATTTCAGTTTACTTTTGCCTTCTCATTCTTCTTCTTTCTCTCCTGGTTTGCTGTACAGGAAAATTGTGTAGAGTTTTCTTTGATTTTCATTTCTCTTGTCTTCCAACTGGTTGAGTTTCCTCCCAACTGTATAGGGGCAGTAATTACGCTTCATTCGTCTTTTACTTGTGTCAAACGAGATTAATGATATCTGATATAAAAATATACACATACATATATTTCTAACTTTAATTTGCAAAATAACTGTAAATTCCAGAGAGGATTTCGATAAATAAAATGAAAGAAAATATGCTTGGCAAAGGAAAAACACAATTTTCTTGTTTATTCAAAGAAATCTGAGCTAATTGAATTGGAAAATACCAAAGCAGAGAAGACTTAAGGCACATGGATGCATATACAAAAGAAAATATAGATAAATAAATAGAGATATAAGAAAATAACGACATATTCCTGCTTTATTGACTCCACATAGCCCGCAAACAAGTTTTCTACCTGCATTTTTAATGACATCTCCCGTTACATTCGAAGGAATCAAAACAAATCCTGTTTCACTTGAGAAACAAAGATGGGAAAACTTAGAAAGGCAGAGGGGGGCAGGGTGGGGAAAACAATAAGTTGAACCGTTGTTGGGGCACGTAAAGGAACTTCAAAACCTACAGCCAGGAAACAGAAAAATAAAATAGCGCATTAAAAAAAAATGTGAAAGAACGCGCCACTAAATTCTTTTTTATACAACTTGATGGCAAAGTTCATAAGGTAAGTGGAGGAGGAGGAGGGGAAAAGGAACAGCTTGCGAAAGGCATCCAGGGAAATAAACTGTAGTTTGTGCAGAACGTGAAGTTTGCAATATTATGCTTATTTTATTTTATTCTTTATTCTATTTTTTTACCCTATTGAAAACTTATTGCAGAATGAAAATAATGCGCAGAAATTGCCGTCAAAGTGGCGCAAAAAACGAGCAGGAAGGGGGCGGGGGAGGTAACTCTCTTTTGAGGCAGCACAATTTCAATAATAATGTTAAAAGTAATTCTAAAGTTTTTCTTGCTCCAAAAATTATGCATTGTTGAGCAGGTTGTGCCCCCCCAAACCAGAGACAGAATGCGAACTGAGTCTTGTCTCTGTCTCTGTCTGGCTGCACTTAAGCGACACCTGTTGTCGGCAAAGCGTTATAAATTGCCCAAGCACAAGCACAAGATGTTGCATGCACCACATGCTGCGACTTAACCTCACTTAACAGGGCGACGCATAAATCTCGACTGCATGCGGAAGTCAAGACAGGAAGAAAAATAGTGTAGTCTGCTTTTAGGCGACGGCTTGAAAATGCATTTCGCATGCAAAAATCAAGAATCCAAAGCTTTTAAACGGTTACGGGACTTATAGAAATTTTGAAAAATTATTATAAAATGCACAGTTTGTTTATATAGAGAAAACAATAAATAAATCAAACGATTTAAAGAAATTTACTGCATTTTTAGCTCTAAATTGAAAATGCAACGTACTAATATCATTTTATATATGTTTAAATTTACTATATTTAATTGAAGATAACTGAAATACGATAAAAATTGAAATGCAATATCTTTATGTATCTATCTTGAAGTTCCAGGAATCTATCTATAGACTTTTCTAGCGCAAAACAAATTGGAAAATCAGAATATCTTCATCAGCAAACAAGATTTTGCAATTTCAATTTGATTTCGTATCAGCAACATGTTTCATGCTGGACTAATTCAATTGTTGCTGCATCGTGTGCCAATTAAATTAATTTTTCAATTAGCAAAATAAACACATCACCCGCCAAAGGGACACTCCACAGTGTACGGCACATTGTAGCGTGTGTGTGTGGGTGTGGGTGTGTGTTTTTAATTACATTATGTAACATCAGCGCGAGCAAAAACAATTTCCCGTTATTTGCCTTACTCTAACAACAGCAGAACCCAGCAACAAATTCAACCACAACAAGAACAACAGGTGCCGTTGCTATTGTTATTGTTTTTATTATTGTTGTTGTTGTTTCAACCGAAAATATGCATAAATTAAAATGCAATCATTATTGTTATTTTTCGGACAACAGTTGTATAATATATTAAATGGAAATATATCCATTTATTATACGAAAATTGGGTGGATTAATTTCTCTTACTTGTCTCTATTTTCCCGCTTTTATTGAGATTTAATTTCTCTTCTTTTGCTCTATAATATTCTTGTTGTAATTTTATGTAACTCAAATATAATGAAATAAATAAATAAATTATTACTATATTTTTAACATGTAAAAAACAAACAATTTCAGCCAACTAAACAAAATCTCACTTAATCGGAACTCATTTATTCCATTCTATTAAGCTTTATATTTAATTAAATTAAGACCCCTCGCAATTAACTCGCACTCGTTTTTTTTTCTACAGTTATAATGCCTGCCGTGCTATGTCGCTGTCCATTCTGACCGTTCCCCTTCCCGAAAGAGTTTACCCATTTAGTATGTGCCCTACATGTAGCTGTCGACGGCTTTATAATTCCGTTTATATCCTTCTTTCCTTGTTTCCATCGTTTTTTTTTTCTTTTAATTCCCCATTGTAATAATAATTTTATGCGTGTTAATTTTTTTGCACATTCATCATATTAAATCGTACGCGGCCGCATTCACAATTTATTTAATTTTAATTGTTTTTGTGCACAACACGATTCGTTCGTTTTTAATGCAAAAAACGTGTTGCTGATTTCCGCAAAAATTATTAAAAAGGGATTTGCCCGAACCCGATAGATATGCTCGAAATATTAATCGGCTTTGCCCGTTTTGTATATCGATAAACCTTTAGTGCAAACCTTTTTGTTTACAGGTAATTTACGTACTTAATTTATTGACATTTATTGCCAGATTTCCGCATAATTAGTTAAGAGATATCTGACATTTTTATAGAGTGCAATTTTTGCCACAATTTCCTTTTCAACATAATTAATATCGAAAACTTATAGTTAATGATTTATTAATAATTTCAGACTGTGATTTAAAGCACCCTCAATGAAAAACTCTCGAAGAGTTCATTGAGCAATTAAATTGAAGTAAGGAAAAAAAAACAAAAATCCATTGAAGTTGAATCTAATTGAATTGATTGTGATAAGGAAATTGGATCTGAAAAAATACAGGTCAATGCATCTCAAAAAATCCAAAAGCATTCTTAGCTAGAAATTAAATTTTCCTCCAGCAACCTGATGAGCCAGCAAAACATGTTAACGATGCACTTCGAGATGAGGAAAAACACAAGCTAAGGATGTGAACGATGCAGCAGGGAGTGCAAGTGGGGGGAGGGAAAAGGGGAAAGGGGGCGTGTGCCTTTTTAGCCACTTACATCATCTAGCACAAGTTTGCAACTCCATAAAATGTGTGCGGGTTTCTTTTCTTTTTTTTTTTGGCTTTTTGCAGCCGAAGGAGGAGCTGAAGGAGGAGGAGGAGGAACTGGCTCACATCTTTCTGGGTTGCAGCCATTCATCCAAACCAATGAAAGCCGTTAAGTGCCCCACAAGTTTTCCATTTAGCAGACGAGGCAGGGGGAGAAATGGAGGCGCAAGGATAGCGGAAAAGCCGCAAAAGTAATATGCCAAGATGGGGGAATTACAAGGTGGGCTAGGGGTAACGATAGGGGTAACCAGAAACCGGGTGACTTGAAGCAAAGTGTTGATTTAAAGGCAGCGTTGAGGAACGAGCAGGAACAACTTGGGCGTAGTTAAACAAAAGACCCCCCTGCCCCTCCGACAGAACTGACTAAGCAAAATCAATATTGATGTTCATTCGATTGAAACGTCAAGGTGTAAGAAGCGAGGGGGAAAGAGAGAGAGGAAGGAGAGAGGGGAACCACTAAATATATCAGACAAAAGACGTCGAGTGTGGTTGTGGTTGTTGTTGTTGTTGTGGTTGAGGTGTGAGCTAAGAACTTTGACAAGACGATTGAAGTTGAGAGCAGAAGAAGCTGCGAAGAGGAGCTAAAGGGAATTGCTTGATTTTCAAAAGCAGATTATAATATCATAATCTAGAAAACTTTTCGGTTCGCTAGGAAATATAATCTCTTTCTTTGTATTTTATTTTGTCATAATCTTTGCGGCAAAAGGGTCTGGAAAAGGAAGTTGGAAAAATCGTTGAAGGTGAACGAAAAGGGTAGAAGACTTTTTGGAAAAAATAAGTTATAGTAGGGTTGTCTAAGTAGTTTTCAATAAAGGTTGTTTAGAAGGAAATACTGTAGTCGTATAGGGAATAATAGTAGTAGTAGTAGTAGTAGTATAAGAAATAGTAGTAGTAATAGTAGTAAAAATATTAGTAGTAGTAGTAGAAATAATAGTAGTAGTAGAAATAATAGTAGAAGTAGTAGTAGAAATAATAGTAGTAGTAGTAGTAGAAATAATAGTAGTAGTAGTAGTAAAAATAATAGTAGTAGTAGTAGAAATAATAGTAGTAGTAGTTGAAATAATAGTAGTAGTAGTAATAATAGTAGTAGAAATAGTAGTAGTAGTAGTAGTAATAGTAGTAGTAGTAGTATCTATAGCAGCATTAGCTCCCCAAGTTTTCAGTTTATCTTTCCACTTTCAAGGTGATGTTTCCAGGCATACAATGCACACAAGGAACTTGTGCGACTTTCGCAAAGAACTGAGCAACTTTTAATTTACTTGCTTCAGCCATCATCCACAGATTTTGTGCAATACCTGAGCTACTATATATATATATACATACATCCGGCCCTTCCCCTACTCTCATTAACAGGGCATTCATCAAGTGCACAAGGCAACTAAGAAGGCAACTACACACAGAGAGCGCAGTCGAGAAAGTTTAAAGCACAAAAAACCCTACAAAATAATCGAAAAACTTTGTAATGTTAAGTCTATATAGTCTACATATATATGTATATGTATGTATATATATAGTTTTTCTCTGCTACGCTTTGTGCTGGGCCAAAAACTATGCCATTAGTTCTTTAGTAATTTGCCAGCACACTGTTGCTCTCTGCTCTCTCTCTCTCTCTGGCTCACCCTATCTCTCTCTTTCCCTCTGCTATCCCGCTCTATTTTAAGCTATATTATTTTTTTTCTTTGTTGAAAAAGCGTCGACGCGCACACAAAAGTTACATTTGCCTTAACTAATTTATCATTTCCGACTGCGAGTAGTTTCTTTTTTACTTTTTATACTCTTTCACTTTTTTTTCTACATTAATTTGAGAACCTTTAGCCATAATGAGCTTGAGAGAGCAGAGAATTAAGGGGAGTTTCTGTTTGGCAAACACGCTGTAAAAGCTTCAAACAGCAGTTAAAACTTGCATTAAAAGAAAATGCAAATCATACTTTCAGGTGTCCTCTAGATACCCCGTTTACAGGGTATACAATAGTTCATTAATTGTGCGCGAATGTAATTGAAAATTGCTGCTAATTGCTGTGACAACTTATCAAGTTGCAATTTTTTCAAGGAACCAGAGAAGAGAAAGAAAAAGAGGGAAAACGAGGTGTGTTAGTAAGTTTCCTCCCTGCCCTGCACTTCCTTCCCCCCTCTTTACCCTCACTTTCTTACTTCCTCTTGCTGCTGTCATTTTCACAGCCAATTGAACGAGTCAGAAACTTTATCGGGTACACGCTCAAAGAGCGAGTTTTTCTTTTTTGCCCGCCACACGCGGAGTATACGTAATGTGCCTTTTGTCTTTCCCCCGCCTACCCGGCTGTTGTATACCCTGCCTCATTTTTTTTTCTCTGCACAATTTGCTGCCTTTGGGGGCTTGGGCTGGGGTAAATTTGATTATTCATGTGTAGCCTGTTCCACGACTTTCTCTCTCCCTCTCGCGCTGTGTTTGCTTTCGTTTCTCTTTTCTCTTTTCCCCATTTGTTGTTTTTGTTTGTATCTTTATGTTGTTTTGGTAATTATTTTTGGTGTGAAATATGCTTTGGGGCTGCTTTATCCTGATTGTTTTACTTAGGGAATATGGAAGGGGAGGGGAGATGGTAGATCTTCACCTGAGTTACAAAATACAGAGACGCCGCCTTTTTGGCTTGTGGTGTTTGGTTTGGTTGTGGACTTACGTTAATTGCCAGCAAGGAAGCCAGTACATACCTGCAGAGAGAAAGAGAGAGAGAGAGAGAAATTATGTCTTGTGAGTATGGCAGAAATATACATAATTATGATAGACACAGACAGAGAGAGAAGTTATGCCCACAAAAGCAATGCGAAATAATTGCTAATGAGCAACAACAATAATTAAGTTAATTAGCCCAGCAGGGAATCGACAAGGCACACACACACACACACACATCTGCACACCTGCACGTGTTTATAATAAACATAATTTATGCTCTAAAATTATGCTCGAACACGTCGGAGAGAAAAACCCAAAACTGCTGAGACGAACTCACCTCATCGTCGCTTTTATTAGACTTATTCTCATCATCATCTTCATCCTCGTGTCCCTCATTCTTATCATCTACATCATTGGATTCCTGCCTGAGCCTGGCTTGCGATTGAGCGAGGGCTACATCAAGCGACAGGGTTGTCGCACTTTGCTGGATTGTCAAGCGATTGAGGCTGTTATCTTTGTTATCCTTGCGATTACGCAACAAATTCCCCGTACTATGTGCATTTTGGACACTCGCATTCCCAGAAATATTTCCATGACGGCCTAGCGACAATTTCGACATTTGAAGTGTGCCCTTTCTCAAGACCCGAGGGCAGTTATTCGGTTCCTTTTCTTTTCTTTTTTTTGTGCTAACTGAAGTAAAACTCAATGTGCTAATAACGACTAAACTAAATCAAATATGGAGGCGAAAACGACACACAATGCGTTACATAACTTGCCACGCCTCCACAGAAGGCCTGAGGGGGCGGGGGAGGGAGGGGTGTGTGCATGTCTGGCCGCTGATAATGGCCATAAAATGGCAAACATGTCCGAAGTGTGTTCACATAAATAAGTTGATTAACGGCTGCAAAAAGGGAGTTGCAGTAAATGGAGGATAAAGGCGAGAAAACAGAGAAAGGGAGAGAGAGAGAGAAAGAAAAAGAGAGAGGGAGAGACTGTGATATAGAGATAGTAGTAACGGGTTCAGTAACCGCCATGGACAAGCAAATAGAAAAAGACTGCATTTTTTTATTATCTCTTCTTTAAGCCAGAAATCCTTACATTAAAAACAATACTAAGGTAGGAAAAACAAATATTCATTAAGAAAATATGTGGCTAAGATCGAATATTGTCTTAAAGAAATTTAATTGAATCATCCTTGTTCCTTATTTAAAGCATTAATTCAATTTTATTGTGTGCGTAAATGAAATTTTCAAATTAAACAACAAACATGTGTGTGAGAGAGAGAGAGAGAAAGGGAGCTGGGAAGTTGAAACCGCAAAACTGCTCTAAAGATACAAGTACCGCAATTCGTACCGCCATCCCCCTCCACAGTACACCTATTATAGCATACTTTTCCGCGTTTCTGCGGTGACAGCGACAAACATGCGAAACAGCAGCAACAGCAGCAGCAACCAGGGTTGCCAGGCTAGCCTTTTTCAGAATAGATCTTTCCTTTGGTTTTTTTTTTTATTTTAACTCTAAATCTTAATTTTTGTAAATCTCTCCTATTTTTCATTAAATTATTATTTTTTATTTGCTTTAATTTTCTACAATTTATATAATTTTTACGATAAGATTTTTTTTATTTACCACATAATTTATATTTGAAATCGTTATTAATTCAAATTTCAGATATTATGGCTGAAATTTCACAATTTTCTACGGTAGCTTTTCTGATATTCCAGAGTTACTACTGTAGTTACTGCAAGTTCCTGCAAAACTCTTTGAAAATCATCTAGCCTTTTTTTTGTAAAACATAAACTTATTCTTCCATATTTATCTTGTTTTCTTCGTATCTCTATGCTATTTTTTCTCGCTATTTTCAACTTTAACTATCCCCCTTTTTGGGGTAGCTGGCAACCCTGGCAGCAGCAACTACTCGTAAAGTGGCTAAAACTCAATTTAAAGTCAGCGCCAACCATTGAGACAATTAAATTGCCAGCGAAATTTCGCGCAAATTTCAAAGGTGACAGCGGGGGGGGGGGGGAGGGGGTAATAAAGAGACATATCTATAAGCACATATACATACACACATACAGACTGTACATATGCATAGCGAGCGCAGCCATTGCAATTGCAGTTAGTTTTGAATGGCAACCACAATGCTCATACGCCCCGTTAGCCTACGATCTTCTGCCTCCCTACACACACACACATACGCACACACACAGCACTCACGTACCGCGTTTGACAGTCATCGCAGTTGCCGTTACATAAGTTATTTATTGGAATTTGAGTGTCATCGAGAGAGAGAGAGAGAGAGAGAGTTCCCATTCGGGCTTCAGCTCTGCGGGCAAAACCACAGCGTATTGAGGTTTGCAGCAAAGCGGAAACCAGTCCTAGAGAGAGCAAGAGAGAGAGAGAGAGAGAGAGCGCATAAAATATGACCCCAAGCGCGCTTAAGTGACAAACAATATGGCAGAGTGCAAAGGGCATGCGGTGCGAGCAGCATGAGCTGCGAATCACGTTTATGGGGGCGTGTATTTGCACGCCCTGCTCTCAGTTCATATAGCTGGGCTACAATTTACTACTAAGGCTCATAAATAACAGAAAACAGATAAGCGATAAGAGTTATATGAAAAGATAACGCTGCTAGGGTTGGGAATAAATTGAATTAGAAACTATGTTAAAGTATTCAAGCTTGTTGACTTAGAGATGAAAAAATAAATAAATATATATACGAAAATGCCATTAAATATAAAGATATATCTTCAAAAAAAAATATACATAATTTCTGTTTAACTTTAATATATTTAAGACAGCTCTTATTTATGTTTTATTTATTAAATAATTTAATTTATTTAATTTACAATATTCACTGCCCACGTAAGTATGCAACAATTTTGTTGCGCACGAAAGTATGCAACAGTTTTCTTAAGCAACTGCTTGGAAAACTTTCAAACTCACAAAAAACACCTGAAACTAACTGTAATTGTAATTGAATGCAACTTGCAATGCAATAAAATGTAATATATATACATATATATACATATATATGTATCGTGCTAGTATAACCTAAATAATCCTCAAGTTAGTGGCAGAGTGTTGGCTGTATCTAAATATTATCTGACTACGGTCCAGACAAGAGTTGAGTTTATGAAAATAGCTGCAGCTCTGCATAAATGCCACACGCAGGGAGCGAAGGAGAAAGACAGTGGGAGAGAAGGAGAGAGAGAGAGAGAGAGGAAGGGAAAAGCAGACAACACCTTCGCATAGTTGTCGGAAAATTCCACTCTCAACTTGCAGTTTTTGCAATTTTCGCTTGCATTAGACAGTGTGTGTGTGTGTGTGTGTGTGTGCCTGGGCCAGTCCAGAGGTCAACTGGGGCTTCGGGTCGGAAAGGTAAGGGTGATGAGGCGGGTCTAGAAACATAAGCTCTGCTAATGTCTGTCAGCGGCATACCACACGCAGCCAGCTAACAGATACAAATATGGTTTTTGAAGCAACAGCATATCTGGGCGAGAACTCTACCCATAGTTCCTAGCCAAAACCCCACGACGTACGTGTGAGTGTCTCTGTGTGTGTGTGTGGGCAAACTTTGGAAAATATTTGGCTACATTTTTGCTCTTGAAGTTGGCAGCGCAGCTCGGTTAGCTTACTCTATGCGTACACTAAAATAAAATACTAAACATTTGTACCTACAACTAGTATATACGAGGGTCGTTTGATAAGTCCGTGACTTTTTGAATAAAATATATTTTTTTCGTCAAAGAAGCGTTTTATTTCTCAACATAATCTCCTTTTAGCTCTATACATTTAGTCCAGCGTTTTTCCAATTTTTTTATTCCTTCCAAATAATAGGTTTTCTCAAGGCCCTCAAAATAGTCGTTTGTTTCTGTGATGACCTCTTCATTTGACCCGAATCTCTTACCGCCGAGCCATTTCTTCATGTTTGGAAACAAAAAATAGTCACAGGGGCTAAATCTGGAGAATATGCTGGATGGGGTAGCAGTTCGTAGCCCAATTTATGAAATTTTGCCATGCTGACTACACACGTGTGCACCCGTGCATTGTCCTGATGGAACAGCACTTTTTTTCGCCAAATGCGGTCGTTTCTGCTTCAAATCAATATCGAATCTGTCCAAAAGCTCTGAATAATATTCGCCGGTGATCGTTTTACCCTTTTCAAGGTAATCGATGTGAATGATACCTTGTGCATCCCAAAAAACTGTGGCCATGACCTTGTTGGCCGACAGACCCACCTTGGCCTTCTTTGGTGCACGTTCACCCGGAGAAACCCACTGTCTTGATTGTTCTTTGGTCTCTGGTGTGGTGTGGTGGATCCATGTTTCGTCTACGGTAACGAAACGGCGCAAAAATTCGTTTGGATTGCGGTTGAACATCGCCAAACACTCCTTTGAAATGGTCACACGGTTGCGCTTATGGTCGTGTGTGAGCAATCGCGGCACCCATCGCGCGGAAAGCTTTTTCATGTCCAAATATTCATGTAAAATGTGATGTACCCGTTCAGTTGAGATGCCTACAGCCTCAGCTACCTCACGCACTTTCATTCTCCGATCATCCAATATCATTCCATGGATTTTGTCGACGATTTCTGGCATGACGACCTCTTTTGGGCGACCTGAACGTTCGGCATCACTTGTACTGGTACGACCACAACGGAACTCAGTAAACCATTTCTTAACCATTGAAATTGATGGTGCAGAGTCCCCATAATATTTATCAAGTCTTTCCTTGGTTTCGGTGATGGATTTTTTACGCAAAAAATAATGCTTAATTAGCACACGAAATTCACTTTTTTCCATTTTCGTTAAAATTCACGAGATCGTCTGCTTTCAATGCCTATAAAACGCAAACCAAAAAACGCAGCTTTCTCAAAATTTTACAGTCAGCTGTTAATCGATAACTGCTGACAGGAGCAGTGTTGTATTTAGAGCAGGTGCGCGGCAAATACAAAAAGTCACGGACTTATCAAGCGACCCTCGTATATGAAAACATATGATGTTAAGAATTCGCTTTAAACATGTTAGAAACAATATATAATCGGGAAACTTTGCAAAATAAATATATATATATATATATATATATATATAATAACTATGATTAATTTTGATTTTACTCTATTAAGGTATATAAAAAGTGCATGAATAAATTAAATTTTTAATATTCAGAAATAAAACTAAAGAGAACCTTTAATAATAATGGATTTACATATACCAAGTGAAGAAAAGCTATAACAAATTTTGACGAGATATAAAAATTTCGAAGGAACTTGAATGGAAAATACTTTAAAAATAATATATCACTATTATTGATAATAGATAATTTCTTATATGCAATTTGTCCTATTTGTCATCCAACTTTTCCAAAATTGCTTAGTTCTTTTTAAATTTACTAAATAAACCTAAAATCAAATGAAGAATTTCAACAGAAATATCATTTTATTTAAGTGTGGACACACTAAGAGAAAGTGTATGCACATAGTATGTACATATATGACCGCTAAGAGTTTAAAAATTTCCACTTTAAATTATTATTTTTTTTTGCCGCTTTAATAAATCAAAATTCTACAATTCTAAATCTAAAATTGGAAAACTTTTACGCCGAAAAACTAAAACAAAAAAACAACTCAACTATTTATGAATTTTATTTCAGTTTCGGACTTCACACACAGCTTGTGGCTTAAAAGTTTTATGCGTAGCGGGAAAGTGGTTAAAAAATGTAGATATCATTTTTTTTATTTTTATAATCCTTACTAATCCGCAGGAGAATTGCATATACTAACGTATTAGTTTATATTATATATATACCATTTTATACTAAACATTTTTGCTTTAAAGTAATTCTCCTCACTTGATACATTTTGCATTTACATTTACCGTCATCTTTCGTCAAGTTTCGCATCAATAAAATTTCGTTAGTCGCCGGAATTTACGTGGGCTTGGCTGCTGCTGATAAGGCACACACACTCACACTCACACACACTTCAACAAGGGAAACAATTCAGGCATTCTCATATTGACATAAGCAAAGCCCCTGCCAGACAGCAGCACATCAGCATCAACATCAGCCCAAGTTCGTATGGGTTGGGGGGATGTTGAGGAGAGTGGTTCGGGGTCTATATGGAAAATAGAAAACTGCTGTGACAGGGCAAAAATGTTATATGTGTGTGTGCGTGTGTGTGGCTTGAGTTTGGGCTCAGCTCGTTGGGTTTTACAGTGTGTGTGTGAAGAGTTTTACGTTTTTACCATCCTGTACATATGGCATTGTGGCTCTCTCTTGCCTGTTGCTGGTTACTGGTAACGGGTTACTGGTTGCCCACTTCCTGTCGGTCCATTTTAATTGTTTTCTGCACTTTCAAGCGTTCAACCATATGGGGAGAAGGGAGGGCAGTGTACACCCAACTCTCCGACTAATCGCAATTCCGCAACGTCCCTAAAAACATTTCAGCCATTTCTCATCGGTTTTTTTCTGCATTTTTTTTTATCTTTCAACATTTGCCAACTGACACTTTTTTTGTGGCCAGCACTGTTGTTTGGTATGCGAGTATGCTGTTTATTTTCTTATCATTTCGAGGCTTCTCTGACCTGCCCCAACATGAAGAAATTCAATTTTCAGACTGCTCACACACCAATTTGAAGAGAAGTATACAAGGCTGTATCATAATAATTTAGTAGACTTTTTTTATATGTAGAATCACTCAGATTGTTAAAACATAAACAAAATGTCATTCCGCGTGAAAATCGTTCGATTTTTAAGAAAGTTACGATCGGTGTAAAATGAGCGTACCAGGCCTGTTGAGGGTGTTACATGTCTAATTTTTGGACTATTTCGACATGATTTTTGGGCCAAAATTAAGTATCGTTTAAAATCGATTTAAATAATTGTTTAGTACTAATTTTGACCTCCGCAATCGATTAAAGCTAAAAACTAGCGATTTAAAATTTTACAAAAAAAATTTTTGTTGAAAATTCATAGGGGGGACCCTTACCTAAATTTTCAAAAAATCGAAAAATTTCCAAAAATCCATTTTGCTATTTTTGAAATGTAGAATTACTCAGGTTGTTAAAACATAAACAAAATGTCAATCCGCGTGAAAATCGTTTGATTTTTAAGAAAGTTACGATCGGTGTAAAATGAGCGTACCAGGCCTGTTGAGGGTGTTACATGTTTAATTTTTTGACGATATTGACATGTTTTTTTAAATAATAATAAATAGTACCTTATATTTGATTATTGTTAGTCGAATATTCCCAATAAGTATTAAAAATTCATTTGTTTGTGCGCGTACTATTTTATTATGGTTTGTTTGAGTAAAATTTACTTGATATCAATATCATTTTAATACACAATTTCTATTCAAGTGAACCACATCAAATGGACCACAATTCTGTTGAAAACAGACACCGCAAATTGCCCAGTTTCGTGTGTGTGTTCATAACGATAATTGACAACTAATTAAAATATCAGGCGATAAATTATATTTTTGCGGGCAGCCTAAACTAAATAGTTGTATACTATGGTGGGTATAAATATATGCACATTGTGCGTGTGTGCAGAAATTTATCAGCGGTTGTGCAGAATGTGTGTAAAAGAGAGAGATAGAAGATTTTAGAGGTATTTCCAGAGAGTAAACGGGGTTAGGCTTTTGTGGTAAGAATTTTGGCATTTTTCAAGCTGCTTTTCAACCTTTTCTTTTTATGTTTCTTCTTTTAATCCACTTCTCTTTCAACGTCGGCACTAAAAACCGCTCGTAAGTTGCAGCTAATCCATGTTAGATGACGTGCAAGGCAAGGGGGGCTGTTGCCAGGGTTGCCAGGCCATTGTTAAGGTCAACAAATGGCAGCCATAACAACGTCAACTCATTCTGAAAAGAGCGCAAGAGCGGCTTGGACTTTTTATGTTTGACATGTCGTTTCTTTTTTTTTTTACTCTCGTATTATTTTGATGGGATTTTCAGCTGAATGTGCTTGCTTTATACAATTTTATATAAGGGATTTAAGGGGGTTTTACGTGACGTCAACGTCATCGTCATCGCAACACACAACACATATTGCAAATATTTATTTTATTTCCTTGGGTGCAACATATATGTATGTTTAAAAAAGAGATAAATTGGGCGATGCTGTGGCAAATATGAAATATGCTCGGGAGCATCGCATTGCATTATGCGGTGACTGACGCTGTTGCAGTTGAATCCTGTATGAAAATTTAATTGAAAATTGCCCCAAGGTAAATCAAAGAACAAGGCAGAAAAAGGACTAGAGAAAAATAATAAAAAATTAAATACAAAAAAATAATTTGTGGGAGCAGTGGGCGTGGCACACAAAGTGTTTTATAAACAAAAACTGAATAAGATGTAAAGGAAACTTCATGATAAATTTGAAGTCTATAGCATCTTTAATAGCTGAGAGTTAGAGGTTCATACAGACAGAGAGACAGACAGACATTGCTATATCGACTCAGCTATTGATGATTATATATATAGAATATATTATATTATATTCCATATATTAGTATAATATAGTATATTTGCTAGGTTTTTTTTTTCAAAATAATATGACAATCAAGTTTTGATCCGCAGGTTCAAATTCCAGCTAGAGATTATTTTCCAGCTACGACAATAGTGCAATCTATTTCCCCTTATCAGCGTGAGCTTTGCTTGATTCGAGCTGCGTTTAATGTAATCATTCACATTGTGGAACTGAATCTATTTGGTTTTATAAGAAAAGTTCATATGAATTTAGTTTGTATACTATTTTTGGCTACCTTTTTGGCCCCAAGTACAGCAAATATATCACTTGAAGATGATGCAAAGGAAGGGGTAAATAAATAAGCTTTTCTATATCTAGCATATTTAAAATACTATATTCTCTTTTAAGTTATGTATGCTGCCTGATAAACTAGATGATATATGTGGCGGATATTCCTTTAAGGCAATGAAACCAATGCTTGGGTATTTCCGTCAAATGAAAATGGAATCCGATAATAACGATAAGGAAATCCAGAGTAGAGATAATAGCATAAAGAAACTTGAAGACGAGCTAAACGAATTTCGAAGAAAATCATCAACAAGCGATGGTATAATCAAAGAATTGAGAGAACAACTTGATCTATTTCGAAAAACTCTATTATCGATTGGAAACTGTGAGTCACTTAGGGCGCAAATAGATCAACAAAATACCGAGATAACCAAACTTAAAGCACAAATTAAAGCGGATGATAACGAAATTCAAGCTGATAAAAGAGAATCAGAATTATATAATATAACTATAACATACGAGTTGTAAAACAGAAATATGATTAATAAATCTATATACAATTTAGCACATACATTCCCACACATATTTCATTTCAATTATCCCCCGGGCATATGAAGGAAACAGACAAACAACATTAATTTTAATTCACTGTGAACTGTCAGTTTTATTAGATTTTGCAAAATAATTTATAGCATATATTTATAGTAGATATACTATATAATTCATAAATGTTGATGATACGATAATCCAAACTTTGAATCAATTTGTGTGCAAGCAATAACAACAACGATTAAATGAACAATGATAATTCAATGTTTTTTGCCTTTTACTTGATCGACTTTCATAAATGATTTATGCGTAGTGTGAAAGAGATAGAGTAGGGGTAGGGGGAGTGTATAATTTCAGTGAAATTAATTGCATAATGCATTATTGAAAGGCAGCAACTGCTGCTGCTGCTGCTGCTGCGATGACAACAGTAAAAAAAAAGAAAACAAACAGAGAACAAATATTTACCATGGCGTACGTGGCGTATGCGCAATGCGAACAAATATGATGCGAGTCCGTGACAAGTTCCTCAATCAATTAAAACAATATAACTGCGACGAGCTGTGTGTGTGTGTGTGTGTGTGGGAGTGTGTGCTGGCCGGAAAGGGGTGTCTGTGTCCGTAAGGGGTTACTGCTTTTGTCATTAAGTGGAATGAAGAGCGCAGCCGAAAAGGGCAATGCGAGTGTGAATGTGAGTGTGAATACGACTGTGAATGTGAGTGTGGACAACTCTGAATGGGAACTGCGTGTGTCATTTATGGTGCAGCACGGATAAAAGAGACCGTGTGAGAGGAGAGAAAACAATTTTTAATTAATTTATGACACACTTGGAACCTGAACAAGACAAACAAACAAACAAACAAACAATGCAGCGCAACAGCTGCACAATCAACACAATCAACTAACCAAACGAGCTTGCCTTAGTTTAACAAAGAATTGTAGAACCCTCTGGTTTTATATAGCACATCCCTGGCTGTAACTGTGCCTTATCCCCCAAGCTGGTTCCTTGACAAATCTGTGCACAAATCATGGAAATCAATTTTGCTATAAATTTAGTTGTTGTATTTGCTCTAAATATAACCTGTAGCTGTAGGGTATAACAGACTGAAAAACAGACTGTGTTTCAAACAGGACAGGTTATTTTTCAGTTGTGCAAATCAGGAAAAGGCACAGCTTATATGCTTTATATTCAACATGTTAACAGGGTATTTTGCAGCTGGGCCATATTTCTTTTTTATTTTTTGAATCTGTTCGTTCTGGCAATTTGTGAATCGATGTTAGGGCATTCTCCCTCTCTGTCTCTCTCTCTGGGTCTCTGGCACAACAAACATGGCAACAGTTCAGCAAATTGTGATTGTTAGGGTCCGCTTTTTTAAATATTTATACCCTATGCCTGCCCCACCTAGTACCTGGCAATCAAATTTAGCACGCTCAATTGGTTTTTTTTTTTTTTTTTTGGGGCAGTTCTCTGGCATGCAAAGCAATTACAGCTATTTACCCAAGATTTAGAAGATTTTGGAGAATTGTAAAGCAATAAAGCGAACTAAAGAAATGTGGTATATATTTTGCTTGCCTATAAAATTTCGAATTTGTATGCCACTTGAAGATACTCAGTAAATTCCAAGCAGGCCAAGGCCTAATGCAAGCGTTAGTAGAGCGTAAAATAAGCCAAATTATGGCCGAAATAAGTGGCCTACTTGACTAGCTCAACTGGACAGCAAGTGAGGAGTAAGGAAGGGGGGAAAAGTGGTACCATATTATTCTAAACTTTATGCGAAGTAGTGGGGGTAAATGTCAAGCTAGTAGTATTTATAGAGCCAATGCCAAGGACATGCGTTAAGCATACGCCCCCTAGAACAAATAACAATGAATGTCAACTTTGAATCGAGCTTACACAGCTGTGCATGGATAAAGAGAGAGAGTGAGAGAGAGGGAAAGAGAGAGAGAGGGAAAGAGAGAGAGAGGGAGATAGAGACCCTCTAGACCCTGTCCCATTCCCACAATTAGTTAAGCCAAGTGCGTCATTTATTTTGAAATAGAATCAAAAACAGACGGCAGACAGGTACAGGCTTTGTCACAACCTGTGTCTCTCTCTCTCTCTCTCTGTTTCTCTTTCTCCCTCTCTTAATAATATGAAATGTCGTGTCAGTTGAACTGGCAGCTGTCACTTGCTGCCTCAGTTAAGCGACACATGTGTCTTTCAACATTGCAACTCAATTGAAAGACAGAAATATCCTGTGACAATTTCTATTTAACGCCACGTGGCAGTCCCTAGCACAATTCAAGAACTTTATTCCTTGATTTACTATATGGTTTTATAAATATATAATGAATCAATAGGGGATGAAGTAGGTATGAAATGAAGGAAACTCAAAATACTCTAGATTTCACACTTTCACATTTCTTCTTTTTATTTAAGGGAACTTTAATTGTATTAATTGTATACAGAATGCTAGAAAATCTTGGGCTATTCAGCAAATTTTAATGGCATAATGAAAATAGCTAAAAATCACCATATTATGAATTTAAATAACAAATTAATTATAGTTTTCTAAAAAAAATAAGGCAGCGTACTACAGATATCTAACAATAATGATACTATATATATATTATATTAGCTATACAATAAGGCTGAATATATAATAAAAACTATATTGTAAAAAATTCGTTAGAATATATGTTCTATTTTACAGAGATATATGCAGCCCAAAGCAAAAAAAGGTTTCTTTTCTACTTTAATAATATCTGCAAATACGGGTAGAACTTCCCCTCAAACTAATCTAATCAAATTTTCTTATTAAATTTCTATAATAGTTTTCTTTTCTCGCTGAAATGTTCTTTTCCACTTTTCCTGTTGACATTTAAATTAGCTGCAAAATCTTTTATCGCAACTTTAATGCACCATCAGTTTGCACAGATTTCTTTAGATACTACTAGACCGGGGGTCCATAAGGTTCAGGTCGATGGCAAAGTGAAAAGTGGCAAAGTGGCTGCTGGCAAATAATTTAAAGTGCATAATCCGCTTAGCAGCAGCAGCAGCAGAAGGAGCAGAGGCAAGAAAAGCGAAGGAAAAACTAACGAAACGAAGGCAACAACAGGCTCACGGGATGTGCCAACAATGCGAGGGCAAAGAGGGGAAAATTCCCTTCGGGAAAATGTCTTCAAGGGACAGCTACAGTCATTTTTCACCTACAGGAATTGCCTCAGTGTCCAGCGTGTGCTTTGTGCTCGACATTCCTTTAATTTCTGGAGGAAAACTATTAATTTTCCATTAGCTTGAGACAGCCTAAGAAAATGTCAATCAAAATTATATTCAGCTTGTCATAACAATCTGGATACGGCTCGAATGAAAATGCATGAAAATTGCTGTTGAAAATTTATTATTTTCCAGTCTTTTACAAGTTTCCTCCCTGTCTCTCTCTTTGTCTCTTGCTCTCACTTCGCTGTCATTAAAAGTGTCAAAAAGCAAAGGAAAATCGCAAAGCTGAAAAGTCTTTTCCAAGTGACACTTGCAGCTGTTTCCCCAAAACGATTCAAGATGTTTCAAGTCTCAAGTAGTTTCCAGAACTCTTTGCTCGATAGTTGTATAAAAAGGGGCGGCTAGTGGGCGTGGCAAGCCATCATCATTGAATTTGCGCTCTCAACTATTTCTTTTTGGCGTGAAGAATATATTTTCGACAGATTATATATATATATTTAATTTTAATTATCGCTTGGCAAATAAAACTCTTCATAACAAATCGGTTTTATTTCACAACGTGTTTTCCATTAGCCTTTGTATTTTCACCCGAATTTATTTAAATTTTCTCTTTTTCTTCCGCCAATTTTCCCAGTAAATATAAATCCGACGCGTTTTTACGCATTTCACATGATGTAAGTATTACTTATGTTTGTGTGTGTGTGTGTGTGTGTTTGCCAATTTTTTATTTACACTCAACGCTTTTAAGTGTGCTTTACATTTTGTGTGCACAAAAAAAAAAACGGCGAGGGAAATGGCAGGAAAATGAGTGAGAGAAAAACTCCAGAGCAGCGAAAATTAAATTTGTAAAAAGCAGCAGTAAAAACATTCTCATATGTTGCAAGGGCGTGGACTGCTAAAATATGCCACAAAATGCGCGAGGTGACAATAAAAAAAAATGAGTTGAAGTCACAGCAGCAGCAGCACGAAGTGCAGATACCCTGTAGCAGTCATAAATGAAAAAGCAGGTCGCAAGGAGAAATAAATTTATATTTCCCAGCTTAAATTTAAAAATATAAATATATTCTAAATTAATTGAAATTTTTTTTTTTAATTTTAATTTCTCAATAAAATTACGATGTATTATATATATTAAATTATAGAAATTACACTCCATTAACGCATCTACCCGGCTTGCTTCACGCCCTACGTGGCATGGAAAACAACAAAAAGCGTTGAGATGGAATTCCCGCCTAGATTTCAGCTCATAGACGTCTCGTATCCCGCGGGCTCTTTTAGCACAGATTTGCCACTATTGTTGCACAGCGTGTGTGCTTCCCCTCCCTCCGTTCCCCCTCTGCCCTGTTCCACTGGTTTGCCATGTTCTTTGGCACATCGTTATATGACTTACCCGTCCACACATACGTATCGTATACCCCGCCCCAGTGTGTCTCTTGTTGCTTTTGAATTGACAATTTTTGCATGTTTACAAGCCAAAGGCAAAAGGCAAAAAAATTACGAAAAAAAAAGGAACTGAAGCCAAGCACAGCTTAGTCCTTTCCCATGTCTTTTCGTTTCTCCATTCTTTTTGTTTTGGCTTCCTTTATCACAAGCTGCACGAGCGGAAGCTTTTGCTTTTTTGGCTGCTGCTGCTGCTGCTGGTGCCGCCTCCGTGTGCGCTCCTTGTGCTCACATCCTGTTGATTGTATTGTTTATGATGCTGCTCCTGCTCCCGCTCCTGCTACTGCTCCATGCTCCTTGCTCCTATCGTGCTCAGCCAGCTCGACAGCCCTTACCCCAAACCAAACGCAGTTATTGTCCCAATCGAGCCACATCGTTGTCATAACTGCCATTTGCAAGTGGCAGCTGCTCATCGCTCCACGCTCTCCCACCTGCTGCATCTGCATTTAAAATCAAACTCATCATATGTGAAGAGTTCCCTCCATCTTCCCCTTTTTTCCAGTTTCGCATTATGATTATTGTTATGGTAATTAAGCACACATGCAGTCGAACAGCTTTCGTAGCATACTTTCTGGCGCCGACAACAAAATGCCTTGCCAGACCTTGCCATGTTGCCTGCCGTTCTGCCTTACCCTGCCCCCTTGCTGTGCCCATACCTTCGCTTTGAACTTTGATATAATACAATATTTTTGGACAGATTGTTTGTACCCATTGCAGACTGGTTACCAGGCATACAGATTATACTACTAGGTGGGCGTAAAGTTTGGCCAAAATAAATGTCTATTTAAAATAAGGTAGCATCAATTTCAAGGCATAAAATATTTGATTTATTTTTGCATTTATTTTATTTTAAAGTATGCATTCTTTACTTTTGCTCGGTATATAAAAAAGGCAACAAATATATTTAATTTTATAATTATATTATTTATCTTAGGTATTTATTTTAAAGCTGAACTTTTTACTCTTGCATTTCTTTTAATATTTAAAACAAGGGGAGAAGAACGCGACAGAGGATACCCTCTCCCAATTTTAAAAATCGTTACAAACGTGAACCACACTCATAATTCAAACAGATATTTGCACAAATACTCTACTACAATAGCTTTCGCTCACACTCACACAGCGACGCACGTTAAGAGTGACGTCGACGTCGACGTCAACTGCTTAAGTAGCGCGCAGGCTGCGCCGTACATTTGTACTGAAAACGTTGACTTGAATAACTTCGTGTTATTGGTCCGATCGAATTGTAATTGGGGAATATGTTCGTATGATATAAGCTTTATACATACCAAAGCAGAACTTTATAAGTTTAATAGTTTGCTAAATAATCGAAATTTATATGTTCAATACTTTGCTTAATAATCACAAATTACCGATTTGCGGGGGCGGTGGGCGTGGCATCAAACATTTGAAATAAACTTTATCTGCTTGGTAAATATGGGAACCTCCATGCCAAATTTGGAGTCTCTAGCTCTTTTAATAGCTGAGATCCGTTGTCTCAAACAAACAGACGGACAGACGGACAGACGGACAGACGGACAGACAGACGGACATGGCTCTATCGACTCGGCTAGTGATCCTGAGTAAGAATATATATACTTTATTGGGTCTGCCACGCCTCCTTATGCCTGTTACATACATTTCACAAAGTTAGTATACCCTTTTTTGACCATTTTCAATGGTCGAAGGGTATAAAAATACAGATACACATTCAGTTTTTAATAAAATTAAATATTTAAAATTTAAAACTTACAAATAAATAAAATATATTAGATATTTATATCCAAGCTTAAATTAAAAATTAAATTAATTTTCTTAGCTATTTATTTGAAAACTAAACAGAAAACTGCTAAATACTTTTTTACAGCGTATCTTTGTGTCCAGCATACCCTATCAGACAGTATTTCTACTCTACTTCTATTTCTACACTGTTACACGATTTTTAGACAACTTTGTGAGGGGAGGGAGTGAGCACTGGGTGAGTTTGGTTCCCCCGATTTGGGGTTGGCTCTGACAGAGGGGGGTTGGTTCATCCTACCCCTGTTGTAACCGACATTTAGTGGCTTTTGTGCTCTATACTTTGTGGAATTTTGCACGCAATTAATTCAATTTGTTAAATTTTTGTGCGAAAACTTCTCGCAAGGAGTGTACAGAAAATGTTGCGGTATTTCGGGTTGAGCTACAAAAATTGTATTAAAAGTTTCGAGCAGGTAGTTAAGACTGTGGCACAGCTGGGCTGTTTGACACCAAGAATATATAGTATATGCATTCGAGGCAATGAAAAAATAATCAACAATTACTCCACTAAAAAAAAAAAGAACTTTAGTTATAAATCAAAATAAATTGCGCAAAATTGTTGTAAAGCGCCTGAAAGCTTTTTTCATTGTGCAAGGATTCGCCATGAATTTATATTCCAAGGGGAAACGACAGTCACTCTGGGGGGGGCGGAGCAGGCATTATAATAAGCCGTGAATAAAATGCAAATTTTAACGCCAAATTTTGCGACAACAATCGCAACACATGCAGCAGCAAGGGAGGGCAGGGAGCAGGGGTAGAGGGGGAGGAGAGAGGGGAGATATGCCTCACAGATAGTAGAGAAAATAGAACATGAACATTGTGAAACAAACTTTTGCTCAACGCCTGCAGGATGCGAGCAGAGTTAACATTTAACAGTTTGCCCAACTGTCAGCCAAAGTGGGCGTTGCAACCCTGTCCCAGCTCCCTCTCTCTCTCTATCTCTGTCTCTTCCTCTCTCCTTTACGGCCAATTAAAAGTGCAAATTATATTTTGTAGTTCGCGCTGACAAAAATAACTTTAATAGTTTCTAATGAGACTATGCGGCATGCTGTGCAATGAGTAATCAAAAAACGATCTAGCTATAGAAATAGGAATGAGTAGCGGCATATCGATATTATGCAAATCAGTTTCCTTGCTGCGATATTTCACTATATTATGAAAATAATTCATTTTTAATTCTTCATTTAAAAAATAAAACTATAGTTATCGATAGTTTCGATTGAATAAAAATTGAGTTGAAGTGTTTATCGAACAAATTTATTATTAAAACTAAAATATCATTATTGATTGTCTTTTAAAAACATTTAAAACTATCAAAACTATCGGCAGAAGATTTTATTTTATCGATAGCTATCAATCTCTAGTACCGACACTGTGATATCGACCTTGCTAACTTCAATATATCAACATGATTTCTAATCTTTTGCTGTTTTATTACGCAAATCAGTTTCTTTACCACAGTATACCATGATATTATCAATATTATTAATCAATTCTATTTATTTTTTATAAAAGTAGGATATTTTCTAACAATTCGATATTTTCATTGCCCTAACTTATATTTTTTCAAGCATTTTCAAACTAAAAGTGCTGCAACTCGTTAAGAGCACAAGAAAATCGTTATTCTTTTAGTTACTCCAACGTCTTCACTCAGTCTTTATTAGTGGCAACAATGTATAATAATAATGCTCTTTATATGTTATAATAATAATAATAAATGCGCTTAAATGCAGCATGCTCGCGGAGCGTAGAAGCGAGAGAGAGAATGAAATGAGGAAGGGGGTGGAATGATAAATTTTCTTAGCCATGTTATAAATTCATGTTGTTCACAAAGCGTTCTGCTGCACATACATACACACATGCACATATATATGTGTATATATATATTTTCATGTCACAAATCCGAAAACAAAAGCAGCCGAGAGGCAGGCAACAGAGCGGCACGCCTACCCAACGCCTATGCAACACCACAAAAGGACCCTACAAGCGCCCAAACAAAACTCCTTGTTGTTGTTGCTTTTGTTGTTGTTGTTGTTGTTGTTGTTGTTGTTGTTGTTGTTGCTGTTGCAGTGTGTTTACTAAAATAAACAAACAGCAGCAAAGCGCAGCGAGAAAGAGAGGAGAACGCCCAGAATGGCAGCGGCAGAGGCGGAGGCAGCGGCAGCGGCAGCGACGTCAATTCGTGCCCAAATGAAGCAGAGCACGTAGAACGTGTACACGGGGCGTATGCGTGTTGTAAAGCAACTGCAAAACCGCCAGGCCTGGCAACGTGCAACGCCGTGCAACGAGGGCAACGTAGACCCAAATCTAGGTTAGATTGCAGCAGTCCGAGTAGTCGCTTTCTCCCTCTCTTCCTCCCTCTCTCTCTCTCTGTCGTCTCCATAATGAGCCGCACTTGATGCGAGCCGCATTTGAGCACCGGGCCGGGGCATAAATTAATTGGTTACCCCTTACACACACACACACACACTAAGGCAAACAAAGCAAGCTGAATGAGAACAGGGACAAGGTAGCAGAGCTTTTCTCTGAAAGGATCCTTTTAAACTAGCCGGATTTGTGGCGAAATCGAAAGCAAGAATGTGCTCAAAGTGAGCTAAAATACGGGTAAATTATTTATAAAGATATCAACCCATTTAAAAACTTAAGTTAAAGAGAAATGAAAAGAAATATGTAATATAATTTGCCTTATAGGCGCAAAAAACTGTTTTGCAGGGGCGTTGGGCGTGGCAGCCAAAATTTAAAATATACTTCATATATATATAACATATAGAAAGCTGCATACCAAATTTGGTAACTTTAACTCTTCTGATTGCAGAGATCTGCACGTTCATACAGACAAATGAACTTAAAATAAGAAAATAATAGAAAAATTCGAATACGAAAGAAAATAATGGGATTAGTAACGAGCGGGATCAGTTTACGAATCAGTAAAACAACAAATATAAACGATCTAAATATTTTACACTACTAACTCGCCTTATCAGCGTTCTACTATATGCATTATACTATCTGTATTGCTGCTAACCCGCTGCACATTCTGAATAATTAGAAGGGTCAAGGTTTTTCGGTACGTTCGATTTAATTGCGTTGTTTCCAGCTGAATTCTCTCATAGAATTCCGCAGTAATCTTAGCTGTCTATGTCTCATTGACTGATAATCGCACCTACACACAGATAGACTATATAGTATTGGAGTTCCCCAGATGTGCTCTACTATCTACCTGCTATATAGGCATGCGTCAACTAATGCCTGAGTCTCAGTTTAAATCGAGCTGTCTACAATTCGAAAACGTATTTCAAGATGAAACTTAAAGAAGCATTATTACTGGTACTCTCAGTCATTGCTCTGACTACGGGTAAGTTATTTGTAATCCCTTTTGGAAATTAGAGAATAAAATCTCATGCTAAACCTATTTAAAGCTTCCCCCATTGGTTTTGTGGCGCCAAATTGTCCGCACTGGACGAAATGTTGGCATGATTATAGAACGGGCAGAGTGAAATATTAAGTTTAATTTAATTACTATATCGTATCATAATAATCATAATAATTATGTGTAGTTTTAAAAGCCTCAAATAAAATTGTTTTGAATGTGAAATGAAATCAAAGTGAAACGAAATGCAATAAAAACCCCTTTTCCCATTAGGCTTACAGTGGGGATTCAATTCGACGTTAAGGCTATTAGGATAACGGGAACATTGCTAAAGTTGTCGCCATGGAAAATCGAATGGAATAAAGCTTAATACTAAATAAATTTACTACCGCTAATTGCACGCAAAGACCGCACACACACACACACAGAACGCACGCAAAATGGGTTTTTCCTTTCCACATGACAGCTGCGTAATCCCCCCCACACACATCCAATACATAAGCTTTCCTACTAATATAATTCTCATCTAGCCCTACTCTCTCGCTCTCTCATTGGCGCAGAGCACGCAATGGCGAAATACACACACACACATGCATACATACATAAGCCGCATTGAGATTGACAAGCTTGTCAAAAGATTCGAAAATACACACACACACACGCATATCTCACCTTGTACTCGATTCGTGCTGCAGTCTGACCGCTAGGGGGCGACACACACGCGAGAGAGTACTCTCAACGCACTTGGCGATTAACTAGTACAATCGATATGGATTGCACGCGCGTTATCGATTGACCTAACATCGGATCTAAGTCGTTGGTTTTGCTGTCTCTACGGAAAGTTGGTAAATATCGAAACATTTATTTAAGCGCCAGGTGTGAATGCCCTGTCATTAAAGCAACGCTGCTCCATTAGTTATTTATGCAGTTGTGTAGGGACTACGTGGGTTTTATCGATTTTATGTGCTTACTCCCTCTTACACTGCGCAAAAGATTTGCTATCAACATAGCAATTTGGTACTCTAATTGAGTATTTTACGTTTTATCACAGATCTTTCGTTCTACTTAGAAGATAATCACATTGAAAGACAGCTGACGAAAAGCTCAGTGTACACTCAATGTATATGGCACATTGGGGTCAGTCCATCCCTCACAATTATTACGGGGCCGGGACGACACTTGGCTTATCTGCGATGGTTTTTTAAGTAGACCCACTCCGCAAATGACTTGGACAACAACAACATAAATCCATTAGCATCAGAGCGCTTAAACGTGAGTTTGTTGACTCTGAGAATTTAAACAATTGCATTGGACGACAATAGAAATTATAGAAATTTTCCAGATATGAGGCTCTCTTTAAATAGGCAGGTGAGAGGCGGAAAGTTAGCAAGTCGTGTGGCTGCCACAAATGGTTGGAATGCTTCTTTGTTGTCTTATCGATTTTTTTTTCGGCTTTTTTGTCGTTTCCCCCGGCTTGCGACGTTACCACATTGTGGGGTTCGGTTTCTTTGTTGTGCTGGCATTCGCTTTTATCTTTCGTTTTGCTTAAATAAGTATTTTATGTGGCATTGCAGAGATTTTTCGAATTTTATGCCAAAGAAATAGCAAAATACTAGGGGAGATATCATTCTGAGAATGAACGAAAGCAGAAGCACTTGATGTGATAACTTATCAATAAAAAAATCGTTTCATATATCATTTATTTACATGTAAAGAGAGTTTTATATATTTAATTTAAAAAAATCGACCCCATAAAAGCAATTGGCAACTCGGGCAAACAGATCGTTTGATCGATAGCAACCAGTGGCAAATTCAATTAAATTCTGTTATCGTTTTTCGATTCGTTACTCACCTCGATAATACTATCGCTGCCCAGTCCACAGATCTTATTCTTTTTGTTGTACAACTGCTCCAACTGCTGTTTGCGTTGTTTGCGCTGCTTACGTGTTGCTAAACGCAGCCCACCGCTTTTACCGCCGCCGGCTGCGCAGCTACCGTCTCCGCCGCCGCCGCCACCCACAACTTGCGTTGCAATGACAATTTCGTCGTCTTCGTCGTCGTCGTTGTCGTTGTCGCCGCCGTCGTCGTCGTCGTCGTCGATGCCAGCGTGGTCGTCGTCGTCCACGTTTAATACTAAACCAGCAGGTGGCGTGCCACTCAAATTAAATTCATCGACATCGATATCGGCTGCTGTGTCCGGCAGCAAGTCCAAATCGCTTTGAAAGCTCAAATCCAAATCTTGGGGTAATTTTGCATATTTTTGATGATTTTTCATTTTTCTAGCTTATTTATTGAGCCGGCGCGCGTTGTGCGTTGCATGAGTCATTCCCCCCCTGCATGTGCATAGACAGCCGTCCTGGGGATACTCGGTTATCGGGCAGATATCGTCTAAATTCTGTTTTTGTTGCAATTCGCGCGTCGTCAAGTTTTTCAACACACACACACACGCATACACAGAGAAAGACAAGCACACACACAAGCAGTCAAATTCGCATAAGTATGAACATGAACCAAAACAAAATGAGCACAATCGATTTTTCCGCTATGTTTCTCTTTGTTTTGTGCCCCACTCACTACCAGTAACAATAATAATAACAACAACAACAGGTTCTTATTCTCACAATCGTCCTGATGGCTTCGCTTTTATTGTTGTGAGCGTAAGTGCCGTTGGCTACCGCAGCAGACCCCCCGTTACGTGTCTCTGATACGTAATTAACACAAACAAACACGAACACACACACACAAGAAATTGCAATTGCACTTCGCTCTGCACACACACACACACACACACTAACTCATACACGCACGCAACTCTTATTGTTTACGCGTTTACGATGGAAATTCAATTCGATACGCTGTTTGTGTTCTTGTTCTGTTTCCAATTAGAGAGAGAGAGTTTATATGCGCTATTTCGACGACGTTGATTTACGTTTGTTTTTACACCGTCAAGACGTCTGCACGCCAACAGAATCGCATCGCGTATAAAATACACAGCGCCAACACCGATGCCGCTTTTCCCTGTTATTGTCGTTTGTTTTACGTGCATTTGTGGTGTATAGGGGCTGAAGAGTTATCGAAAAATTTATTTTGCACTATCGATAAAAGGAAAATGCTGACTGGCAATACTGTTTATCTGAGTGGATACCAAAGCAGACAGCTTTTGACACGCAACTACGCGGGAAACAATTTGAATTCAAATCTGCGCAAAGTAAAATAAGAAAATTTACTTGGGTGAATTTAATTGAAACACGTAATTTGTATTATAATAATCATTTTCTTTCACTTGATTTATTCAAAAGCAATGCTGAAATCGATAATGTTGGGTTTTGTAGTCGATTTGTAGTCCCTTTATAGTTAATATTTATGTACCATACACATTTCCATATATATTTTCTTTTCCCACTTCTTTTACATATGAAATTAGCTCGATTAAAAATTAATTCTTAAAAAGGATAAGCATCATTGTAGCTACCACAAGGTGTACTCTCTTATGTTCTTGTTATTCTCAGTGTGTGTTGTATGTGTGTGTGTGTGTGTGTGTGTGTGGGTTTGCTAATTAATTGTTTATAAATTGTTTGTAGCTTCAAAAGGACAAAAGCGTCGTCAGAATCTATTGAATATTTAAAAATGATTTAATTTAGCTATAAAATTGTGTAAATATATAAATATAAATACTGTTCGCTTACAAATTATCGCGCACACACGTAAGTTTGTCAAATGTTTCATTAAATAAATTACGACATCATGTATAATAATTATTCAGTTTTCTCTCATTTCTATAACCAAATTGATATAGATCGATAAATATATATATAAATGTATAGATAAGTTGCGGCAATAAAATGCTTTTAAGTACATACATTCGTTTCGTTTGCTGTTTGCTTTTTGTTTTCTGCTTTTTTTGTTGCTAATTCTCTTAAATGGTTTAATTAAATTAATATAATTACTGGCAACATTCTGGAGATGCTTTGCGTTTCATAGAAAATGTTTTATGCGCATGCGCCGCTCACAAAGATATTGCAAAAGGGGATATTATGTCAAATCGGGTAAAGGAGGATCAGAAAAATATAGAATTTTCCTTTTGAGCTGCAGCAATTCGCTTTAGAAGACATTTGCCCAGTTTTAGAAAGAAAGAAAGGAAATTAGCGCATGCGCCTTGCTCGAAGATGTGGACTCTCGCCCCGATCAACTCTTATAGCCTAAACAATTTTCGCCTCATCTTAATGTTTATAATCGACTTATGTATGAGAAATTAGGTGTACAAAAAAATAAACATGGCAAGCGCTTAAGCAGTAACTTAATCATAATATAACTATACTAAACATAGCTAAAGAGTTCAACTATTGCTGATGTTGCTGTTGTTGTTGCTGCTGCTGCTCCTGCAATTGCTGTAGCAACTGTTGCTTCGTTTCGGCTTTCACAGTTTTATAGCGATCCTTCTCCTCCGTATTCTCGGGTGGCTCACATTCAAACGATGCCATCGCAAGGGTATTCTCATTGAGCACAGCATTGTGCTGCAGGTAGGCAATAACATTCGGCAATTTATCGAATGGACACGTGACCTTTTTCCATTCATTGAACTCCATCACTTGTTTGGCGAGTTGTGAGCATTTCTCAAAGTTGATATGATTGTTTGGCAAACTGCAATAGCAAGGGGAATATGATAAATATATATTAAACAATACAATATATTTATTGTATAATACCGATTCGAGCAGCCTTCGTTTAGAAAATATAGATCCTTAACAAATAAACTAAAAAATGGAATGATTATGCGTTCGCGTTCCTCTGTGGCACCCTCAGAGCGCCACATGGCAGCTTTAAGCGTCGATCTATAACTGTTAAAATTCGATGTTGGATCCATTTGATGTTCCAGCACGGAAAATTTCGCCGATTGTACCTTAGACCACTGCACAAAAAGAGAGAGAGAGAGAGAGGGAGTTAGTAATTAAATAATAAATTACTATATATGCGATTGCTTACCGTCTTTTTGAGTCTACCAATTGGCGCCAGGTTTAGACCAGCTATTATGGCCATCAGACTGTTGAAATTGCCAATGTTGAAACATTCCCGCGCCGTCTCGATCCAATACTCAATAATGCGCACACGCTGCTTCTTCTTGGGGTACTGGGGAAAAATAAAAAAATAAAAGATTTTATTAGAAATGGAAACCCCTTAATTGTAATCATAATAAATTTATTTAACAACTTGTTTGGCTTTTGCGTCTTAGCCATTTCCCACACAATTCTGATTAAGACCTTATCGCAATGATTGCCATGCGTGCTTAGCTGATATTCCTCATTTCTTGGTAATTGCTAAGGGTGTATTATCAACCTTCGAGTCATATTTTAATTTTACTTTCAAGTTATTGATTTCTTGAGGTTCTTTTAGAGGAAGTTTCTGCTGCTTTTAGGAAATTGAATTTTCCTGCAATTTTTTTTTCTATGCTTTTTATCCCTATGCCAACAATTTAGCATACGCTAATCCCTCACATATTTTCATCCCTCACAGCAGCCGCCTGCCCTGCCCCACCCACCTTGACAATCTCGCTGGCCGTCAAGTAACTGAGGCGATTGAACCATTGCACATAGGATTCCAGATTGCGCGTCTTTTTCATATCGTTCAGCGTGCTCGTCGTGCCCGTGACTCCGCCTCCACCGCCCGCCTGCTGATAATCCTTGGCAAATGCCTGAACAAACTCCTCGGGGCCAATATGCGACAGACGCTCCAGTTCGATGGCCGTCAGCTGATGGGCCAAGTGCTCGCAGCTGGGACAAATATCCATGATGCCGAATACCTCATCCGGTTGTGGAGTACTCGAGGCGGAGCTGCTGGCACTTGTCGAGTTGCCGCCGGCACCAACACCACCACCACCACTCGATGAACTGCCACTGCCCAAGCCACCAGCAGCTCCACTGCCACCACCACTCGCCGTTAATCCATTGGTTGCGTGACCACTGCCGGAGTGGGCATGGGAACTGCCCAGAAATGTTTGAAACGGATTATGCAAATGCAGATGATGATGATGTTGTTGCTGCTGTTGCTGATGATGAAGCAGAGTTTGCGATTGATGATTCTGTTGATGATTCTGCTGCTGTTCGGATTTGGTATCCGTGTGTAGCGTCTGCAGGAACTCTTCGTACTGTTCCAGCGCCTTGAGACGTGCCACAAGCAGTTGCAATATTCGCGACACCTGCTTGCCCAGCGAGTTGTCAATGTAGACGCACTTCCTGGCCAGAATGCGCACCTGCTGCATGAGACGCTCATCCCGAAAGTCATAGGGAAAGATCTCAATCCATTCGGAGAGCAAGCGTATGCAATGCTGTGCCGAACGTTGCGTCAACGTGCGCTGCTGTGGCTTCGGTTCCAGCTCAAGTTCTAGCTTCAGTTCAGCTACAGCTGTGCCTGCTCCTGCTCCCGATCCTGCTGCTCCCGCCTTGCGTTGTGTCAGCGGCGAGGCAGAATTCAGGTGCGGAATTGCTTCGTCGACAACATCGCAGCCAGCTGCTCCAGCTGCCTGTTGCTGTTGCTGCTGTTGCTCCCAGCTGCTTGAGATCTGGGCGAGCAGCTCATGGGGGCGTATAAACAGACGCGCACTGAGTAGAAAGGCAAAGACATACGCATGCTCCGGATAGTAGTCATGGGTGGGCACCATGTGCATGATCAGGGACTTAAGGGCACCCGCTTGCAGCTTGCCCTCGCAGTAAACCAGATAACCCTCCTTTGGCTCCTTGCTAATCCCCTGCAGCTGCTTGCTGCTCTGCTGTGGCGGTCCATAGGTCAGTGGCTTCTCCAACAGCTGCGATTTCTCCACATGCGAACTATCCCGTCGATGTGTGGCCAATGTTTTGGCCACAATACCAATTCCACTGCCGGCACTGCTATTGCTGCGCTGCGTCTTCAGATCCGGCAAAGTCTTGTGAGTCGTTGTTCCTGTTCCTGTTCCCGTACCCGTTCCTGCTGCACTTGTTCCCGTTCCCGTTTTGGCCTTGAGATTTAGATTGATGTTGGCGCTGCCAGTGCTGCCACTGCGGCCATTTGTGGCACTATTGATGCCGCCGTTGCTCGACGACGACATTTGTATCCCTGACTATCCCCTATCGTGGTCACCGCCGCCGCGTCCTCCGTCTCCAGCTCTAGCGAGTTTCTATGCTTGCAGCGACGCATTCGCGGGCAGCACGAAGAGCTATGGAAAAGAAAATAAAAAGAAAATAGAAAAAGAAATTAGTAAAAGGCAGTGGAGCTGAACGAGGAATCCTTATAGAGGAATCCAATTGAAGAAGAGGTGAAAAGCAAAGGAAACCTGAACATTTAATCGTCCTAAGCAATTAGCAGACTGACTGGCAGAGAAAGAGAGAAAAAGAAAACAAAGAAAATGACAAGAGACAGACATACAATCGATTTGGTGACCCGCAGTGTTGTCCATCTAGCTAGTTACGGCTAAATCTCTCCCAAAACGTATTCATAAACAAATAATATACCATATTATACAATTTGCATATTTATTACTTTTTCTTTACAGCATTTTCACCTCAGCTACGCTTTAAATGATCTCGAAAAGATCACGATCTCTCTCTCAACACCCACAAAGCTGTCATTGAAACCGCAGAGAAAGAGAGGAGAGAGAAAAAGAAAACCAAAACTTGTAAGTGGAAACTGAAACTGGAAAAGTGTCATTGAAAACGGAATTCATAGAAAATGGAAAATGCAAATGGTAGTAAAAACTGTGAATGCGCTGCTATTGATCTCCGTGAAGGCGACACATAATCACGTAAGCACAACCCACATAGGTCGCCCTACAACTGACTACAGTGAACTCTGGAAATGACTGACATTTTAAAAAATATATACAGGGATTTTGAAGTTAATTTAAAAATAAATAATAAAAGCAGGACTAATAATAAAGAGGGTAAGAAATTTTTCTCAATTTTGCTAGTATAAAAAACGCCTTAATAATATTAATTGATTACAGTTTAGTAAACTTGGTATAACTTTTTATTTAAATAAGAAATAAATAAATTTTAAATTCCAACTTTTAAATAAAATACTAAATAAATACATTTTTTAATTCTAGTCAATTTATTTTGCTAGAGTAAGCCCTCTATAATAACAACTGTGTGAACATATTTTACCTTTATTTATTTATTATAAAGAATTTACCTTCAGCTATTTTACCTTTCTCTCTATATTTTCTTCATCAGCAAATTAACAAAATTCACGCTAACGACTGCCCACTGTACCTGCTGCTCCTCCCCCATATCTTCACTCTGCTCTCTATCTCGCTTCTCCCCGTGTCTAAACACGGACAGGCAGCGCAAAGTGGAAAGATAATGTTAAACTACAAGTCAAGTATAAAGCTCAATGTAGTCTAAACTGTTAATTTGTTTTCCGAAAACATTCGAGCAGCTTATCAAGCACGGGGGTGGGGTGAAGGGCAGGAAAAACACGAGAATTACAAAAATATTAATTAACAACAACACTAAGAAAACAAAAAAAAAAAAAAAACAGGCCAAAATTGGGTCAACAAATTGGAAGGGCGTCTGTCGTATGGGGAGGGGGTTGGGTGGATTGGGTGTTAAGGCTAAATGTTAATTGAATTACGAGCAGAAGCAGCAAGCAGACGACGCCAGGTTAAGGCAAAGGTGGAACTGCTGAAATAAAAACCAACCCAAATCCTCCACTCTTTTTCCCCCTACCCCGCCCCTGTATAATTTTCACTTTCTTGGCATATTGCACGCTTCAAAACACACACAACGACAGGGGGTGCACATAGGCGGAGAATAGTTGCAGGGTATGAGGGGGCGAGCAATTATTAACAGAAATCAATTTCGAATGCGGTAAAAGCAAATTAAAATCTATATTTATAACGTTAACAACAACAACAACAACGAGAGTGGAATGCACGACGCAGCGGCAGCGGCAGCAGCAATGGCAACGGCAGCCGCTGCGGGCCATAAAAGCTTAAAACAACAACAACTGTAAAAACAAGAACAACAACAACGGGCCAAGCGCACCATAATTTGTATACAAAAGCAAAGCGTAGGCAACAGAAAGAGAGCAGAGAGAGAGAGAAGAGAGAGGGAGAAGACGGTGCAGAGGCAGCACGGCAATGACAGACAGACACAGTCTAAAGGCGGAGAAGATATGTAGACAAGTCAATAAATGGGGCCGTGGCCAGGCTGCTGCTGCTGCTGCTGCTGCCAACTCGAATGGAAGAACAAATAGAGATGGAAACAACCCCACACAAGAAGAAGAAGAAAAGAAGGAGGCAGCCCCACTTCAGTTGGTTTTTTTTTGTGTTTTAATTGGAACTCACCTGCCTGCTGCAGTCGCAGTTACAGCTCCGTTGCATTTTACGCTCTCTCAATTAATATTAAATCTATGCAGATTGCCACTCACTGACACACACAGGCACACACACGAATGCACTCTTCGCAGTGATAAACAATAAGAGAAAAGTGAGATAGTGAGAGAGGAGTTATGTACTTCTGATCACTTATAATATTAACGCATTGTCACTACTTGACCCGCTTGTGTCGTGACTCTTTGCTCTTTGCCCACACTCTCTTTTTTTTACTCTCTTTGCAAAAATCAGGACAGCAGCAAAAAGGGGCGCCGCCTATCAAAAGTGGAACACACACGAGATGCTGCTGCAGCAGCGCCGGCTGAACGAATGAGAAGGGGAGAGATTTTAGTTTGTGTGTGTTTGCAAAAACAATTTACAATACGAAATGCGATGCGACGCGTAAGGTGAGGCGAGCGTCGGCGTCGTTTCAGCGTTCCGCTTGCACCACCGACAGCGCTGTCACCCCCGCAGTAGCAGTGGAAGCAACAGCGACAGCGGCAGAAGCAGTCGCAGTCGCAGTTAAAGTCGCATATGGCGGCCGCCTTTTGCGTTTTTCGTTTGGTCAGCGCAAATATAAAGAAATATGGAAAATACGCTGTGAAATTTCGTATGTATGTATTGTACGTTTTTACGAGCACACGGGTTTTTTTTCTTTTTTGGTTTTCTTTTCGCTTTTTTTTGTTATTTTTTTGTTGTTAAAATGCGTCTTTTGCATACAATATTGACGACGAGTGTGTCGCCTGTATATTTGTATGTATGTTGCGCGCCGACCGGTTTGTTTGCTACGCAGAATTTTCTTTTCCACTTTCTTTGCGCCGCCCTTGCGTTTTGTTGTTTTGTTATTACTTGTATAGCTGTTGCTGTCGTTGTTGTTTTATATTGCGTTACACGTTCACTTTTTATTTGATTATTTACACACTTAGAAACGAATTCGACGTTCGCCTTTCGCTTTTTATTGCATTAATTATGCATATATTGCGCCAATTAGCAACGTTTATGCCCGAAATTGCCGTTCTCCTCGCAAAGCAATAGGCAAGGAGTGCGAAGACAAAACAAAAACCACGAGAGCAGTGTGAACGCAGCGTGGCAAACAATAAAATATCTAACTGGAAACCAGTTGGTACATTTTGGTAGTTGGCAACGCGAATGATGCATTTTTTTTTCGATAACTTTGGTCACACTCTCAAGGAGGGAATCAAACAAATGTACAAATTACCAAACAATGATTTAATTAATAATACTATATCATTTGAAAAACTGATCAAATTTACAACAAAAACTTATGCTAAACGTTTGATTAACAAACAAATTTACATTGCACTGCATTTATTTTCCATATCTTCGAAACATCGATATTTGCATAGAGCATGAACTGTGTTTCGATAGTGCCCACCACTAAGCAACAACAACACTAGTGAAAAGTCGGCAGAGAAATGCAACGCGAAGTTAACTAAATTTACAGCGAAAAAAAAACAACACAAGTCCATAACAAACGGTAAAAGGGAGCATACGTAAGGAGGAAGACTTCACTCGAGCCGAAAACCAGCAGCTGCAACAATTAAGGCTAACGCGACTTACGGCGGTTGGCAACATTTAAATGGCCAATGGCAATGGGAACAACATCAATACGGATGATGCTGCCGCTGCTGCGACGGCGGATGCCGCAGCTACTGCTGCCACAGCGGCACAACAGGAACAGGAACACTTGACAGGTGACGGTAGCGGCGTCGGCGGAGCTTGCGGCGATGCCAAACAGCCGGCAACGGCGGCAAGGGTTAACGATCTGGTTGCCGATTTGTGGTTAAATGGGAGTAACAATCGTGGCGATTATACCAACATACGTGCCACTCCACAGGCAACCGCGACAGCAACAACAACAACAGCAGCAGCAGCAGCTGCGGCAACCGCAACGGGAGCAACATCAGCGGCAACAGCGTCAAACCAGAGTAGCAACACCGGCACCGGTACCGGCGTTGCCTTCTCGTCGTCCACATCATCCACATCGACATTCTCCTTCAAACATTTTCTCAACAGCAGCGGCACAGTGACAGCGCCAAGCAGCACAGTCACCTCGCTGGATGGAGCCGGCTGTGGCACGAGCAGCAGTTGCACTGCCAGCGGCAGCAGCACTAATACACATGGAACAACTTCGTCGTTGCAAACGTCAACGGGCGCCAGACCCAAGGTACCGCAATCGGCATCCGTTAGCCACATGCAACCGGATTTGAATGGCAGCAGCAGCATTTCTGCATCCTCGAAGATGAAACGCTCGCCGCGCTTCAGTTCGTTCGACTCGCAGGCGAGTCTGGCCGAGAATGCGGCGTGTGCTAGCAGTAGCGGCAGTAGTATTCGATTACGTCCGGATCTGCGACTCGAGGTGGAGCGTAACGTTGGCGCCGTTGTCCTAGACGACGACGACGACGATCATGTGGGCCTGGCCCAGGTGCGCAACACCCGCCTCTACGACGAGCGTGTAGATGATGGTGAGCAGGATGAAACTATTATCAATTGCTCCATTAACTCGTTTATATTCCCATGTAGATATCTTTCCATCGGCTGCTTCCAATCTGCATGCATCCGCAAGCAATTCGCGCTACGTGCCGCGCTCCTATTCTAGCTATGATATGCCGCCAGCTGCCTCATCGCCACGACGCCGGCCAGCGTTGCGTCCGAATCGTTTGGTGCTCGCAGCGACGCCTAAAATGAATCTCGATCTGCCGCTGGACACGTCAAACGTGGCTGGTGCCGCCTCGGCTTTGCCGGATTTTGTGCAGGATCATTTATCGGACGCCTGGTGTCAGGAGGCTCATCTCACTTCGCCACCCAATTCGCCACTTGGCGCTGCAGAGGCGCCCAGCTGTAGTGTTGGCGTTGGTGTTGGAGCCGTCAGAGGCTGCGGTGGAGGCGTAGTCGGTCCGCTGCTTTTACCAGCAGCTGCTGCTGTTGCCGCCTGCGGCCTACCCAGCGCTGCATCACTGCCTGCCGGCGGTGCTGGCGAAGCTACTGGTTCTACGGGAAAAATGCTGCCAGACTTTCTTTCCGACGGACCCATTCTACATTCATCTCAACGGCTTGCGGATGTGGCCATTGGGCTGCCCTCGAATTCGATAGACTCGCCGCCGCAGGAGGAGGCGGACGGAGCAGAGTTGCGTCATGAGAACGAGAGATTACAGCGCGAGCTGCAAGACACGCGCGTTGAGCTGAGCGCACAGACTCGGCGAGCACATGACTTCGAGCAGCAGCTGCTGGCGCTAACAGATGCACGTCGCCGGGACACATTGGCAGCCAGCGCACAGACACAAACCAACCAGCGGCTGCGGCGTCAGGTGGCACAGCTTGAGGTGAGTTCCTGACTATAGAGATTGGTTTAATCTTATGTTCCTTCACTCCGGCAGGCGGAACTGTTTGCAATGCGCGATGGTTGCGATCAAGCGACCACGTCCAGCGGCGCAGCCGGCGGGGCAGGTGCAACTGCATCGGTAATGACACCCGGCAGCAGCCACAGCAGCAGCAGCATCACATCGCGTCCGTCCAGAACGCATCAATTGTCAAGGGATTTGCTGCGTGCGGCGGACAATGCCGAACAGAATTTGAGGTAGGTTCTTCATGGGATTATTCTCACCCTAGACTTGCCTAATTTAATTTCATTTTGTTCAAAACCAAAGGCAACTCTTGGCCGGAGTGGATAATCTACGTCAAATGGCTGCCAATCTGGAGCAGCCCTCAGCGCCGGCAGCGACGCCACGCAGCCCCAATCCTGATCACTACAGCGATTTCAATTAGGGTCGGATAGGGAGAACGATGAGGATGAGAACAGAGATCATTCATTATTTAAATTGATAGGGATAATTATCATAATGATGCAAATAATCAGGATGTTGATTATGATGAGGAGAATGGGTTTTTTTAGATTGTGTGTGCTTTATAATGAAAATTTCCACTTTTTTGTTGTTTGTATGATCATTTAAAGCCGCCCAACTGACGCCACCTAGCGCTTGTTTTTAGTAACTGAGAGAAATGAGAAACCACCACCCTATTCTTTTTTATATCGATCATTATATACAATACAATGCAAATCTACTATATATTTGTCAAAATTGTTAGAGCAGTATTTGTCAATACGAGGCAAGGAAATGGAAATGGAAATGGAAGATCGGGAGCATCAAAGCGCAGACTCGTGATGTTGTTTGAATTAAAGGATATATAAATTATATTATAACAAAGTGTAGCATATTTAAATTGTGTTGTATAAATAACAAAACTGTTTATATTATTTAAAATAATCAAAAATTAACAATTACAATTACAATAATAATAATAATAATGATAGTAATGCAAAAGCTTAACAAGAAACAAAAAAAAAAGAAAAGAACACCAAGAAAATAAATAGGCGGCACAGTTGCAAATCGAATTCAAATCATCAATAACAAGGGAACTCTTAACTGTTCGAACAGAATACACATATAAATATAAATATATTTTGTTAAAAACAAAATTTAATACATAGAATATTACAATAAATAAAACGCAAAAGCAAAGCAAGCGAAACAAAGATGAACAAATGAAACTAAACCCGTGCACATGTGTTTGTAGTTTCTGCTTTAACCACAACATCAGCAACAAATGAAAAATAAAATAGAATGAAGAAAAATGATATATGGGAATGCATTTGATTTTAATTGCAAATAAATAAAAAATATATATATATTTTATACCCCCAGCAAACATGATGGACTTATATCTTTGTGTAAATACCATAGTAATAAATAATAATAATAGTGTGAGGGGTAAATTGGTATTGTATATATATATATATATATAATCAGTAATAGTTCAAGTCCTCTTTCTCTAAAAATGGTATTAGTTTTGTTTATTTCATTTTACCAACTGTCAGAACGATAGATAAGAGATAATGTGAGAGTTTGAAGTGGCGTGTGATCGGTCTAGGCAGCACTCAGCGTCCCATCGATAAGGCATTCGGCTTCACTCTCTCTCTCTCTCGCTCTCCTGTGGCCTCTCTCACGAAACACTCTCGTGTTCGGCTCTGGCTCCGACAGATTCTTCCCTATTTCCCTGCTCGATTAGTTCAGTTCAGTTAATGTCGTCGTTACGCGCGGTTCAGTTTTGATCGCGCGAGATCGGCTTCATAGGACTGTTTTCCTTTCATCTCCCACTCCCACACTCAGTGAATAAATAACTAAATTTAAATTCAGACAAAACTAAAGCGCATTTTTTAATTGGAATGTATTCAAAATCATAAAATCTTTTGCTATATATAACATTCTTCAAGTATAAGAGATTAAGTATAAGACCGGCAACATGATGTCAAAAAGGTTACTGGGTGAGTATATCAAATATTTAAAATTTTTCAAAATTGTTTTGATTAGTTTGTTTGTTGATTATGCCTCCTATTGAGGTCAATTCCTAATTAGACTATTATTTATTACGTAATTTCTCTCAGCATAAGCATAGTGCGTATTGACGTCAAATGCATTTCTTATCAGTTTGTGAGGTACAGTTAGCTGTCCTATCATTAGCATACTAATTCTTTTATAGGAATTAATAGCTGTGTTTATTTGCATTTATTGCAATTTGTTATTAGTTTTGCAATGAGATTAAAGATTATCGCTTAGCTAATTTGATATTTCGTTCTATATGGTATATATAATATATGTATGTATGTATTAAGTGAACATATATACCATGTATAAACTTGCTCTCCACATTGCTCTGCATTGAGCAATGTTTTCGAAACCCATAATCTACATTTTTCCTAATCTACCTAATTCCATTAGCATTAATCTGGTACAAAATTTAATGTTAATGTTTGTTGCCCTTTTATACGCCATAAATCACAAAATTGAGAACATTAATGAACACAAATCTGGAGCGTGATAGTGCCCAATGCGGGCCCCAAACAGCCTGTCGAATGTTTCTGTTTTGGATCGACACATGCCTGTTGCCTGTGTGGACCCAGCTTCATAGAGCGATAAGTAAAAAAAAGCTGATATGGAGCATGTGCAGGTGCTATGCGATAAGTTTTATATAAATAGTTAATATTTGCCCGACTACAAGGGGGGTATATGGTATGGTCTACGTATACGCTTATCTTGAGCAGCGCACAATTTATGGTCTGATATGGACTAATGGACTGATAATATTTAGTTGAGCTTTTCTTAGTAAAAAAACATATGTACTATAATGTAACTATAATGTAAGTTTAATTGGATCCCTAAACTGTTTTTAATCGCTTTACTTGCACTTCCGCTTGCATTTTAATTGAACGCTTTAATTAACCCGATCGGTTTGAGGAACTTAAATCTCGATAATATACCTATGTATGCTATAGCGAGTGCGCATTAATCAACATTTCATTTAATTCAATTTCCCTGCGTCTCAATAACCCGTTTTTCTGCATAATGCGAATATGATATGACGTATACAATATATATATGGTATAGTAGTATAGTATATCGAGTGCTATAGGAAATTGCGTCTCGCCTGGGGACAGTTGTGTTTGGCTTTGCATGCGCAAACAGTGCCCAGACATGGCACAATCACCTCGCAGTTCCCCCACGTTTTTCTTTTCCATTTCAATTTGCATTCCCAGAGGTTGCATTAATTAACGTACTACAATGTGGAACCATTTGAACTATCTGTCACGTGTCCCACTGTCAGCGCATTTATAGTACCATAAAACTTAACTGGCGCTCAAACTTGACCTACCTGACGTTGCTATAACTATATAGTAATCGTCTACCGTTCTATATATTATTATGTCTACTGGTTTTCGATAAGCCTGAGTGTGTTTTTTTTTCATATTCCTTATCTTGATTCTTCACATGTGCTTTGGGAACTTTTGTAAGTGTCCGGGAAAATAGACGTATAAGTTGGGAATTGTAATGCATACGCAGCCATGTGGAAAATGATACTAAATGCAGCTATCTGATCCTATAAAAACTATATACATATATGTACGTGCATTTATTCAGGCACGTGTCATATGTATATAAAGTTAAATCAGATGATTTTTAAAAAGGTTAAAGAGATTGCTCTCTATGAATTTATAATTTAAATTTCCCGAGAGTTTCGAAATGGGAGATTTTTTTTCTGTAAGCTGGCAATACTTTTAATGATATCTGTGTATTAAATTCCCATTAGTGTTTGAGCTGGGTTTCTCTAATTTTTATTTTTATTATATATTTATTTTATTTTATTTTAATTTTATTTTTATATATTGGACACGTTTCAAACTAAAAAAGGAACTTAAAATTTTTTAAAGTTATATTTAGTATTATAATAAGTTAGATCAGTCTAAGGAACAGAAGAATATAAGAAGCTTTAGATTCTTCTAACCATAGCCTATTAATTTTAAACTCCTCTCAATCATCCAACTAATTTAGGAATTCTGTTTTGCAGTGCAAACCTGCCGTGCCGCCTTAAGCCGGCCCAGCTCCACGCTGAACTCGAAGGCTGCGCCGGCTGTGATGTCCTCCTTGCCAACTGAGATGCCCGATTGCAATCATCGTGCAGCTGCCTATGAGGGACCCAGTTACGAGCAGATTGTACAGACACGTAAGACCCATTTGACGCCCAATCTGCAGGCGCACTTCAAGAAGCCTCTAGTCATCCATGCCGGCCACATGCAATGGTTATACGATCACGAGGGTCGTCGCTATTTGGACATGTTTGGTGGCATTGTCACAGTCTCCGTGGGTCATTGTCATCCGTAAGTGAAGCCGTGTTAGTGAGAGTTAATCCCTAGCTTATATGTATCTTCTCCTGCCCTGCAGCAAAGTCAATCGGGCGCTGAGCGAGCAAACTGCCAAGTTGTGGCACACAACCAACATCTATATGCATCCAAAGATTCATGAATATGCCGAGCGTATGGTGGCCAAATTTCCTGGTAATCTGAAATCCGTATGCTTTGTCAACTCTGGCTCGGAGGCGAATGATCTGGCCATGCTGATGGCACGTCTGCACACGGGAAATCAGGATATTCTCACGTTCCGCAATGCCTACCACGGCATGTCACCCTATACGATGGGTCTGACGGCGCACTCGACGTGGCGTTATCCCTTGCCTGGTGTAAATAATGGTATTGTGCATGTCATGAATCCGGATCCATACCAGGGCATCTGGGGTGGTGCCGCTTGTCGCGATTCCCCTGTGCAGACGACACGCAGTTGCAGCTGCTCCGGCGAGACGTGTGCCGCAGGCGTGGAGTACTACAATGAGTTGGAGCAAACGTTCAAGTATTCCCTGCCGCGTGGCAAGATCGCTGCCATGTTTGCCGAGTCCATACAGGGAGTGGGCGGCACCGTGCAGTATCCCAAGGGTTATCTTAAGCGTGCTGCCGAATTGGTTCGCGCCAATGGAGGCATCTTTGTGGCCGACGAGGTGCAGACGGGATTCGGTCGGACGGGTGAACATTTCTGGGGATTCCAGGGGCACGACTACATCCCGGATATAGTGACCATGGCCAAGGGCATTGGCAATGGATTCCCGCTGGCCGCAGTAGTCACAACTCCGGAAATTGCCGCCTCACTGGGCATGGCACTGCACTTCAATACCTATGGGGGTAATCCCATGGCCAGCGCTGTGGGCATTGCCGTGCTGGATGTGATCGAGGAGGAGCAATTGCAGCGCAACTCCCACGAAGTGGGCACCTACTTCCTGCAGTGCTTGGCCGAGCTGCAGCAGCGCTACGATCTGATCGGAGATGTGCGCGGCAAGGGATTAATGATTGGTGTCGAACTGGTCAGCAATCGGGAGACACGTTCGCCCCTAGCAGCGCCACATGTGCTCGAGATCTGGGAAGCGTGCAAGGATCTGGGCGTGCTCTTCGGCCGCGGTGGTCTGCATGGAAATGTGAGTAGCGAAGCTAGTCTATGCAATATCAACATCTTTTCAAGTTGGCTGCGCCTGTGCAACTTTTCTCATCGGGTTCACGACACTCCCTACTAACGCGCACTTGATCTTGATTTTTTTCCCCCAACACTTTCATCTCATGCACCTCCTTGTACCGTGTTTGTTCAATCCAAATCTTTTGCAGGTTCTACGCATTAAGCCTCCGATGTGCATCAATCGTGCCGACGTCAAGTTCGCCGTGGATGTTCTCGATCGCGCCATAGCGGACTCATTGGCCAAACAAAACTAGATGAAGCTCGAGAACTAGAAGAAGAAAAGAAAGAAAGTTCCCTTAACTATCCGCATGCATTTATAGACTTATATCAACTTAATAAAGTGAACTCAAAGACTTTAGATATGCATATAGTTATATAGAATTTAACCTGGTCAACTCATATATTTAGTTTTATTATTTTATTATTTCCCACGCACCTATTACCATCTAATACTTTCGAAGCACTACTGGGGTTATCTAATTATCATGCTCATCTGCAAGTTTTCTAACTTTCAAGTATGTATTATCGTTACAACTATAAATTCTTCCATTATGTAAATAAACTAATTTTTATTTTTCAACAGGTTCTCAGCTTTAGACCTCCCCTGTGCATTAGCTATGAGGATGTAGAGTTAACGGTAAATGTACTGGAAACTGTCTTTGTGCAGCACATGAAGAAGAGGCATCGCAGCTGGCGATCAAGTGAATTTAGTGGGCGTGGCAATTATTAACCTCAGCTCACATCCAGCTACACATCGAGTACAAAAGACGGAGATTTTTTTTTTAAATAATGTTATATATTTTATTTATTTACTAGGTTAATCACGTCGATTAACCACGATTCAGAGAGCACAGCTTTAATAGACAAAGAGCATGACTGTAACCTAAATATTACCCATTTTACTAGGTAAACATTTACATTTTCACTTCATAAGGTTCACTCACCCATTATTCATTTATTATACCATTGAAATGGTCCCATTTGAAAATGGCTGAAGGATAAGTTAGGAAAAAATTCACCTAACTGTCTAAAAGTTCATTTTGGTTTCTCTTTTATTTGATTACGTTTTGTATGATTTACTAAACATTAATTTGGAAGCATTGACATTCCAATGAAAATACTTCCGAAACATGTAAATATCTCTACTTGTTTCAATGACCTTCAATTCCTATAAATAATTTTCCATCCTTTTACTTCAGGTCTATAGTATATTCCATTCAAATTGCTATAATGAAATCGCATTCAATATATAAATGTAAACGTTTGAAAACATTTACTATATTCACTGAAATCCGATTTCCATGATTACTTTACCATTTATTCCCTTCTGTTTTCAAGTATTTTCCATTAAAATTGCTGTAATGAAAACTCCTTTAATATATAAAAATGTAAAGCACATTGAGTTATATTCTTTAAAAAACCCCCATCGGTACACCTGTTGTACCACCAGGCATCATGATATTCTTTTAAACAATTCCAAACGTTGTAATTGAAATTGTCAGAGAATCTACCCAACTTGCTCAGTTTGTATTGATAAGTTGCATAGTAGGTGCTGCCATTGAATCTCTTTTTTTTATTTATTCCTCAACCCATCTATCTTCTCGAGTCCGTGGAAGAAGTCTCCTTCATTGGATTCAAAGCTGTTATAGGACATGGTCCAATTTCAGTAGAAGTCCACATTGATTTTCGTAATATTGAATATTACAAACTATCTCAAAAGCCGAAACCTTTTGAAAGAGTGATATTTTGCCTCCCGGAAAAACCGCTATTTCAATGCAACTCCTGGCATTCTTCTTTTCGGTTTCTCTTGAATAATATCAATTTATCTAATTGTTACTCCTTTTTTATCCCTTAAATTGGCATTCGCTTTGAGTTGCGTTATCTCTTTATATTGTTTCTCACAATCTTAGATTTGCAAATGGTATTCTCCTTATATATCTTTAAATTGGTCCCTCTTTGTCGCAGGGATTAGTAAATTTTTTCTTTTGAAACAATCAAAATTATTAAATTTTGCACAGGACGGAACTGTACAATAATTTCTCGAATGGAGACCCTCGTCTAACACTACAATAATAGCATAGGCTGATAGGGCGAGAGCTGACATCAGCACGGTGCGGTTAAATGCGTATTATTAAAATTAAAAAGCGATCTTGACCTCCACTTGGGGGTATTGCCCGATTTTAAGAACGCAACGGAGTCTCATTCAAGAAAAAATGTACATTTCTGATCACTGATCACCCGAATAATAGTCAAACTGATCTAGAATATAAAAACTAAGACATGTATGATTTAATATAGTATTTAATATATATATATATATTATTTTTAACCATAATTTACAATATTCATTAATTTAACTTAGCGAAATATACACAATTGAGCACAATTCGAAATTGAGAGAGTACAATTTTAAAAGTCTAAGACAAAACTGTGAGCATTTCGCATTCCGATGACAGCCTTTGCTTCATTATAATTGATTTACTATATCATTTGTATACAGAAATTGTTAATCCTATAGTTATAGACAATATTAAATTTATTTTAGGCACATCATTACTAATTTGCAACATTTCTTTTGGTTTCGATTTCAATATTATAAATACAGGTATACTATTAAATAAACTTAGATTTAAATTTTACAAAATTGTACAAAAAATCATATAATAAATATACATTTACAGTGCAATTATTAGGAATTACTAGTCACTTGGGGTAGGGAGAGGGTGCAAAGGTTCTCAGTGGGTTAGACTTGTATATCGATGGATTTGCCATCGTTGTTATAGTCCGACGTAAGCAGCGTCTCCGATAGCTCTTTGCGTGCCTTCTGTACCACCCAAAACATCAGAGCAACACCACAAATAACCTAGAGGAACAGAAGAAAAAATAATGAATTAGTAAGTACATTAAGAAATATTTAACAGCTAGCTAGTTTATCACTAAAATAAATAATTGACAAAGTGTAAAGTTTACCTCGAGGACAAAACTAATGTAGCCCGTCAACTTGGTGCCGTTGTCATTGAGTACCTCGTGCATGGAACGCAATGTGGAGCCCAGATAAACATTTATCGTTTGGGCAGGCAGCAGGCCCAAACATGTGGCCATATGATAATCCCGCGCTTTTATTGAACTTATCTATTGGGGAACAATGAAGGAAAAAATTGTGAATTATAGAAAATTATATTAAAATGTATATCATATTTATTTATTCATCCCTCTCTTTCTCACACGCTTCCTCTGACTTGTTTTACTGATATAATAAAATATATATAACGTTCTGTTCTTCAATTTGTAATGCCTTTCAAAGCAGAACCAGTTTACACAATTTCAAGTTCAATTTGCTGTTTATCATGCAGTTGCTTTAAGTATTTCTTGGTGTTTCTACCAGGTACAACATATTATACAAGCTTCTAAAAAAAACCTACGTAATCAACGTTAATGTGACTAATGCAGGCCGATTTGTCACTTGGAAAATAATATAGCGTAAAAGCTCGTCAAGTTGTTGCTGTAATTTAACATGGACATACCATCTAATGTCGTTAGATATATAAAGATGCTGAATTATATGGTTGAGTTTCGTACTCGCCAGAGCAATCTCTCGCGTTACCAATGTGTGTACACAATTGTGTAAATAAATAAAAGTTGCTCAAGCTAAATTGCAAACAGAGCGCTTGTCTATATGAGTTGAATACATATGCATAGATAGGCGAGTTCTATGTATATACAAATATATATACTATATATGTAGCTTGAAAACATTTCTTTCAATTGTGTTTCGAAGCGTTTCGAGCTTGAAAAATGTAATATATGTACGAGTATATATTATTAAGTTCCAAATATACTATAGAAAAATCGTCTCCGCTTTTACAGATAATATGTATATATGCATTTATCAACTTACACCAAATATCACATTCTGCAGACCAAATGGTATCGGTGTAAGACGCGTAAATAGCACTACGCGAAACGCTTTGGGTCCCGATATAACGCGCAGTATGGCTCGTCCAGTTTCATTTTTGATCAATCTGAAAATAGAATCAAACCAAACAATTAGAGATACAGAAAAAAAAGAGATACGAACAAAAGAACTATCAAAAATGAAATGATAAGTCATATCGAACAACTAAAGGAAATGTTATTTAAATGAACAATTTGCTGATAACATCTGACAATATATCAATAAATTACTAAAGTAAATAAATGCATTAACAACCCATAATTATGTTTCTCTCTCTCCCTCTCTATGTGTAACATTTCTCGTTGTATGTGCTGGTTAACCGTAATCATCCATTTAGCTAATTATGAAGGTAATCACAGTTCAATTACGACCAATCAGGGGAACAGTAAACCCGTTTGACACTCCGTAACGAAACCCATTAAATTAACCAAATATTCGGGTCATACTGTTTGCCTAATTCGTTATATATTCATTCAATATGATTTTCAGATAGTCGCAGTTATTAAAGGCAATTATTGATTGTGTTAATTGATAATGTTAGGAAATTTAATGTTAATTATTTATATATACTACGATGTTTAACCTTGTTAGAAATGTTATTGCCTTTGTTTCATCAATTGTAGAAATGCAACTATAGTCATCAGTAGTTATTACTTTTATTTATAGTCATTTTATTACCTGATAAAGCAATTTCAACGGCAAATGATTGAATCGATTGCGTTATAAATAAAAAAAAAATGCTTTATATGATAAGAGACTGTTGAAGAGACATGTTACGGTTTTTTCTTTGTAGTAATAAAATGGGCATAAATAGTACAAATAATACATTCATTTCTTTATTACATTCGTATACATAATATTGTAAAACAACAACTATAAACAATTTTATATTTTGTAACCGTATGTATAAGTATGAAATTGCCCGCTTTATGTTTTCACGCAAATTTTTATCAATCGGAGAGTATACTAAAATTTACGAACTTAATACTTGAAACATCTGATCGTCTATACCTAGTAGACGTAGTTGATCTTGTATTGATCAATTAGAATTCATAAAAATGAACATTTATTTATACCAATTGGTACCCCTCGGCTTTCGAGCGAGTGCCTTCTCAAGATCCCGACTTGAAGAAATGCAGTTTCCGGTTAAGAAATCAAGTTCATTGTTATCTTTTATCAGAATACTGTCAGTCAGAATGCACATAATACCACAAAATTCTGGATATGTTTCCGAACAATTTTGTGGAATGCCGACAGACAACTGCAGCGAGAAGATATTGTTAGGGACAAGTGGTGTATCAAGTAACTCATCCGCATTTGAGTCCAGCCCAATGTGATTGACTTGCGGAGGGACGCAAACAAATTCCCTACATTTTGCGGCATCCATTGAGCTGTTCTTTCGAAGGATTCGTAGAGCCTTCAAATGCCTTGACAAGAGAGTGATATATGTTTCTTGCAATTTACGTGGAGTACGCACAGCAGAGTTACGTTGCGCGAGCATATTGTAGATCTTATAGCGAAGATCTAAAAGCATATTATAGATGACTTTCTGTGGCGGTGTAAAGCGTCCATTGATTGGCCAGGATCTAGCCAGACGACCCCAATAGCCAGCATATCGGCAAGATGCATCCATCAAGCACAATTGTCCCAGCCCGGTTATGACTTTGGGCTCATAGGGCACCGGTTGATAGGCATAACGTTCCCGACATTTGTTCACAAACTTACAACGAATCTTGTGTACATCGATCTTGTTCACATGTTCAGAGATTACCTCCTGCATTGATTGAGCAGCTATTGAGTGGGCACGTTTAATGGCAATCACTTCATTCTTGGACTTTACACTCATTGTCAATCGCTGATCGCGAAGTGGACAATTTATGGGCAGCTTCAGTTCATCGGCAATCTCACGAACATTATCGCTGAACTTGCTCTGATCCAAGGTGTACCAAAGTTTCAATGTAGCATTATTCCCCGTTTTGCGCAGGAGCTGTGTCAGACGCGGCACGGTTACAATTTCATCCACATTGTAGCGTTGGCAAGCGATCTTGTCCAGCTCCGGATCCAATTCTTTCTCTCGCTGTGGTTCACAGAGCATCGTGTACAGCTGCATCTTGCGATTCCGAATGATTATCAGCACCACGTTCGACAGCATACAGTCGCACAAGTAGAGGAACTCGCTGCGCTGTTGAAAAAAATAACCGGGTATACCCACCGCACCGGCAACGATTAGGACATGAGTGTTTCCTCGTCGCCGTCGTGAATCAATGCTAAGTTGATCCATAACTCGAATACGATTCCTTTTAATACTTTCCCGATTAAACACATCCACGAGCTGTGGATCTCCTTTTAGATATTCTCTGGTTGTCAATTTTATGGGTGTTTCCCTTAGGGAAAGTTCACGTAGTACGGAAACCGGTACAGGATTCGCTTCTTTTACAAAATCTGACTGTAAGCTTATGGACGGTGCTGTCTGTAGAATTCGTTTCGAAGTGCCATTATAATTCGCACCTTTTATAATTGTGTGATTTGGATAAACCCGATAACTGTTTAATTTCGAATATAAACGGAACATACTTCTAAAAAAAACTCAAAGCGACAACTAGAACGGCAATTAACATAAATTTAAATAAAAATAGGTACACACTGACAACTATTAAAAGTCCCACTTAAAGGTTAAAGAGATGAAAATTGAGAGCGAGAGAGAGGGATAAAATCAAATTATAATGGGTAATTTTTTTTTTCTTATTTAAATTTAAATCTTTTTTTCAACCCTGGCAAGGCAAGGTATTTGCTCGCATCGTAATTTATCAATGAAACAGGTGTTCTTTACTTTTTACTCACTTATGCACAGAAATCCTATGCCGACAGGCACGTATGGTGGCATGAGCAATGGCTATGCCCATATTGGCGCCCAGTATCACAGTTAGCCAGCCTCGCCAGAAGCCGAACAGGTAACCAGCAGTTATCAACAGCACAAGGTACCCCACCACGATGGGGAAACTCACAAGCGTGAAAAGTGCCAAAAATATGACAAATATTAACCAGGAGTTTTGTGTCTCGATCCAGAAGAGCAACGCCTTGGCATAGTTGCGCGTCAGATAGCCAACGAGTAGGACAAGTGCCACAAGAGAAATGGGTACCAAATAGCTGAGATACCAATTGCTCATAACGAATCCGTGCAAACGATGCCAACAGGAGTTACGACGCAGATAGGATGTGTTTGTCGACGTGGTCGATGTGAATGCGGATGTGGATGTGGTCGCTGTGCGATTGCTACTGCGACGCGAATTGATGAGAAACGCATCGCATTCGCCCGTCTCCTCGTTGGGTGTGACAACTTCGTCAATTTGTGTCGCTGCATTTGCTTTGCAGCATGTGGATTCACTGTTCGATTCTAACGGAAACTGTGTGCTGCTTGTGCCGCTGTTGATCAGCTGTGGAGAGGCGAGAGGAGAACAGGAACTGGAAGAGGATGTCGCTTGCAATATGGAGTCATCCATATGGGGAATTCTATATTTATTGTACATGTTGTTGATGTTGCTATCATATTTATAGATGTCGCTATTGTTGTTGTTATTATTATTATTATTGTTATTGATGTTGCTGCTGCTGCTGGTGCTGCTACTGTAGTCATTGTTCAGTAAAATTGTTGTTGTTGAGGATGAACTCATTTTGGGTCCGCAATGTATCCAAATAATTTTTGCTTTTTACCGTTGTGTAAATTTCCCTTTCTTATTCCCCCTCCCCGTCCCTTTCGCTAAACTGCTGCGACTGCTTCGTTTTCTCTTTCACTGTGATTGCATTATTTACAAAGAAATTTCACTTTCCAACAACTTTAATTTATATTATTTGCGTTAAAAATAAATACATAGATAAGCACAGATGTTTTCATCAAGTGGGCTGCTGTTTTTTGACACACTATTTCTGTTATATGGGTTTTACACGCATGCATATATATTCAATTGACAGCGCGCACTAATTTAATCTAATTTTCAATAACAAATTTCATTTTAACTTTAATTTGATCAATTCATAAGACTGTAAATGTTTCTAATGAACATTGGCAATTTGGTTTGAGCTTTGAATACGTTTAATTTATAACATTAGGAATTTTAACTGATTCTGTGAAATTGTATTTGTTGTTGTTGTTTTACGAACGTTGGATAAAACAAATAAAATGTTTGTCGAACGACGCAGCGCGAACTCACACCTCATGCAATCGAAAGCAAAACGCAAACTAAAAATGTTGAGTGTGACCGCATACCGTTCAGCGAAAAATATCAAATATTCAAAGCAATGCCTCAAAAGCTTAGCTTAATCTAACAAACATGAAACCTTCAGATTAAAAGACTATAAAGCACATTATCTATTGCTTATCAATTTCTTGGAATTGTTTGTTAATATAAACGTTTTAATTATAAACAATGTGCATTTTTAAAACAATATCTAATAATTTACATGAGATATTTCTAATTTCTTATTCTAATTCCTGATCACTGGGCACCTTTTTGGAGCTTCGCGATACACTAGCTATGCTGGATGGATCTTGAAGCAGTACCAGTCGCACAAAGGCCAAGTTAAGCAGGAAAGCCTGACCCAGGAGCTCACGTTGATAACGTTCCACCTTGGAGTACATGGCACGTAAGTTAGAAGGGAACTGCACTTGCTTAGACAAATACGTCTTCTCACTCTGCTCAAGTTGGGCGTCTTCCATGTTATAATGAGTGCGCATCATGCCGAGCAGAGTTTCCTCTGTGGAAACACGCTCTGTGCCGACTAGATGATTGAATAGACGAGCCGTAAGAAACCGTCGCAAGTAGAAGAGGTTTGTCTTGCTGTCCTCGGGATTAGACCGTGCCATTAGGGCAAAGCTGAGCATTGCAGTAATTTGCGCCTTCTGGATGTTGACATTCTGCTGATCAATGCTTCCCGGATTACTAGAAGCCTGCGCCATTTGTGGATTTTCGAAAATATAGCAATCCGCCTGTGGGATTTGATGCGCCACATAGAGACAACGACGCACTAGTTCCGCCAGATGCAATTTCTTGTCGTTAATCTCGTGATGCTGCCAGTGCGTGAGCTCACAAGGTGCATACTTATTTTCCGGCAACTCCAGACGCGCCCAACTAACACTCGTGACACCAATTCGTACTCCCACACTGGAGGAAATCAATTGACGCTGTTGCTCATCCATCAGTGGCGTTAAAAATGGTGCAGTGCGAGTAACCTTTGGAGTAGCCACTGGGTTGTTGCTCTGCCGACTCCCAGCAGGCTCGAGAAGGCTTTTGTAGAACTTTTCGGCTACTTTAAGCCCAAAGCCCTCCACATAGAGAATGTCGTTTACATCCTGTAGTGGTCCATTACGCGTCTTCCAGTTTTCCAGCTTTGTTGCACGTGCTTTTGTTATATCGTAACTGAAAATTGCACCATGATTATAAGGCTTATTTAACTAAGTTTTGTATTAAATTTCTTACCATATCAACTGCTGCAGGCTATTTTTGTTGATTGTGTTTAGGATTTTCGTTTGCTGCTCTTCTGTAAAGGGCGGCAGCTCCACAAGTTGTTTTGTCTCTTGCTCTGTAGAAAATGTAGGAGGTTGCTGATTCGCTATACGACGCACATTTGAAGTTGTTAGGCTACGCAGCGCACGTTTAATATTTAAAGATAACATGATTTAATTCAGCAAAACGCTTAAAATTGCATTATATTTAAAGTTATAAAAATGAGAACAATATTATTTGTTAAGTATTTGCAACAGTGTGCCCGTTTCCTTTGACCGGGAAAACAGCTGTGCGAGTGGTGAATAATAATTTATCAGCAGGTAACAACCTTGTAACTTTGATTTCACCATTGCTAGTGCCTTGTTGCTGCAACAACAGCTGATTTAGGCAGCATCCAAATAAGCCAACAATAAGTTTTATAGCTAGTAAACACGTACATAGGTAGTTCAAACAAGACTGTCAAATAACGTGCAAATTTAGAAAGCTCAACATGCAGTTCTCCTGGATGAAGTTGGCCATTTATCTGTTAACATTTCTTACATACGCATATTCGGGCTACGGCTCCAGCACAATTGTGCATCTACGAGATGCAATTATAGCGGCGGAGGCACTTTTCGGTGATGTCTTTAAGAATTTCATCACAATCGCGCGCAAGTTTCGTACAGTACATGAAGTCTTTGACGCGGCCGTCGAGGAGAACTGTGTGTTTCAGTGCCCTGTACCGGAGGGCGGCGGCACAGGTATGCGTGATGGTAATCATTATATAAATCAGACAAGACACTGATATTCTTGTTTTTACGTGTCTTTCAGCGCCACGCGCTACGCAGAATAAGTTCTATGTACCAACTGCCGACGGTTGCGGCTCCCTTGGTCTGCGTATCAGCACGGAATATTTGCCGGCAGCTGAAATGGAGACGTGCTGCAATGCACACGACATCTGCTACGATACCTGCAACAGCGACAAGGAACTCTGCGATTTGGACTTTAAGCGTTGCCTCTATAGATACTGCGATAGTTATGAGAAGTCCATTGCCAGCGATCTAATGACCAAAGGTTGTAAGGCAGCTGCAAAGATGCTCTTCACAGGCACGTTAACTCTTGGCTGTAAATCGTTTCTGGACTCACAGCAACGTTCGTGTTATTGTGCGCCGGGAAAATCGAATGGCAACAATAAATATGCAAATAGCAGGGAAAAGCAACAACAACAGCGACAAAAGTACGGCTGGAAGGATCGCAATGAAATTTAACACCCGGCGGGGGTATTTAATCAACGTTTTGTTTGTTGTTTCATGTTAGTTTTTAGTTGAATTTATAATCACCTGACGATTTTTTTCAGCTTTATGCCAAAGACAGCATAGGCTCAGTATTTTTTGAAGGAAAAATATACCATTGTTTAATCATAAATCACAACAAAATATTCGTTTTTTTGAATTTGCTTAAATACGCACTTATCGATTATTCAGAATTTTAGTGTGCTTAATCGAAGTTGGCACAGGGTGTAAGGTATCGGTGCTTATAAATCTAAATTGTTAATCGACAGTACGGTACATATGTGCTTATAGTTTACAACACTAGCGCGCATATTGAGTAATTTTCCAGCACTTGAACAATACAAGCGCAGCAAAAAATAGATTTTGCAATTGTCAGAAAATTCAATAAATGTTAATGTAGCTACTGACTTATAATTGAAAAAATATTGCAATGGGATACGATGTCAATCGCTTCCAAGGCGAGGTGGATGAAGAGCTAACATGCCCCATATGTTCCGGTGTGCTGGAGGATCCGCTGCAGGTTTGACAACAACACTAAACACTGAACACCATATTACGGTACTTAAGAGCTTCCATTAAATTTACCGTAGGCGGTGATGTGCGAACACGCCTTCTGTCGAGGATGCATCAACGAATGGCTAACACGCCAGCCCACGTGTCCAGTGGATCGCAATGCACTTACAACAGCAAACTTACGAACAGTGCCTCGCATATTGCGCAACTTGTTATCCAGGTAAGTCTCGGCCACACGCCCGCTCACATATGTATATGTTGATCGATCATAAATTGACTTCCTTTAGACTGTCAATTACCTGTGACAATGCACCATATGGCTGCACAGCAGTACTTAAGCTGGATGCGTATAATTCGCATTTGGAGGAATGTGTGCACAATCCCAAGCGTCCGTTTCCCTGTGAGAAAGGCTGTGGCTTCGAAATACCCAAAGATGAGCTTAAAGATCATAACTGCGTACGAGAGTTGCGTACGCTTATTGCCAAGCAAACCGAACAAATAGGCCAAGTGAAGACGGAGCTAACTGACCAGCAGCTAACCATCAATGAGTTGAAACGTGAACTGCAGCTCTTCAAGGATTTCATGCGTGCAATGAGAGTCTCAAATCCTGCCATGCGGGCCATTGCCGACCAGATGGAACGCGACGAGGTGATACGCTGGAGCAGCGCATTAGCCAGAGCGCGTGTTACACGCTGGGGTGGCATGATCTCCACTCCAGATGATGCCTTGCAGGTAAGTCCTAGACTAGATAATCATATTGAAGAAATTTAACGTATTATCAACATTTAGCTAATGATAAAGCGCGCCTTGTCAGAGTCTGGTTGCCCGCCACATATATTAGATAGCCTGATGGAGAACTGTCACGAACGCCGCTGGCCCCGTGGCCTTAGCTCGCTGGAGACCCGTCAGAATAATCGGCGTATCTATGATAACTACATCTGCCGTCGCATACCAGGTGAGTGTGGGGAAACTTTAAAGAGACGAACCATTGTTCCTGACTTATTGAAGGTTTTGGTTTCGCAGGCAAACAGGCGGTACTTGTGCTAAGCTGTGACAATGTCCATATGACTGAGGATGTAATGGTCGAGCCAGGGTTGGTTATGATCTTTGCCCACGGCATCGAGTAGTAATGCCACGCAACTGCCGATGCCACATTCAACTAAATGATTTAGAAACTAATTACTAAATACTTAATGTATATCATAAACAGTGCTCAGTTTTGTTGTTTCCTTGACCATATATTGCATAAGTTAAACCAGAATGCCGCAATTCTCATAGATTTGTTACGTAAGATAATCTCGAAAACATTATCAGAAAGATAGGGAAAACCATTCAAGCGCCTCATGACCATTTATACATTTTGTTACTACATAATAACGCATACATAGAACATTATGTATGTGAAAAAATTCCATTTACATACACATTTACAAACAATAAATACGTGTGGCAAACAAATATTTTTTTAAATACTTAAGAGATCTCAGCAAACAAATTTTGTTATTGTTCAATTCAAACTTCGAATAATGCTTAGATTTATTAATATGTCTATTCATAATTTGTGTCTTTTATTTAAGGAATCTAAAAAAACATTTACTTAATTATTAATTAATTTAGTACGAACATAAACAAAATAAAAAGTATTCGAATTTGATTTGATTTTCAATTGAAAAATCTGAAAAAGCCAAAAATGATATTTTTAATAATTTTACCACCAGCTGTGAAAAGCTCATCGGCTGGCTCGGTTATAAATCAGCTCGCATACGAGAATTTCTGTGCATCATATATTTCCGAAAAGGAAACAAAGCAAAGGCAACAACAGTGAAGAAGTTCTTTGGGTTACACACGGCGACAACTTTATCTTGATCACGCTTTGTGACCCCCACAAAGATCAGACAGGCATACCTACATACTGTACGTACATGCACATACACACACGCAAGAGTTCTGGGCATCATCTGTTCCCGAAAAGGAAATTTCGAAAAGTGCCCGCTAACAAAAACAACAAAGAAATACAACAATAAAATCAAACTAGTTCCTGCATGAGCTTTAACATAAGAAAAAGAAAAAACCGGTTATGAATTTTGTAGACTTGTTTTTTTCCGCGAAACAATATAACAAAACTGAAAAGATATTGTTTTAAACATTTAATGATGCCTCCGTGCTTTGTCTGCGTTACATGTGCCAAAAAATCGATTAGGAATATTTAAATATTTATAAGCGTAATTAGCGCTTCGACAACAACACAAGGGGGGCGCCCCCTGGCGTTTGAAAAGTGAGAGTTTCAGAGTTTGGAATAAACCGCAAGCGGCGCGCGCAGCATCCAACAGTCGATCGGAGCGCTGTGTGGTTAACGGACGTGTTTCAGCAGCAGAAATAATTTCGTTTTGAATATTCACCAAATAAAAAAAAAAAATAAAATCAATAAACATTTCGCCATGAATTTGTCAATTTGTATGCTAATCTTGGCAATCGTCGGTTGCCTATCAGCAGCGACATCAGCAGCACCGCAGGGAAGGCAGCGCAACGAGAAGCAGGTTCAGGAGGAATTGCGTAAGTATCGTTAATTTAATCGATTTCTATCGACACACCGAAAATTTAAACGTAATTAATTCTACAGCCGCTAGGGGAGCTACAATCGAAGAGGTCGTTTTACAGTCAAATCTCTATATAAAGTCCAAGCCGCAAACTGTTAACGTACGCCGTGTCCGCTCTACGCTGAATAAGGAGGACACTCTAAATGGCTTCAATCCCACACACAAGCGTGTCAAGCGTCAATTCGGATTCGGTGGATTTGGTGGGCAAAATGGTGGACCATATGGTCAATTCGGTAGACAAAATGGTGAATTTGGTGGACCAAATGCTCAATTCGGTGGAGAAAATGGTGGATTCGGTGGATTTGGTGGTCAAAATTATCCAGTCGGTGGCAACACACAAGCTGGTACCAGTGCCGGTGTTGGGGGCACCAATTCTGGCGTAGATGTTGGCGCCGGTCCTAATGGTGGTAATGCCAATGCTAATGTTCATCTTGGTCCCTTAAATCCTTTTGCAACAAATGGAATTAATCAGGAGCAAACTGCATCGAATGGTGCTGCCAATAGTGTATTTAACAATGGACTCGATTCGGGATCTTCTGCAGCTTCCGGACAGGCACAAGGCTTTCAATCGCAGAGCGCCAACGGTTCCTTTGGTGCAACCTCCGCCAGCACGGCCACTCAATCACAGAACCAGAATCCATTTGGCAGCAACAATGCCGCAAGCGCCTCACTCAGTCAAGTCTACAAGTTGCCCAATGGACAAACTATCAACTTTTCGAGCGCTAATAATTTTGCCAATAGTGGACTGGGAAACACTGGTAGCAGCCATGGCTCAGCTGTGTCAGTGACAGGTTAAAATCCAGTTATTCATATATTGCCCATTTACAAGGTATTTAATGTGAAGAAATTCGATCGACTTTTAAACAAAACTTAATAATTCTAATTTAACTTTTACCAATCGATACTCTATTTAAATTTTCTGGCTTATTCTCTAAATTAATCAGCCCTTAACTTATTAATTTACCTTTGAGTTCTTCCAACATAATATATGCATATTGCACTAATATACATGTATTAAAACTTCGGCAATGATATAATTAAATTTTATTTTATTGGTTTTTTGGGGTAAAGTCTATAGTAGCTTAATCGGACTCGCTCTCGCTCTCTGATTGGAAATCGCCTACTTCAATAGAAAATTTGTACTCCTGATCGCAACCTAAATATGAATCGCTCATATAGTAAAGCGTATAATCATGTTTGCCCGGACTGGGTGCCACAAAGTCTAACTTGACCTTAGCCTTCTGCTGCAGTGTTAAACGCTTGATGGAGAGAAGGGAATTTGTTTTGGGGTCACCAATAACCACCCACCAGCCCTCTTCACGTTTCTGCGGGAAGAATGGTGCGATTACTGGTCCAGTAACCTCATCCTCACGCTCCAGCTGCACTACCACATTAACTGTGGATCCAGAATTAATGCGATCCTTATCGACCACTTCATAGTTAAGTTCAATGTTGGGATAACGATTGCAGAAACGTGCCACATCGGCCATTTGAACATCAGATAGCTGCAGAAGGCGGGAACGATCCTCATCTTCCAGTTCCATAATATCAAAGACAGTTTCGATTTTCTGCAAAGTAATAAATTGAAATTAGACCAGCAAATGGATAATTAGATTAATGCACGTTACCTTATCCGTGCAGCGCTTTATGATCTCCGTATTGAAGTGAGGGAGCTGCCGTAAATACGAATCTTTGCTCCACATAGCCTGTGTGACCATTTGTGCCAGTTCCATGGCAGCCACAGCTGGAGACAACCAGCCATTCGAACTGAGGACATCCACACAGGCTTGGATCAAACGGATCGCCTTGCTCAATATCTGTTCAGTATCACCTTGCAGCTCAGGGCCCAACTGAAGACGCGACAAATGTGCCTGAAGCATCAAGTTTGTTTTGATATGAGGATCATTGAATCTACAAAGAATTTAAACATGAGAAATGGAACAGCCAAGTGAGGAAATCATATTTACTTGGGTGCCGTTTCATTGGGTCCAGTCAGTTTGTTGGGCAAACGTTGGGAGAGCGTGCGTAGCACCTGCTCCTCATGATGTCTTACAACAACATCTTCATATTCAGCTGCTGATGAAATGATCTCCAGCAAACCACGAACTTTAGTTTTGCTATTCAACGATAAACTGAAGAGTTCTGCAGATGAAAGAATAATAAATTAGAATTTAATGAAAAGTAGGTATATGGACTTTTAGAACATACCGATAGTCGTATAGTTAATATAGTAGTAGGCAGCAATCATGCCCAGATTGAGTGGTAACGTATCCATATCGTCCTCAACACTGATGCATTTGGATTGCTCAAGATCGCTTAGTGTATTCTCCACCAGCTCCGAAAGATGATCGGACAAATGACGATGTGTGACGCCTTGCAGATTGTAGTAGTTGGGATTCTGGGTCAATCTTCTATATAGGAATGTCCATGTTAGGTAATCTACAGCATCCTGTTTATTTTCGATGGTCTTGGTAACGACCTCGGCATTGAAGTGGTCATGCATACGATGATCCAGATGGCTTTCGATGGGCAGCGGTTCATTGATGAATTTCTTAAAGAAATCCTTCTTGGAGCTCTGACACATTAGGACACATTTGGCATCTGCATCCTCATTGGGTCGATTGGCACGTCCAATCATTTGCAGCACATCCGTAATTGGGTAATCCTCATATGAATGATTTTTGCCATTGTAAAATTGTGTATCCATAATGATTACCAAGTGAGCTGAGATGCTCATACCCCAACACAAATCTCGAGACACAACAGCCACCTGTACAGCGCCAGAGTCAAAGAGCTGCTCGACCAGGCGATGATCTGACGCGGATAGACCTTCATGGAGATAAGCCACACCTTGAGCTAGTGTTTCCTTCAACGTTTTATCCGACATGCGCTCTAAAAATGGTTGTATGTCCTCCTCCTCGGCATGGAAGAATCTATTCGGCTGCAAATCCGAGGCTGCATAAGTCAGAATGTCAATGGCAGTAAGACGTGCCTGCTTCCTGGACGAAACAAACACAATGACAGGCTTGTGGGCGCTGTACTTAAGAATCGCATTGTAGACGGGCTTCGACATGGTCGCAATCCTCGTAGCATTGTGCGTGACATTGAATCCCTGTATGTGTAGCTCAAGTGGGATTGGCCGTACACTTGGATGGAAATTAAAAGTGGCATTCGGATTACAGCCGAGCCACTGGGCCACATCTCGTGCATCAGTCAAGGATGCAGATAGGGCGACAATTCGAATCTGCTTCTCAATTTGTGAGCTTATGTACCGCATCCTCGAACAGACAATTTCCATAACAGGACCCTCCTCACCGCCAACCATTTGCAGTTCGTCGACAATGAACAGATTGACCTGTTGGACATTCTTCCGCTGCTTCCAACGACGCGACAAAACATCCCATTTATCCGCTGTAGTTATAATCAATTGTCCTTTTGCAATTAGCTTAAGATCCGTGCCCGTTTCACCTGTCAGTTTGACTACCTTTAATATCCAGTGAGCCAAACTTGGCATGCCAATCGGCAAAGACCAAGTCAGCCAATGCCTCCTGCGAAACAAGGTAGACGCAACGCCCATCGCTGCTCTGGCTAAACAAGCGCATAATGGCAAACTCTGCAATGGTCATCTTGCCTGATCCTGTGGGTGCTCCAACAAAGACATTGTCATCGCTATTGTAGACGGCATTGAAGACTTGCGTCTGGATGGGATTAAATTGAGGGAAACGTTGAGAGTAGAACGCTTCAAATTTCGGTTGCCTAAGTGCGCTTATGGGCAGCGGCTGCAGATCCAGTAATTCCGTTGGCGGCATATTCTTTTCAGGTAAAATCAAATGCCTAAACGAAACAGGAAGTTGTGTTTCTGCTCCAATCCAGCGATCGGAGACAATCCTCAAGAAATATTGCGGTGGTAGTGGCTCGAAAACGGGCACAAAGAACTTCAGTTGATGCTCATCTTGTGCATACTTCTGCTTGAGCAGGAAGAACTCATGATGCAGTATAAGTTCCGAGTCCACATCCTCGATCAGTACCCAGAATCCCTCCGATTGTCCGTGCACTTTTTCATCCCATTGAAAATCGGGTGTTATTGTTAGCTCGACTCGCAGTGTTGCTCTAGTTATGGGTTGAATATGCGTCGAAAGCTCCAGCTTGGGAAACTGATGCACGAACTTATGGATAGTCTTGCCTAGCTTAGGCACACGTATCAGTTCACCGAGCTCATGAGCTTCTAGATCATATAGACGCGACCAAGGGAAATGTTTCTTCTCCAGCTTCTTGGCGATTTCGTCGGGCATCTTTTTGAACTGACGCAACGGTGTCATCGATTGCCACATACGCCGATCGATCATCTTGCAGAGAGTCAACGTCTTATCGGCCAACTGTGCCCAGCCGCGTGTCAGGACAATCTCAAAGATAGCACGCATGAGACGTGCCGCAGATTGAGTAATAAATACCATGTCGGACATCAGAGCAAATCCCTCCAGCTTTAGTTGCGAAATGTACGCCTGCAGCAGCACATTCACCTTGGCACTATGCTCTTCAATGGACTCCTTAATAGGTATGGGTACGCGTTCCATCAACTTCTGTAGCTCGAGCTTCTCCTCTTCACGCACAGAGATGTGACGGAACTCCGAGGAGAGTGAGAAAACACGGAATAGCTCAATTTCGCTGAGAGTTTGCTTCAGTAGCTGATTATATGTCAACATTGTCTCGTGTGTTAGATAATAGTGCGATGCAATGCGTCCCAGATCTGTGACTTGAAAATGTCCAGTTTTTCTCTCGTATTTAATTAGACCACTCCTCTCCAGACAACATGCGGCCGTATGAAGTAGATCAGCGCGATGCTGCTCGAGCAGCGGGTCAGCCTTAATTGCATCGTGGGAGACACCATACAAGGTGGGATTACGTAGCATTCTAATATACAGATACGTATAACCAAGCCAGTTTACAGCATCCTGAAGATGCTGTACTGTTCCGAGTACAATCTCTGCATTCAGCATGTCTGGTAATTTGGAGACAAACTGCGACTCGATAGGCAGCTGTTGATTAAGCAATGAGAGATAGAACTGCAATTCGCTGTGATTTGTGATAAGGATACCCTCACCCTTGGTGTCGTATTGTGGACGACCAGCACGTCCCAACATCTGCAGGACATCCAAGGCGCTCAGTTCAACCCATCGACCTTTTTCCGGATTGTAAACCTGTGTTCCCTTGATGATGACCGTGTGGGCGGGTAAGTTGACACCCCAGGCCAAAGTTGCTGTCGATACCAGCACCTGAATGTGCCGATCTGCGAATAGATCTTCCACCAAGGTACGATCCACACGTGTCATACCAGCATGATGTATGGCAAATCCATAGGGTAACAACTCCTTGAGCTCTGTGTTCTTAACTTGTTCCGCTTCAGTGCGAAGTACTTCCATGCTAGCCGATCCTTCACGCAGGAAACTACCCAACGTGTCTTGTTCTAGGCACATGTCGCGTACAGCACGAGCTGTCTTGCCCGTTTCTTTTCGAGAGTGGACGAAGACTAACACTTGATTCCGTCCAGCATGTTCCATTGTTTTTTCGTAGACGATCTCATTCATGACCTGGAAACGTTTCAATGCCTTTTTCTCGGTGACACCAATATATTGCTGCTCCAGGGCCACAGGACGATAACTGTTGTCAAAGTAAAATAGTCCCTTGTCCGGCTTAACGCGCAAGAATGTGGCAACATCCTGGTAGTTAGGCAACGTGGCTGATAGACCGACCAGACGCACATCTTCCTGAGTGGTTTCAATGTTACGAATAGTACGTGCCACCAACGCCTCCAGCACTGGACCACGCTCATCATGAAGCAAATGAATTTCATCGATAATCACCAACCGAACCAATGAAACGAATGTTCTCTCTCCACCTTTGCGCGTAATAATATCCCATTTCTCCGGCGTGCAGACAATTACTTGTGTAGCTGCAATTTGCTCCCGCGTTAGCTGATGATCTCCAGTCAACTCAGATACTGTTAGATTATAGCAAGCCAGACGACGTCCGAAGTTGCCAACCATTTCTTGTACCAGAGATTTCATTGGTGCCACATAAATGATCTTAAAATCCTGCGCATTAATTGTTCCATCCTCATTGATGTGCTTTCCAATCTCACGCATCATGGTGAGCAGAGCAACATTGGTTTTACCCGCACCAGTGGGAGCACACAGCAGCATGTTCTCATCACTGTCTAGGGCGGCCTTATAGAGTCGACTCTGTATACGATTCAAGGTTTTGAATCCCTCAAACACAGGCTGCACATACTTTGGCAATTTGTCAATGGGTTGCAGCTCCTCGTTGGACTCGAAGGGAACTTGTTTCAGTGCTGGCACATGCACCTCCTCGTAGCCTTTACGCTGTTTTCGATAACTGCCGTCCGGCAACTGGCAACGTTTATTGGCCATAAAATGCGATCCCTGGGTAAATGATAGCTCATCTAGTTCGAGGAGTTGACGTACACCCGCCACTTGACCAGCAGCAGCTGCTCCACCATCATCTGCATCTCCTTTTCCACGTTTATTTGCACGAGCATCTGCTTCCTCCTGCTCGTCAGCTTTTCCAGTGTCAAGCTGCCGTAAGATCTTTGCTAATGCCGTATTGCCGCGCATCTTTTCTCTAATACGTTGACGCTCACTGTCTGTCTGTGCCGAGGCCAACATGGTACAATAAAGTATCATCTGCCTGTTAAGCTTAAGTTGTTTGATGAAGTCAAAGCAATCATAACCCAGCAGCAGCACCAGCTGATTCTCGCAGTCACGCTCATCAGAAGCATCTTTCAAAATCTTTAGGACATCCGCTGCTTTGCTTTGGGAGACCATTGCATCTTTGTAGTACTTGCTTAGACAACGCTGCAACCAGTAAGCATCAATATCCAAGGGATGAAGCAAACGCTCTTTCTTTGCGTTGCTGGCGGCCTCTTCACTGGCTAGCTGATAGGTGAGATACGTGTTAAAAAGGTTAACTACCTTAGATCTACTTAAAAAACTTACATTCTCGGCATGCAATGTATGGTCTATTCGCGCTTCTTCACCTTCATCCTGAGCATCGTCATCGCGAATTTCACCGTACATGTCGTTGTCACTCTCCTCCTCGGACTCTTCGAACTGCACGTTTATGCCGTACGTCTCATCAATTTGTTCGTCGTTGTTAGTTGCAGCCGTTAAGGCATTTACTGCATCGCTACCAAAGTCTGTGATCTTTTTGCCGAGGTTGACCAGCAGTGCGAAACGTTCGTCGGTTACTTCACCCAGCAAACTGTCCACATCTCGTTTACGCTCTCTATCCTTAAGGCGGTCATTTTTAAGAACAGCTAGAATTTCATCCGCTGCACCACATAGAATGTCTCGCGGCTGATCTCCTAGAGCTTCCTGTATAAAACTGAGTAACACTTCATAGGTCTGACGCGTCTCCTGGGTTTTTGGGCGGTACACAATGCCAACCATTTCATCGATACCCTCTGAGAGCAGTGTAGCGCCTTTCATACGCTCAAAATCGTACTGAGCCTCGTCACGTTTCTGTCGCTTCACCTTGCGCTCCTCTGTTTTCTCTGGCTTTGTGCGCTGATACCGATCACCCATACGTGTGCCGTCCAACTTACCAACCAGCGAGCAAACCTCGCCGGTGGCTTCATCGCGACGAGGACGTTCGATAAGACGAACATCAGCTTGCAGCACAAGATTCGAGTTCTGCAAAGAAGCGTAATTCAATAAATAACATTTTTTCAGCAAACGTTTACCGCATGTGGCGGCACTTCTTGTTATAGTGTAAAAAACACTTTTGGATTACTTACCGCCTTGTATTCGTACTGCAATTGACGTGCTGCGGCATCAGCCATAGTTGTTTAATATTTTCTTAACGTTTGAAGGGCACAATTTAATTATTATTAAAATTTTACCGCATTAAGTGTTCAGTCCGTCGCCGCTTAGGGATGTGAGATAAGCCGATAAATCATACTGTGATATTTATCAAAAATGTTATATTTATCGGTAATATTCTATCGAAATATTTTAAGTGTTTTTCAACACTTTAGCTAAGTAGCGTTGGTCACACCGCGCATATTGTAATGAAAAAGTAAACAATGCTCTGAAAACACAACGGCGCTCTATTGTAATATATATAAATTGAGCGACGATTCGATAAGCAAATCAGTTGATGTGCGACCACAGCGCGAGCGTGTAAAGTGTGTTACCCGGCCAATAAACCATATAAAAGCACTGTGAACGAATCAGAATGTTGCCACTGCCAAGTACAGATCAAGATTTACGCTGTCCCGGTTTCTGCGATTGCCGGTTTCCTAGCTGCATCGATGTGGGCAATCATAAGGGATATATACCCGATTTGGTAAAATGTCGCTGTGGCGAAGATGCCGGAAATGGTATACAGTGGAAGTGGCATAAGACCGACGATTCAGACGCACAAATCCAAGACAGGGACATCATATTCCATCCAACCTACAGTCAGGGCACCTCTATTGTGCGCGGTGAGCAGCCCCTGCAGCAGGACAAAGTACACTTTTGGGAGATGCGCGTAGTTACAGCCCTTGCGGGTACAGATGTGGTAAGTGATGTTGTATTTAGGAACCAAAATAGTCACCAGATAAGCGACATTAACACAGATAAGACAGACGAGCTGTCACTCAATTTGGTAATGAGGAAATCAACAGACTGAGCTACGCTTAACCCAACCGAAGCGAGTTGATAAGAAAGTTATTAATGTGCTCATGATTTCTAAAAATGTCAATGGAAAATCAACAATTACAGAAACACCCCCTCCTTAATATTTTGTAGATGTTTGGCATTGGTACTGATAGCGTCAGTCTGGATCAGTTTAAATATCACTTCGTCTCTGCCCTGGGAACCAATGCTCAATCCTGGGGCTACTCGTACAATGGAAAAATTCAGCATTGCGGCGAACAGTTGCCGTATGGGCAGAAATTCTCACAAGGGTGTCTAGTGGGCATATATTTGGATCGTACACGTGGTCATCTAGAGTTCTATCTAAATCGACGTTCATTAGGTGTAGCTTATACCAATATACCAACAGACCCACATGTCAAGATCTATCCCATGGTCTGCTCAACAGCCGCCAAGTCAGTCATTCGGTTGGTTAACTCCACATCGCAACCGGTCACGTTGCAACTGAGGGCGTTTCAGTCGCTCGCCAAGCAGCCAGAAAAACTTGAAGAACTGCGGCAAATGCCCGGCTTGAAGGGCATCATGCAATCGTATTGGTTTCTCGCGCCTCCAGTTCGTTTCTCCAGATCATCCAGAGATTATGATCTAGATTTGGGCGATGAAGCGGTGCTCTCTAGTTCCAAACTGCGTTTGGGCAGAAAACACAAATATACTGGTGAGTGTAAATATCAAATAATCATTTATTACAATATGCCCTTTAAAATATTTATAATCACGCATTCAGTGTAATTTTCATCGTGTCTGTTTTTGAAATGCATTGTGTACTCCATATATTTATGAAGTAAACAGCGATACTATACCTTATCTTTAGCAAGAGATAATATGTCGCGAAATAAATCATTTCTTTTGTTCTAAAACTTATCTAAATTATTAGAGGGATTACTTGAAGGAGTTTCTAGTGAAAACTGATAGAGTAAATACAGGCTTTATCGTAATAGCTCGAAAACTATTTACTATAATAATGTATTACAAAATAGCAAATGGTTAGACCTTGATTTTACAGGGGAAACAAGTAATTCAAGGCGTTAATAACGTAGATTAGCATTTTCCCTTTTACACGCAAATCTAGCACAAGACCTTGTCTCCATACTATGACTGCAAGACAATATAGTACATATTAGTATTATTATTGACGTATGTTGCATTTTTCCAGACAGCGATGATGTCAACATTGATGAGGATCTATATGCGAATGCTCACAAAATTCCACTCAGGCGCAATGACAGCGGCGATGAAGAGTATGTTTCCTCCGTGCACGAGTTCTGTGATGAATACTTTCATTATTTGCTTTAGCTTCGCATATTATCACTTTGTTCCTTGCATTTATTAACAAAAAACAGGAAAAAACAAACGATGTACTTTAAATACATGTTCTGTAAGTGTATGCATATCATTTTTAAAATACCATTCATTGTTTACTGTATAAAGACAGTCTGATTTACGTGTGACAGACTGTATTATGTATATTTATTTAAAAATTAATTGCTTTAAATATATATGTATATATCATTGAGTTGTATAGTATGTGCGAAAAACTGTTGAAAGTTTCATTATTGGGAGAAATTCTTATGAAACGTAAAACGTAAAGGGGGAAAATGCGTTTTAAATTTGAATTAAGAACTTAAATTGAAAACTGTCACACTTAAATTAATAAAACTAAATGTTAGTTGCATTCGGCACCGGCTCGCTTAAAGATAATGCCCAATGGTAGCTAGTCCATATCATCATCGTCATCATCGATGATAGTGTAATTCTTAGGGGGGCGCTTGCGTCGCGTTTGCTTCTTGGATGTGGTAGCTGCTCCACTGCTGGCCAATGATGCAGCATTCGATGATTGTGTGGGCGTAGCCGGTGCACTTGCCAATGATTTGTTAAGCTTCAGTTTCATTTTAACTGCCGCCGCAGAGGTGGTGGCTATTTCTTCATCATCTGAACCATCATCTGCGTCATCATCATCGTTATCGGAATTATCTGAACCTCCTCCACCACCACCATTGCCCTGTGCCTCACTAGTGTTATCTCCAGCAGCAACAGCAGCCGCATCCGCAGCGGCAGACACTCTTTGCCTTGCGCCGTGGAAAACCTTTTGCAGTGCCTTGGAATCCAGATAAATTAGCGATGCCTCCTCGTTGTAGATTTGCGCATTCTGACAGAGTTGCATAAAGTCTTTTTCCAGCTCATTAAGATCTGCGTATTTGCAATCCTCAATTCGTTGCAGAATTTTCTTAATATCAACTGGTCGCTTTATAACATCATAATAATCTGGTAATCGCTGCCGCGAAGGCAGCTTCATAAATGGCTCAGACAGCGTACGTCCATCCTGTGTATGCTTAATTACTGCGCTCATGATCTTGTGCATTTGTTTCTTGGAGCGCTTGTCTAGATTTTGACGACGTCGCCTCTTCAGGATAAGTGAATCGTCATCTGATTCATCTTTACGATTCTTGCGCTTGCGACGTTTTCGCTTGGAATCGTTATCCTCTTCCTCCTCCTCGTCAAATTCGGCACCATCATCGATGGCTTTAAGCCACTCTTTTTCGGTCAGGCTGTCCGTATAATCCACCTCCTTACGCTGCCTTGACCCGCGGCCTGTATACAACATAAAATTAGTTTGTGGTCATCAGTTTAATACATTTTCGACTTACCCAATATGGTGTCCTCGTCGTATGTGTAATGGAACCGCTCGACTTCGTCGTCGTCCTTGGTCAACCAGTCGGGCAGCTCAGATTCATCGATTAAGCGCTCTCTGCCCGGATGAATTCCCTCATCCTCTTTCTTACGTTCAATATCCATTCTCTTGAAGACTTCAATTTCTTCTTCACTACGCGCAATCATCATATTTATCATCTCATCGTCTGGAACCTCATTCTCTTCCTCCTCCTCATTGTCGTCCTGATGCAGGATCGTTTGAAGGAACTGCTGTCGTTCGCTGCCAGTTGACTTTTGATCGAACATACCAGCTTGGATGACCTTTTCATCCATGTTCAACTTGTATCGAGCCGCGGCCAAGATACGCTCCTCTACCGAGTTTACTGTCATGAGACGCAACACACGCACCTCATTACGCTGACCAATACGATGAGCTCGATCCTGAGCTTGAAGATCCTGATGCGGATTCCAATCGGAATCAAAGATAACCACAGTATCGGCTGTTTGTAAATTCAAACCGAGACCACCGGCACGCGTAGACAGCAGAAAAACGAAGTACTCCGAATCTTTGGCATTGAATTTACGCAACAACTCGCCACGATCCTCGGCCTTGGTAGTACCATCCAGACGTAAGTAACCAAACTGTCGCCAGCTAAGATAATCCTCGATAATGGTCATGCACTGCGTCATTTGACAGAAAAGTAGAACACGATGATTCGTGGCTTTCAGCTTCGGCAAAATGCGATCCAAAAGCTCAAATTTACCCGAAACACGGTACAAATCGGGGCCTAGAAAGAATAGAATATAAGTTACATTTGACTAACTAGACAGTATAATAATATTCTTACCTGAAACCACACCATGTCCGCCTGTGTGATCGCAATACTTCTCCTCAATATGCTGGAACATGAACGGATGATTGCAGAGCTTACGCAGCTGTACAATCGTATTCATCAGAGCCTTGGCACCTCCCTTGCCATGTTTTCCCTTCTCAGAACCGTCGGTAAGCAGAACACCCTTGCTCTGCATGTGTTTGTAGAGGACACGCTGCAACGCAGACATATCGCACTTAATAATATACTCCACCTTGTCAGGCAGCTGATGCTCGACTTCTTTCTTGAGACGACGTAAGAGGAAGGGACGCAACACTTTGTGTAGACGACGAATAATCAAAATAGTTTCCTCCTCGTTTAGCTCAACCTTTTCACCAGTTGTGGCGAATGGAGCATTGAACCACTGCTCAAAGGTTGAGCATGATTTGAAAATGGAGGGCAACAAGAAGTTGAGCAACGCCCAAAGCTCAGGCAACTTATTCTGCAGTGGTGTACCCGTCAGGAGCAGACGATAAGGTGCAATGTAGTGCGTATTGAGCACCTGAGTCAACTTGCAGTGATGATTCTTCATACGATGACCCTCATCAATAATCATATACTTCCATTGGATTTTGGCCAGAACTGCCTTATCCTTGATCACATACTCGTATGTGGTGAGTAGAACATTAAACTTTGTAGCGCGCATTTGATTCTGCAGCAGGCGACGTCCCTGAGGGCTACCTTTGTAGCTTACAACTCCAACAGCTGGCGCCCACTTCTCAAACTCCAGCACCCAATTGGGGAGCGTAGACAGGGGCACGATGATTAAATAGGGACCCATTACTTTCTTGCGATCCATCAGATAAGTGACCAGTGAAATGGTCTGAATCGTCTTACCCAGACCCATTTCATCGGCGAGAATGCCATTCAAATTGTTGTTGTACAGGGATACAAGCCACTCTAGACCCTTCAGCTGATATTCCTTCAGCTGGCCATTGACCATAATGCTAGCCTGCTCAGTGACCTTTTCGTGGACCGTATGGGCAATGCTGTAGTATGTCTGCTCCTCGGTACGATATTCATCGTCCTCAACCTTGACTTGATTTATTAAATCACTTGCTTCCGAATCACCAGGCTGTGCCGCCTTATCTGTAGTATCTTCAGAGCCCTCAGTAGCTGCGTTGCGTTCCGCTTGTGATTGCTCTTCGAGCTTTAATCTCGCCTTCTTTTCGGACGTTTCATCATTATCATCCTCATCATCATCGTCTATCCAATCCCAACCGGGATGCATATTTAACCAACGGTGCAAATGCTTCAACATGGGGGCATCATCGCCCGTTAGTTTCTTGCCAGTGCATTGCTCAATCACATGAACTCGCATATCGGCAGCAATGTTACCCTCATCAATGTTCACGTATTCTCCGCTCATAAGGAGCTCCTTTTTGTACATCTGCAGGCGTTTGCCCTCTTCCTCTTTCTTCTTCATTTGATCATCCTTGTGCTGTTTCACCATCTGTGTCAGATTGCTAATATACTCGTCTGTCTGTGACAATAGGAATGCCAATCTCTTGTCCTTCTTCTGATCAATAAGCTTTCGATAACCTTCCTCATCCTCGGCCATCAGGCGACGCATACGTTCCTTTTCAATGCGCTCTTGTTCCTTCTTCTGTTCTCGTTCCGCATTTGCGTGGTAATTCATCACGGCCTTATTCATTCGCGCCAACTGAGCCTGAAAAAGTAGTACAAAGGATTAGCTTCGTTCAAGTAATTAGATTATTCCTTGCCTACCTTGTTGTTGCGATGATATTCACGCAAATCCTTGCCATGCTGCAACACTGCAGCCAGAAATTCAAGATGTTTTTGCCTACGCTTACGTTCCGCCTCCAATTTTTGTTGCTTCTCTAGCTTCTCAGTGGCCCGAGCTTCGCGCAGTCCTTGGCGCTTTGTACGCTTGTAAAACTTCATGTTGATGGCCGTCTCCAGCGTCGTGTCGCGGCGCGTGCACTGTACGATTTCCATGCGCAGCTGGCGTTGGAAATTTAAAACACGCAGTGCACGTAGCTCAATGGCCGCTTGTAGGCGCAGATCTTCGGACATTGTGGCCGGAAGACGTTGAAGTTCTTGCATGCGCAATGAAATGCGAGCGGCAATCCTATTCTCACGCTCCTGCAGCAATGTTATTGGATCTAGGCCCACTGGTTTGGCAACAGTGGTTATTCTATTTGGCTTCGCCATGGGTTGTTGCTGGCCAGGCGGCGCACCGGGACGTGGTGGACCTGGTGGCGGCGCGACTTGACTACCGGGCAGGCCAGGTGCCACTGGACGTACAACCTGCTGTTGCATTGGTTGCATGGGCGTGGGTGGTATTAGAGGCTGACCACCAGCAGCACCCATTGCTAGCGGCTTGCCACCGTTAGGCATTGGTTGATGTTGCATTTGCTCAGGCGGAGGCTGTAGCGGTTGTTGTTGTTGTTGCTGCTGCTGCGCTTGCTGCTGCTGTTGCTGCAATTGTTGTTGCTGTTGTTGTTGTTGCTGCTGTTGCTGTTGTTGTTGTTGCTGCTGCTGCGGAGGTGCTGGCGGAGCACCGCCAATGTGTGGTGGCTGTGGCTGCAACGGCTGCCCGGGCATGTGTGGCGGTGGAGCTGGCTGCATCTTTTGTCCTGCCACTGGCGGTCCATACGGGCTTGCCGGCGGTGTAGAGCATTGTGGTGGCGTGCCCGTTGATGGTGGCTGTTGTGGCTGCATTGGCGGTTGACCAGCATGCGGACCACCCGGTGGAGGTCCACCTGGCATGCCTGGCGGTCCGATTGGGGGTGGCGGCTGTTGTGTTTGCTGCTGTGCTGCCTGCAACGCCTGCTGCATTTGCATAGAGATGGGTTTGTTGCGTGCCAGCATACGATATGCGGTGATCTGTGTGCGCAGCAGATTCACTTGATTTCCATTGAGATGCTGATGCTTAGATGTAGCACGCATGGCCAACAGTTGTGAGTAGCGTGGGTCTTCCTGGAGGCCCTTCTCCTCCATTGAATCTATAGCTCGTTGCAGCGCATGCAGATTCTCCTGGCCAGAGCGCTCGGGCTGACCACCGGGTGGACCACCAGGCGGACCCTGGCCGGGCTGCGTAGGCGCCTGCAACGGAAAAGCATGCTAGATAATTGAGATAAGTTAGAGAATTAGTAATTGACACAAATTTATGGATTATCTGAAATAAATAAAAATATTTTCTATCTAATTAACCTATTCAGCATAATACTTGTCCCACTGTGCAATCTTCTCTCATCATTATCTCAATTAAAAAAAAAAAGCTCAACGTATCTCCCAAAGTTCATATACTAAAATGCAAACCAGTTTTAGGTACTCAGTATAGAATCTGTGCTGAGATCGGTAAGAACTCCCTGAACAATGACAAGTGCAGCGAAAATTGAGGAACTTTTCAAGTTCATTTACCCATTGGCAGTACGAGCAGGTGAAATACTTCTTGAAGGATATCAAAATGCTGGCAAATCGGTTGCATTGAAATGCAACGAGTTTCATAATGTCGTCACTGAATATGACAATGAAATTGAGGAGTTCCTCATGGCATCCATATTGGCTACATATCCTGATCACAAATTCATTGGCGAGGAGGACACACACAAGAACAATAATGTAACCAAAGAACTAACCAATGCACCTACCTGGATCATTGATCCCATTGATGGTACCTCGAATTTTATTAAACAAATACCTCATGTGTCTGTTTCAATTGGACTGTCGATAAATAAGCAAATTGTGCTGGGAATTGTCAGTAATCCAGCACAGGGTAAGCTTTATACAGCCAAATTGGGACAAGGTGCCTTCTGCAATGGCCAACCCATACATGTGAGCAATTGTGAGAGGCTGAATGATGCCAATGTGGCGTATGAGGTCTGCCTGCTGCATGCACCAAAGATAAGAAACAAGCACATTAAACGCATCTACTATGTGGGATCCCAGGCGAGACGGTAAGTAAATGCGAGATAAGACATTAATTACTTCATAGTAATAAAGTTGCCTTTTATATCTTCAGTTTACTGGGCTATTCGGCTGTGGTGGATTCACTTTGCATGGTCGCCGCGGGTAATCTGGACGCCTTTCACATTGAAGATATGTATCCATGGGATTGCGCCGCTGGCTATTTGCTTATACGAGAGGCTGGCGGGGTTGTTACCCATCCTTATGGAGGCGACTTTGATATCATGAAGCCAGATCTCATTTGTGCGGGTACAGAGACATTGCGCAAGGCAATTGAGGTACTCATACGTAAAGCAGATCTAGCAAAGTCAGTCGGAGGCGAAAGCGATGTTGATGATGAATGCTAAAGCAGTAACTGCTTGGAAAGTTTTTAGCTTGATGTTGATAATTGAAAGCATTACTTAAATTTGTTTAAGAACGAATTTTTTACACCCTTACTATGTAATTAAAAAAAACATCTCATGGTTTCTAAAATAAAATTCTGTGTACTTAAATAAACCCAAAGCTAATAGAAGTATATTTATAGTATCTATATACGGAACTCGTACTCTGCCACTTAACTTTTTAAATAAGCATGTTATCTTATTAAACAATAAAAGCCGAAAATGCAAAGCTGTAAGAGTATGGAAAAAGCTTTAAAAAAGCTTTCGTTCAGCTAGCTCGCGACAAATCTATTCAGATATTGAAATCAGAATTCAGTGAGTAGCGTTAGCTCTAAGTCAACTACACAAAGTAAATGAGAATCATGAGCAACAATCCGCTAAGCGAGTCAAAACTAAAGGAGTACTATGAGGTGGCTCTGGAATTGGTGCGTAAATGCGGTCCTTTGCTAATGGAGGGTTATACGAAACCCAAAACAGATTACAAGGTTAAGGCGGACTTCTACGATTTGGTAACAGTGTACGATAAACAAATTGAGGATACCCTTATTGAGGGTCTGCAGGCGGCTTTTCCTGAGTCTCTCATCATTGGCGAAGAAGAATCGGCTGCCAGCAACCGTAAGGCAGAGTTGACTGACGCTCCCACCTGGATCATTGATCCCATCGATGGTACCACAAATTTTATTCATCGTATACCACATTGTTGCATATCGGTGGGATTGGCTGTCAACAAGGAATTGGTAGTGGGTATAATCTATAATCCACCGGCAAATGAATTGTTTTCCGCATGGAAGGGACACGGTGCCTATCTAAACGGAGAGCGCATTTACACCTCTAAAATAACAACGGTAAGTAGAACAGCCTCTTTATATTATTATGCAACTTAGATGATAATCTCTGTACACAAAGCTTTACTGCCTTGTCATGATGTATTGCAATCTTAAACAATATTAACCATCTTATTAGTTGATTGTTCTCTTGTATATACTCATATCATAAAGAAAACTTTTGACATTATAAAGAATGCTTGATGAGAGTGCGGCAAAATAAGAGTAAGAGAGAGAGAGAGAGAGAAAGCTTTAATGTACGAGCTTTTCTTTTCTTTTTTTTTAGATAAGTCAAGCTGTGATTGCATACGAAATATCATTGATACATGCTGCAACAGTGCGAGACAAGAATCTCAAGCGTATTTACAAGTTGGGTTCGAATGCCACAGCGTAAGTTCCACAAAGAGAGAGAGAGAGAAACGAGAAGAATATAAAAGTAATACTATCTATTTTATTTATAGTACTCGCAGCTTTGGCAGTGCTGCTCTTGCTCTGTGCTATGTGGCTACGGGTCAATGCGACGCCTATCACGTTGACGATCTTCAGCCATGGGACATTGCAGCTGGCGCTGTAATTATAACTGAGGCTGGTGGCGTAATATATCATACCGAAGGAGGTAAATTTAATGTAATGAAGCCAGACTTTGTTTGTGCCGCAACAGAAGAACTTTGCCAAAAAGTGATTTCTCTCATCGGAGAAGCAAATCAAATTACCGAATATACTTTCAAATGATTGTGGCAATATGATTTATACCAAAAATAAGTATATATGTATAAAAAGCTAAATAAAATTTGTTGAACATAATATTACATGTTATTTAAGAAAGCTCTCGAAATTTAGTTAGCTACCTGGATATACCTTAATATAGACTCCAATTCAGGTACAATAAAATTCTTTTCCTTAGCTGTTTGACTACCCTACATACAAGAAACGAATAGACACATGTCTGTTCAAGATAAAAACTTCTATTTGTAGTCGTCAAACCAAACGAGATAAAACGCAAGCAGAAGTAACAACTGACAGATTTCAATTTTCAGTGCATTTAAGGAAAATAACCGTGCGCTTTCGTATCGCGTTGTTTCAGTTTATAGAGTGAATAAATCAAAGCTCAATGTAAGCAAAAGCGAGAGAGCAGAGTCTGAATAATGTATGCGAAGCTTCTCTGTTCTCAGTTCAGTGATCAGTTGTCTTCGAAAGACGTGATACGTAACATTGCCGTAACTGAAGTTTTGCATATATAAGCAAATGACTGAAAAAATGTTGGAGGAAATTGAAGAATTGTATAACTTCATTTACCCACTGGCAGTTAAGGCTGGTGAAATTCTGCTCGAAGGCTATGAGCTGGAGGAGAAAAATGTTGAAATCAAGGGCGCGTTTTACGATGTGGTCACAGATTATGATAATAAGATTGAAGAGTTTCTAATGAGCAAAATACTTGCAAAGTATCCGCATCATAAGTTCATTGGGGAGGAGGATACGGCCAAGAATAATAATGTATCTAAAGAGCTAACAAAAGCACCAACATGGATTATAGATCCTATTGATGGTACCTCGAATTTCATAAAACAAATTCCTCATGTGTGCGTTTCAATTGGGCTATCAATCAACAAGCAAATAGTGTTAGGAATCGTAAATAATCCTGCCCAAAAGAAACTCTACACAACCAAGCTGGGACAGGGCGCATTCTGCAATGGTAAACCGATTAAAGTGAGCAATTGTGAGCGTTTAAAGGATGCCAATGTGGCATACGAAGTGTCCTTGTTGCATGTCCACAATGTGGCCAACAAGCACATAAAACGTATCTACCATGTGGGACTTCATGCCCGACGGTAAGTAAAACAGTTGGATAAACTTAATCTTCGCTCTTTCTAATATGTTTTCCTAGCTTGCTTGCCTATTCATGTGTCGTGGACGAGCTATGCATGGTTGCAGCTGGAAATCTTGATGCTTTCTACATCGAGGACATGTATCCTTGGGACTGTGCTGCTGGCTCACTGCTCGTGACAGAGGCAGGAGGTGTTGTCACACATCCATTTGGTGCTCCTTTTAATATAATGAAACCTGATTTAATTTGTGCCGGCACTGAAAAATTGCGAAAAGAAATTGAAGATCTGCTGCGCAAAGCCGACCAAGAGAAGTCGGTGGGGGGCGATAAAGCTTAGAATGACTCGGTGAAAAAAAAACCAGTAATCAAATTAAGCTTTTCAAATAAAAAATAAAAAAAGAACACAAATACTTTTACTTTTTGCTCTTTTTCTTTTGAAAGCTTATGTGTAGTAAAAGCTCTCCATGTTATTTGTTTGTGCTTTAGCTTTAGTAGTTCCAGAGCCAGCGAATCATTCAGTTAGTTAGTCCGTGTATGTTAAATATTCATATTTACAAATTTATAATTATTTATATATATAAAAGCTATAGATATGACCAGCACTTTAAGTGAGGAAAAACTCAAGGAATATCATGACGTGGCTGTAGATTTGGTAACACAATGTGGTCCCATATTCATGGAGGGCTACCATAAAACAAATAAGGAGGTTACAGTGAAAACGTCATTTTATGACTTCGTCACCGTCTTCGATCGCCGAATCGAAGAGAAATTGTTTGAGGGTCTTTCGAAATCCTTTCCTGAATCGCGATTTATAGGAGAGGAATCATTGGAAGGTGTTAAAGAGCTACCAGAACTAACGGATGCACCCACGTGGATTATAGATCCTATTGATGGCACCACAAATTATATACACCGCCTTCCCCATTGTGGAATATCAGTGGCTTTAGCTGTAAATAAAGAACTGGTTGTCGGAATCATCTACGATCCGGTGGGAAATGAATTGTTCACATCCATGAAAGGAAAAGGGACTTTTTTAAATGGCAAATCCATTCAAGTTTCTAGCGCGACTACGGTTTGTATATGCTATAAAAACTGTTTGTGGTGGAAGTTGACAAGATATTTAATTTATATATTATCGTTTTAGATTTCCAGCGCAGTGGTTGGTTATGAAATAACACTGATAAATGTGGCGGCTTTTCGTGATAAGAGCTTGAAACGAACTTATAAGCTGGGATCGGTTGCCGCAGGGTAAATTCTTATCAAATGGGGTTTTTATTGTAGTATGATAACTATCGATAGATGGGCTTGCCACTTTTTGCCGGCGAATTATCTATAATAATTCGACACAGCCGATATAAAAATTTAAAGAAGTTATCTATTTACTCTTAAGAGGAGAGAGAAACAAAGATTATAAATAACATTACACCGTTCTTTCACCAACAGAACACGATGCTTTGCCAGCGCTGCAATATCACTAGCCTACGTGGCAAAAGGAACTCTAGACTCCTATCAAGTAGATTATCTAAAACCCTGGGATGTAGCTGCGGGTGTTCTGTTGGTGCGCGAAGCAGGCGGTGTTGTTTATAACACTAACGGCAGCGAGTTCAATGTGATGAAACCGAATCTAGTGGCTGCTGGCAGGGATTCACTTGCTCATGAAGTAATTGAACTGATTAAGCAAGCGGATCAGATAGATGGCTACAAATTCACATAGGATTGACGCTGTGTTAAGTTAGTTAACTTACATTGGGCGGCATTCCATGCGTTTGATATCCAAGCGGCGACATATTTGGTCCTGATGGAGGCATCTGCATTCCCATGTGCGGAGCTAAAATTAACACAAATATTATAATTGTCAATAAATAATGTGCGAACTTTTACTCATACTCATTCCTTGATGGTGAGGCGGCATATGATGACCGGGTGGACCCTGACCGGGTGGTCCATGCTGCATGGGATGACCGTACGGTCCAGCTGGATGTCCCGGGGGTGGAGGCCCTTGCATATGAGGTGGCGCACCTGGTGGAGGTCCCTGCGGTGGCCCCTGAGGAGGCTGATGAGGGTAGGGACTGTGCGGCGAAGGTGCGGGGCTTTGTGAGGGTGGCGCCATAGGGCTGGGTGCCTGTGGTGGCGGCATCGGACTATTCGCCGGCGAGGGCGAGGCCATATTTGATGAGTTATGTTGGTTTTGCGTTGTCCCGAAATACTTTAACTGCAAATGCAAAAGTAATATAAGTACCTAGTCATTTTATATTACATATCTTTAAATATTGCACAAAGTCCGTGTAAATGTGTATATAAACTGTATATGTAATCGTAATTCGGCTTTACTTCTCTCCCTCTTTACACACTCATTGAAAAAAAAAATAGTAATAACGCAAGATCAGTTTGATTTATGATCGCCAAATGTACGCTTTAGTATTTAAAACTGAGTAAACAATGTTTTTTCATAGTATTTTTACCTATTTGCACAATTTGAACGCGTTTTATGTGTCCCACGATTTTCACACTTTTATTGGGCGAAAGACGCGACAATGGCGGACGTCTCTGTATAACAAAATTTGAAGGGTGGCAACTCTATATGCCGGCAGTATCGGGCTACGTTCAGCGTATAAAATATAAAATATAAATAAATCCAATAATAATACTAAGTATTAAAATTATATTATTTTTTAAAATAATTTAAAAACAGAAAATAAATATACAAATTTAATTGTTAGAAAATTTATTTTATAAAAATATTTTATTCTGCTGAACGTATGCGATGACACGTCATGTTTACGTTCCCTGTGAATGACAGAATTCTGTCATTTTAGTGAAAACAAGACCCAGAATTCGTTTAGAGAGCAATATAACATAATTAGTTAGTTTTTAATTATTACTTAAGCATTTAGAGGCACTTAGTAAGCTGCAAAAGAGCTTTAATCATGGGTAGGTGTTGCAATTAGTTTTTCATTTAATATGAAACACACTCTTCAATGTGGTTCTTGTCTGCCGCTTGACATGAAAGTCACCACCTAATAATTTTTTTCTTTTTATCGGCAGGTGGGGTGCTCAGTTATTTTCGTGGTCTACTTGGATCCAGGGAGATGCGTATATTAATATTGGGCCTGGATGGTGCTGGCAAAACAACAATACTATACAGGTTGCAAGTGGGTGAGGTGGTTACAACGATACCCACAATTGGCTTCAACGTGGAGCAGGTCACATACAAGAACCTTAAATTCCAAGTCTGGGACTTGGGTGGTCAGACCAGTATTAGGTGAGTGAAGCACTTTTATCGAATATAAAACCTTATCACTGAATACCTACATACAGAACTATTGGTGTAGGTTCAGTTTGCGTGGCACAACATTTGTTTCGTGTCAAAAATCTTCTAACTTCTAAGCATGTATTTATTCTATCTATTAATTTTACAGACCCTACTGGCGCTGCTATTATAGCAACACAGACGCCATTATCTATGTGGTTGATTCGGCGGATCGTGATCGCATTGGCATTTCCAAGGATGAGCTATTGTACATGCTGCGTGAGGAGGAGCTGGCGGGTGCGATACTTGTTGTGCTGGCCAACAAACAGGATATGGAAGGCTGTATGACTGTTGCCGAGGTTCACCATGCGTTAGGCTTGGAGAATTTAAAAAATCGTACATTTCAAATATTCAAAACATCCGCCACCAAGGGCGAAGGTCTGGATCAGGCTATGGACTGGTTATCCAATACGCTACAAACTCGCAAATAGTCATTGCCTGCCGCCGCCGCCAGCCAACCCCAGACATTAGCCTGCCCCTTGTAAAATTGTCCAAAGTGTCCACCACCCAGAGAGATAAAAGAGTTGGAATTGGAAGAAGTTCTTTAAAAAAAATATGCTTGCGCAAAAAAAAATCCAAACACACAACTTTGTAATAATTTCTAGTAATATAATTATTAAATTATAGGTTTATAACGTATATAATCAATGTAATTAATCAGTTTGTGTGCAACTATTTACCATTCAGGCAAGCCGAAACGACGCACTCGCTTCTCCTGCGTATCCAGCTCCATACGCACCTTCTGTCGCATATAGAAGATGGGGCAATCTCGATTAGAGCAGATGACTTCCTCATGCAGTGAGCCTTGACAACGTTGACACTCTGTCCAAAGGCGTGCGAAGGTCTCCTCTAAGCCACGCTTGGCAGCCACTTCTTTCTGATAAAGTTCACTCATCTTGGGCTCGCAATGAGGGCACAAGCAAGCTTGCTCATAGCCCTTAGGCATTAGAGACTTGCAACCCAGACAAGCTGCCTTTTTGGTCATAAAACCTGCTAACCCGCCCACCTTGGAGGTGACCACGGTACGTGTCCGTGTGTGCTCGCCCTTAAGCAGCACCGATTCCGCTTTATCACCCAAGATTGGCTCGAAGATACGCAACAGTGGTTTGGAAAGTTGTTGCTCCAGATAATAATTTGCATCAATAGGAACACTATTCTCTAACACATACAAAGGATCTTCGGCCTTCTGATATGCCGGAGTATTTTTGGCAGCGGCACAGATGACATACGGCACACGATCACCCAGCTTAGGTGCTGTGCCGGCGTCTCTTTTCTTCATTTTAGCAGCAAGTTCCACATGCGCCTGCTTAGCAGCATAATCTGTTTTGGCCAACTCTTTGGTAATGACCAACTGGGAGATATCTATGCGATTGCATAAAAGATCTGCAATACTTTGCTTTACATACTCCACAGCTCCCTCGGGATCGCGTTCAATAAGCAATTTCTGCAGGCATGTATTCATTAAATTCGCGACCAGCGGTGAGTTATCCCGACGCACTGTCTCAATACCCTTACAATCCATTTTATCATACTTATCCGGTCGAGTGAAATAAAGTCCTGCGTATCGCTTCTTGTTGATCAGCAGATATGGATAGTAAACCTTCTCGAATTCTAGTTTAATTGGATGTACGAACTTCGAGCTTACAAGCTCCGCCGCCTCTCGTCCCAGTTCCATACTGCGCTCAAGGGTTTTCACGCCAAAGTTAACCATCACCGAATCAGTGTCGCCATAAATAACCACTGCATCATTTTCATAGCCATTAGCGCGTGTGTAATGAGATTCGACTTCGTTTTTAGTCATTTCAATCATTGTACGTCCATAGGCAGTCACACTTCCAGAGATTTCCAGACACGGTAATTTACCCACTTGTGCTCCAGTGAAACCATATACGGAATTAGCGGAGATTTTCAAATGCCAACTGGCGGCCATCCAGTACCTGCCGCTTGAAGGGATCCTTCTCCACTTTCAAATCGTTCTTGGCACGCTTACGTGCAGCAAGTAGAGACTCCAGAATTTCTGGCAACAATCCGCGACGCAATTCTGCTTTAACAAAACTGTTATTGGCCGGCGTGCGCTCCACCTGATCGTCACTTAGTCCCATTTTATCTTTTGCGCCGGGTAGCAGCAAAGTGGTATAGCAGAGATTATGGGCCATCATTATACTGGGATATAGAGAGGCGAAATCCAGGGTACTTATCGGATCAGCGTAGTAGCCTCTCTTAGGTTCTATGACAGTAGCACCCTCGTATTGCTCATCGGATCCACTCGAGGTATATGACGGCATAATGAAGCCCTTTGTTTTGGCCTTGCGCAGCAACTGACTCAGCACTTTGATTTGCTGGCCGCGAGTAAGTAGGGATTCCAGTGGCACTCCTGTCACCCTTGCCATTTCCATGTAGTTAACAATTGCCATTAGTTTCCCCAACAATCGCAGTGGTAAATACGCATCTTTGAGGCAATACATGGCTAGACGTCGCCGTGTCTGCTCGTCACCATTCTGAAGATCCGTAATAATGCTGTGGTGCACATCTTCCTTTTGCTCCTGCAGGAAATGATAACTGACCGCGTTCAACGTGTAGGAACGCAGTTTATAGTCTCGCAGCAGAACGAAAAGCAAATCAAATGGAACGCGTCCTTCAAAGTTCACATACTGATTTTCACGTCTTCCCATCTGCTTGGACTGCAACACCTGTTCTTTAATAACCGAGCGGATATTTTTAATCCTTCCTAAATATTCAAAGTTCTTTACTTTTAAGTGGGCAGCTCGATTCAGAAGGTAAGGAATATCGAAGTTATTAATATTATATCCGGTAAGTATGTCGGGATCCACTTCACGTACAAAAGCTGCCCATTTATCAAGCAGCTGTGTCTCCTGGTCAAAACACAACACCTGGCTGCCAATTATGGGCGCGCATTCCTTCAGAGTGAAAACATTTCTGATGAACGGCTCGGATTCGCCTTGGCGGATAACCATATTGGCTATTTGTATAACCGGATCCATTTTGGCTTCGGGAAAAATGCCTCTGCGTCCGGCGCATTCGATATCGAAGCTCAAAATTCGCAGCGGGGCTACCTTAGACCATTCACCTTCGGGTTCATGGGAAATGAACTGATCATAGGCCACATCAACTTCAATTTGGCAACGTGATTCTGGTGCCGGTTTAGAGTTGCGTCCACGAAGACGCCAAACACCCGTCGGCAACTCAATCCAATTACAGCCGACGACACTTGTCTCGACCATGAAACGGATATCGAAGTCGATGTTATTCTCAAAAGCACGGCAATCTTGAAAGTCGAAATCGCTCATAACGACTTCCTTTTTAAGTATACGTGATGCAGCAGCTACGAAACGGGGCAGCGTTACAGTTATCTTTATATATGGTTGCTTCTCATCACCCTGATAACCGTGGATGTTGAGACGGTGCACCAACTCCACAGCCAGCACTGCCTCCTGCACGTTATCCTTGTTGTTGCGTATATCTGCAATCACTTTCTTATCCAGCGACTCATGCAGCGCCGAACAATGACGTTGGTCAAAGTTACGTGGTGCCGATATATAGAAATATGGACAATATCCGTGGACATGGCAGCAAACTGAATTGCCCTCCATGGTGACGCCAAACATGCGAACAACTGGCACCGGGCCTAGCTGAGCACCTGGCATACCAGGCAATGGTTGGCCCAAATAGTTCTCCACGTCCAGCTGCTGAAATATCAATTTGTCTTCAGCAGGATTCAGTTCCGGCGGGGATGCACGTGACCAGCGTTCACTGGTCTGCTGAGTCTCTGGTCCCTCACCCAGCAGCTGCGTTTGATCAAATTCATCATTGTTTTGCTCAAATGCGGCTAATTCTGCTTCAAAACCTCCACCGCCGCCCATGTCATCGTCGTCGTCATAGTTTCTGCAAGATTTGCACGAAAGTTAGCTTTGTTTTCGCAAAGAATAGATAAGCTTCTCACCTTGACTTTTTCGAGTGACCGTTGGTCGTTCCATTGCCATTAAATTTACGTTTGTTATCCATGCTATCTATAAATTACTTTATCGCCTTAAACTAGAAACAAATGCGCAAATTAAAAGTTGCAAACAGAATGCCACAACTACGCGGGAAAATAAGCACTGTGTGCGAGAAATTCAGCAACTGTTGAATTTAGAGCAGATTGGCAGCTCTGCTTTCGGTATAAAGACTGTTTTTGGTATTAAATTTAACACATAAATAAATTGAAGAATTAAATTATAGCTTATTATAAACTATTACATTAACTAAAATAGATTGAGTTAAAAGATATTTGAATATTTTGAATTTCATTATTTGCTGACATTAAGATAGTTAAATATGGTATTTTTCGGAGTATCTAACATATAGCGATTATCGTTTTATGGAATTTTGACATTGCATAGAAACGGTCACACTGACCACCAGCAGATATTTTCGTATGTAAAACGCATTAAAATCTAATAATTGTGTAAATATTTAAGAATTTAAGGTGCGCCATATGTTTGTTTCTTAGTGCAAGCGTATAAAACGCTGCTGCTGCCGTGAAATCGCAGCAAAATGCTGGCCCTGTGAATTCAATCCGATTACCTTCATTACCTGCTGGCCTGTGGGGGTGCCTTGTGTATATATGCGTATGTGTGTATGGGGGATGTTAAGTGAATCACATTCACACAATTACTAACTAAGAATCCACTGGAAAAATGTACCAAAGCGCCTGCAATGCGGCCACGACAGGCTCGTGTGTGCCCGGTGCAGGCAATCAAACGGATAACGATCGCCAGGCGGCGCTAATTGCCCAGCAGCCACCCACAGCGCCTGTGGAACCGGATTACAGTGGCTTCGATATCGTCAAGGCGACACAATACGGTGCAATAGCACGCGTACGCGATCTGGTCGAGTCCGGTTGGGATGTTAATCAGCCGGACAGCGAAACCGTCACACTCCTCCACTGGGCGGCAATTAACAATCGCAGGGATATCATTAGGTATTTCCTGGAAAAGGGAGCCACAGTTGATGCCGTTGGTGGTGAGTTAAATGCCACCCCTTTGCACTGGGCCACACGGCAGGGTCATCTGGGCGCAGTAGTCCTATTGATGGCAGCCGGTGCTGATCCGCGCATTCGTGACGCGGAGGGCTGCTCATGCATACACATTGCCGCACAGTTTGCACACACCGCCTTGGTGGCCTACTTTATTGCCAAGGGTGTGGATCCCGATTTGCAGGATCGCGGCGGCATGACAGCGCTCATGTGGGCTGCTTGGAAGGTGAGTGAAATATTATAACATTCGATTACATAGCAGCTAGAGAAGATATCAATTCAAAGTTTTACACTATCGTACTGATAATAACCATAATCCTCTTAGCATGACTTTGATTTTATAATAATCCTACATATTTTATTAAACTGTTTTATCTAACAGTGTTATGTAAACATTTTTTTCTTTCTTATAATAATAAAGACTTTGATGAATTATTAGTAATTGTGTTTTCTGTTTAAATAAAACACTTTGCTCGTATTTATACGACCTACAGAGCTAATTTCTATTGTAGTTAATACCAGTTAAAAGCAGCAGTTGGTGCACCAGCTGTTATAGTACTCTTTAAAGTTGGATTTATAAATTGATCTAAATAATAATCTAATCAATAATTTGGGATTAATCTTTATGACTTCTAAATGACTCATTAAGCGATTTCCTTTTGGTTAAATTCTTGTTTAAAAATTATAATAATAATTTTACTATTTTGTATAATTTTACCAGGTGTGCGCTTTGGATCCGGTGCGCTTGCTGCTTACATTGGGCGCCAATCCCGCCATGGTTGACTACACACACGGTAATACGGCTCTGCATTGGGCCATATTGGCTCGTAATGCAACTGCAATATCCACGCTGGTGCTAAAGTCAAAAGCATCCCTGGATGTACCCAATTTACGTGCGGAGACGCCACTAACCATGCTAGAGGCTCAAAGTGGTGCCATTTGGATTGGCGCCAAGGTAATGGATCGTGTGAAGGAGGCAGCTTTGACATCTCAGCAACGACGCTCTCTTGTCTCGAAACTACGACATGATAAACGATTACGATGGTGGTCTATGGTTGCCTGTCCTTTTACAGCATTCTATTTAGCCGGCATCGTGTTTACCATCAACACCCTGTATATTATTAAGTTTTTCCTTCTGGGATGTTTATATGCCATATTCCATACTATTGGTAAAGCGCTTTTCGATGAGCATCTAATGGCACTGTTACCGCTTTCTGTCTATCTGGCCACTAAGGCCTGGTTCTATGTCACTTGGCTAATGTATATCGATGATGCTGTGTCGCTAGCGACCACTGTGTGCTTCCTTATCTGCTCACTCGGACTATGGGTGTGCTTTCTGAAATCCTGGAAAGGCGATCCTGGCATTATCCGACCCACCCGAGAGCAACGATTCAAGGTAAAAGGAAAATTTTTACCATTAAATATTACCATATTATTATATATATCTCTTTTGTTTTAGACAATTATTGAGCTATCGGAGCGAGGTGGCATTGGATTTGAGCCCGCCTCCTTCTGCTCGGGATGCCTGGTGCGACGGCCAATACGTTCCAAGCACTGCTCTGTCTGCGACCGTTGTGTGGCCCGGTTCGACCATCATTGCCCCTGGGTAGGAAATTGCATTGGACTCAAGAATCACAGTTACTTTATGGGCTTTCTCTGGATGCTGTTGATCATGTGTGTCTGGATGATTTACGGTGGATCTAAGTTCTATGTAAACGAGTGCAATGTGCACTTTGACGGTGAGTGTATTTCTATTATTATTATATCCTTTATGGTTATCAATAAATATTATTGCCTTTATTAGATTTCCTCACCGCAATGCGAGCTATTGGCAACTGTAATGCCTGGGTGGGCTGGGTCATGGGCAATGCGCTGCTGCACATGTCGTGGGTGATTTTGTTGACCATTTGCCAGACCTATCAGGTTGTTTGCTTGGGCATGACTACAAACGAGAGGATGAACCGTGGCCGATACCGACATTTCCAAGCCAAGGGCGGACATAGCCCATTTACACGTGGACCTTTACTTAATTTGGTGGACTTTCTGGAATGCAGTTGCTTTGGCCTGGTGCAACCACGACGTGTGGATTGGATGAACTACTATGACTATGATGCTCAAGTGCATCAGACAATTGAAAAGGAACCTTTGCTGCGTGTGGATTGTGCCGATAATGATCCAATGGCCGGCGACCATCAGTATGTGTAGGATAAGTCCTATCGGGATGCGAAGACGCTTCAAATGCCCATAGCCCATGTCTAACGTTTCATGTGCTTTCCATACTATGTACTATAAGCCAGTAGGGCCGCAGAACTATCGACAATACTATCAAATCGTATGATAAATCTTACTTAAACCTAGTCTTAAATTAAATCAATCTTAGCTAAACAAATTCTCCGTTTATCCTTAAGACCTATTTTCGTTCGTAATTCAAAAATCATTTAAGACTAGAATTACTCCCTTCCAAGATAGTAAAATCGATACTTCTGCAGCTCTGCTAGCAAATGACAATGCTTTAGATATGAACCCTGATTAGCTACGTATTATTTCTAGTGATTTGTAATTGGTATGCGCTGCTGAAAACCCCATAAAATTAAAATGAAGAAGAGCTACAACAATACATAAGGAAAAAAAATTACAAAAGACAGAAGCGTCATCGCTGACCGATATCGGATCTAGCTATTGGGCAGAAGAACTGCCTGTAATATAAATACGTACACAAATAAGTATTGTGCATGTATCTAATCTGTAATTATCAAACTCTGTACATTTTTTCAGCATATTTCCTATCAAAATACAGCACATTTTTGTCGCTCTCAAGTATTTGTAATACCAAAAAAATGAAAACGCTCACACCGAACAAAAAATCAAGTAAGTTAAATACGTTTAACGCAACAAAATCAAAAAAAAAGATTCTTTATATTACGATACAATATTCAAAATTCCATTTCCACACAATGATTAAAAACAAGAGAAACTTGTAAAGCGCACAGTAAATGCAATACGAACTTAACAAAAAACTATGTGTATTCAAAATTATGTGTATTCAAAAAGCAAGATTATTGATATATTAAAATAGGTTGCAGTTGCCTTTAAGTCTGCTTGGATAGGACAAATAATCAGCAGCTTTTCAATGAACCAAAAGAACAAAACACCAAACAAATAAAAATTACTTAAAATGTTTATATATGGCAACAGTACGATTTGAATACTTAATGAATAATTCTAAACGCAATCCAATTCAATACGCACTAGTCTAGTCAGCAATCATTTAAGTAATAAAGTTATAGTGCAAGGTCGATATATATAGATATATACTAACATATACATATATAAAACAAACAATATGGCGTATTATTATAAATGCATACCATATATATTTATATGTATAAATGTTTATATATATTATATACCTACATACATATACAGCTATAAAATATTGTATACCTATAAAGCGAGAATATTTAAGGAATTTCTAAAGTGCAACAACCTGACAACACAAAACACACACACCAACAACAAGAACACGTAGCTAAAGCCGTTTCTAATTGTAACACGTTACTTAAATGCATTTAAATTTAAATAACAAATTTAAAATATAATTATAATAATGAAAAACTTATATATACATACCGATATGTATATATAACTCACCTAAAAACAATTTCAAATAAAACAATAAATATTGTATGTATGTAATAAACTCAAAACACTTTTCGATGTATTTTGTATTTGAGATTATACAAAAAAAAAAAAAAAAAACAAAATATGATGTAAACACGTAACTTTCACTCTGCGATTTGCTACAAAGGTTATTTGTTTAAACATTTTTATATTCTTTTGCTTGCATTGTTATATATAAATATATTGTGAGAAAACGCTTTTAAAAGACTATGATGTAACCTAATGAATAACAAATGAAGTCAGGCAAAACTAATTTAAGTGTTTTTTCGGCCCAATAAATCAGACAGACAAAGCATCAAACGTAAACGAAACAAACAAGAAACATGAAACCAAAAACTCGATTGCCTATGTCTTTAGTTTAGTAAATAAGTTCAAGACAAAATATGTGTATTAAATAGTATGTAGAACGAAATGAAGGGTGTATGTAACAATGTGCGTTAAAAATTTAATAATAAATAGAACTTTATTCCGTATTCAAAAAGAACCTGGCACCCCATGTCTTTTCAATGGGAAAAGTTCGACCTATCAGTTGCCCTATTGTCTATCCTATGATTACAAATGAAATTAGGGTATTACAAATTGCACAGTTCCCATCGATATTCATTTTAGATAACCTGTAGCTAAATATATAATATTAATTCCAACTGAAAATGATCGATAATTTAATTGAATTCGGGATGCAATACTATTTGATGACCGACATAAAAATACTTTGTACTCACCGCCTCAAACATATTCAATAAAAGTTTAATAACAATAACGTTATATTGGGTTTTAATATTTTTTTTTTATTTTGCTGACATAATTTTTCGTAGATTTTAAATTGGTTTTGTTTTTTCTTTTTTTTTTCCGACATTTATGCATTACATTTATAGGCTCGTTTTAAAAATAGATTTAATTTTTTCCAGTTATGATAAATTAAGTGTTTGCTTGGTTTAAATGTTATTATTACTTTATTTTCAATTATTATTATTATTATTATTAAAAGTAAAACAGTTAAATATATGCATTACTCAAATTATCGTTTCGCATTTGATGTATACTTAAATTGTTTCGCTTGTAGATTAGTCGCTATCGTTTATCGTTACAAATTAGCAGCAGTGTAAATGATATACAATACATATTATGAATTATTTTATTATTTTCAATTTTTTGAGTTTATGGTCGAAGTTTACTTGCTTCAATGCAAACTATATGAGAATTATGCGCGTTTGCAACGTGCTGAAGTTTTCTTTTTTGCTTTTCATCAGTTTGAAATACAAAAAAAGGCTTACGCACTAGAAATGTTTGCAAAAACTAGTTGAGAATTTAGTATAAGTATATAGAAAGGTGACTGAAATCGTTCAATTGGAAAGCCGTGACGGCACTGGTCGGTGTTTTCCTTTTGTTGTTGTTGCTGCAGAGTGTGGGTAGCTTTAGCGTCTTTTTTGTTGTTGCTGTTATCGTAGTCGTAGTTATCGTGTAACGGTATATAGTCGCATCTATATAAGTATATATTATATTTAGGTGGGTTGTGGCGTGGCCAGCTTGAGCTCAATATAAGTGTTATACTATATGTATGTTGTATATATGTGTGTATATGCCGTTAGAAGTATGTAATATATTATGTATTTACTTGGTCGGAGTAGAAGCTTTGTAAATATTTGTTTTTATTTTTATTTTTTTTTTTCGGTTTTCTTTTTTTTACTGCCCGCACATAAAACATATTCCGCACCGTACGATAGAAATGTTGGGGAAAGAAGAGAGAATAGATAGCTAAAGACAATATTGCAATGCGTTTTAGAAGCGCACTTTATACATTTACATATAAAAAATCAAATAATATTATATTAAAATGAATTACTTAAGGTCCTAAAAACGGAGCTGTAAAGCTGCGCTTATGCGTTTCGCAATATTACGAAAGTAAAACCTATAGATTTTTTCCTGACTGAGAGGGATTTCTTTTTTTGGTTGCAGTTGTAGTATTTTGATGATATAATGGATATGTGTTTTGTTTTGTGCAAAATATGATGTGAGAAACCTTTAAGTAATTTACTGAACTCATGATATTGACCCACGCATAATCGCAGCTTTTTGCGAAGATGCGCAACAAGTGGCGTACAGTTTAAAAGGGTACACTTTTTTTTTTTAGTAGGTGTAGTATATGGTTAAGCTATACGCTGATTTACAATTGCTGTGTATGTGCCCTTGTTGTGCATACTACTACGTTTATGCCCAGCTTCGTATGCGTGATAAATAATCATATGATGAACATGTTTTGGACTCTGTTTTTATCTTTTCTAATGAAAAAAACATCACGAATAGGAACAGCCGCATAAACGTGGTAATAAATTTACGAAATTTTTATACATGCCTTAGCTTAAGCAAAATGTGTATACACATGCTTAATCTATATATATGTATGTATATTTAATAGTATATATATATAAGATGTATATATAAATTTTTTTTTGTAGTACACGTAGATTTTTTTCGTTTTGTTTTAAGTGTTGTTTTTTTTTCTTCATTTCTTTTTTATAAAAAATATATATAAATATATGCTATTTTGAATTTGATTTTATCTCTCTGCTCATATGTATAGTTATTCTTTTTTTTTCAATTTTAATTTATCTTTACTTTGTTATCTTCATAGATCTTTTAGCTTTTCTCAGTTTTTCCCTTCCTTCTTATTCGCTCTGTTATATATGCGCACTTAAAATATGTATATTTATATAGATGTATATATATATATAGTGTATATAAAAGTTCAATGATTATTAGTTATACATAGAAATTATGTATCCTTTTAGTTTATTTGATTAGAGGGAGGAAAAATACCCAGTACAAGGGGTAAGCGTGGCCTTTCTCTTCTTCTGCATCTGCACTATATGTATAAAAATTGCGCACGCACACACACATTGTATAAACAAATTACAAAGCAAAGAGCTAAAAATAATAATAATAAATAACAAATGTGCCTTGTAAAAAGTATTAAAATATAAAAACTAGAGCTTAATCTAGAAGGGGACTGCATAGCGATGCGTTAAAAAGGGGTTCTTAAATGAGTTTCTATTGCAAATGTGTGTGAGTGTTTCTCAGTGTGTGTGTGTGAGTGTGTCTGGGGTGATGCAGAGTTATGTTCTTTATGCTTTGCTTTGCTTTGCTTGCTTGGTCTCATAATATGTATAAACTTTATCATATATTTATAAACATTAGTTCCCACTGATGTTACGTCTTCTGCAGTAGCTCGCTTTGTGGGTTGGGCGGACTGGACAACTGCAGTTGTTGCTGCTGTTGTTGTTGTGGCTGTTGTTGCTGCTGCTGATGTGTTGCTGCATTCAGCATGGTCGGGGCAGACAATGTGGTCGCCTGTGTAATAACTGTTGTGGCAGAGATGGTCTGTTGCTGCTGCTGCTGTGCTGGGGTGGTGCCTGTTGCATCTCCTGCGTATGCTGTTGGTTTGTTTGATTGTTCAGCGGCTGGTTTGAATTGCAGAGCACCGAGTAGACGGAATCAACTTTGCTTAACTTCTCGAAAAGAGGTATCAGCTCACGCAGCTCACAGTCGGTTACATCATCGAACCACGACTTGACAGGCACCTGCAGAGATTCAAAAATATATTAATAAATGAGAGCACATCGCTATTTCTCTATATGAACATTTACCGCATTGTCCGGATGAAATATATAACTGGCCGGTGAATTGTCGACAATGACAATCTTTTGTAAATCCCGTCCCAGACGATTTAGATCCTTAATGTAATTACCCCTGTAATAAACGCATGATTCCCTAAACAGTCTTGCACGAAACACATTCCATCTGGGGAGAGGAAAAGAAAATAAGTTAACTAACTGATTTAATATACTATATAGGTTAGATATACTAACTTGTCTAGCAGATCGGCAACAGGATCTGCGTATTTGGCTAGTGAGGCTGTAAACAAAACGCACTCGTACAGTTCACCCATCTTCTGCAGAAATTCATCAACATGCGGTCGCTTCAGCACATAAACCTGATGTATGGTGCCATCGATTTCCACTGGTACTATGAAATCGGCATTAGGTATGGGCTATAGATATAGAAATACATGATGTTAGCTATGAATTTTATGTGTGGAGTCTCTGCAGGATCTGCTTACCTTAAAACTACTATGCACTAGAGTCTCATCCAAATCGATGACCATGCACTTTCTATGCATATCGGAGTGCCTAACCTGAGGTAGTAGGTACCTTTGTTGGTCCGGTAGGGGTGGCGGTGTTGTTGAACCATCGATCTGTGTGCCATTCTGATTTGTTTTCGTTCGATTTCGTCGCCAGCAGCAAAGTAATGCTTGTAAAATTCCTCGTTTCTGTGGTTTTAAACGATCCACATCGTCTGAAATTGATTAAATAAAATAAAAAGTGTTTTAAAATACATGAAGTTCAAGAATATTGTTTATTAAAGGTCTTACTATCGAAAATTACCATTGATTTGCTATCAAAGATAACCTTGATTTAGTTATTTACATCTAACATTCAAAACAATTTAATCTAGTAGATATAAATTAAAAAATAATAAACTCAATTTCTATTGTAATTGAATCAAATGACTTGCTTCTATTTTGCATTTTCATTTGACAATACAATAACGAATAATAGCTTTCTACGCATTTTCTGAATCTGGTTAACATTTATCTTGAATTAAGTCAACCGTACACAATCAATTTTAACCGCACATTGACGAACTCGACCTTCAAATTGTCAGCCGAGGACTGAAGTATATTATTCACATACCCTGTACCCCCTGTGGTATTTATAAAAAATTGATAAAATTCGCTATACCAAGTAAAAGGTGGAATTTAGCAAACTCATTTATAAATCCATCTCAGGTCGTAAGAATTTGAACTGAATAAAACAGGGTGAGTCTAAGTCGAAGCTTATAATATGCTTACTTGCTGCGGTTTGAAAGTTGACTAAGTATGAATGAATTTATGAGTGTGCTGATTGTTTCAATTAAAAACAATTATATGTTCTTATAAATTCTTTGATATATAAAAAACACTGAAAAAAGGAATGAAACTGTGTAAAACAAGCTAATTAAAATTTTCATAAAAAAGCTAAATTAATATTTAAGTTCAATCTGAAAATAGAATTTCAAATGATTTATAATGTTCGTGTTTTCTTACTTATTATAACAATTTTACTTAATATTTGATATTTATATAAGCCCAAAAAAGAAATTAAAAGGTTTCAAGGTTTTCCTAAAAAAAGAATCGATTGGCCAATAAAAAAAATCTTGAACAGACCACTCAAATATTCCCGTTTTTCGAATCAGTAGAGATAACTTTATGGTATATTTGTAGCAAGATGTAAATTTATTTTTTTTCGCCAAATGCAAACACTGCGTACGAATTTCGTTTGTGTGCGTGTGTGTGTGGGAAATTTGTCTAAGAATAGAAATCAAACGAAACGATATGATATAAAAGGAAAAACCAACAACGACGACTTTGGCACTATACTGCGAAATGCAGGGAGGGTTCGGGTTCTCTGTTGATATATGGCAACAATTTTAGCATACATACATGCGTTTAATCGATGGGAAATGCTATAATTGCATACACACACACACAGACAGACACGCACACGCACACCGCTGTTAGAAGTAAGAAGGTCGCCGATTGACCTTTAAGCCCTGTGGTCGCCTGAGGTGCGCCCCTAGAGTGCTTTAAGCCAACTTGGGTCTCTTGTTGTTAGTTGTTGCATTTCCAGCAGAAGGGGGAACAAAGAAAATAACATTCAAACAGCACTTGACGTTCCCGAGAATAGGAGTGCATGTTGCATGTTGTGACTGCAGAATATGTTGCTGAGAGTAGGGATTCCATTGCGAAGAGCTAAGCTAGACGTTAGTCGGTTCATTGAACCGTTAGCTAGCGCAAAATCTGAAGCTTAGAAGCATCAGATTCAGAGAGTACTACTACATAGTACTGCCACCCAGTGAGAGCGAGTGCCCTTACCCAGTTCTCCTCCGGCCTCCTGCTCCGGCGCCTTTGTGAAGTGTGCAACTGTACTTGAATATTTTATGAGCGTTGTCGCCGTCGCAACAACGAGTCGGGAACGTGATAGGAGCACACCCAACCTCTACTTCTGTCCCCCCCCCCTTCCTATTTATTAGGCAGTTGAAAGGTGAAACGCCCGCCGAGCTCAAGAGTGCTTTTAAGGCTTAAAGTAGCTGCAGCTCCCCTACACACACTCCTGGACATACTTTACATAACTTTGCATAAAAGCCCCTTGTCAATTTGTCGCCTACTTGTTGAACTGACATCCGCAACATTTTCACGTTATTGATATAAACTCTATATTGGTTGGGTGGGTGCGCTGCCTGCCATATCTATATTTAGGTTTGTGGGTTCTCTGCGCTTGATTGATGCGCAAGCCCCTCTCTGCCTCTTGAGGGAGGGTGGCGATGTGTTTCTCTCATCGCAGCTCCCTCCACATCACACACTCAAATAGACTTTGTCCTATTTTTAAGGCTTTAAATTGAATTATTGACTTTCAGTTAGTGCCTGCGTTTGATTTTCTTTATTTCTGCTCTTATGTACATCATCTATATATACCCTACATATCTCTTTTTCTACTTTATGTAGGTTTATCTCGCATATTTTTATTTTTTTTTTTTTGCTGGCTGCCTCTCGCCCCCGCGTATTTATAGTTCCATTATATCCGCACAATTTGTCTATCGAGAGATTTTAATAGATACCAAATTTGGCATGCAGCTGACCGTAATATTCGCTACGATTTAGATCTGTGGGTGGCACACGATAAACATACAGATATATACATATATGTATGCCAGAGTCACGAATTCCAAACTTATTTCAAGCACTTGGAATTCGAATGTATAAAGCACGGCACGATTATGATGAAGTGACATAAGAAAGAAAGATGATATACGCAGGTATGATAGATATCAAATATATATACTATAGTATACCGTGCCAATTAGCACGATTTCCCCCTCAAAGTTCTCTTTCGGCTTTGAACTAATTTCGATTGAATCGCAACAACAGCTGTTCGGGCCTGTCCCGACTGTCTGCGGCTCGTGCACACAATTAAGTTGAGGATTTATGCAACAGAACCGCAACAACAGCAACAAAACAAAACAGAAAAAAATTAAAAATATTGTTGCTTTAATTTATGTAAATCTCAGATCCGCAGCAGACTGTTAAACGGCCTTACGCGTCAATTGGGAAATACGTTCAACACTTTTCGCAGTTTCGCAGATTGCCGACGCGGAATGGCAATGAAAATGACGAGCATTTTCTCTCTTGAATTCTCATCTGTTTCTTTTTTCTGTCATATCACTAGTTTACTTGCCAGAAATACAGTTAAAATTCACTATAATCAACCTGATTATTATATTAAAAACAAGAAGAAGAAAGGTGATAATATAATTAAACTTATTATAAAATACATAATTAATTATAATGTGATAGACTAAAGAAAAGTAAAGCTTTATACAGACTACTTACTATAAAAAGAAAACTAGAAATGCTTTAAACAGTTTCTAACCAAGATCAGGTTTAGATCACTTTCTAATACTGATAAGACGCATCATTTTACGCAACACCTTAATCAGTTTGGGTCACTCTCATGAAGCGTGTTACGATGGAAATCTTCATTCAGGAAATCATTGTACGTTTCTGTCTAGTGCAAAACTGAATAATTTATATGGGAAGTTAAAAACCGTTAGAATCAAAAGCCGACATATCGCATGATAATTCCAAATAAAACCACGATCAAAGGCGCAGAGAGTTTTTAAATTTTTTAAAACAATTTCAAATAATTATATTAAAAATATTTCCAAAACAAAAGCGAATGGAAGCTCTTTTTAGAGGACGATGCTATAGTAAACTCTATATTGAACACCCAAAACAAGAAAACTGAACACAATTAATATGCCCTCTACAAACGGTAAGAATATTTCTTATTGAGCTAATTTGCATGTGATAAAAAATTTCGCTTTATTATATTGAAGAATAACATAAAATTCAATCAATTATAATATTTATTCTTCATCATAAAAACCTTCAATTGTTTTGCCACATAAAAAAACGAACGATAGTGCTTTTTGTTTCTTATTTTTTTTTTGTTTAATAAAAAACTTCGCCCCCACCCCTTTTGATAATGAATTTGAAACAAAAAGAACGCCCCAAACTTTAAGTAAATTTCATGTGGTTTTTGTTGTTGTTGTTATTATTGCGCTCGTTGTTCCTTCTGCTTCCTTATCTAATCGCGTTTTATTCATAATGTTTGTTATCTGGGCATACACATATGTATGATATCATACTCAATTCTCGCTTCTCTGATTCTTTAGCGCGCTGGTTGGCCTTAAATGGGCACCACAGCTCTCGACCTTCAGCATATTTATGAAGCTTTTCAAAAATTATATACAAACACACACACACACACCCACAAACGGAGTGATATCTAGTATATAAAAAAAAATGAACAGTTTGAGTTGAGTTCTCTTTTTTATTTTGTTTCGGTTTTGTCTGGTCAACTTTGCACGTGATGTTTGCACAAGCTCGGAAAACACCTGCTCGTCAAAAGCAACGGCGAAAAAAGAAAATAAACGTAAAGCAGAAAAGAGACTAAGGTGGTGATGGGGAGAGGGAGATATTTTGTGGAGAGCAGAGGCTGGCAGCCGCCCCCTCTGGTTGCATTTGCACAAAGATGTCGCCTTTGGGGGTTGGAATCTAACCAAGTACAAAGGCCAATGAACTCGACCTCCCCCTAAAATTAGATAGACATAACGTTGCTGCTGATGTTTTTGTTCGTGCCGCATCAATTGACCTTTGTTTTTACTCTATTTAGTTGTTGCTGCTGCTCTTGTTGTTGTTGGGGGGATTTAGACAAGAACCAAAAATAAATTAGTTATTGCTTTTTCAGCTGTATATACATATATTCAATGTACATTCTCATATAGGAAACGATGAAGACCATTAGCATTTTTGCACAGCACGCGGCACGCACATATTTCTATCTATCTCTCTCTATCTCTGTATATATCGAGAGATTTGTATATAATATATTTTTTAATAATTATGCATTGCACTGGTTCTCTATGTGTTTTCTTTAGGTGTCTTGTCTCGCCGCTAAAATTATATCAATTAAAATGCTCTTCGAGTCGTTCTAAAACAAATTGTATAATTTTGCATTGAAAATTTGCAAATTTTACTCAAGTTTATCTATTATTTTTACTTATTGTTTAACATTTTACTTAAGTCTTCTATACTGATATGTGTGTGTGCTAAAAGTATTTTTATCAGTTCTAATGAGATTAAACACAATAAGTATAATGTTTATTCTATATTAATGACATTTTTGCAACGAAGTGTTTGCTAGGCTAGGCTATCGATAACGTATCAGCTTATACACAAGATGATTGGAGAGAGTCAAGATAATCAATTATTGTTATGTCGAAACTGGTCGACAGAGTTTCAAAAGAAACAGCTGGTAATATTATTTAAAAAACCAACTTCCTCAAGGTTTTCTCAAGTATTTACCAGAGAACAGCTGTACTTCGAAAAAAAATATGTATTGATCGAGGTTGTTTTACAACTTTGATTAAATTTAAGAAAGTTCAACAGCTTAAAGTGTCTATAAAAATTCCATTAATCATTTTTTTGGGTGATTGGGAGAAACTCAAGCAATTGATAAGCGAAAAGCTGTGGCAACTGAACGCAAAGCTTTGATTCATTTAATTGCAAATTATATAATTATTATTCACAAACAGTTTAATTATTTTTTTTTATGTACAGCTGCCTATAGTATTGCTTTTATATATCAGTTGACTTATACTAGAAAATGTATAAAATATACGATTCGTTAGTAACTTGTTTTCCAACTAAATTGTTAGCACCTTTGCCTTGACAAAATTAATACATCAGTAATAACAAAGTATTTTTTTGTATTTAAAAGGGGTAAAACACGCAGTAAGCAAGTGTGTGTGCGTGCGAGGCCTTGAGAAATTGAAAATCACAGGCAGCTATATATCTAGAAATGAGATACTAGAGCGTTTACCCATAAAAACGTATTATATGTGCACATATGTATCTATATAAATATTTAAACATGGGCGGTTGGGCATAAAGAGAGAGAGAGAGAGAGACAGCGCCAAGACAGCACTTAGGCGGCACCCACTCTCAAAAAATAAGAAAACAATAAAAATACACTAAACAAAAAGAAATACATATTTCAAATGTGCCGGTTCTAAAGCTCTGTGCTCACCCACACATAAAGAGAGGTAGAAGACGGATGAATGTGTGTGATGACGTCGATAACATATGTACGTCTCTTTATTGTCACGAAGCTCAACAAGTTGAAAGAGCAAAGAAAAAATGCCCCTATTATGAATAATAGTATAGTATAGCAATAAAGAACGAATTGTTACTAAAGCGATTCTAATTAACTATCGCGCACTGTATTAGAGATATGCACACGGAAGTACCCAACCCCCTTCGGCCTCTCCCTAAGCATAATTGATAAATATTTAAGCTAAAGTTTGAGTTAAATTGGCAGCTCTGTTCAAGGCGAGCAGCGAGCAAACTTTTTAAGCAAGCATAAGCGAGAGGGAAGGAGAGGGAGAGGGAGAGAGAGAGATGTCAATTAGCACCTAAACGCAGAGCTGTTGTTTAGCTTTAAATGCTCTGCCCGTTCATGTATGCACACAATTATATACAATATATGCATATGTGTGTATGTATAGGTATATTTACTCATGTGAGTGTGTTTGCAAAATGTATTTGTCGTCTGTTTTTTGCGACCGCAGATTAGATTAAATTTTGTTATTACTTTAAGGCGCTCGCTTGCCTTTCTCCAGGCCCCACCCCGTGCTTGGCGCACTGCGTTGCAACAGAAATAAAAACACATACAGATTGACACATACATACGTACAAATACATATGTGCATGTTTGTATATATACACATACTATATACAACTTTTAATATCGCACTCTCTTACTCAATACGACAACGCGCTCTCTATCTTTATCTCTCCCACTCTTTCTCTCTCTCTACCTATACCGTTTCATTCAAGCTTTTTTATAAGCTACGCTTTGTTATTCGTATGTTGCTTTGTTTGTTTGTTTGTGGTTTTTATTGTAACGAAAACTAGTCGACGTTGACTCCGTCGTCGTCGTCGTCGATACCGGTTTTATTACCCCTCCCCACCAACGCTTTACCCAATATTCCGCATTGTAAAAGTGTGCAATTTAATTGCGGTTTCAATTGTTCTCTCGCCATCTACACATCTCCTTTGCCTCTCTCTCTCACTCTGTCTCTCTTTAGGTTAGCATACAATTGGCTAGGACATGCAAAGGTATTTATATACGTCAAGCAATTTGTTCAGCGTTTATTATTCTTTCTGTTTGCGTGCACTTGGCAAAATGTATGACGTCACAGTTGATTACAGGTGGCGCTCTGAGAGTCGCCAGCAAGTTGCAAGCTGCGACACGAAGCCAGAAGCGAAGCTAGCAAGTGGTTAGATCATTCACAATAGTCAGAATGAAAACAGCTGCGCACAAAAGTGTATAAATATACACAGTGCGAGCGAGAGAAAAGAAAAACTCTGGTATAGTACTGTGTGTGGGGGCCTGAACAATTTCTAAGGTCAGTGGGCAGTCCAAACTTCGTGTCCTTTAAGTAGTTTTTTTATTGCGTCTTTGTTATGACGCCGTTTTGGGCTGCCGGATGACTCATATTGGGTTTTTCTTAATATATATATACATATGTATGTGTGTACAGTAGGTTTTTTGTTCTGCATGTCCTCTTTCTTACCTCCTTTGTCGCTTGGATAGACGTTTAGTTGTTCATCATCACGGGAAACTTGTGTTATTATTGATGTTGCATCCATTACACGGCGTGTTGGAAGGTTGTCGTTCGTTTCCCAAATCCAAATAAAGTTTAACAGCACGAACCAAGTTTCGTTTGTTTTTTTTTTTTTGTAAATCTTATCTGCACAGAATAATATAATACACAAAACACAATTATTAATATATCATTTCGCACACATTTTCCGTAGAAAACTTCATGTTTTCTTTATACAATATACGTATATTTAGAAACACATTCGTACATATGCACATGTGTACGCGTGTGTGTGTGTGTCCAAAGCAGACTGCGACGTCAACTGCGACTGTTGCCTGCCTGCGCCAGACAGTGGAATTTTACAATTACGCTTTGACAGCCTCATTCGTTGGTTTCGTCGTCGCAGAATGCAAATGATTTTCCCTCGCGATATTCACCTTTTGCAGCACTTTACATGTAAAAATGCACTTTCGCCTTTTGTTACTTTACCATAAAAAATTATAATCGTATTGAAAATACTACGGAAAACAAATTAAAAACACTTTCTTTTCTTCCACTGCTGTTGTTTGGGCACATTCTTTTTTATTTTTCTTGGCGTCTACTTTTTGCACGCAGCTTCTTCTTGGCGTTTTATTTTTAACGCACTCTCATCACACACACATACACTCACATTGAAATAGAAACAAACACCTTCACACACACTAAAAAACTGCTGCCTTGCCTTTTTCCAACTTTCCTATTGTTATTACTGTTGCTTATTTCGATATTGCACTCATTTGAGTAATAATTAATTATTTATTGTTTAATTATAATCAAAACTCCGCGCATAAAGCAAAATACGTTCTCCGCGCCGTTTCTACGACGAATTCTGGCCACGGTTGCGCTCAAACTGTTAAGTTACAGGCACACATATATCAACAAACCTTAACATTTTGCTTTTATGTTATTAACAGCAGAGATGTAATTATATCTAAGGTAAACATCGACATGAGCTCATTGAGATGAAATACTTTCGGTTATCAGTTGGCTGAAATTTTATTTTTTAATAAATTATTGATTGAAAAATGGAGGTTGTTTTGTTTGATAATAAATATAAACAAAGAAACCCTAATTCGAACTTAACAGTTGCAAGTGACTCGCTAACAGAAATTGGAATAACAGGTACACAGTTGCAAGGTACAAGTTATCGATTGAGTCGACAAAATTTTGACACAATCGAAAATACTAAAAGCGGCATCGTTTAAAGTTGCCAACACACGAGAAATAAAAACAGCACTTGCTCCTCACTGCACTTGCGTCTCTCATGTTTTTGCCGGCGTTGTATATTTTGGGTCAGCTGTTGCTAAACTCAAAGGAGTTTATATAATTTAAAAAGATTACTTTTAATTATGCCGCGCAATGAAAACGCCGAACGTGATAATCCCTGCCTTAAGGTAATATAAATAAAATCAAATGTGCTTATATAATATTATATAATTCAATTGGCAGGAACAAGAGTTATCTTTCAAATGTTTAAACAAAACCAACTTCGACAGAGAGAAGTGCGAAATTTACTTTGTCAATTACAATAACTGTAAAGAGTTTTGGGTAAGTTTTTAAGTCATAAAAATTGAATACAACATTTATCAAAACTTTTACAGAACAAGGTTCGTGGAGATCGTCGTGCCAAAGGAATAGTTCCCTATTTGCCTCCAGTTGAGGAACGTGCGGCAATTAAGGCGGAATATATGAAAAGTAAACCACCCCAATAAAATTGATGTGACATTAAATTATATTTATCAACAATTTGAGTTATGTGCTGTGAATTGTGTCGGCAGCAACAATTTTAAGTGGCTGCAACTCTGTTTCTAACATGCTGGCAGTTAGTTCCATTTCCAAAGATTGCTTCGGATCGTCCACAATGAGGAGCTTTAGCTGTGGCAAGCGATAAAGACACGCGAGTCCTTTCGGTGTGATCTGCGTACCGGATATGTCCAACACTTCGAGCCGTGGATATTCACCGCCAGAAATACGATCTAAGCACCAATCGTCAAATGTTTTCACATTGTGAAACGACAGAAACTTCAAATGCTCCAGGCATCGCACATTTTCCAACCCCTCGTAGTATAATTGCATATTATCGCAACGTAAAGCCTCCAATTTATAGCCAGGATGAAATTTGTTTGGCAGATTGAACTCACCGTCCTCTGATGCACGATGCCAGCGTGCATCGCCTATGAACTTGGCGGCGCCACCGCGATAAAGTATAAAGTGGGCTGCAGCGAGCTCGGCACCCAGGATTTTGTGCCGTTCGGGTATGAACTGCTGCATATGTCGCTCGATACGCTCTTGACGTTTGTTCCACCATTGTTTTACGCTCTTGGGACTTAGATTGATTGGACGTTGCATCATCACTATGAAGTCCGATGTTTGCTCCATGTTGGAAAACAATTTCAGTTTACTATTCCAATCCTCTGGACGATCTCCAATCGGCGTGCGCCATTGTAATTGCTGTTTATCCTGGGCCAGCTCCTGGCGAATTCGCTTAACAGTTGCACTGACTTCGGAATCCGATTGACTGTTTGGTAATGTAGCCGCACATCGATAGAGTAAGCGGGCACATGGATTTAAGTATCTCGCGGACCTCGACAATAGTAATGTCATTTTTTTTAATTTATAATATTTTATGAAAATTCCAAATGTGTTTCCAAAGCCCTAACCAACAACAACATAATCTCAGTCAGCTGTGGCAACCAGCTGTTGTTGAGTTAAGCGAAGAAAACAGTCTGGCAACGCTTATTTGACGCCATTTTTTCCTGTCGCTTGTAGCCCTGGGCGACTGAGAAAAAAAAACGTTTGTGCTATTGCAAACGTTTGTCATTATTTTTATAAAAATAAAACGTAAAATTCCACCGAAAAACTAAGCAAAGGTTAAATAAATGCACAAAAAGTGCACCACAATACTCTGCAAATCACGAGTGCATGAACTTTGCATTCGGGCTGCTTAAAATTACTGGCGAATCAGCAGCTATAAAAAGTCGAAGGGAGAAGAGACAGCTTCATCATCAGCAGCAGAGTCGTCAACCATTAATTAATTATATTACCTACACACAAATTCAAGCGTAACAACAATGGTCAATACCTCTGGTAGTGAAGATGGCCAGTTGCGCAGCCCCCCCGATGGACACTATATCAGGTGTGTATAAAAAATATATTATAGTAAACGCACGTCAAATTGTTGCTGCATACATATACACACACACGCACACGCACACATGCAAACACACAACACAACTACATTCATATGCATGCGCGCGTATCCAGTATGTGTGTGGTGTGTAGTAGCATCTGCTGTGTATCAAGTGCGGCATCATCCAACAAAACCATTCTATTTTCTTCTATTTGAAAGCGTTATTTTGTGATAGTAATTTACGAATAACATGAAAACTCAAAACAAAACCAATTGAACATCCTCTCAGGCGATTGAATGATCCGCAGATTGTGCATTGTCATTATCCGTAAAAAAGATTCAAAACATTTGTGATGTCACACCAACAACTACCTTAGTCTGGATGGGATAAGTTCCTAAGTATAGTTATATGTCTAAAATGTAGTCTGATTACCACAATCAAAAGCATGTGATTTGTAATGCGCAGTGAGACAAAGAGAAAGACAGAGAGAGAGAGAGAGAGTTCAAAATGCCGCGTACTTTGTGCACAACCTGTAGATCATTCAATCGTGAATCACCCTGAACCACCAAGATATCCTTACGCTTCTTATAATGTACTATATAGATACATATGTATATTGCCTACCAACTGTTAAATAATAACAACAAAAATCCAATTTATTGACAACATTACCATTATTTATGAATATGTACAGTTTAATTGACTTGAGTTTTTTCATTGCAAATAGGCCAAAAAGTGTGTACTTGTCCCAAAATGACCGAGGCGCGCGATGGCCAACAACTAAAACTAAACTTTACAAAAACAAATACCAAAAAAACAAACAAAATAAAAGTATCAAAATAAAAAATACAAAAAAAAAAATACAATTATAAACTGCCGAACGCAAGAAATGAAATTTAATATGTGTGCCCAGCAGCTCAAGAGTCTAAAACGGCGAATATCGGCAGCAAAACACCTGGCCCAGGAACTGCCCTGTCTCGGGCCCCTCCTCAGAGACAGACAATATGAAATATCAAGCGAAAGTCTAATTTAAAGTGAGAGTGAGATAAAGATGTCAATGCTGGCGGTAAATCGAAACTAAAATTTCTGTTCAATAACAATGCTAATGCCTTTCAAAGTCCTGTCATCTATATACGTATAGAGATCTATGTATATATGCATCTATCTTTGTGTCTTTTGTCCCACAAGCAAATTTCAATCATATCGTTCTAGCAGAATTTGCAGTCGTAAGTTTACATTTTACAGCCCTTCGGAATTCAACTCAAAAATGCTCCATTGGAATTGTTTAGCTAATTACCGTATTGTTGTTGTAAAGGGGTTGGCCCCTACACTCAGGTAAGTAAGTAAACTGCTACAGTGGAACCTTGAATAATCCAAAGATATTCCTGATAGTCTGCATAACTATAATGATGTTGTTTTTCTTAACACGCTGAGAATCGAAATGGAAATAGACCATGGGGAGACAGGATGATATGCAGATTATCGAGATTGCAATGAATCATTAATACAAATGATATATAGGCAAGGTTTTAACATAAGTTCAATTCGTGCGATAAATGGTGAAATGTAGTCGTATCAAGCTTTTTTAATAATAATACTAATACCCTTAAATGTACATTTTCCCAATAACCAAAGCTAAAACTAAGTTAATTAAATAAAAGGTAAGAATTAGGGGAATTATTCAAGGATCCACTGTAAAGAGTTCATATTACTCACCCTATTATTTGCTATTATTGGTATACTATACTACACTGAGTATTATTTTGATATATATTTATTATTGTCGAATTTCCACCCAAATAATCAAGCAGTAATTCGCTTTGGAACTCTTCCAATGTGGCTTCTTGAGATTTGAAGCTGATGGGCAACGTAAAATGTAATCAACGACTCAAAATCAACTGCAACATGTGTAAAGCAACATCGTAGCAACAGCAAGAACTACTAGAACTACCAGAGCGCGCCTCGCTGTCAGAAAATCTTCGGGGGATTGTTGTCGATTCTTCAAACAATAATATACCACAAAGGCGTCGTTATTTGTTGTAAAAATCATATTTTCTTCTTTGATTTTAGTGGCGATGATGATGAACATGATGGAGATGCTCTGTACATACAGCCACCACAAGCAACTAGTAGTCAAGGTCGAGATGCGCCAGGAGCACGCCGTGAAAAGAAGAAACATTCCCGCGATCGTCGACACAAGGAACGCAACAGTTTAGAAGGTGTCGATCTGAAGAGAGAAAGGGACAGAGAACGGGAACGTGAACGTGATCGTTATGATTATAGAGGAGGAGGAGGTCCTCGTGATGTTGAAATGGTGGATCAACGTTACCATCAGCATCACCAGCATCGTAGTGAACGGGCAAAGCATCATCTAAGTCATGCCTATCATTATCAACAGACCCAACTGCCTCTGCCACCGCCACAGAGTTACGCCCATGCACATCATCATCATCATCACCAGCAGCAGCAGCAGCAACTAATGAGCTTATCTCGGAGTGGATCACGCGCCGAGTACTATCACAGTAGTCGTCATGTGGATTACATGGATGTGGACCAACAGCCTTCGTCACGTAAACATACGAGCAAACATGGTTATGAGCAGACCAAGGATGCTGAGAGTCTGGAGCAGGATCTACGCTCACGTCTGCTTAGCAAACGTCACAAATACGTGAAGGATTATGAGATGGAGGAGAATTACGAGCAACAAGCACAGCAGTCGCATAGTCGGCGTAAGGAACGCGAATCACGTCGAGGCAGCCATAGCCACAAGGTACGCCATGAACAAGTCATTGATTTAGTGGACAGTCCCGAGCAGCAAGTGGCAAGTGCGACGCATCATCAGCATCGCAGCAGTAAACATTCTAGACGCGCCGAAGCCGAGGTCGTGCAACGCCATACATCTAATGATCCGGAGCTGCTGGCACGCCGGGAGAAAATCTTGGCCGCGGAACGGGAGAAAAGTCTGCGCAAGCAGATTGCACGCGAAGAGCTAGAGGCACGCCGGGAGCAGTTGCAACGCGAACGAAATGAGCACATCGATACACTCAGTCCAAGCACTGTGGCGGCCAGTGTTACTGCGGGCTTGAACATTGTTAAACGCAAGCATGCCCAGAAGGATGCACATCATGCACACCACGAGCGCAGGAAACGCAGCAAGCATGCGGCAAACGAGGAGACCAACGAAAATGAAGATGAAAGTGAAGAGAGCAACGAAAGTGAATCCGATGAGGAGGAGGATGATGATGATGACAGCGGTAGCGAAGATGAAACGGGCAGTGCATCAGCTGATAGCGAGCAGAGTGATGCGCATAAGGAAAGAAGTAAGAGAAAGCACAAGCAGGAGGAGGATGACGATGATGTCCCTCTGCCAGATAGTCCACTAAGCGTGGGTCACTTGTACAAATCTCCCAAGCAAAGGTCACCGCGATCACGTTCAGCAAGCTCTCAAAGATCACAACGTAGCACCAGCACCAATAGCAACCATAGTCGCCATAGTCGTAGTCGTAGTCGCAGCAGTCGTAGTCGTAGTCGCTCCCGTTCGCGTTCACCGGCGAGCAGTTTGGAGCGGGAGCGGAACAGGCAGCAACGCTCGCGCAGCAGTAGCACGCGCAGTGAGGAACGTGGCATGGCACAAGAACAGGAGGAACAATTGGATTCAGAGCCAAACGGCGCCAAAAAGTTACTGTCAAAATCTATTTTAGAGGATCTGCCGCCGTGCGATGACAAGGGCATTCCGTTGCCAAATTATTATCCAGGCGTGCAGGGATGTCGATCGGTTGAAGAGTTCCAATGCCTCAATCGCATCGAGGAGGGCACCTATGGCGTGGTCTACCGTGCCAAAGATAAACGCACCAACGAAATTGTCGCCCTGAAACGCCTAAAAATGGAAAAGGAAAAGGAAGGATTTCCCATAACTTCGCTGCGTGAGATTAACACTCTACTCAAGGGACAACATCCAAATATAGTGACTGTACGTGAAATAGTTGTCGGCTCCAACATGGATAAAATTTTTATTGTTATGGATTACGTGGAGCATGATCTGAAATCTTTAATGGAAACAATGAAACAACGCAAGCAGAGCTTCTTTCCCGGCGAGGTCAAGTGCCTGGCCCAACAATTGCTGCTTGCTGTTGCTCATTTGCATGACAACTGGATCCTTCATCGCGACCTAAAGACATCCAACCTGTTGCTTTCCCACAAGGGCATTCTTAAGGTCGGCGACTTTGGTTTGGCACGAGAATATGGTTCCCCACTAAAGAAGTACACTTCGTTGGTTGTCACCCTATGGTACCGCGCTCCCGAGCTGCTGCTCTGCTCTCCCGAGTACTCTACTCCAATTGATGTTTGGTCAGTGGGTTGCATTTTTGCCGAGTTCTTGCAGATGGCACCGTTGTTTCCAGGAAAGTCCGAAATAGATGAGCTTAATCGCATTTTTAAGGTAAGCAAGATGCAGTTCAATTTATAAAAAATATTATTAATGTGTTTGAATTTACAGGAATTGGGGACACCGAACGAAAAGATCTGGCCTGGCTATTTGGAGCTGCCGGCTGTGAAGAATATGTTGAGCCAAAACTCACAGTTTACGGATTATCCGGTGTCGCAGTTGCGTAAGCATTTTCAGGACAAAACCTCTGATGCTGGTCTAAGTTTGCTACAGGGCCTGCTTACGTACGATCCGAAACAAAGACTGACTGCTGATGCGGCGCTTAAACATGGCTACTTTAAGGAGCTACCCCTACCCATCGATCCATCCATGTTTCCCACTTGGCCGGCCAAGAGTGAGTTGGGCGCACGTAAAGCGCAGGCCTCATCCCCGAAACCTCCATCCGGTGGCTCACAATTCAAGCAGCTTGGACGGGATGAGCCTATTGCGGCAACGGGTGCAACAGCTGGCGGCGGTGCTAAGCTCGCATCGGGCATTATTACGGGCAACAAGAAGAGCGGTGTAACAGCGGCAGCGACGGCGGCCAACACCGGATTCGTACTTAATGCCGGGCTAACACAACGCCAGCTGGCCATGGGACCGGGCTTTAGCCTGAAGTTCTGAAACAGATTTCTGATTTCTGTGTGTATACAATGTGTTTAGCCAATTTTGCGTAATTGTTGTGTATAGAATTTAGCATGTAAGTTAAAAACAAAAAAAAAACTAAAGAGAAATAATAACAGATATCGTTTAATGTATGTGTACAAATATTGTTCCAAATATAATTTAAAAGCCATACAAATTCACAAAATACAAGAGAATTAAATTTAACAAACTATAATATTATAGTTAGCAGAGCGAAGATCAGAATTCCTGCTCATTTATTCATCCCTGACCATTAATCCATTTACAACTTTATGCTTAACCTACAACGGAATACTCGGTACTTAAAGATAGTGAAGGAGAGAGCGGGTAATTTAAGTGGACCATAAATAGAAGTAGGTACTCTGCCACTGGGGAACGTAATCCTTAAGTGGTCCTGCCAGCATTTTGGCAATCGGTACATTCTGCGCTACAAAGGCTAAAATTCGTTCGATTCGAGTTCGACTGTAATAATCATAGAAGGGCGAACGCGCCAAATAGTATAACAGATTTATGCAGCGTCTGCTCAGTTCCATCTTCTGTTGCTGCGACATTAAGTGACGATGCTGGCGATAGACATGAACGCTGTATAGGTCCATGGACAAGGCGATCATGTACTGCTTCCAGCTGCGCTGTCCAAACATGCCCATGGCAGCCAAATGAATCAGTGGCTTCGCAATGTATAAGTACTCAGCCTGCATAAGCTCACGGGGGATTTGAGTTTTAGCCGCATCAGCGTTGTCCACGTGCAGTTTAAAGTCACGATATTGTATAGGCGGAGCTCCTTCAACTTTTCGAATAAGGCGACCCGAACGCTTTAGTTGAAATGTTATGGAATGTTCCGATTGTGGCAAGCTCTCGCCTGCAGTCGATGATGCTTCTGCCTTGCGCTGTTTGTTAAGCGTGCGTCGGTTCAAGGATGGAATCGGTGGAGATGTGATGATGTCCGAGGTCGAGTGTTTCAGTAGAAACAATCGTCCTGCCGCCTTGGCTACTTGTATTAGTGCAATCACCAGCCATTTGCCCGTCTGACCAAACAGGCGCCGTGCTGATATCTCGATAAACACCTCACAGTACTCGAGAGTCGTCAGAGTGACCTTTAGACGATAGCAAAGGCCGGTCTGCAATCTGAGCACAGAGTTTTCGTTGGCACCGCGTGCCTTGTCGATGATGCGATCATTGTAAAATACCAGAATATTGGATAATGTGTAAACCAGCTCGGAAAGCACATTAGAGTTGGATATCCGACCTTAGGGAATTGAAATTGCATCACATCAAAATTAAATCTCTTATCAATAATTGAAAAAGTTCACATTTTACCTGCTACAAAGTACGATACCCATTTGGCCGTAGTCTCAAAATCACCGACTACATCGGGATTCTTAGCCACCCACGCTTCGTAGGACTTTAATAAGCCTTTTAGCTGGTCCATTAAAAAAATAAACGAATGAATCGCAAAGGAAAGTACAAATAAATAATTGAGGTGGTATTTGTTTTGTTCTGTTGAGGATGCAACTGACTGACAGTTCTTTTACTCAAAACATCGATAGCTATCGGTATTTATTTTTCAGTATTAATCCCCGTGCTAATCGATATGCGTAAATTGGAATCGATACTTCGTCATATTTAGCGCCGTTCCACATTGCAGTCGTACAACAAACAAATTAATGTTCCAAATCATTTATTTAATTAAGAAATTAAAGTTAAGCTTTGAAATTATCCTTCTCCTTTCGTAGCAGTCCCATGGCCAGAATAGGATCAGAATCACAACCGACATGCTGCTGCACAACATTTTCATGAACGCGCATAAAAGGATTCCACGTCTTCTCTTCTGCAATTGTTGTGGGCACTGTAGGATCTTGCGTGGAACGACGTAACTTGGCGACTTCAAGCCGATCTTGTACTGCCTTATTCTCGGGATCTACATGGCGGGCAAAATTCAAATTTTGCAATGTATACTCGTGTCCGCAGAACACCTGTGTATCATCTGGCAATTTACCCAGCTTTGTATACAAGGCTTCGTACATTTGTGCGGGACTACCCTCGAAAAAACGTCCACAGCCACCTTGAAATAGGGTGTCCCCCGTGAAGATAGCACCTTCGTCTGTGCCATCAGTCGGAGTTACATAATAACAAAAGTGTCCAGTAGTATGACAGGGTGTCGCCAAACAGCGCACTTTGAGCAAACCAATGTTATGTATGTCATTGTGACGCACCTTGGTGTTCAGAGCGGTTATTCTGTCATCTCCACCGATCACTTGCAATTTCTCTCCTCCTCTGCAGAGTCTTTTGAGTTTATCATTTCCGCCGGCATGATCCCAATGATGATGTGTGGTCAGTATGTTCACAAGATCAACCTTCTCCTCCTGCACGACTTTCATTACCAGATCAGGATCCACGGGATCGACTACACCAGCTTCGCGTGTTTTATTGTCAATAATTAAATACATATAATTATCTTGCAAAGCAGGTAGGATTTTCACCACCATGCTGTTGAGCTTGACTTCCTGCGGTGTGCTATGCATGCCTCTGTAGCCGACTGTGTGCAATTTTTGTACTGCGAAAAGGAGCAGAGAAGTTAGAAAAAACGGTTCAGTTAACGGCACATCACAAAGTCAAATTAAAACAAAAAACAATAACAACAAACAATTGAAATACACAGATAAGACTTAACGTATACTACACATATATGACTATGTACTATTTTTGTAGGCAGTAGAGATTACAATTGACGTGACAGAAGTGGACACCCAGAAACTGCTTTACTGATCCAGCACCAGACACAATGGCCGCCTTGTTGCCGCCCGCAGCTAATTTGGACGAACCTCGCAAGTAAACGGATGAAATTTGCAATTCAACGCTGTTAGCAACATATTTCCAAGCTGATGTAAGTAATGACATTGCGGATAACCTGAGTGTGCTATTAGTATTAAATGATAAGTAGTTAATCACAAATTGTTAATTACTGTTGGAAATTTCTCAGCAGATGCCGGACCAAATGTTTATTTCTTTCACACTGTTACTTGATAACTTTGCCAAAAGCTAATGCAACTCGATAAATATAAGAACTATCGATAGGTGCCGAGTTAACATTTTGCGCCTGCCTTAACATTCTGCTAAATTTGACTATTCAAACCAATAAATTTGCAATACGAAAAATGTAAATAAATATATATTAGAATGTATACTTACGTTTTTGTAAATTTAGCTCAGCTTAGCTGATGGAAAGTTATGATATGATATACATATACTTTACTAACTTTTCTCTCTATATTTCCCATTCATCGGCCAGAGCTTTGGTTGTCAGTTTTTTGTGTAACAAATATTATGTCTGATATTGGGGATCTAAACTCATTGCACTCCCATTCGCAACTGATCGAGGTGGAGGTACATCATGTGGGTGTTACAGCCAAGTTGCAGTCTCCTTTAAAGAAACTATTGCCACAACTTAGCACATCCACCGATTCAGAAATGTTTGAGAACTCAAAATCTCAATACAATATGCTGCATAACGAGGTGCTTCAAGGCGAAACGACCACCAGCGTGTCTAGTCCGACACATGTGCTCTACGAGATGCATGCTGAGCCGGAAAAAGAATTGATCAAGCCGAAACGGATTGAATTCCAGCGATATTCCAGCAAGCCAAAACGCCCCCACTTCACTGTTCCTCCGCACAAGAGACCAACAAAAAACAAACAAAAACAACAACGACAGTCCAATGCAATGGGAAGCCGACGGCATGGCGAAGAGTGGAAGCGGGGAGGAGAATTGGAACCGAAAAGCTCCGGATTCCTGTCGCGCTTGTTCGCCTCCCTGGACAACATGTGCAAGTGCCAGCCGCAGCATGCGCAGAACATCATCGATGATCTGCCCTCACCGAGATGGAACAAGAAGGCGGCGGTTCGTCACACATGTATTGGGATCTATCCCTTTGAGCATGGCTGTGCGGATTACTTGAGCACAACGGATACCCATCCGAAGATCAACTCCATCGTCTTGGCAGATCGCGCCACCACATATGCAACTCACTTCTGGGCCGAATTTTTTGGTCTGCTCCACATTGGTGTTGCCTTTTTGGTGTCCTTTGTGCTGCAATCGTATCGTTTCGTCTTGTATTCCCTGGTCAATACGTTAATTGTCGGCCTGCTGCACATGACCTCAGATTATATGATCAAGCCGGCACTGACAGTGATCTTCAATGGATTTCTGCAGCCGCCCATGATATTTCTGTATAATGTAATGTGCTCGATGCGTGATATTCTGGAACCTTTGGCGGACACAATCAATAACTTCGTGAAGCCACTGGCCATTCTAACGGGAAGTTTGCGTCTGGTCAATGTCAACTATCGTAATGTGCGTCATTTGGCCAAGGATGTCTAGGATATTTTATCCAATCTATTCACATTTCGTACTGTTTTCACAAATTGTTTTATTAAGAGTTTCGTTTTCATTTCCTTTGCCTGTTTCATTTCCCACTGTTCCCCGGCCAGACAAATGGGAGGAGCCTGTGTTGGCAGCAACCCCGAGTTGCCCAAGTTGTCTCTCCCAAGAGTTTTCTGCGTATGTATTGCGCATACCTTGATGCTACACAATCTTGCGTATATACAAATCATATCGGGTTACACAGTCTCTCTCTCTCGCTCTCTCTCTCTTCACAGAACTCTGTTGGCATAACGACGACCTGGGGCTGGTTCGAGGTCCTGTTTGCGGGGTTCGGGCTCGGATTCCTCGGGTTCCTGGTGTATTTCAGGGTGCGTTACGCAGCGGGTACAGCGCTCAATTACATTGAATGAAACATTTATGATTTATTTGCTCATTTTGCGGCCAAGGAAACACAAGGGGGATGCAACCAACAACATATGCCCAACTATGTTATATGGCCCTGATTGTTTTAAAGTGACTAATTAAATCCCTGGAGAGAATATTGGTCATGCTTAATAATTTTCAATTTGCCACAATAAAGTTATAAAAAAAACCTCATTAATAGCAACAAAAAATATTTATTTAGCTTTGGGGAATTTCTTTTCCAGCAAAAAAAGCTCATAATGGATATTATTATATTGTATATTTCGAAACTAATGCCGAAAGTTCATATGCTTATAATAATATTATAAACTTATAATAATAAAATAATTTAACACAATTAAGTTTAAAAAAATAAACTGATTAATAGCAACCAAAAATATTTATTTAGCTTGGGGGATTTTCTTTTTCCAGTAAAAGAGAAGCTCACGATAAAAATTATTATTGTTGTACATATATTTCGAAACTTATGCCGAAACTTCATAAACTTATAATATTATTTTTATAGCTCCGGAAAAGTGTCTACATCCTAAGATTACCTACACATTTTCCTTTTAAAACACTAAATTATTTAAAAGAAAAGTTGTATTACTTTTTACTATTTCAAAAGATATTATCACTTATTGTAAAGAACTATTTTACAAACTAAACTTATCTCGTTGTATCAGCTGCTGTTTCCGTATCCTTCTCTTGAATTTATTAAGAATTTTCTAGATCAGATAAAATTTTAAGAAAATCTCGAAATGATTTTTATCAAAGGATTAGCAGTAGCTGTGCTCCTAACTCATCAATGAAATTCTTTGCACAAAAAGAAACATAGAAAAGTAACCCTATCCGAACTGTTATACAAGCCAATATACTGGAGTGTACGACTACAGTAAAAACAAACTCGGCTCTTCGGCATTGTATACAAATAGTTTATGTAGTAAATGTAGAGAACTTTTATTTATTTTTATAGGACAGGCGAGGCGACGTAGTCAAGAAGCTTCTTTAATGGGAATTAATGAGATTGTTGTGTGAGTAGACCGCGAACTAAGGATCGTTTTACAGCTCACAATCATTGACAACAACACGTACACACCACACACACACACACACACACACACCCACAACAACCCTTTTGGCGGGTGCATCCAATTAGCTGCAAAAAAGTTTTTCCAACATATGTTTGAAATTAATGTTGGAAAAGTGAGTCTATTGATTGATTTCCGTTACTAATTGGTAAAACTTTTGGGGAAAATTTTGTAAACGGAATATTATTAATTGGTTCTAGGTTTTGTCTTTCCGTTTTCCCTGCTTATACTCTATAAATAGAACACACAGAAAAATCTCTCGCGTTTCTCTAATTTCTAACATTTCTATTGAACAATTGACGACAAGGTGCGAAAATCATCTACTTTCGCTCCAAACGCAACAGTTCCACCCTCAATCTCGACATACATATATAGACATTTCTCTCAGACAATGGAAATGCCTGAGTTTGCCCATTATTGTGCGATCGACAAGCGGATAAAGAAATAAAGGATCAGACTCATGAATGGCATAGACAGACCAGAAGACGATACACGGAGGACACTTTGCAGACACTTTTGTTGGGAATTTTGGGATTACAGCTGTTAAGCTGTTTGGTGGGCTTGTCGCTCTAGATATTCTGGGCTATTAGGACAGAGATTACCGCGCACAGGTTCTGAAAACTATTGTGGATTCGAAGCATGACGTTTGCTTTTCTTTTCTCTTTTCTTTTTGGCCAGAAGTTAAGCAATTTGTGTGCACTCGAGAAATGACAATGGAACTACGGGGTATTATGTAAGAAGTTATGAGTAAAACGTTTTGAATATGAAAATGAGCAACCGAGTGAAAGAGATCATATTGCACTTATAACCGATTAGTGAAGATTTGCTTCGGTTTTCTAACGAAACTTAATGCCAAAATTCTGAAATTAGATAAACTCAAGTAGTTTCCTAGTTATCTTTGAAATTTATAGAAACTGCTTCATACGCACAAAATTGCATCATATCTTGCCCCCAAAAGATATCCTCTATTCCCATTTATGCACTTCCATTCGAGTGCGCGCTGCATTTAAACGAACCGGACACCAGGAAAACTCAGGAAAAAATCTGCTAACCTAAGCACAACATGATAGTGTGGGAATCAAAGCGCGTCGCTTCGCTTCGCATTGCTCGAGAGCTTATGTATTAGTTGTTGCTACTGTGCTTGGTAGAAGCAATAGCAGCAGCAGCGGCTAAGTCCTGACACGTGATTGTGTGTAGGCAAATAAGTAAAATTGGCCTAATGCGATTACAGGGCTTTTTGCGGTCAATTAGAGGGCGGGCGAACGAACGCATGCCCAGGGTTGCATAAAAGCAGTAAAGGCGAGAGGATGAGAAGGTAGCCTGCTGTTTAGCTTTTAATTTGGCTACTGTAAAGCAAAATAAACTATCGTTATCGATAGACGCACCTGCGGCGCTTTACCAACGCCCAGACTGCTTGACGTCACAGCTTCCCCCTGTCACAAATACATACATAGGTGTGAACTGATGCTGTGACAAATTGAAATCTCCCTTGCGTGTGTGTATGTTCCTGTGACCTGGTGATGGAACAGGCTCAGAGCGTGATTCGGTAGTGTGACGAAATTATCAACCCTCCTAATTTGATGCTTAATAAATTCTTTTCAACAACAACAAACAGCTATAAAAGGTGCTCTGGCGCTGCTGCTGCTGCTAGAGCTGCCAGGGCAACCATTGTTTAGCCTTTTTGTGGATTTGCTGCTGTTGTCACCTTTGTCATGTCACTATTTGATCACAAACCATTCGAGTGGCGCACTGCGATTTGAATGCCCCTCTGAATGTTTGAATGAGAGTAAAATTTTGTAATTGAAATTTGATGCCATTAGATGACAAGCAGAAGCAACAATCATTTCATTTTATGTCGCCCCTGCTGCAGACAGAGAAAGAGATATATGTATATGTTGAGTCTCTGTCTCTTCAGACTGCTTAGTTTGTTGCCTGTTGTGGCGGGGCATCAAATTGCAGTGAGTTTTTGGTGACTTTAACGAGTGATTTTATATGCAAACTCTACAACAAAATGGCATTAAGCAATGCCAGAGAAATTTGATGTAAATTCTGCGAATTGCACACGGCATTCATTAGATACTCTCTAGAATGAGGTCATGATGTTTTCAATTGAAACTCTGTGTTAAATGTTAGATAACATACATATGCATATGAGCACCTGCCTCTGCCTCTGCACATGTACATATGTTTGTTTGTATGCCCGCATTTCAAAATGGCGCCAGAGTTGATTAGGCAACGCCCACTCTCGGACAGGACTATGTAGGCAATGCGAATAAACCACCCCTAATTAGCACACACACACACGCACACTTGCATGCAGCCAGCCGCAAAGCAACCAACACGGTCGCTTACCAACCGTTCCATTTTCAAACGTTCCGTGCCGTAGGCAGGCAGCAGCAGCATATGCTGTAGCCTCAGCCTTGAATGCAGTTCACATTCATTCGTTGCCTCTGCTGCTGCGCTGCCTCGCTGCTCTATTTGCCACTTGCAGTTGTGTTTGAAAAGCGAAAGCGTCGAGAAGTCGTTGACGAGCGACGGTTGGAACCAAATTGTTAATAAATAAATACTAGAAATATTCGAAAACAAAATGTGCCGTTATTATGTATAAAATTATTCAATGTGAAATTTAAATATCGTGCATATAATTGATGAGTTTAAAACGCTTATCAATTTGCTGTCAAATACAATAAAAAAAATAAATAATAATTACGGCTTTTTAGCCAAAATAAAAACCAATCGAGTGCGAGTCAAAAGTGAAATATATATTAGATATGTTTGAAAAAAACATGGATAGCACAAATTTATCCGTCTCAATCAATGGGGACTTGGATTCAACCAGTTCCGCCGGCACCTCATCGGATCATTCGACCGTGCAACACGATAACATCAGTTCACCCATGGCCTACGGTTCCTTATTTCTGCCCAATGCTGGTAAGTCCTATTCTATTTTACAAATAGCTATAGTATAGGAGGATCTTATCTTGGCTTGGCTATTCCAGACGAGCCGAGTACAAATATTCGTAATAATTATCTATCTAGATAGATATTCAGATCGAATTTCTTACAACAGGCGTCAATGAGGCGCTGCATAAACAATTAAAGCCTGAGACAGACTATCATTTTTTTTTATTTAGTTTTTTTATGTTTTGTTTTGTTTTTTTTTTTTTGCTGAAGATTACACATTTTTTTGACTGAAGCTCATTCAGCTTTGGAAAATTGTTGTAGCGAAATATATGTAGAGTAACACTGAAAGAAATTAGGAAGCGGGGTAATAAATATATTATAATTAAAATTCAATGAAATTCTAAATTTTTAAGTTATTGTATGGTAATCAATTAATGTTTAAAAAAAACCAAGAAAACTAGTTAGAAATCATAAATATAATTTAATTACTTAGTTTTACTTAGTATGTAATATTTCTCAGTGTATTTTCTACTCATTAACATAGCTAAAACTTTTGTTTTATAGTATTTACATAGCATTATTTATGCAATTACATACACATGTGTATATATGTATGTATATATATCATATCACATGTCGTTGTATGTATATACAATACGCTTTCTGGTCAATATGATATTATGCTCTGTCTGAGGTCTGAAGGTGTCGAAAGACAGAAGCGTTGCTCATGTGCAGAATTTGATTAGTCACATGCATTTGTGTAGAGCTGCGAGGGGGGCCTTGAGGGGGTTTCTAAGGAGAGTTCTTTTAGGGGGGTCTGCAATATATGCAGAACAGCAAAGTGGCACGTGAGAATAATTTCTCGCAAAATTGTTCATTGCGCATTTTGGTAAAAATAAATAATAAAACAGAAAAAGAATTTTGAAAAACTTATTCACACGTGCCAAATAACTTCAGAACTATTATAATAATATAACTTGGTATTATATAGTTCTATAACATGTTTCTTTGCCCTTCCTCCTTAGGTTATCGCGGAAATATTTCGTGTAAAACAGTCTTACAATTGGATAAATTTGCACCGTATGAGACGACCGAGAAGGATCTGATCGAACGTCGTTTTCAGGATATAACCAACGACTATGACAAGTCACCGCCGCCCACAGCGTCAACCACGCCCACACATTACCCCACACTGAATAGTATTATCTTCGAGAACGGCAACAGCAGCCTGAGCGATCTCAACGGGAATACCACCAAAACGGATGCACTCTGTGCGGGAATGCAGCGTGGACCGGGAGCAGGACTGGCGGGCACAGGCGCCTCAAGCGGTGGACATCTGATATCGAATCTAACCGCTGCCCATAATATGTCCGCCGTGGGCAGTTTCCCCATCGATGCCAAAATGTTGCAGTTCTCTACGGATCAGGTAAAGATTGAACTATTCCTCCTGCAGCTTCAAGTTTACTCATCTCTTTCTCGTGCAGATTCAGTGCATGTGCGAGGCACTGCAGCAGAAGGGCGACATCGAGAAGCTTACCAACTTCCTGTGCAGCCTGCCACCCAGCGAATTCTTCAAGACAAACGAGAGTGTGCTGCGTGCCCGCGCCATGGTTGCCTACAATCTTGGGCAATTCCATGAGCTCTACAGCCTGCTGGAGACGCATTGCTTCAGCATGAAGTATCATGTGGATCTGCAGAGTTTGTGGTTCAAGGCACACTACAAGGAGGCGGAAAAGGTGCGTGGACGTCCTCTTGGCGCTGTGGACAAGTATCGACTCCGTAAGAAATATCCGCTGCCCAAGACCATTTGGGATGGTGAGGAGACTGTATATTGCTTTAAGGAAAAGTCACGTAATGCCCTTAAGGATTGCTATCTAACCAATCGCTATCCCACGCCCGATGAGAAGAAGACGCTTGCCAAGAAGACGGGACTTACGCTGACGCAGGTCTCCAACTGGTTCAAGAATCGCAGGCAACGGGATCGCACTCCGCAGCAAAGACCGTAAGTTTGAGAGATTCAAAAAAAAAAAAAACAGAATAGTTTCTTGGGTTTCAAATACTCGCTCGCATAGCTCAAAACTAATTACAATATGTTTTCCACATAACTCGTAAAACAAAAAACGAAAGGAAAAAAAAAAAATTCAATTGTTTTCAAATTGGCATTAAAAAATTCGTTTAAGTGACCGTAAAACACTTGCGTCGGCATCGACATCCCCCCCTTCCCTTCCCTTCGTTCTTGTCGGTTCCATTTCGAATTCAGTGAGGTCCGGCGTGGTGCCATTTTTCTAAAGAGCACTTGAGCGTGTTTTATGTCCAATTTTGCAGCTCCTTGTGCACGGTCCTATGCATATTTATAGACCTCATCTCGGGCCTCGGTCCCGGATTTCGTGCTCGATGCCTAAAACGGAGCGCGCATGCGTGTAGCATGTGCCTCGCCTGTTGCCCCGAACGCCCCGCTGTGTTCGATCGTTTACGGGCGTCAAATTGCATACACTCTCTAACACACACACACACTCATACGCACACCACTTGTACTTATTTTAATTTTTTGTTTCTTTTCTTTTCCAGTGATATAATGCTGCCTGTGGGTCAATTGGATGCCAACGGTTTCCCGCGCATGTTCAACGCCCCCAGCTATTATCCCGAAACAATTTTCAATGGCCAGTAGAAAGAGCGAGAAGAGTTGGCTGCAATTGTTATAATGGTGTTGCTGATGGAGAAGGAGAGAGAGAGAAAAAGTGAGCGTTGACGCTGATTCTGTAAATAAAACTTTATGTTAAAAACTCGAAGTCATCAAATGACTTTATATGTTTCTAGTTTGTAATGTAATCATAGAATTGGTTTTCGTATTGTAAAATAATAATATAATGAAATTGCAATAAATATATATGGAGAATACCTGTTGATTTAAATTATTTACTGAACAACACTGGTTAACTTATTATATCTTCGATAAGAAAACAAATTATCGATAAATCATTTGTATTTTATCTGGTATTTTAATATCGTTTTTGCCAACATCGGACAGACTATCGATTATTTTGCCAAGGCAAAAGAGAAAAAACAATAAACACACATTTAACACGGAATGACAAATAACTCGAACGGTCGCTTAAGCGAATATTTCGCCAACGATCCACCTAGTTTTTTTGATGAGTTGACCACGAACAATAAATCAAAAACCACAGCACAAGCCGCTGAACATCCCAACAGAAATATGTTAAGCAGCAGCACATTTACAGGCAGTTTTCAGCCGCCCGAGTATGTAGAAACAACTGAAGCCGATGAGGAACCTATAAAGGTAAACGACGAGGTGCGAAATTTGTGGCCATTGCCCACAACGGCGAATGATATAGGCAACCAGGGGAAAAATCTTATAATGCCTGGCATACACAATGCTAACGATCTGGTAATTATCTTGTGAAACTATAGAGAGCATATCAATTAACATATAAACTATTGTAGCCTGATCCCATAGCCGTTGCTGTGGTTCAGCAGCTGGGTGAATCTGAATTGCAGCATCGGAAGATTCTTGGCGTAGAGAATGTGACACAGGATGAGCGCGGTATACGAACACTAATCAATGCCGGTTGCTTTCGAGCAGCAGTCAATCTGACTGGCAGATTATTAACAATCTATGGACAGGGCTATGGACGAGCTGGACAGCCCGCCAAGCACTCGCCCCATTCGTTGCAATTATGGTTTACACGTCTTGCCTTGCTGGCCAAGCTAGATGAATATGACCTGCTGCAGGCAGAGGCTGAACCCTTTGGACAACTAAACGGGCCAGATGTGTTCTATGAATTCTATCCCGAGATGTATCAGGGAAAGCATGGGTCAATTGCATGTTTCTCGTTTCGTCTGCTCCTGGCCGAACTTCCCATTTATCTGGGCAAGCCCCACTTGGCTCTCGACCAACTCTCGGAGCTACATGTCACCAGCAATGATATCAAGGAGCACTTTGAAAGATTAAAAAATGCATCAGCTACGGAATTTTGGCAGCGACGAGCTGAACGCGTTCTGCAGTCCATTATAAACTGTGCGCTGATGGTTAGTAAATTGATTCTATGTATCTATTATCATAACTGATTTCTATTATTTACAGATGAAGAAATTCAGTATGATTGATGACATTATGGGCGACATGTTGCTTACTCGTTCGAGCCTCAGCAAAGAGGAACAACGTGCTCTTTATTCGGCCTGGGGACGTATCTATCTGCAAATTGGTGATATATTTGGAGCGGAACAGAAATTCGCCGTTTCACGGCGACTGCGTGAAATGTGAGTACGATTATTTAAGATATAACTGTAAATCTCTATTATCTTTATTACATATATATTTTTTTAGTAATTCTGCACCTGATCTTCGTGATTTAGTGGACAAAGGTCTTATTGCTGTGGCCAAAAATGATTTTCCAGAGGCTTTTCTAATATTTCAAAAGGCCCTGCATTTGGACTCGGGCAATACCATGATACTAAACAATATGGGCGTATGTTTGCTGTATGCCGGAAAACTGAAAGATGCTATCAACTATTACGAACGCGCCATTAATCTGAATCCACAAAAATCATTGAATGAGAGTTTGCTAGTGAATTTATCCACGTTGTATGAGCTGGAATCGAACAATTCGAAGACGAAGAAATTGAATTTGCTACGTTTGATAAACAGATTTAAGCCGGATCTCACTTATAGCGTTGAAATTTGTTTAAAATTACAGGCAACAAATTAGCTACAAATATATGTGTATTAAATCTGTTGGTAAACATTCCACAACCTCCATCCATAATGAATAAAATTCATCAAAAAGTATTATCAAAGTTACCATATTGTGTGAAGCATTTTATTGCACCTGACATATGCTAGTATAATTTTGGTATATAAACAAGTCAAACGCTGCTTCTTCTTACCGATTATTATTAATATCGAAATAAATATTATCAGATTTTCAGCTTTTGAACAAGAAATTAGCTAATGTAATTTGTGAGTAGTTTAATAAAGATGTCTGATGAATATTTTGAACAATTATCATGAAGTAATTGGAATTTTCTTGAACACAATTTTTCGATTCATCCAATAGAACGATTAAAAAGTAATCGTTTAGATTTTCCACCACTATTGGTTGCATTAGCAGCTATCTGGTCACACTACGCTGGTGAAGTTCTTCTGGAAGACGAGTTTTTCAGAAACTTATTTATAAAACATAAATAAATCGTATCAAAAATTACGTACGAACGTTATAAATGTTTGCAAACACAAAGTGTGTGTTTTGTTTAATAGGATAGTTGAAAATAGGTGAGTTATGTGGCATTTAAGCGCGTGCAAAATATGACCACACGAAGCAGCAGCAGCAAGGCGTAGATTATATTGATGTGGTTGAAAAGAAAGTGTAGAGAAATTTTCGGTGCAGTCACAATGTTGTTTATAAAAATAAATAAACGAAAAAAGCCCGAAATTGTATGCCCGCGCGCCAAAATGTAATGATACGTTCATTAAATAATAAAAAGAAATTAAGTATAAAATTTATGAAAATTATCTTTTATGGTTGTAATTGGTGTTTGTGTGTTGTTTTGATGTAAAAAGCGCGCCATTATTTTTGTGCGCACCAAATGACGTAGGCACGAAACCACAGAGAAGCTCTAGAGTGTTCATGTTTTTCGTTTCTTTTTTTGTAAGACAACTGCAATTGTTTATTGCATGTAATGCAATCGTTGATGGTGTGTACGTGTTTGTGTATGTGTGGATTACGGCAACAAAGTTGCCTGCAAATAATTTTGTATATTTTTATTTGTGCGGTGCGCATACGCTAGGTACACGCTCGTCAAAACATATACACAAGCAGACTGAAAATCTCTATTCTTTTGCAATTTGTTTTGATTTCTCATTCGCCCTGGCTCTCGCACTCTCTCTCGCTCTCTCTCTGCCTCTCATATCTTCTCTCACAACACACATGCGCGCCACTCTCTCTGAGAGCAAGAGCTCCATTAAATTCTTGGGACCCGTTTAATGTGGCGGGGCGTGAGCGGGGGTGCCTAAAGTGCGTGCTAATAACGGCATTATTACATACATATGTTTGCTTGTGTACGCGTCACAGAAATGACGATCCTTCTTTTCGACCACTTGCGCGTACTCTCCGGCTTGCGTTGCTGCTGCGCTGAGTGTTTCTTGCCGACTACCAGCCGTTAAGCTGGAACCGAAGTATTTCAGTGGTTGGCAGACTTGCGTATGCTCGCTCTTTCTCTCTCTCCCTCTCGCACTCTCTTGAGTAACGAACGTAAACAAGAGCTGTTATTACGATGGAAGTTCGATAAACGAAAACATAACAAAGAAAAAGTCATTATAAAAATAAACAAATACTAAATAGTGTGATCCAAATATATTGAAATTAATAAGTAGCATATTTAAAACATTAATTGTAAAAATAGCATTAATAATATAATCTTACATTTCAATTCATTCTATCTTGTTTTCACTGTACTTACATGCTATTGTATTTTCTGTATATTATTTTAGCGCTTAGATGGCAGCTAACAACGGTAATATGCACAATCTGGGAGCGCTGCAAGTGCCTGCATCGGTGATCGCCTCCACCGGTACAGTGAGCCCCATGATGCAGCCAAGTACAAGCGCCCAAAGTGCCTGGGATCAGCTGACTGCAAGTGCCTCTAACAATATGACGCCCTCACCAACGGCAACAACAGCGGGCGCGGGAGTAGGAAGTGCATCTGGAACGGGATCCAGCACAGCAACTAACAGTAATTCAATTGGCGGTGACCAAACCCCTGGACACATGATGAGCGCTGGCAGCTCCCCAGTGCCCAGCTGCTCATCGCCATCGACGCCAACAAAATCGCATCATGCACCGCCCTCGCTGGAGGCAATGGCTCACACACCACAAGGACCACCAACGCTCGGGCCAGGTGGATACGGTGAGGAACTGACTGCCGAACTTGTAAATCAGGGTTGGCGCAAGTTCTGGTCAAAACGTGAAAATCGGCCGTATTACTGGAACAAAGTGACCGGTGAATCGTTGTGGGAAATGCCCGGTGCACGTCCATTTGATCCATTAACGGATCCCTTGGGCATTTGCCACGCTGGTGGCGGCGGTGTAGGTGGACCTACGCCAATGACACCGCATCAGCAGCATCAACACCAACATCATCATTTAAAACGACGGCCATCGGATGATATGCACATACATCCGCACCAGCACCCGCATCAGCTGCAGCAGCAACACATGGGTCCACACGTTGGGCCACCGATGAAAAAGTTCGTCCTAGCTGGGCCCTGGGATCTGGAAGTATGCACCAATGCGGTGATTGTGGAACGTCCGCCGACGTTACTACCCCAGCCACATCCGGAAATCGAAGCAGTGCGTGCCGCCTTTAGCATGAAGCTGCTAAAGACATACGAAGATCTCTGCATGCGGCGAGAAAATATTAAGGCACCGCGAGACTCGTTCAACCGGTGGCTAATGGAACGAAAAGTTATCGACACAGGATGCGATCCGTTGTTGCCCAGTAGTTGTGTGCCCGAAATATCCAGTTCAATGTATCGCGAGATAATGGCCGATATACCCATTAAGATTGTGAAACCGAAATTCACCGGAGACGCTCGAAAGCAGCTCTCGCGCTACGCCGAGGCGGCAAAACAGATCATCGAGTCGCGTTCAGCGCCTGCGGAATCCAAGAAAGTGGTCAAATGGAACGTGGAAGACACATTTCAATGGTTGCGTCGCACTGTAGGCGCTAGCTATGAGGATTTTCAGGATCGTTTAGCGCATCTGAAACGTCAATGCGAACCGCATTTGGTGGAGACCGTCAAAAGTTCAGTGGAAACGTTGTGCATTAAGATTTTTCATCTGTCGGCGGAGCATGCTCGGAAAATCCGTGAACGACACTTGCAGCTGCTCAAGGAGCATGGGATACCGGAACCGACGCCACCACCGCCGCCACCGCACCTGAAAAAGGTCTGGTGCTATCCCATACAGTTTGCGGTGCCTTCTCCCCGCATGCCGGCCATAGAATATCTGCAGGATCGTGATCATATGATTATCAAGTATACTCCCGCAACTATCAATCAGCCGGATGCACAGTACATCAACCTCACCTATCTCCAGAAATTGGAGCAGCTTTATCGACACAATTGCTTCGATGACAAGAAGTTTGATTTGTTTATCGGCCGAGTTTGGTGCTTACTTAAGCGCTATCAGACTTTCCTTGGCAATGCCCTTAACTCTTCCCAGGAGGCAGAGCTTACCCAAGCGTCGCTGCCGGTACCGGTTTTCGAGTGCCTCCACAGACACTTTGGTGTCAGTTTCGAGTGCTTTGCATCGCCATTTAATTCCTACTTCCGGCAATTTTGCTCGGCGTTTGCGGACACGGATGCTTACTTTGGTTCCAGAGGGTTAGTAAATCATTTATGTCAATCTTATAGCTCTCGCTAACATTTACTTGTTTCTTGCAGTCCATTTTTGGACTTCAAGCCAGTATCAGGATCCTTTCAAGTACATCCACCTCATTGTGAGGAGCTCATCGATGCTTGTTTATTGCACATTGATAAATTGCTTACGGATTCCATGGAACCTCTGAGGTAAGTTCTAGCTATATGGTTATTTTGTTTTTTTTTTTTTAATTCACTTCTACTAATTTTACTTACAGCTTTATTGTGTTTTTGCCGGAGTGGAAGAGCATATCTAAGCTGGAGGAGAGCATGTACAAGCGTCGCTCTATGGTGGTGCTAGGCATGGCGCACGAATACCGACACGGCTATCAGCATATGCTGCAAAAGTGAGTAGAGGTTATAATAGCATTGTGGATGAGGTAATAATAAAGTCAATTTATCGATTCCATCAGATCCGATGTGCTGGTCAAGTGTATGCAGGGTACTCAGGTAGTGTGGCTGCAGAACAGCGCCGGCTATGCTCGTTGGGGACCCAATGAGAATCGAGTGGAGGCATTACGCGAAGCCTTCCGTCCTCAACGTGATCGAGAACGTGAACGTGCCGCTGCTGCAGCAGCTGCCAGTGGCAACAACTCAAATCAGCAGCAATCACCGCCGTCGACAACAGCGCCACAATCGACTAGTTCTTCAGTCGTTGCCATATCAACGCCTGCCACGCCTACAACAGCAACAAATAACACAATAAACACAACATCGTCAGGAATAGGAACAGTCGCAGCATTAGTCACAACAAATGCGAGTAACAGCATTGGCAGCCCCGTGTCAACGTCTTCCGTGTTAACTCCACTGTCACCGCATACACCCACAGGCACCCCATCGCAGTTTCCACTGACCATCAGCAATACAAGTAGTAGCAGCAATTTAGTTGCTGCATCACCGACGATGAGTGTACAAAGTGATTGCTCATCGCCCTCATCATCGACTATGTCTTTGTCACCGGCACCGGCATCCGGTGGCTATCCGGATGGTGGCACAACAGCTGCAGCGGCTGCTGTTAGCATCACGGCCACGGCTAGCACATCAGCCGCAGCAGCTGCATCGGCGTTTGGACCAACCACGAGCATAAACAGTACGGCAGTTATCAATTCGGCTGTTTAGATTTGGATTTCTGGGCGGGTTCTTTTTTATTGTATACTATTCTAATGTCTAACTTAGTATCTAAGTTCTAATTTTGCACCACTACTGTGTTTTCTTTCATTAGTGTTTATATTTAAGACATAGTTATGAAATTAGCTTGAGGGTATTTTCTGTCTTAGATCCCAGTTGGTACTAAATTAAAAATCAGGCTCATTTCTGTTAATATACATCTACATAAACTGAAGCTTTAAGCTCTCGATCTTTAAGCTAGTTCCATTCAGGGAATCTATAAACCGATTTCATCGGTTCAGTGAATGTCTTTGCTTAATTTCAAGCTATTTGGTTACAAGTTTTACATAAAGTTTAAAATTGTATATATGTTTTCTATTCGTAATTATAGACGTACATACATATAAAGCGGATAAACTGCGGCCTGGCTGTTGTTAATCCTTGCAGAGTCCGAAGCTACCCACAGTACAGATATGCATACATAGTATGGGTAGGATGGGTTACAATTCTTATCACTCGAAAAGAGAGGGTATTAAAACAAAAGGCGAAAACGAATCAACTTATTGTTTTTCAATATTTTAACAGAACACAAACTACAAACAAAATATGCACTTGCACTGAGAATCGATTTGAAAACAATGTTATTTTAATTGTTCATTCCGTGCAGCACTTTACAATTTATATATAATATAAAAATCTACGAAAATAAGCCCCAACAATCTTTTGTGAGACTATAATAATATATATATTTTAGGGTTATTACTTAAAAATACAAAAAAAAAGCAAACAACTAACTTATCGTATGTACAAAGCGATAACACCATTTAACTTAAGTAGTCGAAACCGAAAATAATTATTAACAACGGATCGCGCAGAGAACCAAATTTTTAATAAACAAAAAAAAAAACAATACAAAACGAAATCAAGAAACTACGCACCGCACAATGACGATATACATACCTTAATGTGGGATTAACACAATTGAATCCATTGGCTAGCCAAAAATACTAAGCTGCCAATAGATGCCATCGTGCATATCCCTCGCCTAATCAAATTTAAAGGGAATTTAGCCAATTTAATAGACACGTAGTAAATAAATATGGGAAATAAACAAGAAAAATCGGCAACTTTAGATAAAAATTTAAATCCTTATTATAAGTTTAAAAATAAATTATAAAATTAAGCTGATCTACCACGTCTCATCCTGTCACCCCACCATCCTGTCCACATAAGTAAACCTATTCGCATAAATGACTTCTTTAAAGGGAAACCCATTGATTAATCCATTAACGAAACTTCCCGGTGCTCTTCATTTCGCATAATTTGAAAATCACATAATTAAAGTTTCTTTCAATTATTCAAACCTGGTTTTATTGTATATCTATATAGAGTATGTTGTGTATGTGTTATTTTTTTGGTACGACAGTGGATATGGATATGAAGCCGATAACTATAAAACTAAAATGCTAAATCGCATAAGAAAACCTTCTAAATTATATCAATTCAATTTACAATGGCTACAATCATTACATGCATCAACCAATATTAATTTGTATGACAACTTAGTCAGACTACAATAGCCACATATACATTCATATATGTATATGCATAAAGGTATATTAAGGAAAGCCTTTCGTAGCTGTTTACATGATCTCTAGGCTAGAATCACTATTCTTGGTTACCACCTCGGTTTCAGAAGAACCCGATCCGGATCCAGCATCATCGGCTTTTTCATTATCATCTGACTGACTACTATTACGATGGTGATGCGGCGAACTAGCCAACTGCCAGGCTGGGATTGACGGTACGGTTACGGGTGCTACTGGTGAGGCAAATTGCTTGCGATTCAGTAGCAAACCCTTAATGGCATCCAGATCGCAGCGAAAGTTATTGAATTCACGGGACATTTGCTGTGCCTGATCGCTCTGCTGCTGCGTAATCAAATCCTTAACTACTGCCAACTCTTTGTTCAACTGCTCGGTTCGAGTTTCCACTTTCTTGTCGATGTCCTCCAAGACTTGCTCGACAGGCTTTTTTTTCGGCTTCCCAAACAAAAACGGAGCAATGTATTTCTGTAGGATTTGTAATATAATGGATAAATAATATGCATATAAAAATTGGAAAGAGGTTTACCCGCCAGAACAAGTATATAGCGTAGATGACACCGCTGAACAACGCAGTCGTATGGAGCAACTCACGCATCCTGCCAAAAGCCGTTTGCTGTGGATGCCCCAATGCCAACTGTGATCCGATATTAATTACGGTATTTGGATTGTTCGGATCTTGAGTAAAGACGCCGGCCCGCTCGCATGCTAATTGAATTTCATGAGCTGTGAGACCTTTGGACCGCAGAAACTGCTGCTTCTGGATAAGTGTTGTATGCCGCACTTTGGTATTTTGTAGAAAGCTAACCGCTGTGGTTATCTATTAATATTACAGATTAGCTTTAGTGTAAGGCGTCTACTGGATTGCTTAGGCAACAAAACCTACCAGCGACTCGCGGGGCTCCAATGGCAACTCTCCATCGCCAATGGCATTCGGATTGAATTCTTTTACCGTAGCACTCGTGGTTGCCATTATGGTTGTATCTCCAGTGTCTGTGTTGCTGTTGGACATTTTAATATTTACGCTTACTTCAATTTTGCTTAAATTAAGCAAAATATGACCAAATGCAAGTGGTTTTCGGCTTTTGCAATACTCAATGAATTAACAGTTTTCTGTTGTTGAGCAAAGAACGGATTTCTGTTAAAAGAACTCTTTGATAAACCAACTTTACATGAAAATATTATGTTAGTTGGTTAACAGTTGAATAACATAGTGTTCGACTATCGATATTTCGATTCAAATCAAATGGTAAAAATCATATCGATAAATGTTTTTTTTGTTTTCGTGTTATTGTTGTGTACGAGCAAAGTGAAAATTGCGAAGAATTGTAAAATAATTAAGTAAAAGGATCTATATACGGCCGAAACGATGCTTTCGCTGCTGCAGGAGAAACGACCGCTTAAGCGCACACGTCTGGGCCCGCCGGATATTTACCCGCAAGACGCTAAGCAACGCGAAGACGAATTGACGCCCACGAATGTAAAACATGGATTTACAACGACGCCACCACTCTCTGATGAGTTTGGCACAGCGCACAATTCCAATGTGAACGCCAGCAAGATGAGTGCCTTTTTTAGCGGCGTTCTGGCCAAAAAGAAGAGCTCATGACACTGCAGGATACAGTGCGCAAGAAGCAGCAAATTAATTGCAAGGACAACTTTTGGCCGGTCTCGCCGCGGCGCAAGTGTACCGTGGATGCGTGGTTTAAAGACTTGGCCGGCAATAAACCATTATTAAGTCTAGCCAAACGAGCACCTTCCTTTAATAAGAAAGAAGAAATATTTATAACCCTATGCGAAAATCAGGTCAATATGCAACGGGCCACCTGGTTCATTAAGCTTAGTGCCGCGTATACGCTAAGCTTTACCGAATCTAAAAATAAGAAGAGGAGCATATACGATCCCGCCGCTGAATGGACAAGTAATATGATTAAGTTTATGAAAGAGCTACTGCCCAAACTCCAAGAGTATTACCAGCAATGTAAGTGGAATCATTCCTTAAAGACAGTTATAGTTAATAAAAGTGTTTTATTTTAGCGCATGATAAGAATGGATTGCCAGTCAATGGCAGCAGCAATTCATCCTCCAGCAACAGCAGCAGTAGTAACAGCAACGGCAGCGGCAGCAGTAGCAGTTCGACCAACAATAATAGCAACACAAACAATGCGGGTACGGGCAGCTCTACACCCAATCTCATTCCTGTGCCAAGCATGGCAAGTCCGTTGCCGCCAATACATAGTCCAGCTAATGGGCAACCGGGATCGGTAGGCAGCGGGGCGACTGGAGGAGTTATGGCAGGTTCAACTAGTATGCCCCCAGGTACAGCATTGTCTACACTGGGTGGGTCTGCACCCGGTGGTGGTGCTGTAGCTAGTGCTGGCGCTGTGCCTCCTGGCTCGAGTATCTCCGGTATAGGTAGTCAATTTGAAGACAGTCGTAATGCCTTAAAGTATTGGAAATATTGCCATCAACTTAGCAAATACATGTACGAAGAGTCGCTATTGGATCGCCAGGAATTTCTTAACTGGATTCTAGATTTGCTGGACAAAATGCGCACCCAAACCAGTTTCGACGAGCCGCTGAAGAAGCTGGTACTTAGCTTTGCTCTTCAGTACATGCATGACTTTGTCCAGTCCGAGCGGTTGTGCCGGAAAATGGCCAATTTGGTAGCAAAGAAGCTAGCGCAGCTTCTGAATGCGGCCGTGGAACAACAGCAGCAGCAACAACAGCACTTAGCGCTTATAAAGTCACAGGCAATGGATCTGGATGGAGGGGAGGATCAGCAGCAAACCCAGCATCAACAACAACAAACAGATCCTTACGAGCAGGCACTACAAGATTACATGAATTGTCCGCACCATCGGGATATCGTACTCTATCTGAGCACTATACTGCAGGTGATAACCATCGAGTGTCCCACTGCCCTTGTTTGGAGCGGCATTGCAGCACATCGTGCACCCTCCTCTTTGGTGGGCAGCCCGCTGGATCATCTGCCTTTGGCTCCTTCGGTGTTACCGATGCCTACACGCTGTCCACGGACCAATCACGAGATACGCCGGCAGCTACGTGCTGCTGAGGCAGATATTGTTCTGCGAACACAGCACGCAGAGCAGCGATGGTTCGCTTCAAAGTGGTTGAGCGCCGGGAAGAATCATTACACCAATGTGCTGGCCACTTTGGATCACTTGGATACACATTGTTTTGAGCGCATGGACCAATGCAACTCAATTGATACACTATATGCTCATATATTTCCACCACAACCATCTCAGCCGCAGCAGGTACGTCGGCCAGAGGAGGATCCAGGGCAGCAACAGCAACCACAGCGTGCAGCTTATGAACCCAAGCAGGATGCGGATACAGTTAGAATATTGTGCGAATGGGCAGTCTCCAGCCAAAGATGGGGAGAACATCGAGCCATGGTGGTAGCCATACTTCTGGACAAACGTCAGATTGATGTGACCAGCACTCCAGCTGATATGTGCGGTGATAAGGACGACAAGGATTCGATAGCGTCCGGCGCTGGCCTTATTGATGGCTTGCCCGTCTTTCAGCATGTTCTAATGCATTTCCTTGACCACGAAGCTCCGGTGTTAGATGAACACAACAGCAGTACCCAGCAGCGTACGGAGTTTACCAATTTGGTGCAACTATTTAGCGCTCTTATTCGCCACGATGTCTTCTCCCACAATGCCTATATGCACACACTGATTTCTCGAGGTGATCTTTTGCTGGAGTCAACATTAGTCCATAAAGCAGCTACAAAAAGCTCCCCTCCACCGCCTGCACCGCCGCCACCTAGCAACAGTGGTGCTCACGGCTTTGATGATGATGGCTTTGGAAGTGGCATTGGGATCGACTTCAAGCACAATGAGTTCGATGACTCCAATGTTGACGATGATTTGGATAAACTTGTGCAAAACATTAAGGAGAAGGGACAACAGCATGAAGCACCCGATAGCCCCAAAATTGGTCCACCAGGCGACGGAGATGGTGACACAGGCGCGAGTGGCGTCAGCATATCTCGGCATTACATCTACACCAAACATTTTCCGATTCCTCAAGACGATCCCAGTATGTCCAGCTACAGCAGCGAGAGTAATCAACGATACATTCTGCTCTTTGGTGTTGGAAAGGAACGCGACGAGAAGAAGCACGCCGTCAAGAAGATGTCCAAGGAAATAGGCAAACTCTTCACCAAAAAGTTCTCCATCGATGTGGCCGAGGGTGGAAAGGTGAAAAAGCATTCGCGCAACGAATTCAACTTTGAGGCGACCACAGCCAAGTGTCAACATATGGCATACTTTGATCAGCATGTCGTGACAGCCCAGTGTGCTGCCAATGTACTGGAGCAACTAAATGGCTTTGCCTTGGGCAACAATAATTATCTGCCAGTGCAGGAACATGTTGCTTTTCTATTCGATTTAATGGAACTGGCACTCAATATTTATAGCCTATTGGAACTCTGTGATCATCTTCTGAAAGAGCTTCCAGAAGTCGAGCACCAACTGCAATCAAAGAAATCGAATATGGTGCGTGGATACACTACCTCGTTGGCTCTCTATATAGTCAGCATCCTGAGGCGCTATCACAGCTGCTTGTTACTCTCGCCGGAGCAGACAGTGTCTGTTTTTGAGGGTCTGTGTCGCACCATACGTCATGTAAGCAATCCCAGCGAGTGTAGCTCAGCGGAACGATGTATTTTAGCTTATCTTAGTGATCTGCACGAGTCCTGTGTCCTGCTGCAGGGCAAAGAACAATCAGCCGAATACTATCAACAGTTGAACTGCATTAAGCGATTCAAAGATATATTCAATACACCCGAACAGCTCAGGTAAGTTGAAGCTCAGCTTGAAACCATGATACACATATTCTATTCTATTATCATCTTGCAGTCTGGCGCCACAAGGCTACAATCCACAGTTTCTGCAAGAGTTATTTGTGGCACCGCGTCGTGGCGGCAAACTGGAGCCGCACTGGTTGCGCCAGCTACATGAATCACCAGCAAATGTCTACAGCTTTGTGTCCAATGCAGTCATCGCCGTTTGTCGGGAAACAGACAATGAGCGTCTAAATGACGTAGCTTTGGCGTGCGCAGAGCTAACAGCTAGCTGCAATGTCTTATCAGAGGAATGGATTGCGGCATTGCAAAGTTTGTGCAGCGGCAGCAAAAGTCCGCGATACCCGCATCTCGGTGGCCAAGTGGATATCGGTCAAGGCAAGACACACAATGCTCTGGCCGTCTTCGTGTGCATTCTGGTAGCCAGACATTGCTTCTCTCTTGCGGATTTCGTTAGCAAATTTGCCCTGCCAACACTGGCACGATCGGTCAGCAGCGCTGGAGCCGGTGGCGGTGGCGAATTAAGTGTGGATGCCGAAGCTGGTGCCCGACTAACGTGCCACTTGGTATTGAAACTCTTTAAGACACTGGAAATTCCACAGCCGGGCATGTACTCTGTTAGCACGTCGCCCAATCCACTGCATGCAGTGGGTAACGATTTCAGCATAAGATTGAGCTGTGATCGCCATTTGTTAGTGGGTGCCCACAAGACCATACCAATTGCTGCAGTTCTGGCTGTGCTCAAGGCCATTCTTATTGTAGTGGACAATGCAGCACTGAAAACACCGCTAAGTTCAGGAAACGGAGGCTTGAGCTCCTCCTCCAGTGGCGGTGGTGCTTTCGGAAACGGAAAACGCAGCGGTTTCAATACTCCCGTACATCCTGGAAGTACACCGAAAAGCAACGAACAACGACCGGCGGACCTAAGCCAGATTTTGGGCACCAGCGATCTACAGCTTGGTAGTTTGGGAAGCGAACAAGAGTCACTGCAGCAACATCCGACGAGCGGTAGTTTGACTGGCAACGAACAAATCTCTCTGCTGGAATTCGCACAGGCAGTCCTAAAACAGATTTGTGCACAGGAGCATGTTTTGGAGCGGTGTCTCAAGAATGCTGAGCAGTTGTGCGACATGATTATCGACGAAATGCTAACCGCCAAGCAGGCACAGCGCGTGCTGCACATGATCTGTTATCCGGAAGCTGAATTTAATATTATTTCAGAACTGGACCAGAGGTCGATGATAGTGCGCATCTTGGAGCATTTAGATCAATGGACGTTACGAATTTCTTGGCTTGATTTACAGCTTATGTATCGTCAGTCGCTTAGCACTAATTCAGAACTAAATTCTTGGCTGGACACAGTTGCAAGGGCGGCCATAGATGTATTCCACATGGAGGAGGTAACGTTACCGGGTGCTCTGAAGGCAACACACAAGGCCAAGCCATCCACTTGGTTAGTCGCACCTCTGATTGCAAAGTTAACACCTGCTGTTCAGGGACGCATTTTAAGAGTGGCCGGCCAGGTACTTGAGAGCATGAACTACTTCTCCAAAGTACCAAAGTCGGACTGTAATAGCTCTGGTAGCGGAGATGAGCGCGAGAAGAGCAACAGTTGCCACAGCAGCAACAGCTATGGCGGAGGCGGTGGCGCGACAGCTCGCGGTAAAAAAATGCCACTTAACTATCAACCTTTTCTCGGCCTAATTCTAACCTGCCTGAAAGGTCAGGATGAGTATAAGGAGAATCTACTTGTATCGCTTTACTCACAGCTCTCCCAGTGCCTTCAATCCTTCTCAGAGGTTAGTGATTGGTTTCATCTCCCTTCTTTGCCATTTTAATTCATACTTTATTTCAATATTAAAGCTTGATACAATTGGAGGTGTTGATGAACCACAGGCGCGTGAGGAGATACTGGATGCCTTGCAGCTTCGCTTCTCACTCGTTGGTGGCATGTTCGATGCCATTCAGAAGAACAGCACACCCACAACAGATTGGGCCATATTGCTTGCTCAGCTGGTGTGTCAAGGTGTGGTGGATCTCAGCTGTAATCGGGAACTCTTTACCACTGTTGTGGACATGTTGGCCACGCTGGTCCACTCAACTCTTGTGTCAGATAGTCAGTCAGAGCGTGATGAGAACAAGAAGCTCTATCTGAATCTAATGAAGAAACTGAAAAAGGAAATTGGCGAGAAGAATAATGCCTCGATACGTGTCATTAGACAACTATTGCCACTCTACAAGCAGCCAACAGAGGTATGTAATCCTTAAGTGGATAAAATAATAGTTGAATATTCTTCCATTCTTCCTCTGCAGGTTATCGCCTGCGAGCATGCAGGTGTTGATACCAAGGGCAATAAAATCTGTGACATGGATAAGAAACAACTGAGGATATCGGATAAGCAACGAATCAGTGTCTGGGACATACTCGAGGGCCATAAAAATCCAGCGCCGCTCTCTTGGGTGTGGTTTGGTGCAGTTAAGTTGGAACGTAAGCCACTAACATACGAAGAAGCGCATCGTAATCTCAAATACCATACCCACAGCTTGGTTAAACCAAGCAGCTATTACTATGAGCCTTTGCCGCTCCCTCCAGAAGATATTGAACCTGTACCAGAAAAGATATGTATAGTAAGTAAAAGCAACTGTCTCATCCTGCTTCCTATTTCTTACTATTTCGATCTTCTACTTACAGAAGGATGAAATGATGAAAGCTGACACTCCCTCGTCTGTGGATCAGTCGCCCACCACTGCGGTGGGCACGGGACGTGGTCGTGGTAAAGGAACTACAACGCGAAAGCGCAAACCGAAGAATCCAAAAACACCGCCGGTTGTTAACACACAACAACAGCAGCAGCCTCAGCTTGCGCCGCAGCCACAACAGCCGCAGAACCCGCAACAACAACAACAGCAACAAATGCAACAGCAGCAACAACAACACATGCAGCAACAAATGCAGCCAAATCAGATGGGACAGATGCCGATGAACATGCAGGTATTTCTCAACAAATGCAGTTAACTATGTCAAACTATTAATACTCATTATTTTGTTGCTAAGATGAACATTCAGCAATTTGGACCGAATACAATGATGCAGCAACAGAACGTGTTGATGCAACAACAGCAACAACAACAGCAGCAACAGCAGATGCAACAAATGGCGCCCAATCAAATGCAACAGCAGCTAAATGTCGGTGGCAATGGACAGCAAAATGCACAGATGAACTTCATGCAGGGACCTGGACCGGGTGGACCACAAGGCATGCCTGGTCAGCAACAGCAGCAGCAACAGCAATGGCATAATGCACCTCAACAGCAACAACAACAGCCACAGCAACAATATCACAATCAGTATCAGCATCAAAATATGCAAAGTAAGTACATCCCTACATGTTATGATACTTTTTAGGTATATGTGTATATGATTTACTTTGTTTTTGCAGTGAATCGACCGCCGCTGGCTTCCAAGTCGAAACAGGCGTTGTCACAGATGTTGCTTCAGCGGCAGCCTGGCTCGTTCCAACAGCAACAGCAACAACAACCTCCCGGTGGTTTTAATCCCATGCAGCAGCAAGGACCACAGCAACAACAAGGACCGCAGCAGCAGCAAATGAATGCGCAGCAACTGCGCCAGCAGCAGCAACAGATGAATGCTCAGCAGAATCCACAAGCAGCAGCGGCTTTCAATGCCATGCAACAGCAGCCGAATGTGCAGCAGCAACAGCAACAGCAAATGAATCCCAATCAGCAGCAACAACTGCAGCAACAGCAACAACAGCAGCAGTTTATGCGCGGTAATATGCGTGGCATGGCGCCCAATCAAATGGGTAACATGAATATGGTTGGACAAGGCATGCCACAAAATCCGATGATGCAGCAGCAGCAGATGGGCCAAGGCATGGTGGGCATGGTTAATCCAAACGCTAATCCAATGATGCAAGGCGGCGCAGGTGGCAATGGAGGTGTTGGAGTTGGTGTCAACGTTGGTGGCGCTGGAAATAATCCTAATATGGGAATGGGTGGCATGCCGCAGCAGGGAATGATTCAACAGCAGCAACAGTTTCAGAATTTCCAAAATCAGTATCAGCAACAACAGCAACCAGGAATGCAACAGCAAGGAGGCGGCGCAGGAGGTGTTGGTGTGGGTGTTGGCGTTGGCGTGGGCATGGCGCCAAATCAACAGCAACAACAACAGGCTGGACTTATGAGTAACTTCAATCCTCAGATGCAGCAAGCGCAGCGCAACAATCCTGATTTCATGGCCGCAGCTGTAGCCGCTCAACAGCAGCAGCAACAGCGAGTTGTTCCCGGTAATATGATGGGCGGAAATCGCAATCAATACATGAACCAGGCTCCTAATGTAACAATGACAAACATGATGGGTCCTGGACCTGGCGGTGTAGGAGTCGGCGTTGGACAAGTGCCTCCATATGCACGTCAACAGCCAACAGGTGGCGGTAAGCCTGGCGTGCTACCCACACAGCAGCAATTCCAACAGCAACAGCTGCGTCACCAGCAGATGCTGCAAATGCAGGGCATGGGAGGTGGTGGAATGGGTGGCGGTCCGCAAGCAGGTGGTGGGGGAGCTGGTGCTGGCAGCGGTGGTGGAATGGTTCAGCAACAACAAAGCATGAATCAGCAACAGACGCCAAACCTGGTGGCCCAATTGCAGCGACAAATGCCCAATCAGCCAAACATGATGGGTCAGCAACAACAGTATCAGCATCAACCGCCACCTTATTAGATTATAAATACTTCTAATTCGATTAAGATCAATTCTGATGTACGAATATTTATCAACGCTATATGCAATAAATTATACAATTATTTTTAACTTGTTGCACATAAATTCTTTGCTTTATTTAAAAATAAGTGTAACACATGCAGTGTGACCAGCTTTATTTGTAAGTTGTTTGTACTATCATGCATAGTGATGCCAACTTGCTGCTGTGTTCCGATACAAAAATCGATAACTATTTTGCGAAACAGCTGTTTGCGAATATATACATAAGTGTGTTAGTTTATATGTGTGTGTGTTCTATAGATAAATCACAAGTTTAATAGCAGCTTTAGAATATTTGTATTAATTAGTTTTAAGTTATAAATTAAACTCTTTGTAAATATCAGTTCCTACGAATCGAACTGAATCATATGCGTGGTGCTACACACACAAGTGCAATTTACCAATATTCGACTTTTCATGCATTGATTATTATAATTTGAACGTACGCTTCGTGATTTACTACTCGCCAGCCCACTCAGTATTGTTTGCATTAGCTTTGCGGGTGGACGTAACTTTCCGAGCGCCAGAGTCATGAATGAAGCACCTGAGCACAGCAAAAAGCGGTTAAAGACAGTAAGTCGATCAAAGTATACACAGCGTGTATACGTGTTTGTATAACAAACAAACAATAATATGTTTTATTCTTGCGCCACAAATACATCTGGTGTTCTATTTAAACAATTGTCTAACGGAAACAGCATACCTTAAAAAAAAAGGTATCACAAGTTATTTTCGCAGCTGTTAGGAATTTCTTCAGTTCCATATGCATATGTACATACAGTATGTCGAACACCATTCTGCATGTTCCGAACTTTTAAATAATCCAATTTTCACGTGCTTATGTCACTTTTAATTTTTTAGTTGCTAGTTTTATAGTAGTCTTATCGTATCCCTAGACTGACCCACAGTATACAGAGTACTGAATCTATCAGTTTATAGCATTAATATGCCCCACATAGATAAGAATGGCAGACAAAAACAAATTTGCTTATCATGTAAAAGTCACTTTAATCGTAATTGCAATAAGTGTAATTATTTATTGATTCCAAGGCAAATATTTAATTTTTCTACATTCAACATTTTGTTGAGTTTGCACAAGTTCAATACAAATTTTCCTGACATTGTAGAAATCATAAATGATGTGTGCATTATTATAAAGCACGAGCAAATTTAATAATATGCATGGTTAATTTATGCAAATGTTGCTAATCTTTGAGAAAAAGAACAGTAGCACATTTCTTATCTTATTTAATTAGTTGATAAAGCCCCATTTGTTTTCAAGTTGTTAAACGTTGACTAATCTTATTATAAAAACAATTTATCCAAGGTGTATTTCTGCAATTCAGTTTATTAAAGTTTGTTGCACTGAGGAATTTTCGTAGTTAACTTAAAGTTTTATGGCGCTTTTCTTATGCAATGGGTCGTCAACAGGTTTTATTTTTAGGAGCTTGCAGACTTGTTTTTATTATTGTCGGTAATACTAGTTGAAATTGAAAAGAAAGTCAAACTGTGTTTGGGCCATGCTAACGATTTGTAAACAAGTTGAAATCTTATGTTAGTCACACATCAAGCTCTGCTTGCGAGATCTCGATGTTGCTGCTTGAGAAACTTGGCCAACTTGCCTAGAGACGTTGAAGAGTTGAATGACCACGTTAATAATAAGTTGGCCAACGAATGAATTGTTGTTATTTCGCGAACAATTGTTTTTCAGCCTTATATTTTTAGGTCAACTATTCACGACAAATTAAATGTTATTCATCTACTCTAACTCTAGCAATTATTACATTCGTGTTAGTTCTTTAAAGCTGTTGAAAATGTTAGTCACATTATTATATTTGAACTCTGATTATCTTGATTATTGTTTTGCACTACGTGTTTGCATACACGTATACCCTTTAGTTGATTAAATGGGGCGTATTTGCTTGAACAACATTCAAACTCTTTTATAGTAAATCATCATTTGCATGACTTTCAAATTGAAAATACACATTAGGAAAATTATAAAATGAATTTCAGGTTTTCTCATGCAACTCATTTAGCTTTATACTATAGTTTGTAAAGATTAACTACTGCCTAATGGTTTCTTAGTTTTTACGATCATGTAGATGTTTTATCATAGCTTTAGACAACATACGATATGTTAACATACATACGTGCTCTTTGATCATATAATCTTCAAGGTTAGTAGCGACTTGCAGAAGAAAAAAATGAGAAAATATGATGTATTTAGCTAAGAATTAAGTTTTTTTTGTCCCGACTTTCTACTTCATGTACTTGAAGTACCACTGGACTTACGACATCTGTCTCTCTCTCCATTTATTACCAACCTCTGTATGGAGCTCCTTTATTTCACTTGCCAACAAGTTGTTAACCCGTATGTATGTACGCCTCTTTCGCTACCTTCCTCGCCTTTGTGTCGTCTCCTGCTCTCGCTCCCCCGCTCGGTCTGTGATGGCTCTTGGACGTGGCTGCATTTAACTCGCCTTTGCCAACAAATATCAGTTGCAGTTTGGAGCTCCAGCGAGAAAGTTCAGCGCATTTCATTATTTTGCGTTTGGGCCTGGCCAAATCGGAAACTCACAAAAAACTCTCACTTGTTTAATTATCGGTTGAAGTTGAAGTCGCGCTATTGTGGTTTGTTGTGTTGCGCTTTCTTTTTACTGTGTGTGTGAGTTACCTGTGTTTGTTTACGTCCCTTTTGGAAAAATGTTTACAATACGCGCAAATCTGCTCAATGGTAACCACAACAACAACAATAATAATAATAACAATAATAGCAACAACAACAGCGGCAAGTGTTGCCTCATAAATCATGAAAAGTGCAGTGATTTGGTAAGATTTTCTTCATCTGCTAAACAGTTGTACATAACATCGTGCAAAAAGCAATTTTCTACAGGTCACGACATTCATTTCTTTAAAAAATGCCTAGAATTTTGTATACCTTTTCTTATGAAATGAGTTTGTTAATGTTTTTATAAGCTGACGTCATATTGTATGTGTGGTTGGTATTGTACAGAAATGTAGGGGATATACCCTATACCACAATTAGGTATATAACAATACTCCCTCACTTCGGCCTTGCAAACTTTTATATTTTCAATAATTTAATTAGAGTATTTTGTTAGTCTATTTTGCTGTTTGCTTCATTAAGCAGAAAAATTATATTTGTTGCGCTTTCATAAAAACAACGATACGGTAAATTTGCAAAAGTTCTATAGTTTTTTTATCGTGACCTATTTTCAGAGAGTTCCAAGATGCAAATTTATTGCAAAGTTCTATAGTTTTTTTTATCGTGAACTATTTTCAAAGAGTTCCAAGATGATTAACACAATGTTTTCTTCTGAATTATACAAAGAAGTATGTAGTAGTAGTACGTCTGTTTATATGGTACACATTCTCAGTTTTAAAATAAGCAATGTGCCAAGTAAGAAAGGTAAACATAAAATAAAGAAGTCTGCCAGATGACAAGCAACCACACGCACACACATATTGCGCGTATTATAATAACAAAGACCAAATACAAATAGTACAACTGTGTATGGCTTGGAAGATAGATAGAAAACGATCTGTAAACCAGATGAAACTGGCAGCTGAAGAGTTGAACAAAAAGAGAGGATTGACTCGTCTCTCACACTCTCTCTCTCAACATGTCTGTCTCTCAGTTTCGCTCGTCTTACTTACCTCGTACCATATAATACGGTAAATATTATTGAAACTTTCAGTTCGCTTTCAACTCTGGTTGCGGTGCGTCAGTTTGTCTACAACGAGAAATTTCCAATTGGCGCTCAGTTTGGTTCAGTGTTTTGTTTTTGCTTTCGAAGAGCAATCAATAAAGAGTGCAACAATCCCATCAATCGTATATATACAATAAGTCATTGAAAAATAACGGAAAACAATGCCAAATCCGCCCATTGGCTTCTATTCTCACATCAAAAGAAGGGTAAAAAAAAAGAATAACAACAATTTTTAATCTACACAAGCGCAGCCTCTCAAAGTGTCGTCAAGTGTGTTCCTTGACCCAAAAATATTATTCTATTATAAGCATGTTAACCACGACTGTGATTTACCGTGCAAACTTCGCAAAAACTTGAAATTTTGTAACTAAACAGGTGTCTCTATATATAGACTAGTCAATGTTTTGACTATTCGTTTTTGTTTTTTTTTATGGAGTTCTATTACATCGCCCATCTTTATAAATGGTGAACGTTGACCCTCTCTACACGCATCTCTCTTTTTTGCCATATACACTTTGGATATTATTATCTCATATTCCCGACGGGGTAATGCCATATGAGATCTTTCACACACGACTTGGCACCGTCACGCTCTCTTCTAAAAGGTCAACAAACTGTGCAGATCTGAGAATATCGAATGGTAATCAACGTTAGCAACGGCAGCATCGCTGGAGGGGTCAAAAAAAAGCTTAGCTCACTCAGCCTGCGCCCTGGAGGCATCGGTTTTCGGCAACTTGACATGAATATTCATTTATGATAATTTCGAAAAGAATCTCTTTTTTTCATGTCTTTTCGCACTTTGTCTGTTTGTGCTTGCAGTGCCTCCAAGTGGCGACCAATGTGACCGAACAGAAGCATCATGTTACCCGAGAGACGCGTGGTAAGAATCTGGGATTGTGTCGAGGCTTCAGAGGCTGCACCGTCTGGCTAACGGGTGAGTTTAAGTAATGTTTGAATAGGCAAGCAAATATCGAAGAAACATAACGAATATATCGATTTGGAGACAATTGGAAACTCAATAGACCTATTTATTTTTGACAGGACTAAGTGGTGCGGGTAAAACATCGATTGCCTTCGAGTTGGAAGCCTATTTGGTCTCTCGAGGCATACCCGCTTATGGCCTGGATGGCGATAACATACGCACTGGTCTGAACAAGAATCTGGGCTTTACCCCAGCGGATAGGGAGGAGAATATACGGCGAGTGGGCGAGGTGGCCAAACTTTTTGCGGACAGCGGCGTTGTGGCTATTTGCAGTTTTGTATCGCCATTTGCGGACGATCGGGAAATGGCACGGAAAATACACAAGGATGCTGGCCTTAAGTTTTACGAGATTTTTGTGGATACCCCATTGGATGTGTGTGAGACACGCGATGTCAAGGGATTGTACAAGAAGGCGCGCGAAGGGGTCATCAAGGGCTTTACAGGCATAACGCAGGAGTACGAACGACCACAGAATCCCGATGTGGTTGTGAATACCGATGGTTATACGGTTCGCGAATCAACGCAGTTGCTGGTAACGCTTCTCGAACAGGAGGGCATCATACCGCGTTCCCTGCGCGACGTCGATCAGCTTCCCGAGCTCTACCCCAGCGAGGCTAACGAATCACAGGCGTTGCGCAAGGAGGCGGAATCACTGCCTGTGCTAACGATCAGTACTGTAGAGCTGCAATGGGTACAGGTTCTGTCCGAGGGATGGGCTTATCCGCTGCGTGGCTTCATGCGTGAGGATGAATATCTGCAGACGCTGCATTTCAATACGCTGCAGAGCGGCCTGGATGTATCATATCGCGAGAATCATTCTGTACCCATTGTGCTGAGCGCCAGCGTGGCAGACAAGGAACGTCTGGACGGTTGTTCCGGCCTGACACTGCAATATGAAGGGAAGCCAGTGGCCATACTGCGCCGACCCGAGTTCTACTACCAACGCAAGGAGGAGCGCCTGGCACGCCAGTTTGGCACAAGTAATCCAAACCATCCGTACGCCAAACAGGTATACGAATCCGGCGAGTATCTGGTCGGCGGTGAATTATCTGTCATTGAGCGCATTCGTTGGCGGGATGGACTTGATCAGTATCGGCTGACGCCCAATGAGCTGCGTAGTAAGTTCAAGGAGCTCAATGCGGATGCCATTTTCGCATTTCAGCTGCGCAATCCCATACACAACGGTCACGCTCTGCTGATGCAGGACACTAAACGCCAGCTGCTGGAGCGTGGTTTCAAACAACCCGTACTGCTGCTCCATCCGCTTGGTGGCTGGACCAAGGATGATGATGTGCCGCTGCAGGTGCGTATGGCGCAGCATCAGGCAGTGCTCGACGCTGGCGTGCTGCGACGTGAGGACACCGTTCTGGCCATCTTTCCATCGCCAATGATGTACGCTGGCCCAACGGAGGTTCAGTGGCATGCCAAGGCACGCATGAATGCAGGAGCTAACTTCTATATTGTCGGACGCGATCCGGCTGGTATGCCACATCCGGATAAGCAGGCTTATCCCGATGGTAATCTGTACGACGCGACTCACGGTGCGCGAGTGCTAAAAATGGCTCAGGGATTAGATAGCATGGAAGTAAGTTAGATAAAACAATAAAAAAAAGTCTTAATAAAAAGATTTAACGATTTTTTGCCGTTCCAGATATTGCCGTTCCGTGTAGCCGCCTATGATAAGACTGCCAGCCGCATGGCTTTCTTTGAGCCGCAGCGGAAGGACGACTTTGACTTCATTTCGGGCACCAAAATGAGGACACTAGCGAAAACAGGTGCTAATCCGCCCGATGGCTTTATGGAGCCGGAAGCGTGGAAAATACTTGCTACTTACTATCAAAATCTGCCGCAGGCGTAACAATCTTATCCGTCGATGGGAATAAAAGCCCTGCACAACGAAATAGTGCAATTCGTTTAGCTATTATATATATATATATACATATATATGCTATTGGCTTATGTATATATATTTACATTTTGCAATTCGCTATCAAATTTGATTTGTTTCGACTAAGTTATAAAGTTTAATATGTGAATATCGTTCAAGTTGTTGCCACTATCCCATTCCGGTCTCGATTAACCCTATATGTTTGTGTCTTTATACTTGTGTACATGTGTGGATGTGTGTGTAATGTTTGTCGAGCTTATTAACTGAATTGTCCAAATGCTGCAATTATTTGTATTTATATTTAAGTTCTAATCAACTGTTTTAAGCAAACCAAATGCAATTTGCAATATTATGCATTTAATAAATGACTATCTTAACTTTTCAACTCAGAACCAATTGTGTTCATATTTGTTTGTCTTTTAGAGGAACTCTGTAAAGTTGTAAAAATGCCTAAGTAAGTAAAAAAATTAAATATATTGCATTGGTGAATGTTACTAACTATTGAAATAATATTGACAATATTTTCTTGCACATGATTTATTTTATAAAATTGTATATGTTTAATAATTAATATTACAAGTACATACATACATAATTATTTAATATCAAATATGCCTTTAGATTTAGTTATCATTATACTTCACAATGTGTATTTGTTGTTGCTGCTGTTTTAATTCGTATTGCATTTGCGTAAATATTGTTTGTTATATCCTCTATCTTTCTCTAGTCACGCAAATATGTATTAATTATATTCATGCACATTATTAGATATTAACGGTCTGTTTATTGACAATGCCCTGTGGTTTGTTAATAATGATAACCACCCGCTTCTATGAGAACTTTCAATATTCAATTGGATCGATGTTGTTGTATATTGTGCGTCTGCTTTCTAATTTCGTTCAAGTACTAATCGAGGTACTTACGCGGGTTGTACGTACTAAATGAGTCAAATAAAATGTGTTTTCCGATACAGTAAATTAAATTAAATATACATACAAAATATGTGAAATGAATATTGTATAGGCAGATACATACATGTATAAGATATACATATACATTTATTTTCTAATTTATTATTATGTCATTGTTTTACAAATTGTGAACAACCATGGCTGCTTATTTCGTGCTTCAGAAAAATTGTTATAAATTATATAATATGAATGGATAACATGACAGACCAGGGTCGGACCGAGTAGGGCGTGAGATGGGCGGGCTGGTTTTGGTTATGGTATGTTATGTTCACAGTATTCGCATACAATAAATTGGTTTAGAATCATGAAATAAATATTGTATATAGAAGGTATTAATGCATATTTCGTACACCATGGAAATTATTTCTCGGTTTTAAATACAAACTTTTTAGCTGTACTCTATTATTATAATTATTATTATTTCATTACTTCATAACTCGCATATTCAGCGGGGTTTGCTCATTTTATTGTTGTTGGAACTTAACAGGAGTTAAGAAAACTATTACCACATAGATTATCATAATTATTACCACCATGCCGCATCAGTGCCACACGCACATTGCCACGTCAAAGCAGACTGCACCTGGACAGCCAACTGTCTTTTGTTCGAGGTTCAGTAAGTTTCAGTTGATGACCGCCCTTGGGTGGATTGTTCGCCTCCTGTCAAATAAAAACATTTACTAATAAGCCACAAATTGCCCACACATCCATCCGTCTTACCATACGCTTTTCCGTTTTCGCTTTAATATCACTGGCGAGCGTGAGGAAGGCCTCTTCAACATTGATGCTCGCTTTCGCAGATGTCTCCATGAATTTGATTCCGTATTCGACGGCCAATTGTTCCCCACGTTCCTTTGAAACCTGTCGCAGAATATGCATATCATAACAAACGCCACCTTAACAAATATTGTTTATCAATAATAACCTGTCGCTTGTCGTTCAGTTCGCATTTGTTGCCCAGCAGCATTTTCTCGACATCGGCGGCGGCGTTTTCTTCAATATTCCTAATCCAATTCTTAATATTTTCAAATGATTTCTCCTGCGTTATGTCATAGACAAGCATAATGCCCATAGCACCTCTGTAGTATGCCGTGGTGATCGTGCGAAAACGCTCCTGGCCGGCAGTGTCCCTGTAATAAGAAAATTCCAATTTAGTCTTAATTCTTTCATCTTCATTTATCTATTTACCATATTTGCAATTTGATTTTCTTGTTATCCAATTCAATTGTTCTAATTTTAAAATCGATACCTGCGATTGAAGATAAAGAAAGAGTAGAGAGGAGACACGTGATCAGCATACATAACAACAAATTAATTTAAATAATTTTTTTTTGGCTCGCAGATTATCATCAAAGTCTGAAGAGTAACGTTGCCTCAAGAGAGAACAAAGAACAGATATAGAGATAGAGAGACATCTGTTGAAAACACGCAATTGATTCCGAGCGTTGTATTGTCGTTAAGTAAATACCCCAAATTGGAATTAGTGTAGGGACTTGTGCCAAATATATATAAATAGACAAATTTCTGTGCTCGTGGCATACATACGTGCACTGTGACAATGATAGAACCCCAAATATCCCAAGCCATAACTATGAAACGGATCAGAATCATACTGATTTTAGTCTTCGATTTAAGTTCAAATTTTCGTATGCATTCTTTAAAAATGAAATATGTACTCATTTCATAAATGTTTCTTTTATTTGTTAGCTCCCATATTCCCTTTGGTCGTTTATCAAAATCTTAGATTGGTAACTTCCGTATTTCTTATGATTATTTATGTATTTTCGTTCAACACTATTTCCTTTTCAACTACGTCCTGCTCTTAAGCACAAAAATAACATGAACACTAATTATAACAAAAACCCGTGCAGAGTATCACTATAAAAGAGCATTCAAAATGAGTCACATATTTATAAATTTCTTTGTGAGTGAGTGTGTGTTTGTATGCTGGTTACAGCTGAGCCAAGAAGCGAGATTGAGAACATGAGCATAAAAATACCCAGCTTATACGTTGGTGTTGGTGCGATTGTGATTGCTGCCCGGCGGCGTCATTATTAATTAAAAAATTTCACAGAGAGTAAGAGCGCGCAAAAGAGAGAGGAGCGTAAGATAGAGAGAGCATAATGTTGATTATTGTGGATGACTGATGATGTATGCACTTTGAAATGTTTGGCTCGTTGCTGGAATTCTTCTTGTTGTTGGTCATGGATTAAGGGTATTGATAACGATAAATTTAAGTGCAGACTCACCTATTGTTGATATAAATGTTGTATTAAACGCATCCTCTGAAAACCGAAACAATATACAGGTTTTTCCAACGCCAGAGTCACCGATTAACAATAATTTGAAGAGATAGTCGTACGTTTTGGCCATTTTGTATTCTATTGATGTGGTTTTGTTGTTGGTGTATGATTAAATCACAGTTGATGCTTTTATTTGTGCCAGAATCGCGTTAAAAATGCAGTTGTTTCTCTGCGTAACTCCACAGATCTCTCCCACTTCTGTTATCGTCCACGTCGATAACTGGTGCTGTCGGTTTCGGTATATGGCGGTGGTTGTTAATCAGTGGTTTTCAATTATTATTACTGCTATACTAGTATTATTACTAATGTCGGCGATTAGGTTACTATAACTGATTCTTACTGCTGCGAGTAGGTAGCAATATTGTATGTGAATGTATGTTTGGGTATATATAAAAAATTCATAGACGTAACCACACACACAATGGACACAAACAAACACACGCAAGCACGCACAGTTTTTTCTTTTCAGCTCAGACTCTGGTTTTCTTTTGTGTGTGTGTCGTCGTTTCGAAGTCTGTCTAAAATGGCGACGTACTATTTAAACACTTATCAATTGTAATAAATGAACGCACGTTCTTTTACAGATATTCGCGATGCGCCTGTAATTGTGTCGTGTGTTGTTGTTTGTTACACGTAAAAATTACGCCTAATTATTGCTTTCTAATTACGCCCGTACAATATATAAATGATGGGTTGTCGTAGTGCTGTGTAAGATGAAATCAAAACGACTTATCGATAAATAGGGTTAATAGTGTTACACAACACTTATTCACAGCTGTTTCCTATCAGCTGTGTATTTTTCTAATACACTAACTTGCAGTATTTTTTAAATTGCAAGTGTGGTCACACTGGTGACTGATAGTTAAAAAAATATAAGCGAACGCGAAACTAGTGTCGCAATGAAAGTGTGACAAAAAAAAACTAAACATAATTCAAGTATAAAAATACAGAACAAAAGCGATTATAAGCATATATGACTCTGTATCTGTGATTTGACCCCAAGGCCCGGCAACGGCAACAAAAAACATAAACAAATGTGAGAAATAAAGTCACAAGACGACGACGACGCCAGCAGCAGCACTCAAGAATTTGCTGTCGTCGCTCATTAAATTATGGGTACAAAAGAATCAAAACATGCTTGCATCAGTTTTGAGGATGCAGTCAAACGTGGTAAGCGTTAACCTTCAATTCCAATAGGGGATCCCAAAAGTAAAATGGGTCATACGAATACAGCAACAACAGGCACTCAGCTTCTAGAACAAAAACAATAATACAAGTTATATGTTATGCTCACTAACACAGGTGTAATTGCGCTTTATCGATTCTGTTATTGTTTCCGTTCCCCATTTCCATGCTTCTTTTTATTTCTTTCTGCTGCTTTTGCTTCTAGACAAGACTAAATACTTTGTATTTTCGTCTTATTCCTTTTGTGCAATATTCAGCACTGTCAAATAAGTGTGCATGTGTTTGTCCATCTATGCATACGTGAATTTGCGTCGTCGTCGCTGACAGTGACGTCACAAAAGAAAAGCACAGCAGCCGCAGTTCTTTCGTTGTTGTCTAGCAATTGCTTGGACTTGTTGGCGGGGGCAGGTGCCGTTTTCGACGTCGAGACAAAGCGAAAAAAACGAAGAAGAGAGGGCATGCAATCAAACAAAAACAGTTAATAGCGCTCTTTGTCGCTGCTCTCTCAAAAATAGATGCAATGACGTCTGCTTCATCTGCTGCAGCAACAGAGGTTACTGTTGTTGTCGCGTTTCCCTGTCTAATTTTCTCTCTCAGCGTTCATCTTGCTACTGTTCTTTTTGTTTTATGACCAACCGCAAAGGTAAAGAACACAATACGTTGCTGATAAGATGCCTTTCGTCTATATTTGTACCTGCCTCTACGCAAGTGCCTGGTTGATGTCGATTATTAACTGACATAGGCAGACGCTGGACAGGTTTGTTTAATTAGAAAAACGTATGCAAAAGTCCAGTTACGTTTAGCAACATTCAATTTCAACACCCTCACTCTCCTGTGCCAATCAAGCGCATGCTTCTTAAAGTGCATTAACAAATAAAACAAACAACAAAATCGCAATTAAATCTGCTGTCGCGTGACGATGGATTATAATTCTTTGCAATCGCAGAAATTATTCCGCATTGCTTTTTCATGCTCAATTTGTGATTATAAATTGCTGTTATGTTTAACCTGTAGCGACACCTCCCCGCCAATATCGCGCAGAGTACATATAAAATGGACTTTATTTGACAGTTAATTGATTACGTGCTTAACTTTTGGCGGCATTATTTGTTTGTATTTTGGGATCCAACGTCGAAAAATAATAATTTTAAATAGGTTACTATATTTAATTACCGGCATTCATACATAAGCAAACAATTCATTTACAGCTTAGCTTGTGGTGTAAATGACTCAGCAGCCTCTTTATTTAGAATTGTAAATGGAAATAAATCTTATTAGACTCATTAACGTATGGGAAAATTTCCCGATGCACTCGTCACTAGAAATTGTATGCGGCTCAGATCTCTTATAGGAGTAATGCACAATGAATTTATTAATACTGATACTGTCTTCTGACTCAACCTTAAATTTTGAACAGGGTATAATGAACTTAACACAGGTTATTTACATACACATATCTATATTATAAGCAGCAACGTCACAAGTTTCCCATTAGGAGCGCTTCTGTTGGTGTGAAACCACATGATTGTAAATTGTATTCAACTCTTTCTTATAACACTGGTTAAACCCAAAATTTTATAGATGTACATATAAACATACATATATTATTATATTACTAAGTAATCTCAATCTATATATCCAATGATCAACAGTTACTGATGCCGAGCTGCGACGCCTGAAAGATGCCTTCAAAAAATCAGCTGGTGTGGGTCGACTCTATCTCAGTCGAAATGCATTCCAACAGGACGTACTATGTGAAGGGGTGCCGCCTAAGATCACGGACATGCTTTATACCGCATGTGGGGGCACCCAACGTGGGATATCCTTCAAGGATTTACTATGTGGCCTTGTCTTGATCACACGTGGCACGCAGGAGGAGAAAACCAAGTTAGTTTATTTTAAAAGCAATTTTCGAATAGTTTATGATTTACATATATGTATATTTGCATTGACAGATTTCTATGGAACTTGTATTGCAATGATGCCGGGACCTACATAATAAAATCGGATTACGTGCGAAATGTGAGTCTAGCTCCATTCGAAAGCGTTTCACTCTTTGCACAGAGCGAACGAGCAAACTTTGAGCAGTTTCAGGATTGGATTGTGAAGCACCGCAATGCTACGGTACTCTCAAAATGGCTGTTGGCTGATAGCAGCGTCAGTCTAACCTCGGAATTGGAAACACCAACATTTTATCAAAGTTTAGCTGGTGTTACTCATCTTGAAGAAAAGGTAAAATACGATTTCAGCTCTTAATGTAATTAAAAATGAAAATTTGATTGAACTACGATCAATCTTATATAATTACAAATGATTTTAATCAACTGTTAAATCACATGTTAAACATTAGTCAGTCTTAAGTATCAACCACCTTATTAAGTGTTCACATTTCTTAGTCAATATATGATTAGATTAGATTTATGAATTGAGGTCGCAGCAAGCCCCCGTCTCGCACCCTTTTCTTATCCACACAATTATAAAAGTGATAAATGCTATAAAGAAACATTAGAGATAGGTGGTTCCAGTTTGAAGTTTACAAAAAAATAACTTTTTAAATATGAATTTAATTTTTAATTTTACACATTTTTGCAGGATATTGGCGACTTAGAAAAGGAGTTCTGGCGCCTGAAGAACACCTCACAGAATGGTCAAATTGATTTGCAGTTTTTGGGGCCACTTATTAGTCCGCCCATACCAAAGAACGCTCTGGCAGGTCTCTTCAATGCCTTCGACGAAAATCGTGACGGACACATTGATTTCAAGGAATTGTGCTGTGGCGTAAGCGCCGCATGTCGTGGACCCGGTGTAGAACGTACCCGCTGTAATTATTACCAACTCATTACATATTTTGTCTTTTGTCTAATTTATATTCTCTTATCATTGTAGTCTGTTTTAAGATCTTTGATGTAGATCGAGATGGAGTGCTGAATCATGAAGAAACGCTACAAATGATTAATGTTCTTCTGTTTGTGGCCAAAGAAAATAGGGATTCGCAGCAGTACAAGGAGCTAACTAAACAGCATATTATTAGCGATATGCTTCAGTTTGTCCAGCGTAAAAGTCCAGACGGTGTGCCAAGCATGCTTACTCACGACAATGTTTCGCTGACTGCTGAAGATTTTATGTTGTGGAATGTGCAGTGTGGTCTGCGACTGATGCAGCCACTCTTGGACCTCATTTTTGAGCTGTGCCATATTGTATTTGGCCTTTGGCCGCAATGCAAGCACATGGAGTACGATATAGTGCGCGGTTGGTTACAACGTGAGGAGCGCCGTCCCTACCGCGTTGGTCAATTCTGGTATCTAATATCACGTGACTGGTACCTCAACTGGATGCAGTATACCCAGCACACTGCACAAACGTGCGAATACTGCAAGCGAAGTGCAAGTCAGCGCAGCGCTATTGACGAGGCTCTCGTCTGCGATGAGAGTTTTAACACGCACAGCCTGGAACAACACGATAGCTACTCGCTGGGCTCGGGTTCGGGTAGTAGCGGCATCTCTGCTGGCCGACATTGTGGTCAACAACGGCCAGGTCCTATTGACAATAGCAATTTGATTACTGTCAACCCGTATCGCAATGTGCGCACTCTGACCGGCGAGGGTGGTCATCTTAAACGAGACACGCCACTTGTACAAAACCATGACTTTGAACTGGTCCCCAAGTCGCTTTGGAAGGCGCTAAATCGTTGGTATGGCGATAATTTACCGTTGCCACGACAGGTATGATTAAAGTCATTATAATATTCTCTTGACTATATATTTACCGACAACTTAAAATTTGCAGGTTATTCAGCCACCACACTCCGATGTAGAACTGGAGCTGTACCCGTTGAATTTAAGAATATTGCTGCATCAGGTGCAGCCTACATCGACGGGACAAGGCGGCGGTGCAACTACCCAGATTAGCACGTGGGGATCAGCAGCCAGTGGCGGATATGGGGTCTTGGCTTCAGGTGGTGGCTATGCGGCCATTGCAGCTAGCAGCGTACTGCAACCACCCAAACGTTATCTGGCATACACTGCTGCCTTTAGTCGACTGGCCACTGTACGACAAGTGGGAGAGTTCCTATGCGAACAATTGCGTTTGAAACCTGAAGATATTCGGCTGTGGCATGTACCGCCATCAAGCGCAACGCTGGATAATAGTGCCATATTGCTGGAAGAAGATGCCATGTGCCTGAAGGAGCTGCTGATACGCGACAACGATCAGCTGCTGCTCGAAATACGCAATAAGGATCTTACTTGGCCCGAGGAACTAGGTTCGCTGGCCACCGCCCAAAGTGGTCAAGTGTGTACTAGTCCCGGCGATAGACGACGACCAACACGTTCATCAATTATGTCTGTGCATGCCCCTGGCGCCACTGGACTCCACAATTTGGGCAACACATGTTTTATGAACGCAGCACTGCAAGTACTCTTCAATACCCAACCATTAGCTCAGTATTTCCATCGGCAAATGCATCGATTTGAGTTGAATGCAGCAAATAAGCTGGGAACACGCGGTCAGCTGGCCATGCGCTATGCAGAGCTGCTCAAGGAAGTCTGGACAGCAACTACACGCTCTGTGGCTCCGCTGAAGCTTCGCTTTTGTGTCAACAAACATGCACCTCGGTTTGCCGGTGGTGGGCAGCACGATTCACAAGAATTGCTTGAATGGTTGCTTGATGCATTGCACGAGGATCTTAACCGTGTCATGGAAAAACCTTACAGCGAACTTAAAGACTCCAACGGTCGCCCGGATAAGATTGTGGCTGCCGAAGCATGGGCTCAGCATCATGCACGCAATCAGTCTATTATCATTGATCTGTTCTATGGTCAGCTTAAGTCTAAGGTTAGCTGTCAGGGCTGTGGGCACGAGTCTGTGCGTTTTGATCCCTTCAGTTTGCTCAGTCTACCTCTGCCAGTGGAGAATTATGTGTATCTGGAAGTTCTAGGTAGGCCTTGAATAATAATAATAAGGGAAACTCTTAAAATTATATTTCTCTCCCTCTAGTAATTCTCCTCGATGGTAGTGTGCCGATCAAGTATGGACTGCGACTCAACTCGGAGTGCAAGTATGCAGATCTGAAACAAAAGCTGGCCACACTGTGCCCACTGCAACCAAGCCTGATGCTTATATGTGAGCTATGGAACTCACAGATACGTCAAGTGCTTGCCGACGAGGAAAAGCTGCGCACGCAGAGCGCCAAGGATCTGTACGTTTATCAATTGCCAGAAAGCAATACGCGGACGCGCTCTAATTCCGCACTTAGTATGCACATAGAGCAGGGTCTAAAGGATATTCAACGCAGTTCGGGTAAGTGATATTATTTCTATTCCATGTTTACGATTGTTACCAATTTTCCACACGTTTTTCAGCTTTGATAACGGCACAGGATTCCCTTTCATCGCTTAGCACGCTGCAAACATCGAATCGAACATCTTCTTCGCGGGCTATCTGCAACGGTCATATTTCTGATGGCCAGGATACAGGCAATTCCGGCCAAGATGTCGACCAGGAGATAGCCAAATACAATAGCAACAGTAACAATGCTAGCCAGGTGCACGAACTGCAGCCAGATGATGCCGGAAAGGTAAGCCGGTGCTTTGGAAAAAGAGAGTGCATGCCCCACAGTCTTTTTTGCTTCAAGGTATGGCTTCTAAACTATATTAACATACACGTATTTAATATGTTAGATACTCCTATTAATGGGCTTCCAGTGACCCAGTCAATTTAAAATTTTCATTGCCTAGGATAAACTCGCTCCAGCGCCGACTGCGACAATATGATGAATCGAATCGAAATCAAGAATTTCAATAAAAATTCAATTAATTGAGTATATTCTCTACGGGCATATCGTTTCTGCCATCAAGCCCAAGTTTCTCTCGAAATCCATATCTATATATATTAAATACAAATATGTTAAATGAACAGTTGCCGTTGCTGCAGTTCCTATTTTGGTTTGTGGGCTACACCTTCCTTTTGTAAATCCCACCCACTCGTCTTAACTTTTAATTGTTTATTTGAATTCGTATATGCACATACTCCTAAAACTTAATGTTGAAACACAAGTTATAGCAAGTATTATTCTAAACTTCTCTAAATATTTGTAATTTATTTCTATGCTCTCCTCCTAATACTAATACACTGTTTTATTTGTTGCTGGCCTTTATTAAAAATATATATTGTACATTTTTGCTTTGAACAATTATTGACTTTAGAAACCCTCATCTAGTGTTATCGGTATTGTTGTTCATCGATTATGGCAATTTATACATAGTTTTTTGTTATACCATTTCTTGTACATTTACATAGTCATTCCAATAAGTAATTTTCAAGTATTTTTTATCAATCATTTTATAATGATTGTGAATCTGATTTATACTTTTTGAATTTCCCGATACGTGTAAACTTGAAACTCTTTGAATGCTAACATTATAATGCTCAAATTTCTATAATCATGAGCGTTTTATGTAATTAAATGAATCTGTTGCTCTTCCTCGTTGCCACCATAAAGAAAACCATGAATTTTATTCAGTCCACCTAATTAACATAATGACAAACATATACAAACTTGAGTAAATATTTTATCCATAAATCTAATTTCCGAGCACCCGCAATAATTTCAATTGTTGTAGATTTTTGAGCGTTTATCCTAGTTTCTATACAAAATTTGCGAGTAGTTAACGTACATTATTTATTACAAAGCTTTAACACATACATACACAACACATAAACACAAACTCGCATTTCATATGTAATATAAGTAAATCTGATTATACGATTTCTCGCTGATGCACCCAACACAGGAATCGCTAATTCTCAGCTGCAGTCCGGAAAACAACTTTTTGGATGATGCAGCGGCACAACAAAAACGCATCTCATCCACCAAGTTGCTGCATACCGAGAGCAACACTAGCTCACCATCGTATACAAATCATTCGGGCGAAAATTCAATGGAAAGTTCGCTGACAGAGCCAATGCCAGTTGCAGAATTGGCAAGAAGTCGACGTGGTAGCAACAGCGATGATGGCAACTCCTATCGAACGACGAACGAGCACTCCAGCGGCCTGAGCACAGCTCATACGACTATGGAAAACGACGATGAGAGAGACGGTGAGGACGAAGATGAGGGTGAAGAGCCAGATCAACAAATAACCACCTCACAGCCAGAAAGCGCGAGCGGTAATCAAACAAGCAGCGGCGTCTATTCACGTCGTTCCTCGCAGCCCTACAAGGTGGGCAAATACCTGGTGGCCGTGCATCGCAAGATCACACGGCATGACAGCTACTTTCTTTCCTATCACAAAACGAGACCCAGTCTCTTTGGTGTACCGCTGCTGATACCTAACTCCGATGGCGGCACTCATAAGGATTTATATTGCGCCGTCTGGCTGCAGGTCAGCCGACTATTAAGTCCATTGCCGGCAACGACAGAGCAGGCAAATCATGCTGCAGATTGGTAAGTAATTATTTAAATAACACATTACCGCTTCATGTCTATAATTGGAATCTTTCTATTTAGTGATGACAGTCTGGGCTATGATTTTCCCTTTACGCTACGCGCAGTCAAGGCAGATGGTCTTACGTGCGCCATTTGTCCCTGGTCGAGTTTCTGCCGCGGCTGTGAAATCCGCTGTAACAATGACTATGTGCTCCAGGGCGCCTTGCCACCCATCAATCCAATGACCAGTGAGTTCTTTTCCCCATTTGCATTGCACACCCGTTTATCAGAAAATGTTTGTGTATAGATAACCCATCAACGCCAAAAATGAATATTAAATGCCCATCGTTACCAAATCTGGAGGCCAAACGATCACCGGAGTATACAACTTCGTTATCTTGTACGCCAACAACAAAATATTTCGAAGACTTTACCATTGCCATCGATTGGGACCCAACCGCATTGCATTTACGTTACCAAAGCACTTTGGAGCGGGTAATTAATATTATATAAACCGAATACCCGAACAACTCCTGAACTAATATTTTAATTTATTTTCGATATAGCTTTGGGTTGACCATGAAACAATCGCCATAAGTCGGCGGGAACAAGTTGAACCCGTTGATTTAAATCATTGTCTGCGCGCTTTTACCTCCGAGGAGAAACTGGAACAGTGGTATCACTGCAGTCACTGTAAGGGCAAAAAGCCAGCGACAAAGAAGCTGCAAATATGGAAATTACCACCTATTTTGGTAGGTTTTCTGCATCATTCCATTGTTAAAATAATCTTAATAAATAAAATGTAATTCCTTGCAGATTGTGCACTTAAAGCGGTTCAACTGCGTCAACGGCAAGTGGGTGAAATCGCAAAAAGTTGTGCACTTCCCCTTCGACGATTTTGATCCCACGCCTTATTTGGCATCTGTGCCGCAAGAGACGATACTGCGTCATAAGGAGTTGCTGGAGATGAAAACGGATTTGTCAAACAATGATATCGTCAGTGAGTTGGACGAAGTCGATGCCAGTGATCCACCATCAATAGAGATAACAACTGACGAGCCTTCACAGGCAACTGATACACCTACAGCTTCAAATAAAGTGCTGCGTCAAAGTAAATCAGCGTCAGCCAAACGGCAGCGCCTTATCTCAACGAGCCTTACTACAACGCCCATTGTGGACGGTGAATTTGAAGACTATCATCAGCATAAGCTCAAAGTAGATGCTGATAAATTCGATCCCAAATATAAGCTGTATGCCGTTGTGGTAAGCACCAATATTATTGATGCAAATTACTCCTTATTACATTCTGTTTGATTTTATAGTCGCACTCTGGTATGCTGAATGGTGGTCACTACATTTCCTATGCATCAAATCCAACTGGTTCCTGGTATTGTTATAATGACAGCTCTTGCCGTGAGATATCGCAAAAACCAAATATAGATCCAAGCGCTGCCTATTTGCTGTTCTACGAGAGACAGGGTCTCGACTATGAGCCATATTTACCCAACATCGAAGGACGAACTCTGTCCAGTGCTGCAACATTACAGCTGGACGTGGACGAAACGGAGGGGGAGCTTAAGAAATTATGCACAATATCGTAATATCGAATATTATATTTGTTTTGTTGCATTCTGGAGCAGCAGCTGTACGGTTTACAAGGCTATGAGCCACGGCTAATCATTCGCTTAAATCTGTTAATTTTTCTAATTATTGCTAATACATGCGCGCGTGTGTATAATGGGTGTGTGAGTCAGTTAACGGTTTTGTTATTTACTATTCTAAGCTTATTTGATGTTCTATTTATATCTATAAATTACCCCACAATATCTAGTTTTAGTGTCAGATTTGTTTAATTTTGTGATTTTGTTTGTGTACCATAAAAAAATAATAATATTTAAAATAATTATTATTTTTATTTGTATATGTAATTCCCAAACGTAGTCAACAAGTAATTTGTTTTGTCAGTTTATTATGAATACTTTTATTACTATTAATATTAATTTGATTATTATTAGATTATCTAGTGGCATCTGTGTTTGGCCAATGTGGAAAACTTGTTTGTTACATTTGATATTTTTTTATTAGCGCACCCCTTTTTTGTTGTACTTTGTAATATGTATTAGGGCCCCGGAGCCCCGCTTGTAATTATGTAGTTATACATTTACTAGTATATGTATGCGATTCCATTTAATTGTAACAATTGTAAATAACTTAGATCAAGATCAAATTAAAAATCATGATCAAGATCGAAATGCCTACAGGCGGAAATTATACCCGTCATATGTTATCGAAAACTTGATATTAATTAGCAATACACTTATACTTGGCAAGGTGCTATAAATTTCATACCAAGAATTCGCCCTCATTATTGCGATCTACTCAAATTGTATATGTGATGATGTGTGCGCATTGATTTTTGAACGCGCCGAATCGGTTCTGCAAAATGTATTGCACCTATCAAATGACTTCATTATGTCTAATGATTATGTATTTGATATTTACAAATAGCACCAACTTAACTAATTTATACTTAATATACAAACATACATAATTATATATGCATGATAATTCAGATTTCGAGAATACGTTACGAGTATCAAATAAAAGTCTGTCGCTTGAATGAAACTGATTGATCGTGTTATTTAAATATCAACATATTCACATAAGAGATGGGGGAAACGCAATTTCAAGCTATCGATATTTTACTCGGAACATTGCGAAACGAGCAAGAATATTCTTACCTTTTCTGAGGGTATAAAAATAACATAAGAACAAAAATAATAATGATCATTTCTCAGAATGATATTTAAAATTCCCGGATCAGTCTATAATGACCCCAGATTAAAGCCAGTCAAGATAAGATTCAATACATCATATTTATATTATTTGATAACACGGATTCTTTATTTTGCGTTGTAAAAGATGCAAGTCAGTTGGCAAAACATCATTGAACATTTCAGTCCAGTTTGAATAAAGCACATCTTTTTAAATGAGACTAATATTAATTTTCTTCCTCTGTCCGATCCTGTTCCGGGACACGGAAGGACATTCAAAGGCAGATGAATACGGCAAGGTAAGTAAGTTCAAGATCATCATCATAAGTGATAAATACAATTCTTTTTTACGCTTGATTAGTCTTATAAGTTCTTTAAAACAGATGAAGAGTGTGGAGACTATGCATACAAAATCATTAAGCCAATGATAGCATATTTTGAGCAGGTTAATCAGGAGATCAAAAATAGTAATGAAAAGATGGAAAGCAAGAGTGACCTAATTGATAAACTGCAAAAAGAAGTGACTCAGCTTCGAATAGGCATTGCAAAGCAAACTGATGTCAATGTTCTAATAAAACAATTCAAGAAGGAGATCGAATCAGAGATGAGAAAGGGATTAAAATGTGAAAGTGACTTGAAAGGAAAAGAAAAAGAAATATCTGAAAAATCAAAACAAATCGATTCTCTGACTGATGCTAACAACATCTTTAAGAAGACAATCGAGGCGCAACAAGAGGAGCTGAAGGAACTAAAAGCGGAAGCTATTGCAAATGTAGGAAAACTGGTTGAATATGAAAAGCGTTTGATGAGTGAAAAAAATAGGATGACTGCTAAGAGCTGTGCTTCTATTGATACCCCAGGAGTTCATAATATCAGCCTTTATCATTTTGAGGTACTTTGTAACTCTGATATAGCAGGAGCAGGATGGACCATTATACAACAGAGGATCCGTGGTGGTGTGGATTTTCAAAGAGATTGGGTAACGTTCAAAAACGGCTTTGGAGACTTCTGGGACGGAGATTTTTTCATCGGCCTGGAAAAAATCCACAAATTAACCAACAAACAACCCCACGAACTTTACATTCATATGCAATTTTTCAATGGTAGCACCTTTTTTGCCAGATACGATGAGTTCGCCATATCGGGTGAGAAAGATCAATACAGGCTGACGAAATTGGGTGTATTCTCCGGAAGTGCAGGCATACACGATCAAATGAAATATTACAAAAATATGATGTTCACCACTTATGATCGTGACAATGACAATTATTCTGGAAATTGTGCAACATATGATCGTGACGGCGGGTGGTGGTACAACATGTGTATTTCTTGGTAAGTGTTTTTTTTTTACCGATATAACCATTACGATATTTTATATAATACGATTTCTTTCGCTATAGCACTTTAAATGGGAAATACTTCCCAGAAGAAGTAGAAAATGGAAAAGGCATTTGGTGGCAAGATTGGCCTGTTCTAAAAGAAGTAAGAATGATGATTCGTCCCAAGAATGCTGTTTAAAATATAACTTTAAATTAATGAAATTTCAATTCGTAAAACTGTGTATTTCATTAATTTTGTCGAAAACAATATCAAAATTTTCGAAAAACTCGTCGGCAGACATTCTGATAAATTTTTACAATATAAAACATACAACACTTTTATAAAAAAATCTCCCAGCATTGATGTGAAAATTCTAAAATAAATACACAAAACGAAGATTTTGTTTTGCAATGGAATTCTATTTAAATTGTATTTTTTTCTAAATATGTATGTAAAATGAAATCACATCAAGTAATTAATATGTAACTGTCATTATTAATTGGGCAAATATGTATTAAATTTGTGAACGGTTAATAATTTCATTGCAAATGATTATTTATGATAAATATATAGATGTGTTTTGGGTATGTATACATATATACGTATTTAAAACCTTAGTGAAGAGTAATTAATTTTCATGGAATTTGAATGCGCTTAGGATTTATATGCAGGTTCTCAGGATCCAGCATTGTTTGACAGCTGACCGGGCACCGAAAACTGTGGCCTAAAGTTGGCAAAGTTACCAGCGGGTCCGCCTGTGAATGCAGGCAGTGTGGCGCCCTGAAAGCCTGCTGGGAATTGCGCCATTAATTGTGCTGCAACATAGAAATACGAAAAAGTATGTTAAAAAGATTGTCCTATATATAGAAACTAATGGTAAACCTACCCGCATTAGAGGCATTTCCAGCGGTGGCTGCCAGTCGTGACAATATCGAACGCTCGGACATTTGCAGGCGCTGTGCCACGGGGGGAATGCGTGCCAAAGTGGCCGGCAATCGAGAGACATCACTCTTCATGTCAGACAGCAGCTCCTCCAGCTGATTGAGCACCTTATGCAACACCGCATTTGCCGGTTTATTGCCAGCAAGTGACTCCTTGCTCAGATGCTGATGCGATTCGGCGAGACATTCGACCTCGGCGAAACGAGCGTTCAGGGACATTGCCGGATGGCTAGGATCCTGGGCGAGATTCAAGAAAGCGGCACGACGTAGCTGCTCTTCAATTACCAACGCCTGCTCGAGCAGTTTGAAACGTCTGGCTAAGAACTTATTCTTAATCTCCAGAAAATTGCCTTTGCCAACGTCCATTTTGAAGGGTTCGTTAATGATGGCAAATCGTATGTCGTTCTGAATGTCTTGCCAACGACCATATCCATGAGTAACGATGCCAGCGAGTAGCCAATAATCGTGGCGACGATGCCAGATCTCATATTCACGACCGGGCACAGCCGCCTTCTCTTCATTAAGCCACAGAGTGTGCAATTCTGTGAAGCCACCGTCCGCAATATTGAACATAAACTTGCGTTTCAAGACCTCGAGACTATCCTCAACAGGTTTACCGCCTGCACTGGCTGTCGCTGCTCCTGCCTTTTGATCCTTGGGGGAATTGGCCCTGGCGTTAGCGCTGGCATTTGGTTTCTCCAATTCTCCATCCTCCTTGACAATCATGACATCGTCGTCATCGTCATCAATAATGTTTGTTGTTGTTGTTGCTGGTGTTGTGCTGCTGCTTGGCAGCTTTTCATCGCTGGTATTCTCCTTTTCCTTCTCTTTCTCCTTTTCTTTCTCCTTTTCCTTTTCATCGTTTGGCTCAACCTTGGGTTCCTCTTTAGGTTGAATTTCCTTACCCTCCTCTTTGGGCTCTACTTTAGCGGACTCACTCTTGACAGTTGCCTCACTAGACTTGGCCTCGCCATCGGTTGACTCCTCGGATTTCTCCTGCTTAACCGCAGCATCGACATCCTTCTTTTCCTCCTCAGTGGACGCTGCATCTGGCTCCAACTTGGGCTCTTGCTTTTCGGGTGAAGCCTTATCCAGCGCAGGTTTATCCTCGCTCTTTTCCGAAGCTGGTGCTGGACTTGGTGCTGCACTTGTTGCTGGCGTTGCGCTGTTGCTGGTGGTAGCGCTTTCAGCCGGCTTCGCACCAGCTGCCGGTGTCGCGGATGAGTCTAAGGCCAAAGCACCAGCCTCTTGCTTGCCAGCTGCAGCACGAACAGGTTCGCAAGGTTTGAGTATTAGCTCCGGCATGCTATAGTAACCGTTGATGTGCTCAAACTCCTGCACCTTCTTGCGGATAAGGGACATGACACCAATTCGCGTGAGCACATGCTGTCTGGAGAGCCCCTCACGTGGTACACCATCGGCAAAGGTTTCGGCATTATCTGCTCCCGGTTCGCATAGATGTCGCATAAACAGAGAGACGTAAGCCTTGAAATTGCGCTCCGATTTGCCGCGCAAATCTCTCACCAGCCATTGTGAATTAAAGGCATCCTGAGGTGGCATACCGTACCGCATGATTGCATTAAGGAAGCTCTTGCGTTGCCGAGCATTGAAACCCAGCACCTCAATGTTGCCACCCACACGGGCCAGCAGCGGTGGCAGCGGGCGATCATCGCGTCGATCCAGACGCCGTTTGGCCTTGCGTTCGCCATTCTGCTCATCGAAGTCATCGTCGCCGCCATCCTCATCACTGCCGCCAGAGTATTCAGAGTTGTATTCACTGCCATTGTCCTGCCAGTTGGAATCATCGCGTGCTGTGTCTGCTGCAACAACGCCACCATCTGTGTAATTAACTTGCTTGCGGACTCGTTTGCCCTTGCCCAGTGTGCGTCCCACATCCTCCTGGTGCTGTTCATAATGATGTCGCAGCAGCTTGACCCAATAGGCTGGATCAGAGTTCTCGGCATCTTGCTTAATGATCTCCGTCTCTTCCTCTTCCTCCTCCTCTTTGGTAGCATACGATGCCACTTTGAACGAGGACAAATACTCATTGGCCCAGGATTCCTTCTCCTCAATGCCACGATTAGTACGATCAAGCAGCTCAGCAACAGCCTTGTCATCGTAGTGAATGGCCTCCTCTTTGTCATCCTCTTTAAAGAGATCCTCTGTACCAAAACGCAAGATATCATCCAATTCCTGCTTAGTGAAGTTGGCACCTTTGCCACCCATGCCAGGACGCACAACCAAATGGGTCAACATCATCTTGCGCTTGGCAACCTGCGTGACACGCTCCTCCACCGAATTGCGTGTGACAAAGCGATAGATCATCACCTTGTTGGCTTGACCAATACGATGGGCACGCGAAAAGGCCTGAATATCGTTGTGAGGATTCCAATCTGAGTCATAAATAATGACCGTGTCGGCTGTGGCCAAATTAATACCCAATCCACCAGCGCGTGTACTTAGCAAGAACACAAACTGCTGTGCACCAGGTGCATTAAATCTATCGATTGCCTCCTGGCGCACTGTGCCCGTAATGCTTCCATCAATACGCTCATATTTGTACTGTTCCCCCTCGAGGAAGTCCTCGAGAATGTCCAACATTTTGGTCATCTGTGAGAAGATTAGCACACGATGATTTTGCGATTTAAGCTGTTTCAACATTTTCGAAAGCAGCACAAGTTTTCCCGCTGCCTTTGTCAGCGAATTGATCTCATAGATGCCGCCTGCCGATGTGGGTGCTTCTTCGGCAGCAGACGGAAATAGATACGGATGATTGCAGCATTTCTTCAAATCCATCATTATATTGATCAGTGAGCAGGATCCGCCACCGCTCTTCGAATTGAGTGCCTCATAGTTTTTAGTCAAAATGAATTTGTAGAACTTCTTCTGCATGGCCGACAGCTCGACTCGAACAATAAACTCCGATTTGGATGGCATATTCTTGAGCACATCGGTCTTGAGGCGACGCAGCATGTGTGGGCCCAGCATCTCATGCAAACGCTTCACCTGCTCCTCCTTAGACACATCCGCAAATTCGCCCTGGAACGCCTGTAAATCGTTGAACTTGTCGCGACTCAAGAAGTTCAGCAAATGGAACAACTCCTCCAGATTATTCTGCAGCGGTGTACCGGTCAGTAGGAGCTTGTAGGAAATCGCATAGCTATTCAGAATACGGAAGAACTTGCTCTGATTGCTCTTCAAACGATGCGCCTCATCCACCACAAGTACAGCCCAGTCAATGCTGCCCAGGCACGGGGCATCCATGGAGATAAGCTCATAGCTGGTGAGTAGCACATTGAATTTGTATTGTGTGGTCCTCAAGCGTGACACCTTTGTGCCACGGATGGCACCTTCATCGAAAGTCAGCTCATTTTCACGGATCACAGCACGAGAATCCTTGTCGCCAATATATGTAATGCAATAGAAATCTGGAGCCCACAACTCGAATTCACGCTCCCAATTGACGAGCGTGGAGAGGGGTACTGCCACCAGGAAGGGACCACGGCAATGCCCTTCCTTGTAGAGCGAATACAGAAACGTAACGGTCTGAATAGTCTTGCCCAGACCCATTTCATCGGCCAATATGGTGTCGATGCCTTGACCCCAGCTATAGCGCAGCCAGTTGATACCCTCAATCTGATAGGGATGCAGCTGCATTCCTGTATCATCCAAGAAAGCTGGTTGTCCTTCGTATTTCTTCTTCAAATCTGTTGTGGGCTTCTCAGGCGGAGGCGTGTAATGCTTCACTGGACGATCCTCATCGTCCAACTCTAACTTATGCTTGGTTTTGCGACCCTTCTTATTCTTCTTGCTGCTGGCAGCACGTGTCTGCTCCGAAGTGCATACGGCACGCAGATCTTGATAATAATCAATAGCCTGACGCAGTCCGGGTATATCGTCACCCTCCTCTTCCCAGGTGGACTTGTCATAGGGCAATTCACGCCACTTCACCAGATACATGGTACTGCCATCTCGAGCCGTGCGATGATTGATCACACGCTGAACAATCAGCCATTCCGGCTTGACACCATTCTTATAGAATCTCTCTTCCAGAGCAGCTTCATCTTGCTCTTCGTTGTCCTTCATGCCGACCTTGTCCTTGTGTCGCTGAATACGTTTGAATCGGGTGTCAGCCTCGTCCAATGACTCTTCAAACTTGGGCGGCTCCTCCATGTCGTATTTACGCTGGAACGAACGTATCATCAGAGGATGATGTACGTCGAGCTGCACCTCAGAAACCCATTCGCAGTGCCAGTAGGACATGTTGTGCCACTTGATGAAATACTCGCGTATGCGTGTACCTCCTTGTTTGGCGCTCTTAGAGGTTGACGCCTCGCTGCTCCCACGACGCTGCACGGCCCAGCGCCAGGTGATGATCTTCTCTGCTTTGCCCACTAACGGAGGGCAACTACAGCGTGGACAGCGCCAATCACCATCTGGTATGGTATCCAATGGTGGATTCAAGCAGAAAGTGTGGTATGCCGAAGGGCAGGAGTCACAGCACAGCAACTCGCCACCATCTTTGCAAACGCGACAGAACTCTTGATGCTCATCGTCATCCTCTTCTTCTGCAGCACCACCGTCGGCTTCGCAGTGGGGACAAGACCATTTGCCCTCTGGTGGCTCGTCCAACTCCGGTTCCAAGCACACCAAATGATAAGCTCGAGGACAAGTGTCGCAAAGGATAATCTCACCGCCCTGTTGACAAACCTCGCAATAATCCTGATGTTCGTGTTCGCCATCCTCGCCTTCAGGAAAGTTCTTGGTTTTCTTCATCTTGTTCTTCTTTTTAAACTTGTTGCCAATCTTGGTCTTGGCCTTCTTACGCACAACCGGTGCACCATCCTCCTGAGCACCAGCACTGCCACCAGCTGCAGATGCTGCTGTTGTCTCTGATGTCTGCTTATCCTTTTCTTTCTCGTCGGCGCTTTCATCGGATTTTTGCAGCATACGTTCAAATTCCAAATCAGAATCACGTTCCGAAGCTCCACTTGCATCAGGCTCCTCATCTGAGCTGTCGCGCTTGCGTTTTCCGAACTTAATCTTCAATGTGGGCACCTTGCCCGATGGACGACGTCCCTTCTTGTTGCTACTACGTCCGCTGCGTTTGCGACGTGGCTTTTTCTCCTCCTCTTCTTCCTCTTCGTCTTCCTCCTCCTCATACATGTCATCGGGCTTCTCGTTGCGTGACGAGCGTGATGAACGAGGCTCATCTCCCTCGGCGGCGCCAGCTGATCCCGACGCACTTTGCGCCTGCCCACCTTGCTGTTGCTGCTCCTGCTGAATGTGAGGATTACTCTCGCAGAATTCACGCCATTTGGCAGCCACAAGCATCATTAGTTTGGGTGCAGCAATTTTCGGATTCTCCTTCTGCAATATCGGGCGCACATGCTGCATGAAGGCCTTGTATGTGGTCAGGCTCTGTAGTTCCTCCTCACTGTATTCAATCTCTACATCGCAGACACTAAATGCCGAGCACACATCCTCCACAGAAGGCATGCCTACAGATTAAAAAAATGGAATTATTAGATTACTGGGTTAGATTAGATAAGGCCCTGGCACTTACCTGAGGAAGAAGATTCCTTTTCTTTTTGTGCCTGTTTCTCCTCTTTGCGCTTGCGTCCACGTTTGGATGAGGTGCTGGGATACTCCACCTCCTCGTCGTGCTGCACAAAATCGCTATCTTCCTCGCTTTCATTCTTCTTGCGCTTCTTCTTTTTACGTCCCTTTTCCTCGCCCTTCTTGGTCTTACGCTTTTTGCCCTTCTTTTTCTTGCGATTATCTTCTGGATCGTAGTCATCATCCTCATCATTCTGCTGTATTAAATGATAAAATAAAATTAATTAGAAATCACAAATATACCCTGTAAATTCCAGATCTACTCACGTTGGGCTTCAATGGTGCATCGGAATCGTTGGAAAGCTCTGCAGCTTGTACATTTTCCTCGACTGCCTCTTCCTCTTCTATAATTTTCAAAATGTTTAAACAATTAGTTTTTGTATCTTTAAGAATATTCGCATGTGTAAGTATACACAATGCACACAATACCGTGGTCTATGTTCAAGCGAAAATATCTCAATTCTCAATTTATAAAGTTTAAAAAACAATCTGAAATTAATAATCAATAAATACCAAATACATTAAATAGGCAAATTTGTGTTTTTTCGATTCAATATTTTATTTGACTCTATTTTTCTTTGCTTTTTTTTGTTAAGTTTTTTTGTTGTTGTCTGTTTTCTTTTTTTGTTGTTTTGTTTGTCGCCTTAATAATTACTAGTATATAACAATATCTCATTTTTTTTAAGATTTTTAATTCTGCTGGTCTTGTCAGCGATTTTGCTCTTAAACTTACAATAATAATAATAATTATAATAATAATAATAATTTTCTCATGTCTCTTGATCTGGTTTTTACTCTTTTTCTCCTTGCGGCTTACACAATCAAGTTTTTGTTGTTGTTGTTGTTGCTGGTGTTTATGATTAAAAAGTTTCCTTTTTGAAATTGCAGATTAGTTGATGTTGTTTATTTCTGTGGTTGAGTGTGAGTTTCTTTTTTGTATGTGGTGTGAAGGCGTGGCAATTATGTATATAAAACTAGTAACTTCATCGCAATTATCTTTTTGTTTTTTTTTTTATGTTTTACTTATCAAATGTCATTGTTGTATATAGGTATATATGTATATATATATATATAGTTTTTGTTGTATATAAATTGTATATATCATTTGTTGTTATTTGTAATTGCTACTCAAATCGATTTTAAACGCTTGATTTTTGCAACTTGATCTCATCGTTTCATTTGATTTTCCCTTTTCATTTCGTTTGCTTTGTTTTCTTTGTATTGTTTCATCTACTTAAATATGGTATATAAAAAATATTGCAACGAAATAGCTAACAAAAAAATTTGTTGGTTGTTTCCGCACTTTATATCTTCTTGTTACTATCTCTCCTCTTTCATGCAATTCTTTTCAATTTCATTTTGTTTTTGTTTTATTTTTTGTTTCTTTTTTGTTTAACTTTTTGGACACTAGAGTTTCAGCAAATTATTTTATAACTTATCAAGCAAAATATATTTTACTTGGGCAATTTGTATGTTGTTCTTTTTGTACATACAAAGTATTTAAGGAAGCGTCAGTAAAGTGCCTAAAGTTGCTCTAAAACTAAAAGCAAACAGCTTTTTCAGAGGCCGCATAGCTTTTTTTTACAACCGCACGTGTATGTCTCATTTACTAAGTATTTTCCTTCTCTATTTTGTTTTTGAGCAAAAATTTGTCTAAACAGCATAAACCGAAAATAAATTAAATATTTGTTAGCGTTAAGATGTTTGTTGAGGGGCTTATAAGAGGAAGATTGAAAACAATTAAAACGCAAAACATTAAATTACAATCAAATATCCCATGTATATATGTATATTTATATATTTAGTGAAAGATCGTTTCGAAACTCACAAATATATAAGTATGTGCATAAGCTATTATAACAAAAAATTAACTAGTTATACACAAAAAGAAATTACAAATTATTTCAATTTTTTCTACACAATAAAAAAATTAACAAGCCGTTTAAAAGTTCAGTCTATTGTTAAAGAGGCACGCCCGCATGCAACACCACCAGAAAATGAATATTTTATGTGAGTGTGAGTTTCTTTTTTTGCTGCAAGATTTTTTAAGTTCTACTACCAATTGCTGCACTTGCAGCGAAAAACAGCAAAAACAAATATCTCTTAGCACACTGTACGCACAGGGAAACATTTTGTTCTTGTTGTTTTGTAAGTTACAATTACATTTTGAAGAAGTACTTGATAGTGCTTTGGATGGGGGGGATGGGGGGACGTAGGAAATTATATACTCATGTATTTTTTATGTACATTGGGTGAAGTATATAGATATGAATAATCAAAAACACATGTATATGATTGTGTGTGCTCATCATCATTTAAAATCAGAAACAATTTGATAAGAAAATATGTCTAGTTTGATTTTAAAACGAAGAAAACATACGCTCTATATGTATATATATAAATGTATGTATTTAAAAAACGTCGCTTGACAATAATATGTATTATTATTACACACAAAACGGAAACAAAAAAAAAAAAAAAAAAAAAAATTAAACTTCACAGTTTTCAATTATTTTTTGCCTCTACAATAAATGATATTCTGTTTGTTTTGCTTGTTATATCTGTTTCGGCATGTGTTGTTGTTGTTTTTGTGGTTGCTGTGTTTATGTTTAAAAAATATGCGTGTTTCTTCATTTTGCTTTATATACCAAGTTTTGCATAAAGTTTTTTTTTGTTTTTCTTCTTTTAAATTTTTGTTAACATAATTTCAACATTTTTTTTTTGTATTTATTTAAGTGTGGGTGTTTTTAGTACAATTTTCTTTTAGAACGCTTTGTTGGTGTTTTTTTTTTTTCTTTGTTTGTTTTGTTTACTACAAATAGGTGTGAAATATATATATTCATATATAGTATATATTATGTATAATAGTTTCTTTTTTATGCCTTTTTACATTGTTTGCAGCAGCTGCAACTATGGCAGCTGCTTGCTTGGGTTTCATGCTTCTTCTTCTTGTTGCTGTTGTTGGTGTTGTCGTTGTTATCAAAGTAGCTTGGTAATTATTGGTATTTGCATCGACCTAGTAGCGTGCATCATCATCAGTATTGGAGTTGGAGTCATCACCATCCTCTTCATCATCATCATCATCGTCATCATCGTTGGAATCTGAACTACCGGAACTATCATCCGAATCGCTATCATTGTTCCCGTTGTGGTTGTTGCTACTGCTGCTGATGTTGTTGTTGTTGTTGTATTGATGCTGAAGTTCTTCCTGCTGCTGATGTTGCTGATGTATCGTCTCGACAGCATGATGTTGTTGATGATGTTGCAAGTTACTGCTGCTGCTGGTGCTGTGTCTGCTGCTCTCAGCCAAACGAGCAGCTGCTGCTGCCGCTGCTTGAGCCTCAGCTACTGCTGCTGCCGCTGATGTTGCCTCAGTTGTTGCCTGCGGAGCTTGTGTCCCCCCGCTTATTAAAGTCTTATCGTAGTCCATAACCAGCTGCTTGATATGCGCTAATTTGGCATGCAGGTAATCAAACCTGCACTTGTTCTCGTGGGTCTTCTGATCGCTGTTAATCCGTTCATATTCGCTGACAATTTGCCGCTTGATTTGATCGTAATCCCCGCCACCACGCTGCTGGGCATGATCCAGACGCTTGGACAGATCCTGGAAACGTATGCGCACGCCCTCCACGCTAGTCAACAGCTTGCGGTACTCAACGTAATCGCTCTCGAATTCAGTCTTATAGCGTCTACGCACCTCCAGCGTGAGTATGGGCGCATATTGGCTGAAGTCGTAGCGCGGTGCATCATTTGCATCCGCTTCCGCGGTAGCAGCTGCATACGCATGTGCCGCTGCCGCCAATTGCTGTGTGGGTGATGGATGCTTGGCGGTAGTGTTGCCGCCTCCCGATTGGTTTCTGCCCGACGAAGAAGATGATGATAATGTTTTTGTCGCATCGCGATTATGATGTTGATTATTATTATTATTATTATGTAGCTGCTGCTGCTGCTGCTGATGTTTCTGATGATGCTGCTGCTGCGGCTGCATTGGCGCTTGCAACTGTTGCTGCTGCTGATGTTGCTGATAGCCACTGTTGCTGCTGCTGCTACTGCTGCTGTTTCGCTGTCGCTGGCCATTGCTGCTGCTGCTGCCCTCACTCGTTCGCTTCTTGCTGTTGGAAGCTGCGTGCGTGTTGTTGTTGTAAGAATTGTACTCATCGTGCGCGTTGTTGTTGTTGTTGTTGCTGCTGTTGCCATTGCTACTGGTGCTGCTGGTGCGTTGTTGTTGCTGATATTGTTGTTGTTGCTGCTTTTGTTTCTGTTGTTGCTGCTGCTGCTGCTGCTGAGGCGGCGACGTCGCTGCTGGCGCCGATTGACGCACAAAGCTGGAAGCCAACTTTGGCGGCGTTGTTGATGACTTTCGGCTGTTGCCTGCAGCCGACTGGCGACCATTGCGCTCCTGTTGAGTCTCATAACCACTGGAACTGCTTGAATTGCTGCCAGTCGAGTTGCGTTTATCAGCCGAGCTACTGCCTCCTCCGCTACTCTGTTTCGACGAGGATGAACTGCTGCCACGTCGACTATTGCTGCTGCTGCTGCGTTGCTGTTGTTGTTGTTGCTCTGCTGCCGCTGCCATACTCCTAAACTCATCAATGTTGTCCAGCACATTATAGCTCAAGTCGCTGCTGCTCTGCTCATCCAATTGGGGCTGCTGTCGCTGTGGCGGCGTGTAGGCCGCAGCAGAGCTGCTGCCCGTGCGACTACGATACGAAGATGTTGGTACCGACGATGCGTTATTGGTCGCAGAGGATGATGTACCACCAAATGGACCACTTTGCTCCCTTGTGTAATGACTGATGCGCATCTTCTTGGTCTTTCCAGTGCTAAACATTTCATCATTATACTCGATGCTGCTCCGCTTGAGACTGTTGTTCCCGCTGTTGCCATGATTACCGCCGCCACCCATCATCGATTGCTGTCCTCCTCCTCCAATGCTGGGTCCCATCAGTGACATCAATGGCGGCGGACTACCCGTATGGGTGGATGTTGGACTTTGGCCCGAGGTTGAGCTACCCGCATCGGAACTCATGGGCGGCGTCAGATTCTGTGGCTTACGGCGCTTCAATTGCTGCAGCTCCTGTTCGCTAAAGAATGGCCAATTCTCATCGACATCGTTCCACATCTGGTGGCGCAAGTTATACGTATTGTGTGGCATAGAGCTTATGTCCCTGAGTATATTACATATTAACTTGACCTCCCGATCCTTAATGCCTTCGTTCTTCAGCCTTGCAAATAGTTCGGGTTTCTTGAACGGTTTCAACGCAAGCAAATGTATCAAACGTTCTCGAATACTTCGTCTTGAAACTTCGGACATTTTGTTATTGCCATTACCACCACCACCACCTCCTCCTCCGCCTCCGCTGCTGATGCTGCCGCCGCCACCTCCTCCAGATTTGGCATTGCCATTGCGAGAATTACTGTTGCTACTGCCGTTGAGCATTTTATTATTGCGTCCGCCATTCAAGCTGTTGCTACTATTAAAGGATCCTGCTGGAGCACCGATGCCGCCACCAGCTGTTCCACCAATTAATGTTCCTCCTGTTGTGCTTTCTCTCGGCGAGCTGCCGCTTAGGGCATAACCCTGCGAGATACCATTGGCAAAGGTATTGGCCAGGGTGGCAGCCGCACTGCTGCGACCGCCATTGACTACTGTCCCGCTGGCTCCCAATGTATTCGGATTCGGATTGGGATTGGGCGAGCGTGAGGCAATTGCTGCTACTGCGGCTGCGGATGATGTCAGACCATTAAATGGTGATGAACCTAACTTACGACTATTGTTACTGTTAAAACTATTGCTGCTGCTACTGCTGTTGTTGTTGTTACTGTTGTTGCTGTTGTTGTTGTTCCCACTGTGATGTGATGATGCCGACAACGTGGCCGGCTTCTTCACCTTACGCCCAATATCCGATTGATTTGGCTTGATCTCACGTATACATTTGCTCTTCTCCGTCTCCTCAGCTCTGGCCATTTTAGAGCGTGTGGTATCGTAGACATCATCGTTGGCATGGATTCGCATTCTGCGCGCCAATGCTCCGAGTACATCGAGTTCCTGATGCTGCTGCTGTATGCATTCCAATGTGCCCTCCAGAAAGTCAATGGTGAAGCCAAATTCACGTCCGCTCGCCATGCCCCCATTATTACCGTTATTAGATGAATTATTGTTATCGCTGCTGCTGCTGGGGAGCGGGAAGTGTATGACGCCAGTGTTGCCATTGCATTGAATTTTGGCACATTGGCCGGGCGCCAAACGTTTGGCATGCTCGTTTCTTTGATATTCTTCGATGGCACGGTACGCTGAATCGGTGAGCTTAAGGAATATATACTCCTTTGTATCATCGGTATAACGGTGGCTTTGTGACATACCATAATTGCCGGACGAGAACGAAACATTGGGCAGGCATTTTGTTGATGCAATCGAATTGCTCATAACGTGTTTGCCCCCCTTGCCAGAATTTCAATATGATGATGATCACAATGTTACACTTTTTTTCTCTTTTTGTATGATTTTATAAAATTCGAATATTGTGTAGTTCCTTCAAGTTTCGAATAGGGTTCCTCTTTTTTTTAGATTTTAGTTAGATGCAAAAACTTTGCTTAACAAATGGCTGAGAGAAATTTGATTTGATTTGATTTGGCTGGTTAGCCAGTGTTGGACAACAAATCAAATTAGTGTGGAAGAGCGCAGTGGAAGTAACTGTAACTGGAAGTTGTTGTAAATATCGTTGTTGTTGTTGCAGGATTGTTGTAATGGGATCTGTAGGCAAATGATCCGCTCCTGGTCAACTTGGTTGTTGGTGACGTAGTAGACACGCCTGCCTGGGCACAATGGGAATTGATTGATCTGCTTCTTGTTGTTGTCGTTGTAGCACTTGTTGTTGATGTTGTTTTATTATCTGTACAATTTAATAATGTTTTCTTTAGTATGTTGTAATCGTAAATAAAATTTACGTTGTTGCTAAGACGTGAACAGAGACGGCAAATGCATTAGGCTCTACACAGAAACACCTCACTCACACTCACACAACACATGAAAACGTATGCATGTGCAAGTATATATGTATGTATGTTTGTATGTATGTACGTTGATTTGTATGCGTATAAATACACACACACACACTGGGATGTCTTGAGAGTCTTAAGCTGAGCTGCAAACTTGCTACTGTTGTTGTTGTTGCGTTTTTCTTTCTTTTTCAATTTTTGGTTTCAAATGCAGGCACGATTACTACTAATACACACACACAGCCACGAGTTGTTAATGTTTTTGTTGTTGCTTGAGAATTTCACTTCCGTATAGGTATCATTTCTCTTTCTCTCTTTCTCTACTTTCAAAAAGTCTGGTTCATATTTGCACTCACACACGTTATTGCTGCTGCTCTCTGTGTGCTACTTGCAAATAACACAATTTCTTTTGTTAAATAATATGGTATGTATTTTAATTGGGTTAAGGTAGGCATGTATGCACTGTTGTTGTTGTTTTTGTTTCTGTTAGTATTTATCGTTGCCGTTTTTGTTATTGCTGCTGCTGCTTTTACATGTTTGTGCATGTGAGCGAATGACTGTTGTAACGTTTGCTCCGAGTTGAGTTGAAAGTGCGTCTCCTGCCCGCGCCAGGTGCTCAAATTTGTTCAATGTGTGTGTGTGTGTGTGCGCGTGTGTATGAATCGCTCAAAAGTCAGCCAGCGGCGGCCATAAGCAAAATCAAAGACAGCACACAGAGCGAGCGAACAATCAATGTTGTTCGCATACACTCACAAGCATATGTGTTGTGTATGTGTATGTACGTCGGACACACTCACTCACACCAATCTCAACTCACGTCGCTTGACTACTTATGGTGGTGTGCGCGCTCCCTGGTTTGTTGGCTCTACTCTCTCGCTCTTGATGATCGCAAAGTGCTAAAGCGAGACAACTGCTGTTTTGATTGGCTTCACTACTATTGTTGTTGCTTGATCTTTTTTCTTTTCGCTTTTTGCTAAAAATCATCTGTGTTTGTACGTTGATTTTTTTGTATACATATATTTTTTCTGCTTCTGCATATAATATTTTTTGTCCACTTCTATATTAGTTGCATATATGGTGTGTAAATGTGTGTGAATATATATCTTTTTCTTGGCACACACACACAATACACTCTCGCATTATCCGATACGAAATGTAGGCACAGAGTTCAAGCACTCGATTTATTGTTAATTTTTAATCCCTTTTAACCACTTTTTTTGTCATTGGCTATTGGTATGCGTGAGTACGTGTACACATGTGACCATGTGTGTGTGTAGTTTTCTACGTTTGTATTTTGGGTTTTTACGCCAACACTTTTACTCAAGACATTTTTGCTTTGGAATTTGCTGGGTTTATTTTAACACACATTGTTTCTTTTCTTTTTTTTTTTGTTGGCACTGGAATTCAATAATGTTTCAATGTTTCATATCACGTTGCGTTCTGTTTTTCTTTCTAATTTATTATTAAATTGCACTTTATTTCCTTTTCCACATGCAATGCTTAGCGCTCGCCTTGTCTGTGTGTGTCCAAGGTATCTTAATCAACGTACAAAAGGTATCTGCTAAATGAAATCGAAACGAGTTGCTTTCAAGTGGTTGCCCGTTGCCGTTGCCGTTGCTGCTGCTTTGCTTCTCTGTGCACTCGTTTATTATTACACCACTCACCGCCGCCCCGTGGACAATGCTAAGACAGCGACATCGACGAGTGTGACGGCGGAGCGACGGAGCAGATCAGCAGCAGCAGCAGCAGCAATCGTCGCGTACCTCTCTCACACATACACACGGACGACAGGCATTGGGTGCGCGCTCAATTTGTCGCTCTTTCGTTGTCGCTCTGCTCTACTCTTCTTTCATGCTCGCTCGTTTTGCTCTCTCAATCTTGAAAAGTAGCAGCAATAACCAACCAAACGTCTCGATGTTTCGTACGTGCCTTGTATCACTTGCTACTACTACTTGCTGTTGTTGTTGTAATGTAGTTATGGAAGTAAAGCGTAGAGCAAAAATGAAAACAAGTTTGCAATTTAATGTGCGCACTTGGCACTCTGCCGCTGGCCGTTGGCCATTCCGTTATTCGAATTTGTGGCTCTCTTTCCTACACAACTCACTCGCTCGCGAGCTCTCTCAGATTGCCTCTCTTTCTACCACTCTTACGAGAGAGCGTTACGATTCTGTTCAACAAAAACCACACAGCATTTGCTTATCTACATGGTGGTACAAACATACACACATACTTGCATACATACACTTTTTTTTTTTAACATTCGTGATTGTGTGTATCACTAAAAGCTTGGGCCTCGTTGCACGTCTTAGCAAAATATATATTAATTTTAGCTTACTTAGCTGTTGCTGCTTGAATATGTACGTGTGTGTAGTTATCTCACAATTGTTGGAAAAGCTACAGGCATGGAGGCACGCGTCACAATATGAAAACAAAATATATTTCTGTTTAACTCACAATATAAACAAAGCACAATAGTCTACTAAAAGAGAGTACTTACAAAATATGTATGTATTTACATATATGTGTGACAATAGTCAGCGACTTTTTATAGTTTAAATGTTGAAACAGCTGTTTTGGTCTGCCACCTGCGCTGTGTGTGTGTGTGTGTTTCTCTGTTGTTGCTGCTCTCTCCCACCACGTCACACACAGTAGTATAAGGCTGTTGCTACAGTTGTTGTTGTTGTTGTACTGTTTCTATATGGTCGTTCGGCACGCAGAAAACCTTTCACTGCCCCGCCAGCACAACAGGGAGAGAGAGAGGTAAAATCAGCTGTGCTGTATACACTGCTCTTTTTCGACCAACAGTGTTGAAAACTGTGAATATATCGGCTTTATCGGTCAATCGATTGCAAGCGTGTTGCCGTTGTCGTAGACGAAAAAGCTCTTCAAATTGGACGACTTAGTTGTTGTTGTTGTTGTTGATATTCTTGCTATTGATGGCGATTTGTCTATAAAATTGTGACCAATTATTTTGTAAATCACTTGTAAAGTTATATAAAAATGTATTTAACGTACTTAGTTGATTTACTGCAGGTAGTACTAATATAATTATTGCTGATGAGTTGATTTTGTAGGTGTTGCTGGTTGTTGCTTGTTAATATTTATGGCCGTGCTGCTCCTCTTGATTTCTGCTTCGTTGGATCTTAATTAAAATAACGCCTTTGTTTTATATATTACTCTACACTTTTTGGAAAGAATCAAATTAGTAAGTTCACTTATTTTCTTTTTGTTTTATTTTGTTTTCTGTTTTCCGATTCCTTCCGTCGTAGCGCGTTTGTTTGTAAGATTTATGCACTTGTATTTGTTTACGTTACGCGCACACGATCCTACGTTTTTGTTACGTTCCGTTCAGCTGTTTTATGTTTACGTTGAATACCATTACGTGACACATTTTCTCTTAAGGGCTCTCTCACTTGCGCTCTCTCAATCTGTCTCTCTTTTTATCAAAGAGAGCAAGATAAGAGCACACAATTTGAACAAACGTTTGTCATTTTTTCCGCAAGTTACCGTAGTTGTTGTTTTTGTTAATTGTGTTCACTTTTGACATTTTTGCATACAAAAATTTTCCGCTTTCAGGTAGATTTAGCGGTAAGAAAGATCTTTACCGATGCGTATGTATGTACATACATCCCAGTATACACTCTTAGATATGTATTTGTGTGTCTGTGTGTGTTTGTTAGCATTTTAATAGTGTGCTGGTTCGTTCGCGTCGTGCCTGGTTTTTTTTTTTTTGTCTATTTAACGGTTAGGTTCGTCTGCGGTGGGCTTATCTCTATTTGCCTTTCTGCTAGGAATTCTTGCCGCACCGTACCCACATGTTCGTAAACGAAACGATGTTTTCACATTCATTGGCATAGATAAATACATACATACTGTATGTATGTATGTATTTCGGTTAATAGTCAGTCAAGAGCACACCTGACAATCTCATGCGGACTTTTACAAGCAGGGGGCAGCAGGAAGCAAAAATCTGCCGGATAGGTCGCAGCTGCCAGATTGACGGCAGGCACAGGCACAGGCACAAAACAAAGTAATAAAATTCAGGAAAACTACGTATGTTTGTCTCTCTTTCGCATATAATATCAGACAGAGCGTGTGCACGCGCCTTGTCTAGTTGTTGTTGTAGTTTTGTAGTAGTCTAACAGGATGGGATTTATGGCAAATCGCAAAAACAAAAATAAAATAAATTTTAAACCTCGTAAAAACTCAGTTCACTCAGAGTCATACGAATTAAACACAAACACGCTCTCTCACAAAACGCACGAATAAAAGCTGTGTGAGCCAAGGTAACAACTTGAAGTTCATTTAAAATAAAAAAAATGTTGCCCCTGGTTTTGTGGCGTATGTGTGTGTGTGTTTATGAGTTTCAATAACAACAAATTTGCAGCCAACATTAAACAAATTTGCCGAAAAAGAAAGAGAGACAAAAGTAAAAAAAATCAAAAGAGCAGCAACAACAAAATTAATACAATTTCAAGTTTAAAGCGCGCAGCAAGACGTCGACGACGGTGACGACGACGTCGACAGAGCGGCAGCCATTTGTTAAAAACGTCGTTCCTCCGAACGCCGCTTAAATAGCATTGAGAGCCCAGGCAGGCCTGAGCGAAAGGCCAATGCACTGCGAGTGACGACAACGACACGAGACGTAATGTGTCTGTCCCTGTTTCCCCATGTACGCCTTTGTGTGAGTAGGACTCCACGCAGACAACAGCTGGACGCAGGCTTCAAGAACAAACAGGAGCAACAACCACCAAAAAAAAAAAAAAAAATATTTATATCATATACACACACATACAGTGTATGAGAAACCTACAAAAACGTGTGAACGTGGTGTGTGCAATGGAATGCTCGAGAAAAGGGCAGTAACGAAAAATCTCACACGCTTAAAAAATAGAATATACACGCACACAACTAGAGACACATTCACGCCAACGACAGGCAGTAGTGCAGCTGACAGCTGTGTAGAAAATTTTGCTTTGTGCTCTCTGCTTTGTTTCATCAACAAAAGCAACAGCAAAAATAACCATTGATAACAATATCAAATGAGCGCGCGTAGAGGTGCAAGAGAGAAAGACTTAAACCGATATTTCACACAAATCTGCCGGTGCGCGCAGCGTTGCCACCTTCGTAAAATCGATCGAAATTCAGTGGAATCGATAAACAAGCAACAGACCCACAATAAAAACAACAGCAAACAAACGCACTATTTAAAACACATTAACGAGTGTGTGCAAACACGAAACGGCTTCAACTTAAAGAAAAAACACACACACGGTGTTTATACATATTTATGCAAATTTTTTAGGGTTGTGTGTGCACTAAAATACGTGCAAAGCATTGAAAATGTATATTTTATACACGCGCCGATAGGCATTCAGTCGACAAAGGCTGCCCAACTATGAACAGATGTTCGAAAATATGTTAGGGCGTGAGGCGGTGGCGTCGTGTAGTAGTATTAGTAATGCGACATCAACAAAGTCGCTTTATACGTTATAGAGGGCGCTGTTGGGGAATGCAAGTTGCTCGCTCGCTGCTCTCTTTTCTGTCAGATAGAGAGAGAGAGAGCAGTTGATGTGTGTATATGTATTGTATGTGTTTGTCTGTGAAATGAATAATCAATTGTCGCGGCTGCGATAAATGGCAGCGCGACGCGGTTGCCTTCTCTCTCTCCTTTGTCGGTAATTGCCCACACGGGAATCCCAAAATGCCAGGCGAGCAAAGCATTTTGTGCATTTCCAATACTCAGAAGACTATACCAACAACAAGGCAGGCAGGCAGGCCAGCTCGATTTCCCGCAAACAATATATATTTATGTATATAAACAAATATACATACATATTATATGGCAATTTGATTTTCGTACGTACAACAAACTTTGCTAATTTTAGCTCACATAACATCAATAACAACGGCATTATTAGGAAAACAGTGACTCACGTCTCTGGTATCGCATAGTGTGAAAAAGGGTAATATTACAGGAGAAAGAGTATAAGGAAAGAATCATGTGGGTAAAGACGTTCAAACACGTTCAAAATTTTGCTTCAATCGAAATGAGTTTAGACACAAGATCTACAAGAAGATTTAAGTTCTCTCTCAAAATCAAACACAAAGCAAATACGCGTACATTGAACTGTGCTGTGTGGCCTGAACGCACTCGCGATTTGCCCTCACAGGCAACAAAACAAAATGAATAATAAAAAAAAAAAAAAAAAACCAATCAAATTATAAGCGTCACCTGGTAGATCTTGTCCCGAAAAACGCTCGCAAAATAATACACAAACAACAAAATATGTACATCGGGGATTTCACTGAACCCGCCCGGTCGAATAAACGAATAACGTTCAATGACCGATTTAAGCAACAACGCAATGGGGGGAGAATTGCATAATTTTTGCTTTGCTTTTCATGATTATCAACAAAATGTTCAGCGGAAATGCGCTTTTCCACACTCTCACTGTGTGTACCCTAACCAATCAAATAAAAAAAAAAAAACGGTGTAATCAAAATTAGAAAACATTGACCGTGAATAGGCAAAAACTTTTCTGATTAGATTAGAGAGGCGACTCTTATGCGTTGAGCTTTTTTTTACAGTCTTATCAACAAATAAAAAACCTCAAAAGTAACAGAATTAACAAATTGAGATCGTTGGTGTTTCAAAAGTTTCCTAGGTGTTTTTATTTTTTATTTGTACTATTTTTATTTATAAATTGGAGATGTTTCTATAGGGATTGGACAATTTAAGTTTTGATATAGTATCTATGCATATTTTCTAAATTCATTAGAATATGCATATGTATTTCCAACTGTCATTTTAATATTTATTATAAATAGAAACCTCACAAGTACCACGAATTAGAACAGAAGTTCCAGCAATACTTATCGATAACAGAAATTGTTTAACTCGACTCAAGTAGAAGTCTTGTATAAAGCGTTGTTACATAGCTCTACACGGTCTAGTTGGAAAGAGGGACACGTGCAAGATTACATTCTCCAAGTGTACACAAACACTACAAAAGTTGTTGTCTAAACAATTATTATAAAACCAATTTTTTTAATGGGGTGTCTTGTCTTGTTTTAATTTAAAAAATTGTATAATTATGCATTAAGCGCAGAATTGTGCTTGGTAATTTATTAATAATAAATGTTAAGTCCCCTAAGCGATAAAAAAGAAAAACATATTTTAGTTATTTTGCAAGCCCTTATAAATTTGTTATTTTATTTTAAAATAAATTAAAAAACAACAACTTCTCATCTACTGTGTTTTTATTTCGTAATGTTGGCAATCTATCGTATACGATTCGATGTTAGCTTCTGCTGCTTCATATATACGATCACACACACATACAGCAGGCGGCACGAATACATGTGAATGCTAATCAGCAGCAGCAGCAACAACACCCAAAAAAAATTAAAACCCGATTTAACAACAAACAAGCTAGAAGGCTCAAATCGTAATGAAGTCAAAGCTGTTTCAGCTGTTGTTGTTGAGAAATGAGTGCGAGCGAGTGAGAAGCGAAGCTTGTTTTTGGAAGCTTTGGAAGCTCGAAAAAAAACTTGTCTTCCCAGATTCAGTTGGATTATTTTGGTTTCTTATTGGAGCGCGAGAGACAAACTAAAACAGAAAGAGCAAAAAAAAAACAGCAACACAATGTTGGCAATTTCAAACTGGACTAAAAACGGACTCTCCGCATCAAACAGAAACCAAAACAGACGCAAGAAAATCGTGAAATGAGAGAAAGACAGACAGACAGAGCCGTTAACTGATCTGAACCACTAGAGGATAGGTGGGTTGTGGGGGGACAGACTGGTATTCCCCACCCTCTTATTCTCCGTTGTTGTCTCTTTCTTCTCTTTCGCACTCTTTTTAGCTTTGCTTTTGAATTTCTTATGCTGTTGCTGTCCGTATTTTTATTTAAAATGAATATACATACATACATACATACATATAAGCAGCAAACGATTTACGTTTTGTATTCGACATTATATTATGGCTATATCTTCAAAAAAATGACTGAAGGTCAGCCGAATTGAGCGGTACAATCAACTTTTTAAAAACATTTAATATTTGTTGCTTTTCTTGCTGTCCCAAATATGAATGCATTTTTTTTTAAATACATAAATATCAGATAAAAAGCTAGGGAGCCGGATTTGTAAACCACCTCAGCGTTTTCCGTTTATTAACTTGAAAAGAAAATTTCCATCTAATTTAACTGATTGGTTTGTTTTCCCCTTAATTTGTTAGGATTGTTAATTGAACTTCCGCAGAGCTCTTTGACTGACTCGACGGGGGGTTTTTTTTTTCTAGTATGCCATGTGCCAATTCCTAATCTGGCTGTATGTATGTCAGAGAGCTTGTATATGTCTCTGTTTGTTTAAGCTTTAAAAGTAGAACGTAAGAGCGCCAGCCCTCACCTTCGTATTGTTTGTTTCCGGTATCTTTTGTCTTTTATTTAAATGAAAATGGCAAAAATGTTTACAAAGAGGGGAGAGACAATATAAAAGTTTTAAACTGTGTGGAAAATTTTGTCTTTGTCTTTCTGTTCTTTTCTGCACTCAATCAGAATTGCTCTAGAATTCTATAGAAATATGTCATTATTAATTTTTCTAGGAATTATAAAACACATATATCATATTTGGATAAAAAGTCACTAAGGCATCATGACGATTAATGACTAATGCCAACCACAACTGAAGAAACACTTTCAATGTTATTGAACTTAAAAAAACAATGATAAATGCAGTTCTAGAGGTTCCACGCGACCACCAAGCTTTGTTTGTCGAGTACACTAGTTCATTTTGAAGCAAAAAAAAAAAAAACCCAAGCAAATAAAAAATACTCGCCTCAACCTACAACAACAAGAGCGCGCAACCAATGAGAAACCTCGGTATGCAAGTGGAAAAAAAAGATACGAAAATTATATAAACATCATAGGCAGTCGGTAAATATGACTAAACCAACCGCAAAGCAGCTACAACAAAGCCACGGCAGCGGCACCACCAGCAGCAGCAACTACAGAAACAACAACAACAAAGATATGTAACAAGTCGGGTGGCAACTGAAAAACGAGGGCCCAGCAAATACAAAAAATATAACAACAACACACACACAACAGTGCAGCTCTTGTGGCAGTTGTCAGTCTGTTTCTTTTTTATTTTTCTCTCATGGTAATTTTAATGTCGGTTTTATTTTCTGGTTTCTCTAGTAAGAAACTATGCCAAAGTTAACGACAGATTACAATAATCAAAATATATGCACAGATATTGCCAACACAATTACACAAAATGTCACAATTATGCACTTAGTTGGCAACGCGCCGCATCACATTCGCTGACAATTTACAATACTGTGCTAATTAATCAATTAATTGCTCTGTATATCGTGTATATTTCTATCGATAACTTCATATCTGTTAGAGTATGTTTTTTTAAATGCATACATATGTAGTTGTTCGTTGTATTGGGATTTGACACACCCACAAGAGCAAAATAAGTTACCTTCCTTTTTGTATAAAACTATTTTGGGCAGCAACTGAACCAAAAATTGTATTTTGTACATGTATAAACATGCACAAACACACGGAATCCGATAACAATTACAAAACTATTGAACCAATTAAGTAAAGGTCTATTAAAAAGCAAAAAAAAAAAAACACTATTCATGTTTTTCTAGCGACAAATACAATACAATTCCGCCTGCACGAGTATGCGGGCATTTCTACATGTACATACATGCATACATACATATGTATACATAAGAGAGAGGGAGAGTAACGCTTTTGACGTACCCTCACGTTGATACTCATGTATGAATGTATTTGTGTAGGTGAGCGCTTGCAAAACCACTATGGCGACAAAAATAGGCAGGCGGCGGCAGACAGGCCCACGGGATCGAGATAGTCGCAATATACTCATGTACATACATACATACATATATTATACGACGTATAGTTGTTGTTCATACTACAAGCAAATTAAGTTTTTTTTTTCAGTTGGGTTATTATTATTATACTCTCGTGCACTCTCAGTGCGTAAACATTCCCATATGCAAATTTTAATGACCTTCACTTTCACCTCTTTTTTTTTTACATTAAGGACTGAGGCCAGTGGAAACTGAGAACAACAATTAAATCACTTGTACATTTTGATTACTAATACCGTTTTCGGGAGAGACTTGCTTTTTGGCCAATGTTTACACATCTTTTTATCGGTAAAGATACATTGTGTGTGTATGTGAATGTAAATGTGGGCGCTGCAATACACAAACCATTTCGAAAATTCAATTGAAACCTTTGTCACAATATGCCTGAGTAAATTGTGGGCGAGTGTGTGCATATTATGTATGTATGTATGTACATCATGGATGGAGTACAACAATAAAACAGAAGCACAGTACAGCTACACATTGTTACATTCGTTTCCACATAAATATGCACATACACATGTGTCTGTCCACATGCATACATACATATGTATAATGAGAAGCGATACGGCCTTCTCTACTCGTGATCGGGCAACAACACAATTACAGTAAATAGGTGAAAAAGACAACAGCGAGCAGTTGCACAAATATAAAAAGCAACCACAAAGCAGAGACAAATTACAAACATGCATACCGTATGTATGTATGTATGTATATTTAAATATAAATGTACATATATTCACGCACACACAAGGTATTACGGTAATCAATGTCAAACGCTGCCGATTTCATTCGCATGCACAACAAGCAACAACAATATCCGACTCCGGCTGTCTGTCTGACTGTCTCGTTGTGTTTTTCAGTACTTGTTCGGTACAAAAGCAATTTAAGAGCAATATCAACTGACACACACACACACATATATATATGAACACATTCACATACAAACACACATAGCAACACACCAATTCGTATTTATGCCAAACTGAGAAAAGCCCCCTATAACAAAAACGATGAGAGAACTGCTCTCTGAACTACATACATATGTATGTATAGGTTATGTGTCTGCATGATTTTGTAGCAGAGAGAGCTGATGGACTGTTTAACAGGAATTAAAAAGAAATAAAGCGACAAAAAGAATAAAAAGTGACAGAAAACTGATCCAATTAAGTTTTTGAAGTTCAACAAAACATTTTAGTTGGCCATTTTATTTGAGGGGTAAGCACAGTGTGTAGAGAAATGTACTTGAAGCATTAAAACAACATGGACTTGGAAAAAATGCCACTTGTTGTTGGTTGCTTTTTATTTTGGCTTAATTAAATGCAATACGTGCGAGTGTGACAGCAACAGCGTGCAAGACTATCATCAATGATTTGCCGCTTACTCTTACGCATACCTAAGCGAAGCAGCGCAAGATCAACACACACACACACACACACCAAGAGACGCAGGCAGGCACAATACTTTCACTTCTTGTATTGAATTTTTTCGGCTGGGGCGCCACAATTGTTGTTTTTGTTGTCGCTTTTATATCTTTTGAACAGATTTATGCAAGTTTCTGTGTTTGTATGTTTCACATGCATGTTCATGCCGCCTATGTGTGTGTGTGTATCGTTGTGGGGGCCCTCAGCAACAGCAAGCGAAAACACAAATTATAGAAAATCAGTGTGACCACACACAACTGACGAAGGTAGGCAAGAAAGAAAGAAAAAAGTGTACTGGTTATGTTGTCGAGATATTCACGAATAATAAAGAGAAGATATTGATAAATGTATTTTAAATTTGTCCACTCTTTTATTCTGACAGTACAAAAGCACATCCATATATTCAAGAGACTTTAAAAACAAAAAGACTGAACATCTTTTAGATTTTTTAATAAATGTATGTGTAAACACTTTTAGCAGAAAGCTTGCTGGACAGCTTCGGCTCTGGCCGTTTGACCTCAAACGTGATGATCATGTGGTTTTGATAGAGTATGAACGCAGTAAAATATACAAGAGAAGCATAAATAAAATCTAGTAATATCCGACAACATAATAGCAACTTATCTTGCTAATTGCACAAAACGCAGCGAGCACTTTTATCTGCGAAAGCACAAAGTACGCAAGCCACAACCACAAATACATACACACACACACATACCGTACATGCGACAAAGCACTTTGCACCTGACAAATGGAGTATCAGTTTACTCTGGAAAACGCCCCACCCCCTCCTCTCTCGCACTTCCCATTTTCAGCGCTCTCTCGCTGTCTCTCTTTCAATATTGCACATTTTTACAAACATTCTTAATAATATCAGGCATAAGCAACGAGAGAGAGAGTGCAGTCATTGGATGACGCTCTAGCCTCGCTCTGCGTCTCTCTTTTGCGCGATGACGTCGCATCGCCTCAGCTGTCACTTTTGAGTATTTTTTTTTATAAATAAGTAACAACGCACAACGATGTTAACCTATTTGTAAATATTAAGCTGTTAAATTACTTTATATTTATACCACATGTTATAAATATAGAAAACATTTACAAAATATGCCTAAAAGTTGCCAGAATACTTTCTTTCGATAAAGAAAATTAAACTAGGCTGATCAACTGAGAATTCGTTATAAATGAAAAAGAGACAACAAAAATGATAAGATATGGTTTATCGAATGCATAAGCAAATTTTAACAATTGCTTCTAGGAAACGACAAGCAAACGGGCACGTTTTTCTTTTTAATTGTTTTTGACAGGTTTTAAATCGGACCTATTATTGACCTTCCCACTCTGCAAACTCATGCAAATAAAAATGACAGCTGTTATTTGCTACATTTTGCTGTAAACGAAGTGCGACACAAGAAAATTATGCTGAGCAAATACTTATGCTGACGTCAAAGAGTTATTTGAGTAAGAGAAGTGTGGTGTTACATCGATTTGCAACGGGTTCTCGATAGGCGTGTGCCATTTTATCGATAGCAAACAAAAACAACAACCGAGTGACGTGCACGCCGCAGTAGTTCACGTGTTAAATTTAGACTCTGAAAACAGCTGCCCGCCCACACGTTCGATTTCTAGGATAACTTATACACATACACACACACACACACACCGTGTCAGATGCACGCCCCCATGCAATGCAACAGCGTCGATAGAAAACCTTAAAAAATATCGTACAGGGACGCCGCCACGCCGTACATAAGAGAAGACGAATACCATATTAAAAAGCTAGCAGGCAGTTATCATATATTCTGTTTGAGGGTTGTACATATGTATAGGTATATGTATATTTATGTTACGTGAGCCGGTATTGTTGTTCTGTTCAGTCGTTCTGCTTTCCACATTCCGGCAAATTCTTCTTGCCACCACCCTTTGTTGCTTACTTTTGTGAGTAGTTGCAGTTATTTAAAGTTGATATTCATTTTGTAATCATATGCACACCACACACATACACAAAGCTTAATTGCTGTTGATTTATACTTGTGCTTGTATTTGTTGTTGGAAGTAAAATTATTTATAAATTAATTGAAATCGCGTAAATAACGTTGGCAGGCAGGGGCGACATAAACAGCGGCTGATTTTCGTCAGCGACACGACGACGACGACGACAGCGACAATAACAACAACAACGACGACGACGAGTGCGGTTGACTGACGGTTTTGGTGGTTGAGCGCGAGAGAGAAAGATAGAGAGACGACGACGGGCTGGCGACGAGGACGAGAGCTGCTGCTGCTGGAGCGCGCGCGTGCATAACTCGCACGTATACATAAACACATTTACGTACATATACATTCATCCATACAAACGCAAGCTCCCTCTTAAGGTGCGAGAGAGCGGAGGGGAGCGCTTCGCTCTGCTCGACGAACAAACGAGTCAACTTACACAAGCAAGCAGACGTAAATATGTATTGATGTATGTATTAAGTATAAGTACATATGTATATGCATGGGTTAAACACAATACAAGGCGGTGTTAATGATATTGAACATCGACTGCAAATGTAAATGGTGGCAGCAGCAGCAGCAACTGTCTTTACTACAGTTAGACGACGGATAGCAAATGACAATCCGCCCGAGACGCACTAACGCACACACATTGATGCAGAATTGGAGAAATCAATTAAATAAATAAGTACGACGCGGCGTTACGGATAGAAGGAAGCGGAAAACAGTGTAAAACTTCACAATATTTTCAATATTGCACATATTTTATTCGTTTCTTTTTGCATATGCTTTCAAATACATACATACACATGCACATGTGTATGTAAGTATGTGTTATTTTGAACTATTTCTTTTTTCTTACACAATTTTTTTTTTTTGTTTGATATTTTAAAATAGTTTGCACGCACTTTATTTTACACTTAATTGAGCTCTTGTTGTTGATTTAATAATGCACTTATTCCCCTTAAGTATATTTTCTAAAATTTACAAATGTAATTTTAACAAAAAATTTTCTTAGTCAAAGTCAGAAATCACGTCATGGCTGCCACGTCCAAGCAACAATGAATCGTAAAATTTCCAAAGCAGCCCACTTCACGCGGCGTTATCGTCGGTTGCGGTTGCGAGTGCGTTTGGGAGTTGAGAGAGAGTGAGCGAGTAGCTGACAGCGCGCAAGTCACAAATTTGCAGTGTGTACACACTGGTTTTGGCAAAAATGTTATTCAAACATAGCAAATAACGTGTGTTAGAGTAAGCAAATCATAGTGTTCATAAAACAAGTATATTTGCACTTCATTGCTATTGACATTATTTAGCGTTAAATTATTTCAGAAAATTATTCAAGTTTCCTTATCCCCATGGTTTGTTTAAATTAATTGTTGAAATTAAAATATACAATTCATTTTGTTTGTAGAAACTAACAAAATTATGGTTTTTTTGCAGGAACATAATCGAAATTATTTCACACACATGAATATATAAAATTGCTTAGTTCCGTCTTTCTTGCGCGCCATTATTTCAAATAGAAAATAAGACCAAAACAAGCACGTGAAACATATGTTCCCTATCAGAAACACATTTAAAGTGCAAGCGAGACAGTTATATATCATATTGCTGCTGTATTTGCGAAACACAGCAAAGGAAATGTGATAATAAATTTGTGTAGAATGAAGAAAACACAAATGTCAAGAAAATCGCGCGTCAATAAAATAATTTCACAAAATGTTGCAATTTATAAAATTGATTAACATTATTATATTTAGCTTATTTACTACAATTGGTATATGGTCACAACAAAACAGAAGAAAACAATAATAATAGCCTACGCTCACAATAGCGCGGTAGCGGCAACGAGACGTCGGCGGCGGCCGCTGACGCCTGCTGCTTACTCGCTTGAACATGACCACGGCTCGGATTCTGCCGAAAAATTTTCAGCAGAACAAAATGCAAATAAAAACGTTGTACTCACCTTGAAAGTTATCGTCATTCTCTTCTTCGGATGCCATGCTTGCAATTGAATGCAAATTTTCACCGTTTTATGCACAATAAAAGCGTCTAATCTTCACAACAATAATTAAGTAAAAATACACACAGACACGACGAGAAAAAATAGACGAAACGCTACCAACTAGAGGTGGGACTTTATCGATTAAAAACAATCAGGAACGATATCTGTCATAAAATGGATTGCAAAATTGACGAAATGAGTGAACAACATAAAAGTAATTCTGTCCTTAATCATATAATTTTTTATGAATTAATTTGAGCGTACAACTAAGACTGTCAAAAGAGACGAGAGATTGCTTTGTTAGTCTTAGGCTGATTAATATGTACTACATATGATTTATGAATGAACATATAATGAATATTATTTGGTTAATTTTATTGTAGAATCTGCAATATGTTTTCCCTTGTTATTGTTTTGCGGTGAACTGTTTATATGCATGCTTAAGGCAACAAAATTGTTATCGATATTTGATCGGCAATACAACTATCGCCTAATAATCGTAAGCCCAGGCTAGTTGTTTTGGCGGGTACAATAAATATGGCGGTTTTCAACGAGTGAAAATTATCGATTATAAAAAATAATGGAGCCAATTGTGTTAAGCGTTGTGTTTGACTTGTATTTTCATTGTAAGCGATTAAATTATTTAATTTTTAGTGAGTAGTATAATTAAATTTGATACAAAGGTACAAAAAGTTCTCCGCATAATCGATTACTAATTTTTAGAAACTGTAGGCAACTCTGCATGTCAATGTGAACGAATGTGAAACACCCTGTTCTTTTTACCCATTAAATTTTCACGTAAACGTTTTCCAGATAAACAATTACAAAATAAATATAAAAACATTAGCGGATTAAGCGGAATGTGCATAGTTCTTGGTAAATAACATTATCGTTTTTAGCCAGATCAATTTAATTGCGAATATTATGTCGTCCATTATAACGCGCAAGGATGCCGAAAGCGCCGACGCCGACGAGCAGAAATCTAAGTCAGCCCAATCGGCCAACAAACGATCTGCGGCTGGTGGCTACGAAGTTGGCAGTGATGCCGCACCCAAGAAGTCACGCTTTGATGTCAAGGAAAAGAATGGTGGTGTTGTGCCACCACCCGCCGCTGTCGATGCTGCCATGGCATCATCGCTGAGCTCAACACAAATCAAACTAATGATGGCCCATGCTCAGCGGGAGATTGAGGAGCGCAAGCGTGCGCTAAGCAATCTTCGTGATAAAGATCCCTTGCTGGCGTCTGTACCACAAATAGGTATGCCCGTAGCGCTGGCTACTCAAGCGTTAGCCAAGAAACCAACTCCGGAGGATGCGGACAAAGCCAAGAAGATAGCCGAACTGCAGGCACAAATCCGTGCGAAACTTACGGGTAACCTGGCCAATATAATTCAACAACAACCCACAGCCGTAGCTGCAGCCGCGGCTGCAGCTGCTCAACAACAACAGGAACGACCCAAACCACTCATACTCGACGAGGAGGGACGCACCGTGGACAAGAGTGGACGAGCCATCAATATACCCACAGTGACCCCAACTCTAAAGGCGAACATTCGCGCCAAGAAGCGTGAGGTGTTCCAACGTCAAACCACTGGCAACGAAGGAGGGACCGGCGCTAGCGGCACCTCCTCGGGCACGTCCCACGATGATGCTGTCAAGTTTTTCGATGATCGTATTGCTCTGAAGCCAACGGTGCGCAATAAACGCACCTTGCGCTTCCATGAACCCGGCAAATTCCAACAGCTGGCGGAGCGAATGCGTATGAAGAGTCAGCTGGAGAGGCTGCAAAATGAGATATCCCAAATAGCACGTAAAACAGGTATATCCTCGGCAACGAAGTTGGCTCTAATTGCACCAAAACAGGACATGCCCGATGATGTGCCCGCCATGGAATGGTGGGATTCAGTCATACTTAGCCAGGATTTGCAGACTATGGACGAGGAAAGCGGCTTGATCAGTATAAGGAAAACGGCCATCAGTAATCTCATTGAGCATCCCACCCAAATGAAGCCGCCAAGTGAGTATAAACCAAGACTGAATGATAAAAAGTATATAGAATTGTGCTTTCATATTATCTGCCTTGGCAAATTTTAGATGAACCTCTGAAGCCTGTCTACCTACCCGTATTCCTGACCAAAAAGGAACGGAAAAAGCTGCGCCGCCAGAATCGTCGTGAAGCGTGGAAAGAAGAGCAGGAGAAAATTCGCTTGGGCCTAACGGCACCGCCAGAGCCGAAGCTGCGCATATCCAATCTGATGCGAGTACTGGGCACAGATGCTGTGCAGGATCCCACCAAGATAGAAGCGCATGTGCGTGAGCAAATGGCGAAGCGCCAGAAAGCGCACGAAGATGCCAACAATGCCCGAAAACTGACCAGCGAACAGAAGAGCGAGAAGAAGCAGCGCAAACTAAAAGAGGATACCAGCTGTGGGGTGCATGTCAGTGTCTATCGCATCCGTGATCTGCAGGATAATCAGAGCAAGAAGTTCAAGGTGGAGACGAATGCCAAACAGCTGCAGATGACAGGAAGCGTGGCGCTCTTCCGAGATTGTTGTGTTGTCGTCGTCGAGGGCGGACCTAAACAACAGAAGAAATATCGCCGCTTGATGTTGCATCGCATCAAATGGGAGGAGGACACGGTCAAAGGAAACGATGGTCAGGATGTGCCCAACACATGTGTCCTTGTGTGGGAGGGTACAAGCCAGCGTCGGCATTTCGGTGAAATCAAATTCAAAATATTTCCTATGGAAAAAATGGCAAGAGAATTCTTTCAAAAGCATCAGGTCGAGCATTACTGGGATCTAGCCTACTCCGGCGCCGTGCTGGAGGCCTCAACGGATCAACAGTAATTTTTGGCAGCAAATATGTTTAGGCCACGAAATTTGTTAACACTTGGGATATTTAAGTTAAAAATTAAACAACTGATTCCGTTTTATATACAGGATTAGATTTATTTCTTTGTGTATGGATCCTCTTTAATGTTGGTCTGTATAAACTCATTGAGTCCTTGCTGCTTAAGGCGCTCAATTATCGCTGTCAGGCGCTCATCCTCCTTACGCTCAGCTTCCCGTTCTCGGATATCTAACAAATGCTGCTCCTTGACACGCTCTGCGAGCACGCGTCGTATGAGCTGACGCAGAGATTTGTTAATCTTCAGCGTGTAGTCGAGTAACTTGACATAAGTGTCTGGCTTTAGGTAGCCGCATTGTTGACACTGAGCCAGTTGCTCGAATGTATCCATGCTGGCATTTATAAGTATTCCATGCTCCTGTATCTCTTGCATATCATTGCTATCGCTGGACTTCGTGCTGCCACTGCTGCCCAGCAACGCGTTGCCGCCGCGATGCTGCCACAGGAGTTCCTCTACCTTGGCACTGGGATTCACAAACACATAGTCTCGGTAAATGCAAGCCGTCGATGCGGTCATCAGGTCATATGTGGATATGCCGCATTCGACAAGTGCCACTCCGCAGCAATTAATAGCTGTGCTTAGCAAGCAACCATCGTCATCCAAAATTAATACTCGAATGTCCAACTGAAAATTGAGGAACTCATTGCGACAGACAAGGGGCTCCAGGGCTTTGGTTAACATGCTTCCCAAGTGCTTTTCCTTCTCCGGCACCGACTGCAGCTCTCCGGTGGCAAATGCCGCGAAATTCACATAGCAATTGATGGCGCCCATATTGACACGGCGTGAGCTGGAACGGACAAGCTCGCGGGGTGGTGCTACAATAGCTAGTACCTTGGTGTTGCCATATTCCATGTAAGCTGAACCGCGAACGGTAGTTAGAACACCAGCACGTACAACTGTCGGAAAAAATATAAGAATTAAGTTAAGAAACTAATTAAAAACATTGTGAGACCTACAGGTGGAACGTGGTGCGGCAACCACCTCGGTTGGTTTTTCGATGCTCTCGAAAAAATCCTCACAATCCTTTGGCGTCGTATACAATTGCTCGGCTATTGTGGCGCCATCGAGCAAGGTGTTTTTAGTTTGTGCAATGCGCAGCATTTTATTCAAGTTAAAATTGCTGCTTAAACAAAAAAATCCAATCAAAACATGTGTTTAAATAAACACTCCAAAAATATCGATTGCTTACTAATAAACTTATCGATAATTGAATTTGCCGGCATTAGTGCTGGAAAACTTAAATGTTTCGTACATCGATATATTCATGCATTGTCCAGCACTTTTCGTGCACAAATGGTTGGCAACTCATTCACTTTGACAGCTCAAAAAGCGCTTTGTAATTCTGCTGAGTAGTAAAGAAAAGCAGAAAAGGGAATTAAATAAGTGTACCAAATAGTAAATGCCGCATTGTTAAAAAAAGTAAAATTTTCTATATTTCAAACATTAAACGAAACGCACCAGATTTGCAAAACTGAAATAGCGACAATATGACTGGTGAGACGAAGACGGAAAAAAAGCAGCTACCCCTTGCCGACGCAAAGGATGCAAAGGGAAAGCAGGATGGCGCAAAGGGCAAGAAAGACGAGAAGGAGCAGCAGCCCGAGCTATCCGATGAAGATCAGCAATTAAAGGAGGAGCTAGAACTGCTGGTCCAGCGTTTACAGGAAAGCGATAAGAAATTGTATAAACCAGCGCTGGAGATGATGGCCAAGTTGATTCGTGCATCAACCACATCGATGACATCTGTTCCAAAACCATTAAAATTCATGCGTCCCCATTACGAGACCATGAAAAAGGTTTACAAGCACATGCCCGATCAGGAGACGCGTCAACTTTGTGCCGACATCATATCGGTTCTATCGATGACAATGGGCAGTGGCAAAGATTGTCTGGCGTATCGTTTCTTGTGCGATCGCACCCTGACAATCGGCGATTGGGGACACGAGTATGTTCGCCATCTGTCCGGAGAAATATCGGCACATTATCATGATACAACTGGAGACTTCCGTACGCAACTTATTGAGCTGGTTAAGCAAATAATTCCATATAATATGGAACACAATGCCGAGGCCGATGCCTGCGATTTGCTCATTGAGATCGATCATCTGCATTTGCTGGCCGACTATGTAGACGAATCGGCATATCCCCGCGTCTGTCTCTATTTGCAATCTTGCTACCCGTACGTTCCTGAGCCGGATAACACCATCATTCTGGAGACGGCCCTGCAGTTGGCCAGGAAATTCCAACAGCACACTCAGGCAATGCGGCTGGCCTTGATGCTCAACGACATGGACAAGATTGGAGATATTTTCAAGGAGCCTAAGGAGCCGGCCATGCAAAAACAATTGGCCTTTATGTTGGCCCGTCAGCAGGTTTGTTTGGAACTTGATGAATCTGTGCCGGACTATGAAGACATCATGGAGATTATGTCCAATGCCAATTTGAATAAGCATTTCCTTAATCTGGCACGTGAACTGGATATTATGGAGCCAAAAACACCCGAAGATATTTACAAATCCCATTTGGATAATTCACGTTCGCGTTTCGCATCAATCCAGGTGGATTCGGCTAAACAGAATTTGGCCGCCAGCTTTGTCAATGGATTTGTTAATGCTGGATTTGGTGTGGATAAGCTGCTATCAGAAGATGGAAACAAATGGCTGTATAAGAACAAGGAACATGGTATGCTTTCGGCAACTGCCTCGCTTGGCTTGATCCTTCTCTGGGATGTGGATGGCGGCTTGACCATGATTGACAAATATCTATATTCCACCGATGACAATATCAAATCGGGTGCCCTGCTCGCTTGCGGCATTGTTAATTGCGGCATACGCAATGAGGTTGATCCGGCCCATGCTCTACTCTCCGATTATATTGATAATCAAAATTCTTGCATGCGAATTGGTGCCATTCTGGGACTGGGTATTGCTTATGCCGGCTCCAATCGGGCTATTGTCATCGATACGTTGAAAACGATTTTCGCCAGTAATGGCAAGACATCACCTAGCGTGGAGATTCTGGGTATTACAGCTCTGTCGCTGGGTCTGATAAGTGTGGGCTCATGCAATGCGGAGATAACAGAGATTTTACTGCAGACCATTATGGGTCTTACCAAGTCCGATTTGAAGGATACCTACGCACGTTTCCTTTGGCTGGGCTTGGGTCTGCTGTATTTGGGACGTCAGAAGTCAACGGAAGCCGTTATGATGACCCTGGAGGTTTTGGAAGAGCCCTATCGCAGCATGGCTACCACCATGGTGGATATTTGTGCTTATGCTGGCACAGGTAACGTATTGAAAATTCAGCAGCTACTACACATTTGCTCGGATCACTATGAGACAGTTAGCGCCGATGATGAGAAGGAGAAGGGCAAGAAAGACAAGAGCAAGGATAAGGTAAGAGATCTTTGCCATCAAGAGAATTTGGTTTAACAGTTTTATTTGTTGCAGAAGGAGGACAAGGAAAAGGAGAAGGAGAAGGAAAAGGAGCGTGAGAAGGATCTATCGGCCACACAATCGATCGCTGTGTTGGGCATTGCATTGATTGCCATGGGCGAGGACATTGGTGCCGAGATGGCCTACCGTTCATTTGGAAATCTTTTGCGCTACTGTGAGCCAGCAATTAGACGTGCTGTGCCCTTGGCATTGGGTCTGATATCCGCTTCAAATCCCAAGCTGAACATTCTGGACACATTGAGCAAGTTTTCGCATGACAGTGACGCCGAGGTGGCTCACAATGCCATCTTTGCCATGGGCCTGGTGGGTGCTGGCACCAATAATGCTCGACTTGCCTCAATGTTGCGCCAGCTGGCTCAGTATCACTCAAAGGATCCCAGCAATCTGTTTATGGTCCGCATTGCGCAGAGTCTAACGCATTTGGGCAAGGGCACCTTGTCGCTCAGTCCGTATCACAGCGATCGCCAGCTAATGAATCCAATGGCTGTTGCTGGTCTGATGGCCACATTGGTCTCGTTGCTGGATGTTAAAAATTTAATCCTGAATCGTTCACACTATCTGCTCTATACTTTGGTACCAGCCATGCAGGCTCGCATGTTGATCACATTCGATGAGGAACTGAATCAATTGCAGGTTCCCGTGCGAGTTGGCATTGCCATTGATGTGGTCGGTCAGGCAGGAAAACCGAAAACTATTACAGGCTTCCAGACACATACCACGCCCGTGTTGTTGGCCATTGGGGAACGTGCTGAATTGGCAACCGATGAGTACATTTCGCTGACGCCAGTTATGGAAGGATTTGTTATACTAAAAAAGAACCCAAACTTTGTCAAGTAGTCGCTTTAATTGGTTTAAGCAAGTCTGAAGTGTCGCCCATTTAATGAAACCTAAAATTAATGCTAACTTTTCCCACACACTAAAAAAAAAAACTTCTCTCAACGTCGGAAGTTCTTGTGAATGTCATTCATAAATATATACAAATTTAAATACATAATTAACAAAAAATGACTTTATAAATTCGGGTGGATTTCAATTTGGACTATGTATGCTATAGAAGTTTTTTCATTCTTTTAAATATCTTCTCGATGGTGGGTTTTTTTATCATCTACATACGTATATCTAAAGTCTAAACTTAGTTGAGAATGAGACTAGACTAAGAAATCCCAGACCCCAACATTGTAAATTTCCAAAACAAAATCGATTTAAGCGTTAAAAATTAATTACTTTTAATCCTTTTCTTGCTTTCTATACAAGCAATTTTTCTCTAATCAAATTTAAATGAACTATGCATGTATTTTTGGAAAAAGAGCTCAGACAGAACTTATAGATAAATATTTAAAATATTGTAATGATTGCAAAACATTATATAAGCTTGATGAAAAAAAAGAATGGATGCAAGTTGTTTACTTGGTATACATATATGAACATATGTATGCATGGATTAAATCGATTACTACTATCATTGCACGTAAAAAGGTGATATAAGTAAATTTAGATTACTTTTATTTAAATATTTATATTTATAGTTATATTTATTAATGCAGTTTGCAGCATTGACGACAGCTGTCACTTGTGATTTCGGGTAATATAGTAAAAAACAATCAGATGATATAAACTTAACGACGAATTCACGCAGAGTCGAAAACAATCTTTGCTAGACTTCGGAGACCGACATCACATCTGGTTGTCTTATGCTTAGGCGGGACCCGGTGCCTGCGGTTGTTCAGTGCCCGTTGGCAACGCTGTCAGTGGTGGCGGTCCCTGATGTTGTTGTTGCTGTACTTGATGTGGTTGTGGTGGTTGCGACTGTGGTGGTGTGAACACATGCGCCATCTGCGGTGGCATCGGCGTTGGCTGTGTAGGGAACAGTCCTCCCATTGATGGCTGCACCTGTGGATACGTGGGTACTGTCTGTGCAGCGGCACCGGCGGCCGGGTACGAGAGTGCAGCCGGAGCAGACATATAGACTTGTTGTTGTTGCTGAGGCAACGAGGCCATGGAGAACATGGGCACTGCTGGTGGTGCTATTGTTGCTGCCGTTGCCTGTGGAAATGGTAGCTGAGCAGCAGGTATTCCACCCACACTCTCAATGACGTTAACATTCTGCTGCTGGGTGCTGGGATCATAAACGCCAGGTATATAAATATTCGCTGGTGGCGGAACGGGTTGAGGTGGTGCCACGGCGGGCTGGGGTGGTGGTGACGTTTCTATGGTTACTGGTTCAATCACAGGAACCGCCGATGCTGCTACGCTGCCGTCAGATGGCGGCAAATTGGGTTCAGCGATTGTAGCTTGAGTTTCGAGGGCTGCGGTTAACGCATCTGTGGCATCATCCGGATTAAAGTATGTCTTGAAAATGCTTTGGGCCGGTGGCGGCGGTTCGACACTTGGTGTACTGAATGTATTCGCCAGAGGTGGAATATAAGGCAACGTTGGTGCTACAACAGCACTGGCTGTTGTTGTTGTTGTTCCAACTGCAGGCACCGCAACAGGATTAATTGCGCCACTTGCGGGAGCACCACCTGGCGCCGCAGCAGATGTTGGTGGCAGCTGCGTCGAAGGCACAGGTTGAACAGGTATACGATGCAGATAGCCATAGCCGATGCCACAGCCGAGCGCACCCTCACCACCCCACGCAGTATTCGGCTTAATCGTCACCTCCCTGCATGCATCGTCATCCAAATTATACACGTACATCTTGAGCGGCTGCTGCTCGTGCATTTCGATCAATGTGAATAGATCGTCGTTCTCGTGACGTATAGCATCGGCACCAATTACATAGTCGCTATAGGCGCGCAGACCTGCCAGCTCGGCTGGTGAGTTCGGATGCACCTCTAGAATGTGCCACACACTCTCGTTGGCTCCTTCGAACGAGCAGAAACGAATGCTCACGCCCAACAGGCCTTGGCCGCCCCAATTGTTGCTGGGCGTTAGGGATAATTCACGCACCGTTTGCGTTTTGCTCGAATACACGGTGACGCGGACAGATTTATCAACATTCTGACGCAAAAGCTCCTTTAACATGTCATTGTCCTGGTCCAGACGTGTCCCGGCAATGGCAACGATAAAGTCAAAGAATGCCTCTAAGCCAGCCTTCTGACCAGGTGAATTGTCTTGCACCTTGAGTACGTGGTAGCCTATTGTTACCAAAAAGAAAATGTTCTGTTTATTTTACTAATACTTGTGTGTACGTGCGTGTATGCATATGATTGGTTCTCAGCTCATTTGCAATAATTAAAAGCATTTACGTGGTTACAATGCCGTTTATTACCTTCAGTGCCACCACCGGGTACATGAACGCTCTGACTTGAGCCCATTGTCCTTTCCCTTCAACACCAAATTTATTTAAAATATGAGTTGGCTGACCCTACAACGTTTATTGTTTGATTTTGTTGCGGCAACCAAAGAGAATTCTGTTCTTCGTGGCAATTTTTGTCGTACAAATTTCAGTGTTTTAAATGCTCTCGGTCAGTTTGTCTCACTCGCACTGAACTCAGGGCTGCACAAATTACCTATAAGATTTGCTATCGATATTTATTTTCTGTAAAACAGAATGTTAATCCAATGTTGAAATCTACAGCAATTATCGATAACGCTCAGAAATTTTGTTTTTATGATTCTATTAAAAATATGCATTTTATTATTTCATTGACTTTCATTTTATCTGGATGATTCGTTTATGTGGTTAATGCATTTGAACAATCACAAAAGTTAATAAATATTGATTTACGCCCACAGTTCTACTTCAGGGCAGCAGCAACTTGTAATTGCTGCTGATACTTGTCTACGGCCTCGCGATGTTTCAGCATATCCTTTTGCCTACAATATAAATTAATATATTAAATACGCCAGTGAGAGATTATAACGAATACACATACATATTCTCCAGCGTATCATTGGATCCCTTCAACTCCTTTGAAATGTATTCGATACGTTTACCAACATTTTGACGTGAGTCCTCCAGCTCCTGCTTCACCAGCACAGGGCCAAATAGCTTATACACTTTGTTATCCGGTCCGAGCAGGTTAAGTTCATCCAAAACACATTTGTTCTCATTTAGCTGACTCTCCAGGAGTGCGCGTTGTTTCACTACTTTAACACAAGCTGTAAATTATGAAGTTTAGCGACATTGTCATTGGCCATTTGTATTTTCATTTCTTACTTACATTTCTGCAGGTTTTGGTATGACTCAACTTCAGTTTGCATTTTTTTATACACTGCTGCGCTGTTTTTGTCCATTTTGTTTGTTTTCTACGTTTGTGAATTAAGAATTATTAAGTTTTTAAAACAGTTGCCGGTTGTTTTCTGTAATATATATTTGATTGTAGAAAAAAATTAGTAACTTGAGCTGAAAGCGTTTGTGTGGGTAAGTTGTGGGCGAACAGTGTATGTTAACGTGCAGCATTTATACAATTGGCTTTCAAAATTGAAATTATATTTGAACTTTTCTTTACCCGTTATGCTTATTAATAAATCCAAATACTATTTTTTACACCGTATATCAAAGATATGAAGTGAACTCTAAGCTAACAGCGCACGCTTTTATGTTAATGTGCAGCGTTGCCACATGCAAAAATACGAATCATTCGTAGCACTTAAAAATCAGCTGTGCAAAATTTTAATTCAATTTTGTATGTTAGTTTATAATCAAATAGTTCGTGAAGGCTTTAAAAAACTTGTAGTATTACATATATTTTTCATTGGATAAGCAAAAATGAGATATATGCGTTTGCAAATTTTTTCTGTCAAGGCAGTGCTGTGAAATATTGCAAGGGTGTGTTGATTGCTTATGGGATACTCACACTATGCGATTTGTCTACAATCGTGTTGGCAACTTATTTAATTTGTTACAATATTTTATAAATGAATAGTAAATTACGCAAAAAAATTGATTTTATTATGTCTTCAAGTCCGAGTCCAAACAAAAAAAAAACATTTGTATGTAAATTAGAGTATTTATGGGTAATGTCATGCAGTCGTAGCGTGCCACGCCGCTAATAATAACACCAGTAACGCTGCAACAAAGCAGAAGGTTTCGCGCCGAAAAAGAAAACGGCAACAACACGCAAGAAAAAGATAAAAACAGAAACAAATGCATGTGTAAAGAGAACAAGGACAAGGAACTAAAATGTATTAAAAAAACAAATATAACAATTGTTGCATATGCTGATATTGCAGCAACGCTACGAGCAGACGGTTGAAGTGTTGTGTATGTGTGTGTTCGTGTGTGAGCAAGCGGCGCGTTTGTTAAACGGCTGAGGAGTAGACTCCCCCCCGTCATTCCCCTTTCCATCTAACAAATACACAATGGCACCAACAAAAAAACGTGAGAAGGATAATGTGGATTGCGTGGGCGGCTTAAATGGGCATAACAGTGGAGGCAGTAATGGACAGGGTGTTGATACTACATCAAATGAAACATTGGCAGTGCCAACGGCGGCAACAGCAGCATCTGCTGCAGCTGCAGCGCTTACATCAACAGTTGCCCAGGAAACAAATGCAAAACTCAACGGACATCAACAGGAGCAGGAACTCTTTTTACAAGCATTTGAAAGTAAATTTAAAGATCAATTACCACCAGGAAAACTGTTGTACTAATCAATTAACAATTTTACAGAGCCTACACAGATCTACCGTTACCTACGCAATCGCCACGAGACAAATGTAAGCAAGTGATCTGTGCAAAATTGCAAAAATTGTATCTTACCTATGTTTTTTTTCGCCTTTTCAGCCCATATTCCTGAATCGTACCCTTAGCTACATGAAAGAACGCATGTCACGCAATAATAAGAAACGGGCTAATTTCAAAATTGATTCCATACTGGACACCATTACCCAAAAGTCTGAGGCTGTAACCCAAAACTACCTGCATATTATATATGATTCTCTGCATGAGAAACACAAAACCCAAGATACCGATGATCTGCTACGACAGGGACAAGGAAATCAGGATCAGCTGATTTGCCAAGACGGTGAAACGGTGTGCGTAGAGACAACTCTCTATAAAATAACGCGCAGCAAGCGCAAGGATAGCACACTGGATTTTCAGGAATTGCTTAGCAAGAGTTGCCAAATCGTGTACAATCCCAAGGAGGGCATCAGTGAGCATTCAACCATCAGCATACCATTACAGACAATGCGACCCATGGGCGAGCAGCACACGCTCTACAAACTGCTGTTCCGCATAAAGATGCAGCCACAGACTTGTAATGATGAAAACGCTGGTAAGTTCTTAGCTTGAATGTAAATAATTCTTAAAAATTCTTATCCACTGTTTAAATTCAACAGCTACGCCCCCAAATAAAAGGCCACGCAATAATGAAAAGATGTACGGCTCAGAGTTGATATTGTATGAGAAGTCAAGTGGATTTATTACCGAGGGCGAATACGAGGCAATGCTGCAGCCATTGAATTCGTCGAGCATTAAGTCGTTCTCGCCAAAGAAATGCACCTGGGAGACCATGCCTGATAGCTACATTCCACTCTCGCTTACCTACGATGCGTATCAGCAGAGTCCCATGCTCAAATTCCATTTGACTCTGTCCAATGAACAGTTGCCGGATGTTATTGCAGCTCCCGAGTTGCAGCGATATGTGCAGCACTTGGATGCTGAAGCGGAGCTTAGTCACATTAACAACAACAATAACAATAATAATAATAACAATAATTGCAGCGGTCTAAAAAATGGTATAATGTGCAAGGTTGCACCGGAGCACATTCAAATTGTATACAATTTTATGTATAGCAACAACACACGTCAACAAACCGAGTACACACAGGAGCTAAATTGTCCATGGTGTGGTTTGGACTGCCTGCGTTTGTATGCGCTCTTAAAACATCTAAAACTGTGTCATGCCCGCTTCAACTTCACGTACCAGCCTGCTGGGAGTGGGGCACGAATTGATGTTACCATCAATGATGCCTACGATGGCTCTTACGCTGGCTCGCCTTACGATCTGGCCGGACCATCCGGTTCATCCTTTGCTCGCACATGTGGCCCAGTACGCCGTACTTCGGTAACCAGTCTAATGGTGTGTCGTCCAAGGCGTCAGAAGACCTGCCTCGATGAATTCCTTGAATTAGATGAGGATGACATAAGCAATCAGCGTTCTTATATAACTGGACACAATAGGTAGGCGAGATTTTGCATAAAATGTAATTGAATGATTATTAACTATGACCCTTTTTCATGCAGATTATATCATCATACCGAAACCTGCTTGCCGGTGCATCCCAAAGAACTGGATATTGATTCGGAGGGAGAAAGTGATCCGCTCTGGTTGCGCCAAAAGACCATACAAATGATAGATGAATTCTCCGATGTCAATGAGGGCGAGAAGGAGTTAATGAAGCTTTGGAATTTGCATGTAATGCGGCATGGTTTCGTTGGCGATTGTCAGCTACCTTTGGCTTGCGAAATGTTTCTGGATGCCAAAGGTCACGAGATTGTCCGCAAGAATCTCTATCGAAATTTTATACTACACATGTGTTCCCTCTTTGACTACGGTCTGATTGCGGCTGAGACTGTGTATAAAACAGTTCAGAAATTGCAAGGTATGCTCAGCAAATATGCAGCCGGGCAGGAACTCATGCAGCGTCAAAGGGAAGCACAGCTCAAGTACTGGCTGGATGTGGGTATGCATAAGAAGCAAGACGATCTTAAACACAAATCGCCGCAGAAGACTGCTCCCAGCTCTAGCAACGATATAGCAACTACCTCATCGGGCAGCGCTTCCAGCTCTATGCAGCCACCCAAACGCATGCCGGCCAATTTGAAGCGTGCAAATGCGGCTGCTGCCGCCGCTGCTGCTGCAGCTGCTCTGGATGCCCAAGATAGCGGAACTGCGAATGGTAACAACAGTAGCAAGAATGTAGCAAAGAAGAGTGCCGATCAACCGATCACTGCCAATTTAGCCAATACACGTGAGCGTCGATCCGATCAGGGTGTGAAGCGAAGCGCCAGTGCACCGGATACCAGCAGAACTACCACCAGCTCATTGCCCAAGCGTAAACTCAGCGCTAAAGGTAAGTGACGACGAGGCCAGACGATGGATGACTCAAGCAATTCTCATCATATTCATTTATGCTCTCATTTTCATCTGTCATTATGCCTTATCATTATCATGGTCCAAGCTATACAAAAAACTGACCCAATTCAAAAAAGAATGAATTGATCAAAGGTGATAATAATGGTTTTCATGGCTTTCAATAATATCGATATAAGAAACTCGAAAGTCTTTGCCTATTCAAGCTTAACTAACACGCAGCTTGGATCGATTCGTTCGAAGTCCATTCACATCTGCATCTGCTACACACACATATAATCGTGCACTCCCATTTTAGAGATCACTGCGCCATCTCCATCGTCACTTTCATGAGAGGTTCTCATTGATAACGCCAGACAAAACGATGTACAAATTACAACAACAAAAATCTATTCAAAATTGTTATTTTATCAAAATTATTATTGTGATGGCAAATTGCCCAATACTTTTCTCTCTTTCTCTTTGTTTTCCATCTTTCGTTTTTTTTTATATTTTAAAAACTATGACCTTTGGCTAAATATCTAGAACTCGTTGATGATGTGGAGCATTTAAAAGCAATGGCCTCAGCGGATGTCCCTGTAGCTGTTGCTGCTGCTGACAATCGCAATGACAATGAGAATGAGAATCGGAATAGTGTTGACGATGTTGAAGATGCGACAGTTATAGATAAAGATGATCATGATGATGATGATGATGATGTTGATGATAATGATAATAATAATGATGTTGAAGATGAAATTACAGGGAGTTCAACTGCCCAGATTGTTAATAATTGAGTTAGCAAATTGAAATAAGCATTTAGTAACGTATACATTCATTTCACCGACTCTTTTACACTCTATCTCTCTAACACGCACACACACACACTTGCACACACACACATGTTATCATTCGATCACAGACACAGCTGTGATTAGCAAACGGCAACGATACAGCGATGGTAGCACCAGCGTGGGAGCAGCATCCAGTGGAAACGGATCGTTGACCCGCAACAAAAGCAATAATAATACACTGCCAGCAAACAGCAACAACAACAGTAACAAGCGTCGTCGGACCACCTTAGAGAAGAGCAGAGGGAACACCAGTGCCGGCAGCAGCAGCTCCACGCAGCCGCATGGCCTGCGCACTCGTCTGTCTGTGCCTGTAACCAAATACGAGAGGCGCTGACGCAGGCGACGTTGCTGCTGTTGCTGCTCCTACTGAGAATAGAGGAATGAGAGACCGTATGGAACTCAAGATTCAGATTTCATGTTCTTCGCAGTATCAGTCATAAGTCGGGAAGATATTTGAAATTTTCCGCTAATACTATTAATTTGATGATTAATAATAATAATAATAATATTCTTAGTATGTTCTGTTAATATTTTCACTTTTTTCTGTTGGACATTTGTAAGGTCTTCAAAATTTACGAAGCCCCATTTCAACAAATTGTATTTAATTTTAAGCAATAAAGAGATATAGTTTAAATGCAAGTTACTTAAAAATTATAACAAAAAGGCAACCAATCTTTTATCAAAACGTCGTCTACATACAATATGTATGAATATATTTAAATTCTTATACCTTGCAAAATCGAATTATGTTTGAATTCGCATAAAAATTAAGATGGACATTGTAATTAGTGCAGAATATATACAATAGTAACGTAAATATTGAATATACATAAGTTAGTGTATTACTAAAAAATCGTAAAGATATCAAATCCAAATCCAACTAAGTAAAAGTTGAACATGGTTTTATAGGTATTACATACATAATCGTCAAGAGAACAATTTTAGGACCGCTGAATAAACATTGCAAATATATTTTTACAATGCATATCACTTGTTTTTTTTAAAAAAGAAAAAGATTTAACCCATCTATAATTTCAGTTTTGTTTTTTTCGCGTTAAATTAAGGTAAGGAACGTTGCAAACCTTCCTGTAAAGAGAGTGTGTAATTTTTTGACCTTTGCACTCAGCTATAAGCTATATTCCTTGAAAAATCCACAGTTTCAACAATAAATTCAGTACAATTCTTAGTTACAATTTTTAATTCGGCATTTATTTATATTATCAAAATAACATGTATTTGTAGCATTCGAAAATGGTTAGTAGCGCTCGAATTTGTTAACCTATTTTCTGTAAGGAAAGTTGAAAGTTATTTAAAATATAGTCAAATAGCTCACTTAACATCGGTGCTCTACTTTAAAAGCCAAAGCAGTGAAACTGGCTAAAGGAAAATAAAGGAAAATCACATGCTTGCAAAATAATTAGAATAAAAGCAATCTGCAGGAATTAACTTTAACAATAAGCTTGAATGCAAAGACTTAGGTTTTCGCAATTTATATGTACACTAAATAATAATATTGGGGCGGGCTACCAATAATATATTATTCTTGCAGGTACCTCGTTTGAAAGTATTTCTCATCAATAAATTGACAAAATGACACCAAGTGCTTAAACTTCTGCACGGTTTGTGCCAGGGCCATGTTGGGTAGCCTTGTGGTCAGGATGCTGAACAAATGTCCAAAAGCAATAGCATCGAGTTCGCAGGGCATATCACCATAGAAGAAGGGAGTATCAGGGGATTCTTTTAATTTATACTCCAGTGTCTCACAGCATTTTGACACCTTATCGATAACATGGTCGATGTTCAAATCATGCCATTGATAAACCCTAAGCAGACGTAGTGCATTACGACGTTTGTTGTAGTTTTGTATCACATTCAACGGCCAGGGAAAGACAATTCCATTGCGAGGAGCCGTAATTTCCTTATATACTCGATCATTCTTGAAGCTTATATACAGCTCGGCCATTGTGAATATGTTTTCCACTAGTGAAACATATGTACGCATATCTGCCTTTGAATCCTCGTCCAAAAAGCTACCAATCGCCATTTCCTTTTGTTCCACAAAATTCACAATTGGTTCGAATTCGGCAAAAATGAAGGCGCCTGCTCTAATAAATGGCAATTTGGTCATACGGCCACCAGGCGACATGTGTTCTGCGTTGGCACACGATCGCACACCAAACGGCAGATTACACATTTTCAAATAGGCCTTGACGGCCAGACAACTTGCATTTTCCGGCAATAGAATCTGTTCTGCCTCAAAGGGCTAGTGGGAAGAGTGTGTTTATAATGCGATTTATAAAGTAGGATTGAAGATATGTGTATGTACTTACCTGGTAGAGGGTCGCGTCTTCGGGCCATGGTTCCTCGGCAAGCTTGTCAGCTGTGTGAAGTTGATTTAAATACTGAGAATTTGGCATTTTACGTTATTATTAAATGCTTTGGGTGATGAAGTAATAAACAGCTGTTTTGTCACACTTTTGGTTATTTTTCAAATCACTACTAAAGTAACTGCTATTTTTAAAATATATTCTGGTTTATTTTTTTTGTTTTAATGAAATGTCAGTTTATGTGCTTCAATCTATTTATTTTATTTTTATTTTTATGGGCATATCAAGAAACAAGTAGTGGAAGGAATAAATTAAAAACTCAATAAAGTAGCAGAGTATTCGCATTAAAATATCGCATTTCACTGTAGTATCGATATATCGAAAAAATACCACAATTACAATTCCGAACGATTCGATATTACTTGTTTGCACCTTCGCTGCGCGTTTTTTCGTTGTTTTTGCTTGTTTAATATTTAACTTAAATAACCATATATTTTGATACTCATAAAAATATCTAGAATTTTGTGTTCGTTTGATATTTAAATATATTATACATTCTTAATAAATACATTATTGCAAAGGTGAGTACGCGCCTCCTGTTTGAGTGCATTAGCAATAGTGTATGTGGGTGAGAACTTATTCAGTAGAAAATATTTATTAAAAAAAATACAGGAATTTAAGCTAAAATGTTCAATAAATTTCTTATCTGTTGGTCGGAACTGCGCCACTCCCGAAAATTTTCTGCCAAACAAGCAGAGAGCGCTATTATTAATGCCGGCCTCAGTATATGTGTGCGTGTCGTTTGTGAGTGTGTGTGCATTTTGGTGTGTGTGATTCATGCGTCTGGCTGGGTCTCTGCCGTTGCGTGCCTTGCATTTCTTTATCAGGCTGCCTAAGCAGCGTCATCGGCGCGTACATTTCCTTGAACAGTTTACTCCCCCGCCCCCGCCCTCTCGTCAAAATCCATCACACTTTGGTGGGGGGTCATCGCAAGTATTTTTTTTCTCCTGCTTCTGTTATACTACTCTCCTTTTGCCTCTTTCGCTCTCCCTCAGTCTTCTCAGATTTTTTTTGACTGCTTGTTTGGATTGAGCATTTGCCGTTTGGCTTTTGGTTTTTGGATTTGTTTCTTTTGATGATTTTTGGATTGTTTCTAATAGTTCCCAATGGCGCTTGCCGTTGCCTTTACCTTTTGGCCTGCCTGCCTGTTCATTTTGCTTTCGCACTTAATTAATTTTCGTTTTGTAATTGAAATCAAATACAATCGCGCAAAGTAGAGATGTGCTGTGTGTTGCGAAAAAATAATGTGTTCTTAGAAATCGTATTTTACCGATTCGTTTAGCCTGTTGAGGAATATGCTGGAAAAATTGTAGCCAAAATATACAAAACTGTATAAAAATACATTTTATTATCTCCTCTTTGTCGCTTGACTATGCGTCACAATAGCATCAAAAATAAGTGAGAATTGCTAATGGGTAAAAATCTAGTCTATTTAAATAGATGCATTATGCATATTAGCAGTCCCCATATAAGTCAAAACTGGAAAGAAAATTGTAATGAAAATGGAACGAAGTTATCGCTTTAAAAACACACACACATACATACATGTAAATGGGCATAAAGCCAGCAACGTGTATTTAGATAATGAAAAGCAAAACCAATAACAATCTCAGATAATGAAAAAAAAGGAAAAAAAAAATACATAGTAAAGAACAATGAATACCAGCAAAGCGTATGCTTGTATATGTGCCTGTATGTGTGCCGATTGAGGTGATTGTGTTGGTAGTCAACCCATTCTGGTCAATATTATTCAATGTCGGTCTGAACCGCCCGACACCCCACTTCAGCACCATCTTTCGCTCTATCGCTGGGCAAGTAAATACATATGTACATGTATGTATGTATGTGTATGTGTTTTAACCTTATCTGTCCATTCGGGTCCGTATTTGGACGAGGCATTACATACATACAAACATTTGGATATGAGTATGTGAGTGTGAATGTGGCACCAGCTGCATCAATATTTTGAGAGCTACTCTCTCTCTCTCTCTCTCTGCTCCTGCCAAGCGAAGCCCAGAGCACTTATGCGTTAATAATTGGAATATAATCAATAACATTAATCTTGTACAACAGGCTGTTGGTCATTTTTTATCACCAGGAAATGTTTATTAAAATTCATACATATTTACAAATGAAAACTATTATAATATTCACAAGAGATCGATATTACAAATATAATTCTGGTTAAAGTTGATAAAGAAAAAGTAAAAACAATTTTATATGTTTTTATGCGATATCACCCACACAATGTACAGCTGATTTTACTAAAAATATCCCTGTGACCCATATGATTTCAACACCAGCCTACTCAAATGCATCGATGTTTATAAATATAAGTCATAAGATGTAGATTCAATTACATATAAGCATGTAATATGGTTGATAAATCATGATTTTACTTTATTCTACTCACAGTTAAAGTGCCATGGCCGAGACGGAGACACAAAAACACGCTGAACCACATCACGATGAGGATGTTCACGATGCCAACTATCAAGCACCGCCGGAGAAGACTATCGAAGAGATAATGGCTGCCGATCAGGAGGATGAAAGCTTAAGACGTTACAAGGAGGCGTTACTGGGTGCAGCACAAGCTGAAAAGATTATTGTCGGTTAGTAGCAACAAACCTTATATACTAAATATATATTATGAATATATTTATCACATTTTAAACCTTTAGATCCCAATGATCAGCGTAAAGTAATTGTCAAGAAATTGGCGCTAGTTGTGGATGGACGCGATGATATGGAACTAGACTTAAGCGGCGATATTAGTCAACTTAAAAAGCAGGTATGTTACATTAGATTTTGTTTCAATCAAGGCTCAGCTCAATAAATGATATTATTCCTACAGCTCTTTGTAATCAAAGAAGGTGTTCAATACAAGGTTCGCATTGATTTTATTGTGCAACGTGAAATTGTACATGGCCTTAAGTATGTGCAAAAGACCTATCGCATGGGTGTGCCAGGTAAGCATATCATTTACATATTCTTTAAATCGGGCGTATCTATAAGCTAATTACTCTAGGTTGAAGCCACAACATTGAATTTCTCTTGCTTTAATACACATAGTACATAGCTTAAAACTTTAGCAGGTTAGACTTTTCCTAAGTTTTTGCATTGTATGTGCAGCACTTGTAGGGCTTTTAGGTGCAAGTAGTTCCATCGGCATATGTTTTTATTTTATACCATTTTAGTACGCATTGCAATTTCAAAGCAATCACATCGGAGAGTTTTATAATTATAATGGGCTCAAGTAGTTTCGATGGCACAGCTCTGCTGTGCGGCTTATTTAGTGTCGTTTACATTGTTTTTATAACTTTTGCAATATTCACCATAATAATGTGCTGAGAGAACATAAATGTGATATTTCTTTCTGTCTTTATGGCCTAACATATTGCGGATAATTTAATTTCTATTGCTTTAAGTTGTTGGTAAGATACTCTGACTTGTCTGTTGTGTAAGAAATAATATAACTGTGTCTGACTTTTCGCAATCTTCATCTAATGCAGTGGACAAAATGACGCATATGGTTGGCTCCTATCCCCCGAAGAAGGAAATTCAATTTTATTTGACGCCTGCAGAAGAGGCACCATCGGGTATGGTATCGAGAGGAACCTACTCTGTGTGTTCTGTGTTCACGGATGACGACAAGCACATACATTTGAAGTGGGATTGGACCTTTGAGATCAAAAAGGACTGGGCATAAGACAAAACAACTGTAACACCTTCACGCGGACACTTCAACCACTGCACACACACACATACATCCACAATTACACACACACCTACACACAATGTTGTTCCAAAAATTTATGTAAATTACTTTTGCAAGTTGTATGTAAATGTTATACAAAATTCCTATTTGTCAAGTATTTTTGTTAACGGTATTAATCAAAATATTTTTGTATTTTAAAAATTTGTAAAGAAGAGAAGCCATGTGAAGTATTTTTGATACTATGTAGAACTTGAGTGTGTGTTAATAACATAAACAAACAACAATTTCTCGCCTTTGTTTCTTAAAACCATATAACATAAGTCAAGTCGATCAGCCCGTCAAACAGTCAATCAAAAGTCAGTCTACAGTCAGTTGCAACGCTAAGCTCAGTCAGTTTATATGCCATTGGATATGTATAACATATATATTATCAAACTGATTACTTGATAAATGATAAACTTTAAGAAAGTTAAGAAAGCCTTGTATTAAACATAAAGTCCGTTTGATTCAGTATGTGTACTATATGAATGAACAAAACATGAAGTGAAAAAGAAAAGAACTTAAACAATATCCAAAGATGTATTTATTGCATTCGCATCTTTATGATTTATGTACTGTAAGTGTAATTATGTAATGCATTTCATTTCAAAATAATTGTAAAACATACAAAATATACATGAGAAACCACACTATGTGCTCTATTCTAAATCTAATCTGTCTGTGTAATTCGAGTACAATTTAAGCGAATGCAGAAAACGCAACTGAAAAGCAATGAGAATAAAATTTATTTAAACAAAACGAATTGTTCTTATTTGGTATGGAAAACAGGATGATGATCCTAACTTATTTTAATTTTCTTGCACTTCATTGTGATTGTATTTTATATTTAAATTTCTACATATTCATCTATACTTTATCTTAATGGATTCTTGTACGTTTTTAGTTAAGTTTGACACTTTCACAGAATACAAGTCTTTGAAATACATACCATGGAAATAGTCGGATCGCTAAGCAGATGCTTCTGTTTTATCTGGACTTATTCAATTGATCTGACCCGCTGAACATTATTTTGGGTGGTGTATAAACGAGTTCGCATAAGATAAGAATTAAAGGGAGAGTGAGAAGTTGGGAATGTGCTTACCTGCGTTTATTATCAACATGTTGCCAGGTGAGAAGACAATCTGAAATAAACAGAAAATAACAAATGAAATATTTAAACGCACATTCGCCTTTAAATACACGCACAATTGCATGAATAAATAAATTTGGCAGTCAAAAATTATGGGGAAGCCCGAGGAAATTTTAAATTTGTGTGCTGGATGGAAAGCGGAAAGCGTGTAATGGAACAACAACAAACAACAATGGAGGAGGCCTTGTGGGCATTTTCTGAGAACAAAACCCGACGCGTAAATTTTCACAATTTGCAATTGTGAATGTTTTTGGTTTGGAAGGCAGATGCAAAAGAAAAATAAATACCTGAAGGAAATGACAATTCCTTAAACATATTCGGATGCGAGTTTTACAAAGAAAAATAAGCATAAAATTCTTTGCAATTGTCGCATTTTATATGCGGTACACTGCAAAAAAAAATAAAAAAATTTAAAGACATCAAACATTTCTCAAACAAATAATGTCTCTGATTGATAATTAAATCATAGTGCATATATGGATTTCAACTGAACTTCTTCGTTTAGCATTTGCTTAAATCTTTTTAAAATATTCTCAACCTCTTTAAAGATGAAACACATATCGTATGCAACAGGCTGAACTCACGGACACACACATACTCACACATATTGACTATTTTGTCCTGCTGCATGTGCACTTAACTGCAACGGCGCCTGCAAATGGTCGTTCGATGCGGATATCGATGTTTATAGGCCTATAAATTTTGTTCAGCTAAAGGTAGCTTTTTTGTTTCACCTGCTGCACAGTACGGAGTGACCTTTATTGCTCTACCTCCCTCTCTCTTTCTCTTTCTGTCTCTGCAGTATTTCTGTAGCATTTTTATTGTGTTTTTCTTTTGTTGCTCTCTTTTTTTTCCTTTTGCATATTTTGAATTTTTTTTAAAGGGAATTACCTTCTAAAGATACTTCTTTGTTTCCATGCGTTAAATTTAATTTGACATTTTGTCCCTTTTTGGGGTACAGCTGGCACACAGAATGTGTCTATTAAAACTTAATTGAATATACCAAAGATTTGTGTCTGTGCGGCGGCTCATTTCGTATGCCAAGGCGCAAGTGAACGTGCAAAAGTTTTAGGCTCTACGTGGCGTATGATGAATTTAATTTAGGGACTAGCTGGCGTATACGTTATACATATAAACATAGGACGAGGAAAGCGTATGGGTAGTTTATTTGCCCAGATTTTGAGCCTTGTAATACCCTGTAAACGCATGAACATATTATTAAATTATTATAATATATCATCATGGCATAACATTTTCATAAGTAAAAGTTTTATATAGAATACAATTTATTTATTTCTAAGGCATAGAATAATATCATTGCTCAGTTACAGGGTATATTCTGCTTAATTATATTTGAGTTGGCAGCAGATTTTATTATTAGATTTGGTTAATATGATAAACCAATTGAGAATGCATGAATATATTATGTGAGATATGCGTAGGCAGACTTCATCGAAGAGTAAACAATACTTGGATTATTATCGAGAGCTTATGGCAACACAAAGCCGTAAAGCCCTGAGAGAAGGCATTGCTTTAAAGGCATTTCACAGCATACAGGGACACTTTAAGGGTATCCCTCTAAAGAGAAAAGCACAAAATGCTGGGAGACAGGTGTTAGACACACTCACACACACACACACAGCTCCTCCACGCCCCCAATAACCGCACAACAAAAGCGGTCATCAGATTTATGTGTAATGGGGGCCAGACCAAAAGGGACACAGAGACAGACAATGTATAAACAGGATGCAGGTTTCGTCTCGTTTCGTTTCGTTTTTAAAAAAGGTAGTCAAACTTTGTTTTTTTTTTTTGCAAGGGGCCTGAAGTTTCCCCATTTCTTGCCATGAAACAGCAAAATAATTTGCGTTTATATTGAATTTCTTTTTCAGAAAAATTGCGTGATTTGCGAATATATTTATTCAAATGTCCACAGTCAGTGGGTCGTTTAGGTTCTTTCATCTGCATTTTGAAGGCATTGATTTGGTATATCGTCGATTATCGATACTGATTGAGAATGCCCTAATGGGTAATTTGCGTAATGCACATAAATATCCGAAAATTACATGAATTATTTAGTAGAAACTTTATTAAATATTTCTTGCATTTTTTCACACTGTTTTTTATGGCATTAAGCGGTGTCGTAGAGGTCGTAAAATTCATCATAACTTTTCAAATTCATAGCTGTAGTTTAAAGTCGAGAAATTTAAAGCGTTTCCATGTCGTAAAAGTTTTGACGGTTGCGTGAATAAACAAAGTATGAAGCATACTTTTGGGCGTCGAACAAAGCATGCTGACATGTTGTTGTCGCTTTCACACACACACTCACACACACTCTCTCTCACACTCTCTCACATCCCGATGCTGTTAATTGTGTGTGTCACGCTGGGTCTGCCGCATTGTTGTTATTCCTCCTGCAGTTTTGCCGTTTTGTAATTACGTCGAGCGCACTAATTAAAGCACATCCCGTAATTAGGTTTTATGTGGAGTCCTCCCCTCCATATCCCCGCCCTGCTCTTTCTTTAACTGATGAATATCCAGCTTTAAGTATGAGCAAAAGTGAAAAGTTATTTTAAACCCGTTGCAATTGATTTTCCTTGAAAAGTTCAAGGGTTTGTCTGGCTTCATTACGAATGCAGAGAGACCTTAATGGAAGATATATATGTATGTGAGTGGCAATTCTAGGTCATATTTAATGGCAACCACGCTGAATATCTATTTGCATAGTCTGAGTTCAAGGATAATCTGATTACGAAATCATAAAGAATATCACAATCAGGCGATTACTTATTAAGCATAGAAAGGAATATCCCTCAATGGCCTATCAACCCATCAAAGGGCAAAAGCAAACAAAACTTCAAGCTTATTTGAAATTCAAGACCAAGTCAATAACTTCCCACGCGACGTGGCCTTCTCCTCCTGCCTGACTCCTCCGGCACGATATGCAGAATGTAAACATGTTTTGATTTCGATGAGGACATGTTTTATGCATACCCGGCCAAGAGACGAGACCATCTGGCAACCATTGACAGGGGATTTGACGTTTGGGAAAACTTTAATCCATACTTCACTTTCTCTCTCTCGTGGGAAAAGTGCTGCCAGTTTTGCGAATATTATGCAAAGTCCAAAGTCCATTTTTGACTTCAATTAGTTAATTTGTTCTTGCGAATCTTGTTAAAGTTTTGCCCAAACAATTCCCAAAGATATTACCATGGGGATTTTCATATTTTAAGCCATTGTAATTTTATTTATTTGCTAACTTAAGCTTGGGTTTATTTATGCAAATGTCTAGGAGTCTGGAGTGTGTGTGCATAAAATTTATGCATGCACTGTAATTGCATTAAGAGCTTAACCGAAAGGATTGTGGGTGGAAAATTGGGCTCATATGCAGGCAAAATGTATAATTAGAAAGCAATTTGAATAAAAAAATAAAAAAAAAAAAAATTCCTTTACTTATTTTTACATAGTGTTTGGTAATTATTAAAAATATTTCTCCACCCTGTGATGTTAAGTTACAATATTCACTTAATAAATAATCAAAAAAAAAAAAATAAAAATAAATAAATAAAAAAATAAATAAATAAAATAAATTTAATAAATATATCTTTGAATAATACTCTCTTGAGAAACTTCTATTTGCACGCTCTGTAAACTTTTGAGGACTGATCAAATCTAAACGTACTAATATCCGTTGCGTATACGCTTCATATTGTCAGACGGAAATTGCACAAGTCAGCTGCAAACAGACTGCAATGCACTGCATATGTATGTGTATCTGTGTATGAGTATCTGTGTGTTTCTTCTTTGTTTGTGTGCAAATACAGATATATTTTCTTAGTGAGTGTCGCCGGAAAGAAACCGTTGACACAATATCCTGCTAAACCGAAATTAACAAATGCTCGAGGGAAATTCAATCTCTCGTGATTTTTAATTTAATTTCGACAGCATGGGAAATTGAGGCTGAAGTGCAAATGGAAATTCCTTTTCAAATGCATTTCAAATGTGCTTTGAAAACAATTCAAGCAGATGTTCCCCCAGCGAATGGGAATCAATAAAAATTAATTATACACACACACACACACATACTCATATTGATGTTTGTTTACTGTTTGTGTGGCCATAGTTTTGAAGAAATTATTGAGATTGGTTTAATAAATTAATTATTTTTGCATATGTTTTCTTATTCGTATATATAACTTTTCATTTCTTTTGCTAGTATCAAATTCATTACTTATTTGCCTTCAGCTGATATCAGCGCGGTTTTTTTTTTTTTTTTTGTGAATCAACTATATATTGATTGATTAATTGATTAGCCGGCAGTGCGATGGATGGATGACCGAGTGGATGTGTGTGAGTAAGCATAGCAAAGGTGTCACTTGATTAGAAGCAACTTAAGGTAACGCCACATCAAATATTAAGTACAAGCAGAGTGACTGCATACGTGTGTGCGTGTGTGTCTGTGCTTGCGTATGTGTGAGAGTATAGAATGCCGGCACTCGTGATAAAAACCAAAACAGAGCAACAAACGGTCAGCGCGCTCTCTCTCTCTCCCACTCTCTCTCTCTTGCGCTCTGGCAACATGCTCTCTCTGGCTATGGTCGCCTAGCAACATTTAAGGCAAGGTCGGCAACATGTTGCTGTGCTTGTTGCTCAGTACAAGTGAATGCGGCGTATACTTGTTGTGTATTGTGTACAGTGGAAATATGTTGTACAATATTCAATCAATTTATAAATAATAGTTACTGGAATACATCAAAATATAAAATCGAGAAAAATAATTAAATTAATTTATTTATTTTTTTATTTTTTAAATAATTACCTACTTTTGTTGAATTATTTTATTGCAGTGTACCACGCTGCCGAAAATAGTGCGCGGCTCAGTGTGCTCAGCACGCGAGAGTTGCTAGCGACACTGGCCACCCTTCGTATGCACTGGCAACATACACACGACTTCGTTAAGTCTTCGGGTAGGCGCGCTCGCCTTGCGTGCATGACTGTTGCTGTAAGTCTGTGTGAGTGTGTGTGTTCGCGAGCACCCGACCACCATTCTGCCTGCTCTGCTCTGCTCTGTTTGGCAGCCTCAGCCTGTTGATTAGAATTGTGTGCGCTCAGTTCTGATTAGACCGTGCGCCAGTGCGGGTCGCGACGTTGTCGTTGTCGTAGTCGCTCTCGTTTTCGTTCTCGTTTCCCTATTACGAGTTCGATGCGATTTAGATTCGATTTCGAGCGCGGGCATTCTGTTTGTGCGCGTATGTGTGTGTGTGTGTGTGAAATTATATAAAAATACACACATATGTACATATATAGAGATGTTTAAATATTGATATAAATAATTAAGAGAAATATTCAAACACATATGTGAAGTTAAAGTATAAATTGCCTGAGAAAGAGCATCATCCAGTGATTTTCATAGGTAGTGTATGAGTTTTTCACACAAAATAAGTAGAACTTTTAATTATCGCAAATCACAAAACAATAAACAAAACGTGGCCAACCGGCAAAGTGAGCGCGCACATGATTTGCCATCACAACTAATTGCCAGGTTCAATAGCAAATAAAAAAAAAAAAGTGAAATACAACTAAAAATAAAATCGAATGAGCAGCAGTACAAAACAAAAACAAAATGTGAAATAGCAAAAAAAAAACCAAGAAACTAAAAATCAAGTTTGGACGCTCGGAAAGTGTGATAAGCGCTAATCGGCTTTGATTTCCAAATTCTGATACACACATATATCTATAATTAATTTTATGAACCTCTACAAAGTGTTCTAAGGCTGCTGCTATATATACTATCTATATCGTCGCTTTATTGTGCCTCTTAATTAGCCAAAGCACCAAAGAATAAAACGAAACCATAGCCCGTAGATCAGTCTGCAAAATTGTGTGAATTGATGGTCACAATAAAAATATATGAAAATTAAAATTAAAAAAAAAAGCAATAAAAAATTATGCTGCTCTCGAATTGTCAGCTGTTGGCGACACATTGCGTCAAGTTTTTTGTCTGTGTATGTTTTGTTTTTGTTTTCCTTATACACTTTCTTCGGGTATACTCAATTTCTTGTGCCATTGGGACTTGATTTAAATACATATTTTATACTATATAGAATGTTGATTAATAGTTCCATTTCAACTCTTTCACAATTTGATCATTTTTCAAAAACATTTCAATATTTAAGAGTATTGCGTATTCGATTTTTCCCGTGACAGTTGTTTCCCATTTTTCATACTTTTGCATTTTTTTTTTCGTAATTTTTGACGGCCGGACGCGCTGCGAGGCGATGAATGTGTGCCTATGTGTGTGTGTGTATATGTATCAGAATTTTTTCGGATGTGTTAAAGAAATGATAGAAAAAAGAAGAAAAAGGCAGCACAAATAAATTTAGTTAGCGTCTACGGCAGATATTGCCTGGCACATGCATAACTATCTCTATCGCAGACATTCTCTGGGTGGCATTGACTTTGGCATCATTCTTATTATCATAAATTCTCGCCCCAATAACTTATATAGACTTGTGTATTTTTCTATTTTCGAAAGGCGGGAGAAGTTTCTTTCCGTATGTCATCGCCGTAGAGGTCAAAATTATTGTTGTTTATTTTTTCTGTCAGGAAAAAAAAACGTTGAAAAAACATATAATTTTCTTTGATCTGGCGCACACTATAGTGCATTATATTGAAAGTGACTTTAGATTATGTATTTATTTATAACAAAATATGATAATGCAATCAGTTTAGTTTCGTTTCTGTCTAATCTATATAATATAACTCCTTTTTTTCGTAACTCTTTTTCACTAGATTATATGGTATATTCCCTAACAGATTTCGTCATATAATTCCCTTGGCTAGGGTATAAAAATAATCATTTACTTAGTAGCGAAATCATTTGCCAAATGTTTTCTTTAAATAAATCAAGTTATAAAAATGCTCGCGCTGATTTTGTTTTGGCTCACGGCTCAGTGTTAATAAATAACCGCCCACTCTCGGCATTTTATTTATATACATACATTTACACATATACATAATATGTATGTATATAATTATTTCAGTTTTTTATCTTTATGGCAAGACAACGTTCAAATTTTATAGGAAACAAGATACGAATAAAAAAAAACCTATGTGGCATATAAAAATCAACGCAACTTGGGGAAATTACTAAGTATACGAACTTATACTATACATATACGTAGTTATATCTCTGATAACTTGTCTGGAGGGAGTGTCGCATGCATCAGAGTTCGATATATATTTCTATTTTATTATTTTTGGGGTTGGTCTATTATCAAATTCAAAGTCGCCAGCTCGCCCGCCGCTTGCGATAACGTTGATAAAGACGTATTTTATTGTAGACCCCAATAAGCCTAAATGAGACAAATTATATTTCACATTTCTGTTTAAATAATCATTTCTATTAACTAATTAAACTATTGGCTGAAGCGATGAAAAAAGAAAAAAAAAACAAATCAAGCTATTTAATTATTCACTGCCGGTTACGCTGACACACGCCTTATAACATACATACTATACTGCATAGTAGATCGTTATGCCCAACTAGTTTGAGACTGTATCGGGTGCGGTTTTTTAGTGAATCATTAAGATTTAGCATTTTGAGTGTTATGAATTGTACTTATTAAGCAACTGGTATGATGATTCATTTCGTTCTGAAGTTTCAACATGCTTAGAGAGAGAGAGAGCCAGAGGCGAGCCCATCTTATCTGCTAGCCTTGCCGAGGGTATTATAATGCTGTCGCATACTAAGGGAATAAGTTGATTCTGTATGAGAAAAATATATATGATAACACTTAAGCAAAGCTCTAAAGTTCATTTTCTATTTTCGAATCGACTTTTGTATGTTCTACAAATACAAATCGAGCATCAGATTTGGCAATTAAAGAACATGAAATACGTTGGTATAAATAGCTTTGCCATTCACAGAGAGATGACACAATTTGCCACTTTTTGAGATAATGCAAAATACGCATATTTCAAAATATTATACACACTCATCATGCTCTAGAGTCGAATATACAGATGTGAGGCACAAGTACAATGTTTTTCCTTAATCTAGCGAATTTTCAACGTTTGATTGCACTCATAAACAAAGATATGTATATTCCCGTGGAAATTTTTACTGAACTATCGACGATCGTAAATTTAGTTTATCCAAAATTAAATTTGTGTTTTTTTTTTGACTTTGTCAAGTTTAGGGGAAAATCACTGCTTCTTCTTCGCATTTATCTGCTTGTGTGGTCGCCGGCTTAGTGTTTGTGTACTATATCATGTTGTTCAGTTTGTTAAGCAAATTTCTCAGCCTGTTGCTGTAGTTTCACACAGAGAGAGAGATAGAAAGAAAGAAAACTAGTATAGCTTATAGATACTGTATGATATGGCTAGGCGTACTTATATATGTCGAGGCAAAGCTCTTTATATTTATTTCTCGTTTGAATTTAATTAAATTTGCACATTTGTGTAAAATTTCATATACATGTGTCGTGCCGTCGTGCCACACACACGCCTCCCTGTGTAGCTACAGATACATTTGTATCTGTATCTGTGCCCCCCATGTGTCAGCCTAGACGCCTAATCAAACAGCGCAACAACAACTGCGATGAGCCGGGGCGGCGACAGCCAAAATTCAAAGCCCTCCGAGCGAAAAGTATAAAATATAATAAACATGTGTAATGAACGGCGAACGTGAATCCGCAGCAAGAACCGACAACAAAAACAACAAAAAAAAAGCGAAAATAAATTTAGCAGATAAAACCACTCGAGGGTTATAGAAGAAAAGTCCCACAGCAAATTAATAAAATAAAAAAAAGGGGAACAAAAAGAATACAGAATATTCTAAAATATAAAATATATACAAACATTTTTGATGGTAATACCCTTATTAAAACAATGAGTGAAATGTATAATTGATTCCCTTGAGATCTTACGTTATTATTAAATGTGACACAAGGGAAATCGAAAGAAAACAATATACTTTTAATTGCGCTTAATTAGGCTTAATTATAGGCACAATTAGGGCGAGAGAGGGAGAGGCGATGCGTGAGTGAGATACATATATATTGTACATATGCGCTCATGTTATTCATATTTGTTAAAAAATCCATTTTCATTTTCCCTCAACAATGGAAACTTTAAGTAAATAAAACCTTATCGGCAAATATTGACGCCACTGGGGGTCTAAAAATAAGTGTCATGTATTGTGTTTCCAAAACTCATTTAGAATATTACGTGTGTAGTATAACAAACAACGAATATGGGACAATAATAAGGGGGTAAACAAAGCGTCATATTTTTACCCATAGAGTCAGTAAATAATATTTAGTTTTGTGTCGATCTTTATTTTAATTATAATAATCAGCAAAGGGTATCTCATTGGTCAGTCTAGCTAATTTTCTTTCATAATTAAATTTAACGAATCACCCAACGCCTTTTCCAATTTTTTGTTTTTTTCTTTGCTTTTTATTTTGCGCATGTTTTGTTCAGGGAATTTGTTTTAGCACTTTTTCACACATGCAGCGCGTTAAACTGTCAAAAATAGCTTACAACATTTATCACAGTTTTTAAAATTGATTTATTTGCTCATAATATTTTTGCCCATAATTCAGCATCAGCATCAGCCTCATGCTGCATCGGACGACAAGAAAATTGCCAAAACAGAATTCGAGTTGACGTTCGCGACGTCATCATCAAAATGCATTGGCAAATCGCATACGATTTGCACAAATCTTTGGGTTGTTTGGGCTGTACCCAGATCTGTCTGCTGTCCATCTGTCCATCAGTCCACCTGTCCCTCTGTCCATTCGTTCACTTGCTTGAGTGACGAAGACCAAATGAGCGGGAAATTTGATTTTATGGCAAATCAAGTTTGTCTTGCACATTGCACAAATTTTTCAATTTTGCAAGAGCGAAAAGGAATAAATGATCGCATACGAATTATATTTTTGCACTAAATAAATATTCAGGAAATTTCCTGATCGCATATATTGTTTCACTGAAAGCTTTTTTCCCGACAGATCTGTCCTTTTTTTCGTCTAGCGTGTAAATTGCCTAAATATTAATTTCCGGAAATCTGAGGGAGTAAACTCTGTTCGAAATTATGAGTGTGGTAACACGTTTGTTTATTTAACCTAAGTGATTCTACATTTAAAAAATATAATTAAGGATTTTTTTAAATTTTCAAAATTTTCGAAATTTAGGTAAGGGTCCCCCCTATGAAATTTTTGACGAAATTTTTTTTCATAAATTTAAAGTCATGAGTTTTTAATTTTAAACGATTGCGGCGGTCAATATTAGTACTAAACAATTATCTAAATCGATTTTAAACGATACTTAATTTTGGCCCAAAAATCATGTCGAAGTGGTCAAAAAATTAGACATGTAACACACTCAACAGGCATGGTACTCTCATTTTACACCGATCGTAACTTTCTTAAAAATCAAACGATTTTCACGCGGAATGACATTTTGTTTATGGTTTAACAACCTGAGTGATTCTACATTTAAAAAACAGCATAAAAGATATTTTGAAATTTTTCGATATTTTGAAAATTTAGTCAAGGGTCCCCCCTATGAAATTTTTGACGAAATTTTTTTTCATAAATTTAAAATCACGAGTTTTTAGTTTTAAACGATTGCGGAGGTCAATATTAGTACTAAACAATTATCTAAATCGATTTTAAACGATACTTAATTTTGGCCCAAAAATCATGTCGAAGTGGTCAAAAAATTAGACATGTAACACACTCAACAGGCATGGTACTCTCATTTTACACCGATCGTAACTTTCTTAAAAATCAAACGATTTTCACGCGGAATGACATTTTGTTTATGTTTTAACAACCTGAGTGATTCTACATTTAAAAAACAGCATAAAAGATATTTTGAAATTTTTCGATATTTTGGAAATTTTGTCGAAATTATGAAATTTTTGGACGAAATTTTTTTCATAAATTTAAAATCACGAGTTTTTAGTTTTAAACGATTGCGGAGGTCAATATTAGCACTAAACAATCATTTAAATCGATTTTAAACGATACTTAATTTTGGCCCAAAAATCATGTCGAAGTGGTCAAAAAATTAGACATGTAACACACTCAACAGGCATGGTACTCTCATTTTACATCTTTCGTAACTTTCTTAAAAATCAAACGATTTTCACGCGGAATGACATTTTATTTATGTTTTAACAAGCAGAGTGATTCTATATCTTTGTTTAATTTTTCGATATTTTGAAAATTTAGGTAAGGATCCCCCCTATGAATATCGTTAAGTTAGGATATCGTTTCGCTGATTTATACTAATTTTTGAGAGGATCAGCCGTCATCTCTATTAATTATACATGTGTCGAAGTGGTTTTTTGTTTCCATATCTCGCTGAGAATCGTGTTTATTTCCGTTGTTAATCACTCATTGGGTGCAACAAATGTTTATTGGCAACAATTATTTTTAGACTTTTTGTTGAACTGGGGCAGCTAATAAAATCGTCTTAGCACATGTTTCAATACGCTTTAGCAGAGCTATAAATATGTGATTTACATTATGGAATGCTTTGGACTTAAGTGTAGCGACTGCTGTGTTGGGAGTCAAGGTTGGGATTAGAGTAAAGATATAAGATATCGATAAAATATATTGCAAGCTTTGGATGGAATACGTCATATTTATCAGATACTTTTGGTTAACTTAGGATGATTGCAGTGTGCTGCTGGAAAATGAAATGTATTAACGAGCAACAAACAGGAGAAAATTGCTGTTGTTAATTTCCATGAATTTCTCAAACGTTTCAGCTGCTGCTGGGGAAAATGGCCAATGGGTACGTGCTGCAGCTGGACGAAGGCCAAGCCACAGAACCACAATCTACACCATGGTCATGCCTGGGTCCAAAAAAGGCGGCTGCACTAATGCGCATTTAAATAGCCCTCCCTTGCTCGCACTCTCTCTATCTCCCTCCCTCTCTCTGCCTCTCTGCTTCCTTCCCTTTCTGTACGTGTTTGTGTGTGTGAGTGTGTGTGCCTGAGGTTTCCTAATGAATCAGCATTCATGGCCACGATGCTGTAAACCAGCAAAAACACAAAACCACAAAAACTAAATCCAAACAAGCCCACAACCATTTACGCTCCGGCCCAGTTTTTGGCTTGGTTTTTGGCTTTGAAAACAGAAATTAGCCCGCCATTCACATGTTGTGTATACGCAGCGTATACACAATGCAACACACAACACTCGAAATTGCCAACTTTCGCCAACTGCATTAGAATTCACGTTGCAACACTCAATCTAATTGCATTTTAGTAACTGCATTACACTGCAATGAATTTTGCTTTTAAGACCAACACACACACAAAACTTTTTCGACAGCCAATTAATGAAGTTATTGTTCCGGGCCAGGTCTAAACTGTTTTTGCACTAAATCAACATGCAGACAGAGAGAGAGATTGGAAGAGAGTGGGAGAAGGAGAAAGTAATTACATTTTACACTTGATGCTGGCAAAAGTTTTTGGCCATGTGACTGAGTTAGTGGCAGTGGCATTTCGCCTAGGCGAACTTAAATAAGCCATAATTAACAGTTTAAAATGATATTACAAACAGTTTGAATTTATTAAGAGTATTTTATACTATACACGGATTTTACTACATGTAGTTTGAAAACACTTTATAAATATTAAGTATACGCAGTGGCTTAAAGAAAACTTATTTATTTAAATAATTAAAAGCCAGTAAAAATATTTTAAAATAGAAAAAGTCTGTTAAACTATGCGAAGTTAATATTATAATCTGGCAAACTAAATTAAGTGCAAATTCCCGCAAGATATTTTCAAGCAGATAAGAAACTATAGAACTATATTGGGAATTCGCCAAAGTATTATCCTGCCTGCACTTGAAACGTGCTCACAGAAAATCTTCGCGTACTACCATAACAAATATATTATTTCTCATCTATTGTGTGAGTGAGGGTAAGAAAATTTTACTTAACGATTTTGCTTGGGCCTCGCTGAGACGGAAGCAGATGCCAATATATTTGAGCCATTTGTGAGTGTGTGTGCTTCAATTGAATTATGACAGTACTGGATGCCAGAAGGAAACCCCCGAGAGCGATAAAAAAACCGTGTGTGTAATATATATCTTACAGCAGTAACAGTGGCAAGGGCACTAAACACGGGCGTAATCATTAATCATCAACGATCAAAGTCAAAGATACAGAAACAGACACTGACACACAGACACGCCGACACGTGTGAATACTCTCTCACACCCACACACCCCTACACACACTCTCTGAGTGTGGCGCACTCAATCATGTGTGTACGAGTGTTTAGGGAACTTGCCGCGGGTCGTTGCCTGCCTGGGTCTGTTTTAATCAATTTCAAACAACAAACACTTGGAAAAACGACGCCAAAAGAATGCAAGGTTATTAAAGCAAATATACTTACATACGATACATAGCACATACATATGTATATCGTGTGGATTGTATAAAATGTTTATTGAAAGTACTGCGTGGCAATAAGAAAGCGTGAGAGAGAGAGAAAGATAGAGACTGTGTGTGGCGGGCAAACAGATGACTTTACATTTTGGCAAATTGAGAAATTTACTCGCAATTTATTGTTGTTGTTGTTGTTGTGATAACGCTCAGCAGATTGCGCAGGGAACTTTGGAATTGCAACAATTGATGTCCGGCCATTTAACAAGCGACATTTGCTGCTGCTGTTTTTTTTTTGCCAGACACTAATGACAATTTCGATAATAACTTTGATGTAAATTAACGATAATTGGCTAACGTTTCGTTTCGCATATGGTTGATTTTCTACTCTGTTTTTTTTTTTTCTACCCCTATCAGTTCATTGCCATCGAAGCGTATACGTCGCGTATACGTAATGCCCGTAGAAGATTACGTATGCGACGCGTTGTTGATGTCATAAATATAACCTGGAAATACAACAAACAAACATGTTTGTATGTATAAGTTCAAGTTCAGGGCGAAATGCACATGATGATAAGTGCGCGATGGACAATGAAATTGAAACATAATTGAATTGAACAGGGGAAATTAAATGGAAATTGCATGGAAATAAATGTGAAACAAGTGCTAAATTGATTGAGCAAACCGAATATAATTCAATTGTGATTCAACTTTGGTTGAATTTGTTAAATTCCTAACATTTTTCAGATGGCATCTTAAATAGTTACTGTAACTGCGCCTGCTGCCATTGCAGGCCATTAAAGTCATTTATTTTCATTTCTCTCTAGGTGCTGCTCAGTTGCAAACTAGGTAAACGCTGCTGCTGCTGCCGCCGCTGCTGCTGCCGGCGATTTTGTGGTGTAAACAAAAAACAATATATACATATACTATATAAATAGTATAAAAAATACACGCGCCAACAAGCAAAGCCAAGCGAAACAAAACACAGCACAGCGTACTGAAAACAGAAAACAGAGAGAAAAAAAAAACAGACAGAATAACAATGCCCAAGACTGTGTGTATGTGTATGTATGTGTGTGTGGTTTTGAGTCTGTCTGTTTGTAGTATTATATGCGAGTTTATTTATTTATGAGTAGTTTTTCCACGTTTGCACTGTTTCTGCTCGTTCTGTGTGTGTGTGTGTGTGTGCGGGTCAAACGCGTGCCCGCCTTTTGCCCACTTTGTCCGTTTGCTGTTTAAAAATGCGAAAATCTACAAGTGGTTGCCGAACAAAGAGAGGGAGAGAGAGAGAGAAAGAGTGAAAGAATGCCAGGCAGAGGTGCAGGCATAGGGGGAGGTTGTGAAAACAATACTCAAGTGAAAATGCCATTGAAATTGTTTGAAATAATGCCATGCATGCTCTACATGTGGCGTATCAAGAGGCGCATTTACTTAGGTTAGTTTACAATGGATTCCCTTGAAGTACACATTGAGAGAACTTGAGTGTACACAAATTGGCTAAGAGAGGGAGAGAGAGAGAGAAAGGCAGCTGCAGTGCCATTCCTTGTGTTGCTTATACACTTCCTTTGCCGTGTTTCACAATCGATTAAAATGCAATAGGCAGCGAATCGATAGCATACGATAACAATTTTTATGCAAATTATGTGGTGGTATGTCGATAGTCAGTGCAATTCAAGAATGATCAAACAAATTATGTAAAGATCTGTTGAAAACTAACTTGGCAACCCTGGTCTGCATATTCTGTTATTAGATACACTGTAATATAACAGAAAGAGAGAGTGCATTTAAGCTTCGCTATGGTTGCTTGTTTATCAACAATTCTACAACATGTTGCACTTGTTCTGGAAATAACGCATACGCCCTGTTTAGCACGATTGTGATGCCGTTGTGCTGCCCCCAACAACAATCTTTGAAACCGATGTCGATAATGAATATCATTTGCAATTCGGCACGCATGAGTTAAGCGTGAAAACAATCCGCACATTTCAATGCATAAATTCTCTTGCTCGGTTATTAAATGCATTTATCGGACTTACTTTACTTATTCATTGGATACACTTGATTGCAGCACACAAAGCATAGCCAAAGCCCTGCAAGTGTAGCTAGTAGCAATTGTAATTCCAGAGAGAATTATATTATTTTAGAATTCAATTCAAACATTTCCGCACAATAAGGCATGCTTACAATTTATTTCATTTTTTTTACTTTTCTTAGAGCCTTGACTTTGAGCCCAAGTACTGGAACATTTTAGTCAGCATAAGCCGGGGGAGAAATGTCAATGAGAATGTCGCTGTCGCTGCAAGCAGTTTTAATTTTGAAAATTGTAAACATTTTTCAAGATCCTCTTTGAAATGTAAGAGCGAGAGAAGAATGCGTGAAATTACAAGATTTCTATACAAGTTATCTACAGTTGCAGAAATTCGTCGCAACCCTTTGACAGGGCACACCATTACCAAGTGTCCTTTGTTTGATGTGTGTGTGGGTGTATCTGTGTGTGTATCTGTGTGTGCTACGCCTCGCTGCGTGCGTTCAACTCAGTTAAACTGAAACTTTTCTAATTGAAGCCAGGAGATTGTCGAGTCTTTCTCACAGCGAAGTCTATGTACATATATACATATATATATGTATTTATTTATTTATATGCACATACATACGTACATACAGCCAGAGAATGTTGAGAACATTGTGTGGAGCCTTGTCAACGCTGGAAACTTGTCACAGTTTCTGTTCTCAATTCGCAATATAGATACGAAAACTTTTGTGCTGGCATTTGTAAATGTCACAGATAACAACAGCTAGAAGGCGCAAAGCTATCTATATAAATACTATATATATTTCTCTTTTATTTTATTTGCATTTCTATTGTATTATTCTATTTTTCGGAGCCTGTCAATGCAGTTTAACATTAATGGAATTACATTTAAGTTGCACCTATTTATGCTCTTAATTGCATGTCATTTGCCGGAAGGAAACCAATTTTCATTCATTTCTCTCTCTCTCTCTCTCTGTCTCTCTCTTTTGCTGTCTCCCTTTAGCAGTGGGCAACAAGTGAAGAAGTGCGTCCGCCTGCATCGGGCAGGCAATTTTAGCGCGCAGCTGGCGGCTGCGAGTTTTCGTTTTGCTGCCGGCTTTTCCTTCCTGCCATGGTAAGCCGCAATCCAATGAAAATTGTGAAAACGGAAAATGGCACGAACGCGTCTATTATTGTAACAGACGGTGGAAATGCAGCACAACCTATGAGGACAACAACAACAACAACAACAACGACGATGGCGATGACAGATACCAAAGCAATGGCTACGATGTCCACGGCACTGTCCACGTCACTGGGTGACTTGAGTGACCAGGAGAATGGTACAACGGGTAAGTGCGAAGAGCCGAGTTGAGCTTAACACCCGCTAAGAGGGTCTCCCGTTATAATCCCTGACAACGAACAGACGAGGCAGCCAAGCAGAAGTCCAAGAAGCTGGCGAGGCAAGGGCAGAGTAGCTTGTTCAAATCAAATTAGTTTCATAAAGAATGCCCCTGCTCCTCAATTCTGATAATAAGTTTTTCAAGCAATGCTTGTGCAAGCTACGCACGCTGAATACCCTGTACTTTTCTAGTATATTTGGCTTAAACAAACGGAAAATGTTTCTGCCCTCGCCTTGCTTAGTTTTATTTGGCCTTTGGCCTTGGTTTCCGCGGATTAACCTTCTTCTTCCTCTTTTTGCCTTCACAACGCGGGGTTTTTGGGTCTGATGTAACCCCAAAGCGCTGCCGCTTAATTTGGGCTTGTCACGATAATATCAAACTAGCACGCCCATTTTGCCAGCCAGTTCTGGCTACGACTCTCTCTGTCTCTGTCTCTCTTTCTTTCTCGCTCACTCTCGCACAATTTCTTTGACTGCTGTTATATTAATTAAATTTCTGCTTCGCCGCTTTGGAGTTAAAATAATTATTATAATTTTAGTTTTGATCGGCCTACGTTGTCAGCGTTGCAAAAATTTTAATTAATATTAAACTTCATAATGAAGCATTGATTTAAGTTAAAGAGTAACGAAATTTTGCTTGATATTCCGTTATCTCCAAACACAAATATTGGGGGAGCTCTCGTTTGACAACCTGTTGACCCATCCGAATAATATTGATTGAAGCGTGCAAAGTTTTATGAATGAAGGCAGCAGGACAACCAGGCCGAGTTTATTGATTGAAATTCCGTGTGCTTTAAATAGGCAACCCTTGGGGAAAAAATTGGAAAAGCAACATTGTACATATATACATATTCGAACAGCCAGGTTCAATGACAAACCCCGTCGTGTAGGCGTGAAGACTTTTTAAGGAGCTCATTAGAGCCCGGGAAAAAGGCCGATGAGCAAGTCAGAAAGTATGGCGGCATCCCGTTAATTGCTTCAATTATTACCCTCAAAAAAATAAATTCGAAACGATGAAAAGTTTAGGGTTTATTGGTCAAAGTTAATTGGGCCGCCTGCACAAAATGCCAAGAGCAGCAATAAAAATTAAATAAGCAGGGAACATTTTAATTTGAGCCCCTCTGGACAGGGAATTCCCGAAATACTCAATAATATGAAGAATACTTATACATATTTGTCTAGACAAAAACACTTGTATTATTGGATTAGTTTTCTGTTTCATCATTTAAGCGACGTAAATAGCATATGGCAGTATACAGAAAATATATTGAGGTTACTGAAAGGCAAAACTATATGGTAAACTTATTAATATTTCATATATGCTGTACTCACAAATGAAAAAAACAAACCAAAGCCAGAGTCCTATACAATGATATTTACTTTCATTTGCAACGACATTGAACTTCAATATGGTCGAGACTATAGTGAAACATATTGTATATAGAACTCGAATGACTGTAAGAAAGATATAAGTTCCGACAATACAGGGTTTTTCCTAAAATAAAATGCAATATTATCATATATATATTATTTATGCTTACTTAGACTTACGAATGAGGCGGCCACAAACAGTATTATCGAGCTTGATATCATAATGAATTCAGGAATAACCTGCAATTGACAATAGAAATTACCTAAAATTATTATGAGTAATTTATCTTAAATGCAACTCTTTTAATTTGATAATTAATTTACATTTAAATATATATTTCATTTCGAGCATTCTGGTATCTAAAATACAAGGATCGTGAATTAGTTAGGTTTATAAAATGAGAATAGATTAAACTTGCTTACTATTGACAATCTTTGAAATGTAATCCAAATTGAGGACAGCAGAAAATAATTCAAATAATGCTATCATCATGCAACCCATTCGCAAGGGTACGCAATAACAACAGGACTCTGCATAGTACAGATTTCTTAACATTTTATATAATTTAGTATATATTTAAACTTTCGATTTGAAAGAAATTACAGAGCTAGCAAAAATTTCGAGTATAGGTTACGAAATATATGTATTATATCATTAGATTTCCATATTCCACTTATCTATTTGGAGCAGCATAACCAAATTTCACAGTCATTGCCCCTGCTGACGGCATCGTCATCCACTTTGTCGAGTGTGTTAATATTGTTGACTCAATTTTCATTTTAATTCCATTAGCATCTTGATGAGAACTCAAAGCTATGCCACATGGCACACACACACACACACGCGCACACACATGCAGATGATGCTAATGAGGCTATAATATAAATTGCTTAAATTGAGAATAATGCAAAAAGTTAATATTTAAGCCGGCGTCACAACAAAGCTTTGAGGAAGGAAACGACGTTGCGTATACGCCTCCTTTCCGCATAGGATTCTCTTGGCTATTAAGAGCAAATTGCTTAAATTGCATATCAACAGCTGCCGAGCAAGCAATAAAACATTCTCTTCCCTAGCATAATGGTATGTTGAGCGAGGTATATAAATTATGCATGCCCCTCTGAAATTTGCAGACATAATAAAATAAGTATAATTTGTTTGCCTTATAAACAAAACACACACTGGGATGCTGCTTCGCTTCATTAGATAAAGTTCTGATATATGTGGGTCGACTTATGAGACAATTTGCCTGCTCCCCCCCTTCTCCACATATCTATCATCTTTGTGGTAGCTCGGGTAATTCAATTTAAATATAAATAGAGCAATTTGTCTCTTTTATTTTTCTTCTTCTTCAGTGTTGCATTTTAATTTTACTTTAACCTTGAACAATCACAAGTTTCATGCAACCAGGCTGCAGTAGGGCCCTTTTGGAGTCAGCTAACTTGGCTATAAAACTCCTGTGTATCTTCTGTCTCATTCGCACTACCTTTACTTTGTGCCTCGTGCTGCTGCTTAACTTTTGTGCAGCAAAAGTTCCTGAAAGTTCTTGCCAACCGCTTGCACTTTGTCTTCAGGACTTTGGCCTGCCATTTGTCCGGCTACGTCTCCATCTCCTGCTCCTTATCCTGATCCAGCTCCTGCTTCATCGTTACTTTCTTTATTGTTTTAATTGAAGGCAGCTGCTCAGTTGCCATCGCGGCGGTTTCACAAATTATGTGCGCAATCAATTGGAGTAAAGTAGATTATGTCCAGCTAATAGACGCCCCAAAACAGTTGCAAAAAGGGACGCATAAATTGATGGGGATTACTTGCTGGCCTTTGGCAAAAGTTGTATAAAATTTGCAGCGCTTTAAACTTGCTATACTAAAGGCTTTTAATTTATTTAAACAGGTTATATATGGTATATATAAATTTTATATATTTAGGTTTATTAATTTCTTTTTTTTAATTATTATTAATTTCTCTATTGAGTAAGAGTTTCTTCAGGCAACTTCTCTCAACTTATTATCGCAATTATCTTTGCTCGATACTCATTTATCTCTCGCCTTGGGTTAGTTACAGTCCCAGGATTATCTACTGTTTTAATTAGTTGATAAATACTCCATATGCCGGTTTCGTGATTGATTGCGGTATCAATTTATTTGTCATCAATACTTGATGACATCAAATTGAGTAAGTAAAGTGTTGATGAGGCTATTAAAAAGCAGGAAAAGCACAGACTGATAGAGAGGGTAGAGTCTGTAGGGCCCTCACATACATATACATGGAATCCACTAGCAGCTCATCTATCATCATTGGACGGCTGTTCGTTGCTGTATCCAGACATGGACTCACACAACTTTCTACACACACACACACACACTTACACACACCCAACTCACACCCTTGCGTATTTATAGCATCTTAATTGAATTTCAATTTTCAATTTCGCCTTTTAATTGAATTCAATGAAAAAGTGTCGATGAAACGGTATTCAGTGCTTTGTGCGCTGCTAGCACAGATGCTTCCCCCTTTCCCTTTCCCTTTTCCCCTCTCCCTCTCGCGTGTCACTCAGTTGTTGTTGTTGTTGTTATTTTGCTGTTTATTCAGCTGTTGCCGCTGCTGGGACGTCGTCACCAAGGGAGCCTCCTCTGCCAGCTCTGCTGGCGCCAACGATGCCACACTAACACACACACACCCCAAGCACACACCCTTCGTTGGTACTAGCCCCTAGCCGCCCCCCATCATCATCATCATCATCATCAGCTGGCGGTGCCATTGGGCCCGCAATTGGCTTGGTCTGATTGCGTTCATATTTTTTTTTTTTTGCACTGGGTTGGGTTCGTGATTGACTGAAAAGTTGTAAATTGATTGGGCTGTAAATATGGGTAGACCGAGATAAACAAATGCCGTTTGCCCGGCATTATATGCAGGGTGTCAGAAATTGAACTCTATTTAATAATTGTCAATGATTTGTGGTATAAGTTTGAATTATACGAGAAAAATGTCAATTAAACTAACAGAAACAGTTGAAATTATTAGTATATATGGTTTAAAATGGTTTAAAATATTACATTTATTACTAAGCCTGAAGCTAAACAGAATCTCAAGCTTTGCAGCTTTTATACTCGATGAGAATTCAATTTGTACCTGCATATCCGTAACTGTATCAAGTTTTGAATACACGTGTATATCATGTGTATAAGTACAGATCCAGTCTGGCTGCCTCATTATGCCACACACAATGTAATCGACCCGATATATCTGCCCATTTAAATGCACCCTTGATTGCATTCACGATGCATGCACGTGTATGTACCTCCTCAACCCTCCCATCCCCGTATGAGATTTATGCCACTTGGCTACGGAAATATGGAAATATCAGACAATACTGGCGGATTTGCATGTCTGTCGGGGTTACGAGTATTAGGTGACATTGCCCGAAGATGAAGCGTACAGAATGGCAGCCGCAGGCAAAAAGAAGGAGAGAAAAAACAGAACGGAGCGTATAATAGATGTATATATGCTATGTATATGTATATGTAAATTGCCCTGACAGTGGAAATGCGGCCGGCTGAGCTGTGCGAGCCATTGTTGAGATTTCTTTTTTTTTTTATTGCTAAAATATGCATATTACTTGCAATTTGAGCAAAGCGACGATGATGTTGATGATGATCTCTGATTCTGCTTGTTATATACATAGTACTCATATTTAAATGGGATGCCTGGCTTTGATTTTGGGCAGTTTGAGAAGGTATATATGTCTTGTAGAGTGTATCTGCAATTCTAATCGTTTATGGTTTGTGGCAAATTCTATTTGCATGCCACCGATTTTTTTCTTATGATTTAATTCACATTTGTGATAAATTGCGCATCGCTTGTCCTTTGCTAGATGTGGGTAAAATACTCTTGGAATATGATAGGAGTATAACTTGAAAATCTTTGCAGGCTTGAAAGTCATTGATAAACAATAAACAGCCAAGCTCTGATAATAAGATTATTAAAATAAACATTTTACAATTAACAACAAAGCTGCTGATGTTGAGAAAACGAGGAAATATATATATATATAGATATAGACTTTATTTTATTTAGCACAATATTATAAATTGAAGATTGACTTTTAAATGTCTCTCTTGAATTCAATGCCTCGATTCAAACTTGTGTCGCCAGTGTTACCGTCTTTCTCTCTGTCAACATTCAAAATGCTTGATATCGATAACTTTAATACTAATAAAACTTATCGTTCAATTGAAAATATTAATTTAAATATGTGCATACAATATAGAATTTATTAAATACCTGCATTATTCAATATCTTAAATTCTCCTTTTAGTTTTAGTACATTTTGCTAGAGGGTTTTCTCCCTGTGTAGCATATCAATAACAATAGAGAGTAAATGGATGCAGCGCTGCCATTGCTTTTTTGCCCTTTTCTTGCTTGCTTTCATCCCACCATTTTCTCTGTGCACTTACCAGTTTTATGTTCACTTTGCATGGCGTTGAAAGATTTAAGATATGACAGCATGAAAGTGGCTGGCTGACTAAATGCAGACGGTTATAAAAAAAGGGAAGCGAGAAAAATTACGTTCGACTAAATTGAAATTCTTTAAAGTTCAGTTTCAACTATTTGTCATTCATAATTTACTGCTTCAGCTTCAACCTATTTGTCAATTGTTCGAAATTGAATTGACACGCCCACTAGGTGGGTAACAAGTATCAAGTGACTTACCCAAAGTAAATTGGATAACAAAAAAAATGCGTGGTATACGAATGACAAAAGGCTGACTGGCTTTTGTCTTTTTGGCTTAGGTGGCCATTATTTAGAAGCGCACGCACAACAACAACAACAACAAAAACAACAAAATACAAATGGGGGAGGCCATCTTTGTGCCCTAAAGGAAATTGCAAAATGGTCGCACATTGTGCAAGAGAAACAAGCGAAATACGTGCGCTGAGTGTCGACAGTCTCAAGCTGTTGCCCTGCACAGTGGTACTTGAGTGGTTGAGAAGCTGATGAAAAAATATATTGAATTTCGTTTCTCTTTAATTTCGGCAGCAACTCAACTTAGTTTCCAGTTTATAAATAATTCCACTGTGCCTTAACATTTCCGGATGTTTCTCTTAGCCATTTTCGTTGTTGACACTCCCACACGTCCAAAAGGCTTCGACTGCACCTTGATTAATGCGATGCCATGACATTTCTCTGGCTCGCTTACACCCTACTCCCATTAGTAGAAGCAAATTCCTTGCCATCGTATAATTCTGTTGTGTATTGTTTTAGCCAATTTTCTAGCCAGCGTACACATTATTTATATATGGCCCAAGGTGTTGATTACATTGTCAAGCTGTTGTTGAGCTCTTGATTTATTTTGTGGCCTAAAGTTAAATCTTAAGCGAGTTGACTCGCCATTAAATCACTGCAACTAATACCGAAGCAAACATCAAGCTTAGAGCATGATAATGGAAAATATTAAAAGCAATTAAAATGTTTTCAAAAGATATGATGATGATTCTTGTTAGTAATTTCACCTGTGCAGCAGGATTATATTCAGTTCACTTAAATTCTTATTGTTTAAAGCCTCAATTAAATTTAATTAGAGCATGCAATAAATTTAAATTGAATACTATCGAGTGGTTGGAAAGTTTTACCACAAATCCACTGAAATATTTGCCACGTTTTACTCGAGCAGTTGGCTAAAACGTGCGGCTAGAGCGTTCGTCCTTGCCACGTTGAGCTTGTAATACTTTTCTCCCTGACTTGAAGCACGTAATTTACAATGTTGCAGCAGGTTGCAGGTTCCAGGTTGCCGCTTGCCGGTTGCAGGTTGCAGGCTGCAGCAGCTGTTGCGTGGGAGAATCGAGGCAAGCTTGTTGTTGCCCCCTAATGCTTTTGCTTGTATTTTGTTGGATTTTATGTTCCCTTAAGCGCAATTTTAACACGCATACAAATTGCATAGAATATCATCTGACTAAAAGGCATAGTATGCAACGTGTTAGGCGACTGCAGTAGAAATTTAATAACAATATATGGTAGAGAAATAATATGTGGATTGTTGGTACGTAAATATACATATATGATTAAACCCCCAATGCACACAGATCCGATTAAATACATATGAACATCATTTAAATGTATATCCTAATTACTTGGCGTAAGGTCATCAGTTTTTGGCACACGGGACACTTGCAGGTTGCACTAAGTGCGGTCTTAATGCACTTGCTGCAAAATACATGGCCACATGTGGTAGTTGCCGGCTCACGGTTATGCACAAAGTTCAAACAGACTGGACACTTATGAGGCTGGAGATCTGTAGTTGATGTTGCTGTAGTCTCCGCAAGTGGTTCCAATGCGGTCTCCTTTGCTCCTTCGCTTTCAGTTTCAATTTCAGGTTGAGGCGGCAACGATCTGTTGGCATTATGATCCAATCTGGGGGATTCCATTGCTATAGAACTCGCTGCTGCCAATCCATCATTGCTTTGTAATGATTGAAATGTGCTCATAAATGCCACATATCGTCTCAAGTCTTCTTGATGATCTTGTGCTGTAAGATTTGTTGATGGCGTTGGAATATATTCTTCACGCTGTGAAGACACAATTGATGTCAGTGAATCGACTGAATTCATATCCAGTCTGAGATAATCTAAGCCCACCAGTGGCTTATCTGTAACATATGAGAATATTTTAGCATTTTTTTTTAGTAAATTGAAAATAAGATAAAACGTTACAATTCCCCAGGCTGATTTCACTGCGTGCGATATTATTCTCAATGATCTCACATTCTCTTTGTACTGCAAAATATGCAAATAAATTAATTATAATATATAATAAATAATCCAACTTACTGCGCGACAATTCTTCATCCATTCTTCGATAGTCAAGCATACTGGATATCCATTCGTTGTCAGTCCTATTGATCCTAAGCAAGTTTGAACTACTGTGATCAGCTATTGATGGATGCTCCACATTTGCCTGACTAATTCCAAACTTGCTGCTGTCATAGGGCTTGTATAGAAGATTCAAGTGGCGGTCTTCCCTCATGAACTGCTCCTCGAAAGCAGTTGAATTTTCCATACTTAACTACAAATATAAATATGATATTTGAATTTAAATTATTGATAATAAATTGGGGGGAATTCGCCTGTACCTGTAGGTAGTGGGGCGTGGGATGCGCCCTATTTTTTGCTGCAGATGATTCAGAATTCATTCTAAACATGCTACCGGAATTTAATATTCTCAAATTATTAATTAAATTGTTTAGTAATTGTTTTAAAAGCTGAATTTCAGTACTGATGTAAAAAGCAAAGCAACAAATATCAAAACAAATTTGAAACAGGGCAACTCTGTAAAATTTAAGAGCAACTCTTATCGATAGCAGCAAAATAACTCGAATTTAAAGTCAGCGGGAATACGTTAAGTGGGAGAAACTCAGCTTATACCCCCGCTCCATTGTCAATCCCAATACAGCGCATTAAAATTTTGTTAGACGCCTGATCCCATGGCGTGACGTGGCAGCTTCTCTTCCTCTCCTGCTCCTCCTGTCTACTCTGTGCCCTGACATGTGTCTGCACGTACTTAATCACATGGTACTGCATGAAAAGCCGCGTCGGCTTTCCATTCACGGCGTTGTCCTATAAAATCTATGCCATAAGCCTTGCAGTCAACATCATCCTGTCGCCTGCCAAAGTCTTCAACTGTTTCGCTTTAGACGCTTTACTTTTTATGACCTATAGCAGCGCATCAGCAGTGGCATAGACACACAAGGGAGTGAGCGAAAGCGAGCATCCATCTCTCTCATCCATTCCCCAGCACATGCTTCCATATGTACGTTATGTAGGTGTTCACGTATGTATGTGTGTGTGCGCTCAGCCAGCGCTTTCAGTTGATGTCAAAAGAATTTCTGTTTGATTGCAGAGAATAAACAAGTGAAGGCAGCCACAGAGCACAGCATCGACTCTGTGCGAGGGCAGTTTGTAGAGTAATAGAAGAATATCAGCTCTAATTTTAATACATGCAACGACGCAACAGTTTTAGTATTTTATTATCGTTTTATTGTTTGAGTTTGATATCGGTTGGACGATAAGTTTCATGATTTTGGTATTTAGTTATCGAAATGGAAATGTATTAAGTTATCGACTGCGAAAGGCGGTAACACTGTTACGCATGCAGCCGAGAGTAAAATTGTAAAATTTAAATATATATTGTAGATAAAACACATAACGCTTGTTTTTCAATTTAAATCTTATCCGTTTCAAATACCACATAAACCATATATAATTTATAACCTAAACCTGCCACAAACTTAAGGATTTCACCTCGTTTTCGAGTGGCTATGTTGATTTTGTGTTTCCTCTCCATTTTGCTCTCGGCACATGTAAAATTTTACACACATCCCGCCTAAGGGATGGGCTGCTTATCCTTATCCTTAATGCGTGCCTCAAGTTTGTGGTTAAGCTCGTTTCTTTTTTTTTTTGTTTTTTTATGTGAAGCCGCACAAGATCTAATAAAAATTTCGAAATGTCGTATTTATTAAAATAAATGCATGTAATTTTATTTACATATATCATTGCTTGATTTCAATGACTCTGATAATATTAAACCGTCTGAGTCTGAGTAAAATTTAATTCTGCCCTTCTGCACAGGCAAATGAGGTGAATCTAAACGTTTTTCCATTCTCTTTGTTGGCCAACTTCAGTTTTGTTAATTGACCTGCCAGTGTGTCGACAGCAGACGATTAAAGCCTTGATGCTTAAAGCCTTTTGCCTTAAAGAGCTCATTCGATTCTTATGAAAATATGTTGGGGAAAATCATAGCTTGTCGGGACAACATAAACGCAAAAAACAGGCCCATGAATGAGTTACTATAAATAACATCTCACACACACACGCACACGAATATCGAACTGTGTTCGACAGTGTCTGTGCCATAAATAAATCAAAGACTTTAAATGCCGCCAATTAGCAGACCGACCACATGGTTACTTTCGATATCGATTTACAAACACACGTCGAGGCAGTCAGTAAAAGCCCAAAGAAAATATCGAAATAAATTGCTGCATGTTAATTCTGACGTGTTTGGCAGTTGAAAGTGCGTGTTGACCTTTGTTTTTGACGTTATTTCGCACCTATTATATATCCCAGATGTGTGTAAATGACGTTTATGCTTCATTTATAATTTATGTTGGGACTAAGCATGTGCGAAAGCCTTTGAAATATATGCATATATGATATATTTATTTATTTTTAATGGAAATGCAGAGCTTAAAAATGAATAAATTGATGTAAATTATGGAAAATGTTAAGCTCTTTTGTTTAGAACATTTTAAAAGCTTAAAACGTATAGGCAAGCGAGGCTAACTAATAATTGATTTTTAATTATAATCTTTGGTATTATAGGCATACATAGTGCATATACAGAAAGGATTTTAAAGCATGTTTAATTTTGATGTTTCTGCATTATGTTGCTGTTTTATTTCCCTCCCCCTACAATAATAATACTCAATCGTCTGCGATGTTGAACATATATACTCGAGACGTTTAAGTGAGACATGAAATTTCATAAATGCCAGCGTCATCATGGCAACTCTGTGGGCTGTTGGGCCTAAGGGGGCGTTCCAGCGAATACTTAAATTCAGCTCCATTGTACTTGAAAGCAAATTACCCATTTAGCACGCCAGGCTAATGGCCCAAACACTTGACTTTTCTGTATTTCGCAGCTGAGGATATACACCTGAACGATTTATATACACGCTATCGCCAGAGGCTGCGCAAGTCGCTGTTCAGATCGGGCCTGCTCACATCGCTGGTGGCATGCATGGTGTCCATTATAATTGGCATCGTTTACGAGCAGGTAAGTGCACCCCCCTCCCTCCTCCCCTCCCCCCGCAGGCATGTTAATTCACATTGTTTGGCACATTATAGCACCTGCTGCAAACATGTCTCCTGCTATGCGCTGCCCTAATCTCTGGCGCCATATTGACGGCCCTACAGTTTCCGGCTGTGCTCAGTTCACCGGCAGCGGCTTTGGCATTTGCCATTGTCACCACCTTCTCGCTGGGCACCATTGCGGCCATTACCGGCGGCGAACTGGCCCCGTTGCCAATGTACGCTTTGTTTTTGGTAAGAAATACAAATACAGGCAGCCAGACCAGGCCAGATTTCCATTTCAATTTTCCATTTCCCATTTTCCATTTCGCAGGGCATTCACACAATGCTGCCAATTTCCTGGCCAGTCTCTGTGGTCCTGGCCCTATTCATGACTGCCATACACATCATTTATCGCATCGGCACCAGCCCGGAATATACACCCAATTTTCCCATGGTAAGTCTAAAATCGAAACTAGTTTTAATTAAACGCAAAATAGTATCAGGGCACAGCATAAAAACTTCAACAAATACCAGACTGAAAATACGTAACTAATTTGTAGAAATTTAATTGGCAATGATTTTAATTTTAATTATAAAGTGAAAGGGGGGAGAAACGAAATGAATAGTCGGAATTTCAATAGGCCAAATTAAGGGCTTGTTTAGTATTTGGTATACTAGTTGTAGTTTCCGCTTGTTGATTTCAAAGCAGGGCCTAAAGCATACTTCTCTGCGCAAGGGGGGTTCAAGGGTTCAACTTGAATAAATTTAAATATATATTTAAATATGTGTATATTATTTAAAATTATAGCAAAAAATATATATATGTAAATATATATATAAATAAAATATATATATGTAGCACTCTAAATTTTGCCAGCTGCCTACGCCTCTGGCCTCTGGCTCTGACCCTCCCCCTGCTCGTTATGAGGCATTGTGGTAGCCTTAATTAGCTAGGACACACACACGCACACATCTTGTATCTCGTGTGTGTGTGCTAGGAATTTCGATTACAGTCCTGCGGTTTTATCTTTTTGTTATTGCTGCCTTTCATACGGTTTTGAGGCCTGCCAATTGGCCCCCATTATTCACGCTTTTCCTGCTCATTTTCTTTTGCCAACGTCAGCTCTTTGGCGAGATTGTGATGTTGGCCAGCGCATCCGTTTCCGGTCTATACTATCGCATCATGTCGGATGCCGCACACAATCGCACTGTGGATGGCACACGCACGGGCATCGAGCAGCGCGTGAAACTCGAGTGCGAGCGGGAGCAACAGGAGCAGCTGCTGCTGAGCGTGATCCCGGCCTACATAGCAGCTGAGGTGAGTGTGTTTGTTTCCCTTTAACTGGAAAACTAAAGCAGCTTTTCCCCGCTTTGTTGGCAGGTCAAGCGTAGCATTATGCTGAAAATGGCCGATGCCTGTCAGCGTGCCGGCGGACAGGCTTCCACCTCGGCGACACGTTTCCACGAGCTGCACGTGCAGCGGCACACAAATGTGACCATATTATTCGCAGATATTGTTAACTTTACGCCGCTCTCGTCCTCGCTGACGGCCAGTGATTTGGTCAAAACGCTGAACGATCTCTTTGGCCGCTTCGATCAAATAGCGCAGGTAAGTTGAGGGTGCAATGTGGCAAGAGAGAGATTGGTAATTGAGTTTCCTTTTGGCCATATTTAGGAGAATCAATGCCTGCGCATTAAGATCCTGGGCGATTGCTATTACTGTGTGTCCGGTCTGCCCATTTCACGGCCACAGCATGCTACCAATTGCGTCAACATGGGCCTGCAAATGATCGATGCCATCAGGTGAGTCTATCTCTATCTATCTATCTATCTCGCTTGCACTTACCTTACCCTAAAGTCAACATTGGCAAGCAGCGCGTTGCGTATACGACATGTTTGCCCTTGGCAATCCCTTTTGACACACACACAGTGTGTTTGCTGTTTGGTTTGCGTGAGTGTGTGTGTGTGCGTGTCAGTTTGCATGTCTATAGGTGTGAGTGTGTGTGTGTTTGTGTTTGTTTTACTTTCAGCACTTTGATAGTTTCCTTATGCCAACAGCATGAAACATGCGTACTCTCTCGTCTGTGACATAAGTGCAAACAGTGCAGCGACGCATGCAACAATAAATAGTTAACTATTTTTATGCAACATGCAACTTTAAGGCTTTAATATAGGTATATATATATGATGTGGCAACTTTAAGGCTTTAAGATAGGTATATATCTGGCCCGCTTCGATCTGGCTTTATTGCCTTCCTGGCTTCACGCGCTCGGATCATTGTCAAGTGTAATTGCCGCCAGATAGGCACGCACATCTTTATGGGGGGCCTATTAAAAGCGTATTATGCAATAAAAGAGCCAACAAAGAAAACCCCAAAAAAAAGAACAAATAATAAAAAAAGGGAGAGGGAGTGCAAAAATTGCTGTACATAAAATACAAGGAATACAATACTCTACATATAGTACATAACATATATCGGCACAAAAGCAATTTTATTACAGGCAAGAATTTATGCTGCAGGGCATACCTCTATAATACGCGAATTCTATAGCGTATACCCTGCAAAAAAAAAGGAAACTCTAGGGGAGTGCATTATTAAATAGTTCTGCCTTATTTGATTTCCATTTTTCCATTTTTGGTTACATTTAAATCACTTTTTTATACCTTTTTAAGCACTGTTTCTATATTTTTCTTGCCTACATATATTTTATTCTCTGCCTAGAGAGTAACATGCCGTTTTCAAGCCATCGAATTTGGCTTATTTTCTTTTTATTCGACACCGCACACATTTCTATTGTGTTTATTATTTTGCCCTCTCTCTTGAGAGGGTGCCTTCTTTTCATTTCTTTTCTTTCATTCCATTTCATTTCGTTGCTTTTTTTATTTCTTTTGTTCTTGGCCGGAAGGCATTTGGCTTTTCAATCTCTGGCTGAGAGTTGCTTTCTGGCAGGAGGGCAGCCCATTGAGACGAGTTTCTGCGCTGCTTTTGCCGTTGTTTTAATCGTCAGCACTTTATGAAAATGCCAACTGAGTGTTTTTTTTTTTTTGGGGGGGGGGGTGAAAGGTGAAAGTTTAATTGTGCAGCACAGCAGAGACTTACCTTTGGTTTCCCCCCTCTCTCCCTTCCTTCTCTCTGTCTTTGTCTCTTTTTCTTTTGCATATTTCTTTGCAAATTCGAAGCGCGCTCAAAAGTAGGCAATATATTTTTTTCTACCCAACTTTAATATATTTTTGTTATATTTTATAATTATAATTTTAATAAATATGTTTAAGCATTATTAAGGCCAAAAAATTCAGCAAATTGAGAGCATTTTAAAGTGTGATTAAACCATCCATACTCGTGCAAATTAAAAGCAAGCAATCTCAGTGCACAGACATAATCCACACACATGTTCTGTTTGGTGTTCTAAGTATTACACTCGTAAAGCAAGCAAATAAACAAACAACAACCAAATGACCCAGACTACGCTCCAGAACAGAGCCAAAGGAGAAGGCGGAGGAAAATAAACCGAAAGGACTCCCAAGTGATTTGTTTTCTAAGCCGATTTGCTTTTCGCTGCGGCTCATTTGGCCCCAGCTCGGGCAGCCCGCACTATTTAAGGTTAATAACTCAAGGACTTGTTGGTCTAACTGAAGTGTGTGCACAACCGTCTGTGTTGCTTAACCTGTCCAAGCGAACGAGCCAACACAAAGCGGGCCTAAAGCGTTGGACTTGGCCTATTATTTTGACGTTGCCTTTGCTTTGTTTTATGCCTCATGAAATTGTGCTCGCGTTATATAAGCAGTTAGTTAGTACGAACATATGCATGACCGACTGTATACTGTATACATATGTACATATATCGTATACACTGACTGTGTACTGTGGCTTTCATTGTTTGCCTCTCTTGTCGTTTGCTTTTATTTCACATTTCTCATTCCCATTCCTCATTCCCATTTCTCCCCCCTTCTGGCAGACACGTGCGTGAGGCGACCGGCATAAATGTTGACATGCGAATCGGCATACACACGGGCAACGTGCTCTGCGGTGTCCTTGGCCTACGCAAGTGGCAATTTGATGTTTGGAGCGATGATGTTACCCTGGCCAACCACATGGAAAGCGGCGGCGTTGCCGGGTAAGTTTTTCCTACACTCCCTCTCTCCCCCTCTCCCCTCTCTCTCTCTTAGCCTTTGTGCAGTTGGCTAACACACGAGACGTCATAATGGCAATTTAAATGAGTCTACTCGAGTGTTGCAATTAAACGCGTCTCTATCTCCGCCTCCCTTCTCCTCCTGCGTCTGTTTACACCCGCAGGAGAAGGCCAAGTGGATTGTGCTGCACACTCAGCTGTAATTAGAAGTTCAGCCCGGCAAACTGAGGCTAACTTCAGCACTTACCAGAGATTACTATTGTTGCTATATATATCTAGCGATTTCCAGCAAATATTCAGAAATTTGTATTCCTTTAATACGCCTTCGATTTCGAGTATTACGTAAATTGCGATTACTTCAAATTGAATTCGGAAAATTGCTCAATGAGCCGCATAAAAGTTACGGTCTCATTTTGTGTGTGTGTTACGCACGAATTATTTGCGAAAGCATAAATAAAATTACAATCAAGAAAACGGAAACGTAGACAAAGCAGGCAGACAGAGAGAAAGGCAGAGAAACTTCTCTCTAATTTGCATATGAAAAACAAAGCGTATAACGCGGCGGATACTCGATATCACATATTACTCATACGCAACGTTGGTTCTACTCACAGCCGCGTGCACATTACCAAGCAAACTCTGGACTTTCTGGGCGACAAATTTGAGGTGGAACAGGGCGAGGGCGGTGGACGTGATGCATATCTGGCGGACCACAAAATCGAAACGTATCTCATTGTGCCGCCCAAGGTGAGAGTCAGCTCGGTTTACCCAACCGAAATACTAGACACTAATTCTTCCCAATTCCCTGCCAGCCCGCCTACATGCACAGCGTGCCACGCGTTGTGGAATGCATCGAGCAGGCGGAGCCCACAGTGGAGCTGGCCACGCCCGTCAAGGATGAGGCCGATGTTACCGAGAAGTTGCTGCCCGCCGAGCAGCGTTCGCCTGTTGTAGTTGCTGGCGATGCTGGCGAGAAATTATCACCCACCTCAACGAATAGTCAAGATGCTGTGCTACATGCTCCACTTACCTCGGCAGCCTCCATGTCCATCAAAGAACTGTCCGAGGAGGAGGAGGATGCAGCTGCATCTGAGCCCATGCTGCGCAAGCAGTCGCAGCCGGAGCAGGAACGAGCAGATGCGGAGGCAACAGGCGACGTTGTGGCAGCAGTTCATCGTGGCAGCGGTGATTCCGCTGCCTCCGAGTCGGCACCCAAATCGATTGCTCTCTCCCTGCCCGCTGATACGGATCTGCTCAGCATGAGCGGCAGCGAGAGCGGCATCTCCAACAGCGGCACGCCTGGTGCAACCGGTGCAGCCGGTGTAGCTTCCAGTACAGCCAGCCTACAGCCCAATGCAGCCAATCCCAGTACAACCACGACAGCAACCAGCACCGCCGGCACCAACAGTCTAACAGTTGCCGAGGCGCCAGAGCGCTCACGACGCAAGCTCTCCGTGCAGGGTGAGTAGGGGCAGGTCACATAAACATGGATTTAAGTGATTCCTAAACTGGTTTCCGGATTGATTCAAAGTGGCATCGTTAACTTATTTAATTTGCAATTTTCCTCAACTGCAACTGCATCTCTATCATCTTCATTGAATCCTGCAGGTCTCATGTCCTTTGCCGACCGACGACGCTCCTCAGGCGCCTTCATTGAGGGACGCAAGTTGTCCATACACAGTGGCGAAAGTTTTCGCAGCCATGGAGGTGAGTAGGGAGGGGGAGAAAAATGGGAAAATGGGAAGCACATAAAACGCGCAACAGTTGAAAATCACTTTATCAAATGAGCTTCAGCTTCGGCTTCTTCTTTGGCTTCGGCTTATGCATAATTTTATCGCTGCTGTCGCAACTTTTGCATCGTAAATTGCGATGTGGCTGCAAGTTTTCTTTTTTTTATTATTTCATTTTCCATTTTTATTTTTATTTTTTATTCTTTACTCCCCTTTTGGCTTTGTGTGGGGCCAGGTGCTCTATGCTCTCAGCTTGGACCGCAGAAGCGCTGTAATTAAGCTCCTCTTTGACAGTCCTCCGTGTCCCTTTTTTTTTTTTTTTATTTGAGCTGCCTGCTCTTTAATGTGGGTTCGTGCCAAGGACATGGCCCGCGTCACGTACCGTGGGCCAATATGACAGCATGACAATACGATGCGTCATTTTTGTTGGCAAATCTGGGCAAAATATACGTGCAGCAGCATAAAATCCTCGTTGAATTAACAAGTCAGAGATTAGTGGGGGCATTTAATTGACGTGGATTACGTCGTTTAAAAATGCACGAAAATTGGCAGTTTATGCATACAGAAAATATCCCTTTTAACACTGCTCTGAGAACCTAAAATTAATAGACTTACCTTTTTTTAAATTTTTCATGCTACTCTCAAAAGTTTTTTAATTTATGAAGTTTTTGTTATTTAAATTCTAAGAATATATAATAATAAATAATAATAAAAATAAATAATAAATATATAAAGAAATGAGCCTATAAAAAATAAATTTAAAATATATTAGAAACATTTAAAAGTCTCATAGAAGTACATATTTCGGAAGGATTATCAGAGCCCTGCACTTGCTTCTTCTTTTCTCTCTCTTCAACCACAATTTAATTTCCACAATCTGAAATGAGAGAATGGGTTGTCCTTTTTTTATAGCTTATTTATTCGATTATTTGAAATTGGATTTATATTTATAACTTCAGGTCATGTCACACGCAATCGCCCCTCCTCGAAGATGACCAAATATGTGGAGTGTTGGGGTGCCGATCGACCCTTTGCCAATATAGCCGAATCCAAGCTGGTCAAGAACATTGGACTGGCGGTAAGTGAGTCAGACAGAGGTTTCCTTGAGGTCATGCGGCGACAGCTGTATACAACATTAAAATCAAATTTCAATTGTTGGGGAAATCCAGTTAGAAAACTTAAAAAAAAAAACAAAAAAAAAAAGAAACTGAATGTGGGATTTGGCCCAGTTTATTGCCAAAATTAAGTAAACAAGCAACAGGCCAGTGATTTTTTTTTCGCCCAGGCTGTTGCCAGCAGGGGGTGGAAGGAAACAACAATCTCTGAGCTAACTCTATTATAATTCATCGCATCTCCCGCTTCCTCTTCGCAGAGCATTGCCATGATTGAATCAAATTTGTTGCCGCCGGAGCGTAAATGTTTCAATTTTAACTTCTTGGGGCCACCCACGGAGCTGAAGCCGTTGACCATGTGGTATCGCAATACGCCCCGGGAGGCCATGTACCGTGAGCAGCCGGATACGCATTTCCGTTTCGACCTGATATGCGCATTTGTGCTCTTCCTCTCGCTCGCGTTCGTGCAACTGATTGTAATTGAATTGTAGGTGAGAACTGATCCTTGAGGAGATTGAGGCTAATTTTAAATTAATCTATAGGAATCTGGCATTACTTGGTTCCCTGCTGGCTAGCTTCATATCGTTGGCTCTGTTTCTCTATCTGAGTAACATGTCGGTGCCGGATATGCATGCATCGACAACGGAACGCAATGGTCCCGGCCAGGTGGTGGCCAGCAGTCGCTATCTGCGTCTGGCCATGTTCATTATTGTCAACATACTCATCTCATCCTGTGCCGTCTTCAGCGTGGTAAGAGAAGCAGCCCCCTGCTTTAAATAAGAAAATCTATTATCTATTATATATGTAGATCAACTACTCCCTGCCGGATGACTTAGCCGATGGTGTTAACAATTCCACCGACAATGCAATCCTGCCCGGCAATTATTCCGGCAATGAGACACTTCTGCCGCCTGAGTTCGATTTTCAGCCATATAAAATGGCAGATGCCATACCAAAAGCTCCCATATTCCTCTGCTGCTGCGCCGTCAGCTTGGCGGCTGTCTCCGCCTTTCTGCGATCCGGATTCATACTCAAATTGTTCACTATGCTGTTGGCTCTAATGGGACAGATGATTGTGCTGGGCTACAGTGATCTCTATGTGCAGTACAATCGCCTCAACATTGATGGGTGAGTTCTTGCTTTGGGCTTATCTGCCTTTTGAATCCTTATGGATTTTCTCTTTGCAGCCTGAATTTGGAGTTGAAGGGTTTCCTGCTGCTTCTGCTGGTGGTTGCCGTGCTGCATACACTGGATCGCCAGGGTGAGTATGTGGCACGCACAGACTTTCTGTGGAAGGCCAAGCTGAAGGTGGAGCAGGAGGAGGTTGAGACAATGCGGGGCATCAACAAGGTATGCAGGGAGCAAGGGATCACTTGACCAGAATTAATACTCATTCTATGATTGTAGATTTTGCTGGAAAACATTCTGCCCGCCCACGTGGCCACACACTTTCTGCATCTGGAACGCTCCACGGAGCTATACCATGAGAGTTATTCATGTGTGGCCGTCATGTTCGCCTCCATACCCAATTACAAGGAGTTCTACGATGAGACAGATGTCAACAAGCAGGGTCTGGAGTGCCTGCGTCTGCTGAACGAGATCATTTGTGATTTCGATAAGGTGAGATATATATATATATATAGTTATTTATTTATTTAATTTATTTAATTTACAGTTGCTTCTGAAGCCCAAATTCAGTGGCATCGAAAAGATTAAGACCATCGCCAGCACGTACATGTGTGCATCGGGACTGAGGCCCGGCAAGGAGGATGGTGCCACGGTAAGTACCACGTAGTATTATCCAACTCTCTAACTATCTTTCAACAATTAATCTCTATCTCTTCAATGCTTTACTAATCCTGTAAATATACGAAAAATAAAACGCTTTCCTGGCATGCGCTCTATAGTCGCGTAGCTTTGCGGTAAGTTTAGTAAGAATAAAAATAATAAATAAATTATTTCTATAGCTGAAGTGTGTCCCCAGTAGTTTTAAGGGATATTAAATTGACTCTTCATATATTAATATTAAATACCTAAGCTTAAGAATTCCAAACATGTCAATTATTTGTTTTCCAAAAGGTTCAGCTACATCCACCCTAGGGAGCCATAAAATGCTCAACAGGCAATTGAAATTCCCAAGTTTTCCGAAAGGACATTGCAACACATACAACAATTTCAATTGGCAGTATTTATATAACGTTTAAATGGCTTTTAATCGCTGCTTAGAAGTTTAATTAAACTCGGGATGTTCGTAAGGGTTTTGGGTAGGACTGTGTGAGTGGACGACCCTGCAGTTAAATCAAACAATGACCCTTTGTACAAAGGAATCGAAAATTGCTACAAACGAATGAGGGTTGCCATTGGTCAGGGGTTAGTGGGGATTAGCCAAAGTTAGGGCGGCACACGCTCAATTGGGCTTCTACGTCGCTTGACTAGGCCAATAAATGCGAAAAGCGAAAGGCAAAAAATGCGAACGAATGCGAGCATAATGGAATACCCAAAAGCCAACTAATGTAACTTTTGTTCTCTCTTCCTGTCTTCCTCTCTCTCTCTCTCTCCCCTATATTCGTCTCTCTCTTGTGGTGCTGTAGGACGAAAAACGGACAGAGGAGCACAATGTGGTCATCTTGGTTGAGTTCGCTATTGCTTTGATGTCCATATTGGATTCGATTAATCGCGAATCGTTCCAACGTTTCCGCCTGCGCATCGGACTGAATCACGGGCCTGTAATTGCAGGCGTGATTGGCGCCCAGAAACCCCAGTACGATATCTGGAGTAATACGGTTAATGTGGCATCGCGCATGGATTCGTGTGGCGTCATGGGAAGACTACAGGTAAGCGATTATAATGAAGTAAATTTCAGCAAAATTCTCATTTTCTATTCCCTTTTTCCCCGGATTAGACAACGGAGAATACAGCTAAGATATTAATGGCTGCCGGATACGAGTGCGAGTGCCGGGGCCTAACCTATGTCAAGGGCAAAGGGAATCTAGTCACATACTTTGTAAAGACACCATTCGATGGGAAATTGTAATCGAATGCGATCAACTTGTTGTTAATGATGTACTATGTAATGCTATTTATATATAGAGTATTGATTTTAAGGCATGTTGTTATTTATTTTCAAACATTAAGTTATCTAATTAAGAATTTAAGCATTTAATCTACGTTGCACACTAGTGATTGTTTTAGCTATACGTTTTAGTTAGTATTTAATTGTTATTTAGCACGATTTGTTGGCAATTCTAATGAGTAGCACACTTGAACAGCGAATAATTCTATGGAAAAATAGCGATTACTCATATATAGTACATACATAAATATACATTATACGAACTTCGTAGTTTCTTAAGTATTTGAGCAAAATTAACCGAAAACAAAAGAAACAAATGCAATTTAACCCACCCAAATGAATTAACAAATACTACTAATATTACATATATAATATACGACATATTTATAGTCTCTCTTACCATATTTATTACAACTGAATATTGTGTTTAGAAATCTTTCGGAACTGTTTTTTTTAAATTTTAAGATTGTTTACCAAACTATGTGCCATCAAAGCTCTAAAAAAATATCAAAGACCTCTAATTAAAATGCTGTTAAAAAAATCTTTTATATTGTATATTTTATATAGATCTTTACTCTGCCACCATTTCATTTAAAACCACGCAGTTCAATATATTCTATGTACATACATACCTGTTGCATTCCGATAGAAATAAAGAAAAATCGCAACAGGGCAATGAAATCCTAACTTGACATATCCCATCAAATGAGCTATACCTCCGATTTTAACTTATATCATTAACATATCCTTGTATCTACTGTCCAAACTTTAACCTTAATCAGAAACCGAGCGAAACACTTGAGAATACAAAATCTATTGTATTATATAAAGTAAAATTGTAGTACGAGAAAAACCATTATTTAATTAATTGATTGCTCGATTATATGTTTAAATAGCTTGCAGAGTTTTTTATGTAATTCAATAAATACACAAAATACTTTATGAAAATTTGTTGAACAGCATATTCATTTGTAAAATACTAACTAAAGGGGATCAAACTAGACGACTTTCCATATACAATCAGTTGAATTTCAATCGTCTGGGGTCTGCAAAAAATCGTTGAAAAAAATCGGAGCATTTCTTACGTTCTCTGATGCACTGGATTTTTTGCTTATTTAAAGGACTTTGGATTATGTTTTCCATTCAACGTTTTGTGCTCTTAATTTGTTGAACAGCATATTCATAACAGTTGATTCGCAACAGTTGAGTCTCAACAGTTGAGTCTCAAGGTCCTAAGGTGCGTTGCAAACTTTTGGCTAAAATTAATATACCCTCTGCAAGGGTATAAATATCTAATGGTTCTGCGATTCAAGGGCTCTGTTGAGATCTCGTTTAATATTTGATGATTTTATGAAGTTACCGCCACTTTCCAAATGACATTAAAGTTCCTAAACATTACGTCAGCAAAATTTTAAGGGACTACGTGGCAGGCGATATCTGGAACTGTAACACAACGCGACTTTGGAAATAAAGATTATACAAATTGTATATTTCAATGCAAGCGCAGTTTCTCTTTGGGTTTCCTTTTAGTCGATACTCTTTATAAGAGACTTTATATTTTTAAATTAAATCCAATTTGTTTTTGGTAACATTTAAGTGAATTAAATCATCGGAATGTTTGTTTTTTTTTAATTATCATTATAATACGTCTTTAAATAAAGTGAATACACTTTGTTGTAGAGAGATTGTAAACGTTGTGTTGCAACGGACTTTGTTCATATGGCTTAAATGCTATAAACAATATAAAAAAAATACATACACTAATATGTACTAAAACAAAACATATAACAAATCACAGAAAGAAAACTGCAAACAAATTATAACTTAAGAACTAATTATTACGCACAGATCTTAAGATCTAAAAGTGTGGCAAACATACTTTGCCGGCAAAGAGTTCGGATACAACAGTTATCCACAGCGCCAGTACAAACATAATGTAGGATATACCAATTTTAAAGGTATTTGGTAGCTGATATGCCTGCCCGCCGATCTCTTCGATGTGAAAGCCGAGTGGAAAGACAACGGCTGCCAGGCAGAATAGTACCATAGCTGCAAATCCTACCCAACGTGCATAGGGAATAACATTCCGATCCCATGTACTGGAGGCAAGTAGGATTACGGTCGTGGTGATGCAAATGCAGCCAATGAAGATACAGACAAGTGCTATTAGCCATTCCGGTTGCAAGTCTGGGGTATAGCATACTTGTGGTCGGTTGTACAGTGTCATGCAAGTCCACATTAGACCAAGACGTATATCTCCTGCACATATGTATATACAAACAACATTTTGTTATTGTTTTCGTATCCGAAAAGAGAGAGAAACCTAGTTGATTTTTAATAACTCTACCTGCTTCTTCAGTAATAATCCAATCGGGTAGTGCCAGACTGACAATTGCGAAGACATCGGCTGCCATGAATAGCGTGGCACTTATTGTTGTCAATTTATCCATATTTGTTTCAGAAATAAATCTTTTTTAAGCAGACAACAATAATTTTTCTTTTGTCGCTACTCTACAAGCGACAATGTGACCGTAGCCTGTTAAAAGAAAATTGCTTAAAGTTGGCGCTGCCAACTCTTTGACAACCAAACGAAAATGGACTTATCGATAAGTATATTGAGTCAACGGACGTTGCGTTTAAATTATTTTTATCATCAGAAACTGAAAACAAATATAATAATTGATATAATACATTTGTCTTGATTTAATACATTTGTTTTTTTGCATGTAAAGTTGGAAAGGAATAGAATTATAGAAAATTAAATACATTTGCTTGCGCAGCTAGTTAAAAATACAATATCTATTAATAGAATATAACGAGCGTAAATAAATTTACAATTACAATTGCACATTAGAGAAATGTTTGTGAGCATGTTTGACGGTCGCAACTAGGGCGACTTTTACGCAGGACGCAAGCACACGCTGACGTGTCCATAACAATAGTTCAACGTATTTTGTCGAACTTATTCAGCTACGTGTACTAAACCGAACATGGATATTATCTACTCATCTAAAGGACATATGTAGATTAGGTATTTTCATTTTAGACCCTCACGGTGCCATAATTGTACAATACATATTAGGTGCGTGGCGGGCGCACAGGCGTGCATATGAACCCCTTTATAATTCTATTAGCCTTTATTATTCTGTTGCACTCACTCATTCAGTTTTTGACTGTGCAACGTGACGCGTGCTTCAACGGCAACGGGAACGCTATCAAAACCGACTGAGAGGTCGGCAACGGCATCGACATCGGCTTACTCAAATTTCGTCGCGACAGCCTCGTCTTGAGAACCGAAAACGAAATCAAAACAAAATTCCTTTAAATAATAAAACAAATTTTTTGTTTATTGCCGTCTGCACGCTTCAGATTTGAGTCTTGATTTTATAGTAAATAAACAAAAGTAGGCTTGGGCCCATTAATTAAATTTCGATGAGATGAGAAATTGAGAAATGAGTATATGCTGGCTTTTTACAACTTCGCATAAACATAAATATATGAGTTGTTAGGAGACCGAAGCACAATTCAAGATCTAATTGTGAAATGCTGACGTGTGCAAATTATCCGTTTTGGATATCAAATTTATTTGTAAACATTTCGAAGTACGCTGCGTTATAAAATAGAAGGGCATGGGATCCAATGAAGACAGTCCACAACGTGACATGGACGAGAACATGTCCGAGTTGAAGTCTGAATATATGTCGGAGTTTACGATTTGTGGGTATGCAAATATTAAACTTTTGTAGACATTTGGAAAATTAATTTTACAAATTTTAAAGAAACTTTCGAGATCAAATTGATAACAATGATGAAGCAGAAATCAGTTTCGAAATGAAAGCAGAAGAACAAATAGTAAAACAGCAAGAAGATGACTCATTCCAGACTTCATTGTAAGTTATACCAGGAATTTATAAAACTAGGATAATAAATATATGAATATGCAGACGAGAAAGTGAACAACAGATTTTGGAAAAGGAAGTGACTTGTTTGGACAATTCTCAAGCTGTGGTTGAGCAAGAAAGGCAGAAGAAGGAGGAGAGTAAAGTAAAGGACTGTGAGGATAGCGCAACTATTCAAAATGAAAGCAATTCGAACAATAAGCAGGACAGTCTTATAAAAAACCCGAAAACAGGCCACTTGTTCTCGAAGAGCGACATTCGCTTTCAATGTAAGTCTCTTCCAGAACAAAAATATTTAATAATTCTATAACTCTAAAAAATCATCACATATATCATTTGTTATTCTATCCCAGAGCCGAGACGAAGAAGAGGCGCGCCAGTGTCTATTCCAGCGAGAATCTATTTATACCCAAGGAACTAGCTCGGGGGGAATTGTACCAGCGCAGGCAGGATCAAATCAACTGGAACAGTGATTATTGGAAACGAATGCTAAAGTTTCCCGTTGGATGCGGACGAGCACGTCATGTTGCCCATCAATTAAAGCACAAAAAGGAGAAGAAGAAGAAAGAAAAGGAGCGAAAGAAAAGAAACAACAGAATCGGCAGAAAATACGGAAAATATTGTAACGGAGTTATCTATAAAAAAGGAAAAGGAGCTACCGCTTAGTATGCCAAACTTAAGTTGCGAGATCGGGGATAAAAATACTCTTTATAGCGACGACGAATGTTGCATTGTGCTAGAAGAAATGACGCAGCCTGTGGCAGGTGAAGCAGACGGTACGGATGAATCTATTGAACGTCTTTCTGGAAGTAAATCAGCTAGCTTGGATCTAGAGTAAGTGCTTGATAAATCCATGAATATATACATAAATTTCTTATGGTATCTATATTCTTCTTATAGTAGATGCGATGAGGCGACCGGGAAGCTCTTTCGCTGGCACAACCCTGACTATAGTGATAGCTTTTTAAAAATGGAACTCATGGCGAACTTAACGTCAACTGCTGAGATTCATGTGGGCTATAGTGAGGTGCAGTCAGTAGCAGCAGAGGAGGAAACGACGCCTCAACAACCCGAAGCAGTTGAGGAAGTTACACAGGATGTTGCTGATGTTGTGCCTGTGGCTGAGTTATATTTGCCAAATGCCAATCAGGTGGTAACAGAGCAACCTGCACGACAAGAACAACAACCAGAGCAACAGGTTGCTGATGTGTCCACAGTTGCTACGATTCCGATACGATCTCAGCCGGAACCGCAGTACCCAGAGATGCCGCAGCAGCGAGAGCTCCTACAACGTATTAGCCTGCACTCAGAGAACTTCAGCAGCAACAAGGCTGACCAACCGCTGAATCTTAATCTGATGAATCAATGTACTGGACAGTGTTGTGTGAAATATTCCCGTCCACAAGCTGCACTAGAAATTGCCCAGCAGCAGGAGCCCATAGTGTGGCAGCCACAGGTGCACTACGATACATCCCACTTGGCAGCGGGTCAGGAGGAACTGCAGCAGTTGAATGCACAATACCAACGCATTAAATACCAGGAATATGAGCAGCTGAAGAACATTAACAAAAGCCTCAAGGAGGTGTGTTCAAATCGCTTAATCCACGAACGACAACATGCCCAATATCATCGCATGTTTATGCACAACATGATCGAGAGCAAAAAGCAGGAGGGGCATCTGCAGATGCAAAAGGAGCATCTGAAGCAGCAACTCGGCGCTGAGCTTGCCCGTCTGCAGCAACGCATGGCAGAGAAACAATGTCAGCTGCAGGAGCAGACCAGAACCTGGCAATGGCAGCAACAACAGCAGCAGCAGCAATACCTCCATCACGCACAGCAGCAACATTTCCTGCGCCAACTACAACCGCCTTCTTATCAGCCACGCTTGCAATGCTTTCAAGATGCATTTTCCAGCCATTACTCAGAGATCTCGTATATTGCAGAGGAAGCGCATCATCGACTTATGTCGCAGCAAACACCAGCAGCATCGCTAACAGCGACAACACCGGCACCAGCACCGCAACCGCCACCGCAACGGCCACCGCAATCTGTGTATACGCTTCCACCTATCGCACACACATCCGAGATTGGTAGACGTAATGGACACATAATGCGACGACGTCATACGATCGACCAGAGACCAAATCATACTCATCCATATGTCCAGGCTGTCAATCCATTTCAAGCATATCCAGCGACAACTCCGAACTTTGTCCATGCCCAAACAACTATGGATAGCCTGACGACGTCCGCTCCACCTGCACATCATTTTGCAATACCAGAGACGCCCCCATCCCAGAATAGGACGCAAGTCAATCAGGCAATTGAACAAACTGCGATTACGTCTATCATAAGCAACTACGTAAATAACTATTTAAATGATATGGAAACGAGACATCCCAAAACCAGTTAACATATCAATTTAAAATTTAAAATACATTATATGTGACTATAAAAAAAGTTTTTTAAAAATATCTTTACAAATGTATATAAGATTATATATAAAGATTATTATTTTTATTATCTTGAACTTTATTTAACTTTACAAATTTATGTTATATCTATGTAATATTTTTAGAAAAACTGACTAGACTATTTAGAAATTTGGTTTTTCAGGGATACCTATAGGAATGAGAGAAACAGGGACGATGCCATACAAGATTTTGCCTGGGATACGACATGGGACAGGACATGAAAGTAGTTTGAGTTTGCATATCATTCTGGGTGACTTGTGTCGCCTCCTTGGCTAGATTGGAATTTTTGGCTGTAGGACATGGGGGACGACACTGCGGTTTGCACTCGAACGGCTGCCTTGTCGAAGATGCGGATGTAGTTGACCTTCTTGGTGTCCTGGCAATGGGCGGCGTCTTGGCAGATGAATCTCTTGGCAATGTTGAGGTGGTGGACAATCGAGGGGATGAGGCTGTAGAGGGTGTAGAGGGCTCAGTTTCTTTTTGATCTTTCGGTTGCTCCAGAACGGGCAACTCCACGGGCACAAGGCCAATAAGTCCCATGGGGACACCTGATTGTCCTGGCTGTGTATTCGGATTTGGACAGCAAGCTGGTCTTTTCGCACGCAACATCTCTACCAAGCACATCAGACTGGAAACAAGCTGGTAGTCTGCTGCAGCAGACATATCCAGGCATGTGTCTGTTCCCAACTGTTGTTCCTGTGCCTGCTGCTGCTGCTGCTGGAGTTGATGCTGCAGTATGGATTGTCGTTGAAAATCTGGCTGGGATTGACAACACAAGTTGCTCATGCAGAGCTTCGGCTTCGGTCTCGACATTGATTGAAAAGCAGCATAATTCTGACTGGGAAATCCCGAATCAAATCCCGTTGGAGGCATGAACTGCATGCCACCATAGCTGGGACTCATCATCTGCCTTTGATACTCGTTCACATTGAAATTGTTGGGAATGGGTACACTGCAGTCGATGCTAAAAATAAATACAGACTTAATATAATATATAAAAAAAGATAGCTAGAATTACCTCAAACCCTCAGGCCTTTCGGTGACAAAGCACATGCCAAGATGCGATTGCTCCTGGTAACTGGATAAGCAGAAATTGGGAGGTGGCATTAGAATGCAACCCATCTGGTTGCATTGTGGCGCACACAGCCTGCCCTGCAGCTGATTCGGTTGTCCCATTCGATCCATTTGCCATAACTGTCCCGCTTCCTGTGGTATCCCACCCGTTGATCTAGATGGTTCGTATACGCGACCTCGACCTCCACACGAATTGATGCCATGCTCACAACTCTCAGTGCAGAACATTTTGCTATTGATTTTCGATGCAATATTGCAAACGTTGCCCCACTGTAGTTGTGAACTGCACCAACTAATCTCTGTTTATATAATATTTGAAACCTTTTCCATTCAGACAGTTAGGGCAAACGCCTCTTTATAAAGTATTCGGTCAGCTTCACTTCTGTCTAGCCCGATTTCAAATCCTCATATGGTCAGTCTCCGTCTGATATTACAACCTAAATCATATGTTTTAAATTTTGTAAAAAATTTAAAAAAAATTTTATTTTTTTCGGACATAATATCATATAAAAAAAAATGATTGACGGGGACGTTAGGTTTGTGGTGGGACAGGACACGGCCTATTCGCGCGATGAAGTGAAAAGCGAGCAAGGCTCTGGTAAACGCAGCTTCACCATCACCATAAGCGACGATGGCAACATTGAGGTGTCACCCAGCCGGGTCTCATCGAAGCCATCCAAGGCCGGAAATGAGGCGAAGCTGAAGTTGCCCGGGCATGTTGGCAAGCAGCGTATACGCATAGCCCTGATTGAGGACGATGCTGGGAGCTCGGATGAGGAGACGCCAGTTGAGAATGATGCAATGCTGAATGGATATGCCAATATGTACAATAAGAGTTTGCCCGCCAAACCCAGTTTTGTGGTTCTAGAGGACAATCTGGTTCGTAAACGCTTCGAGGATATACTGCAGGCCTCCGCTTTCCATTGCAATGCACAGCAACAGACATCGCCATGTGAGATTGGCTCCCATACGGGCTCCCAAACGGATGATGCACTGCGGGTGAAGGGGCACAATCGTGGCTGCCAGGTGACGGATGCACGCAGCAGTCCCAAAAAGAAACATCTCCATTCCGTGAATCAATTGCTGCAGCATCTCAACAATCTGCAATCCGCTGCAGCCTCATCAGCACCTTCATCCGCCCCATCAGCAATATCATCCGATTCAGCATCAGCAGCAACAGCAGCTAAAGCAGCAGCAACAGCAACTGCAACAGCAGCAACATCTCGCGATGCATCACAAGTAACCATCAGTTTTGTTGGGCCGCCGTCAGCAACATCGTCAGTTGTTTTCCATCCGCAAGTGGGACAGCAGCAACAATTGCCGCCGCCTGTGAACTATGTTTGCAGTACATGCGGCAATTGTTGTTGCCAAATGCCAGCTTGCTGCAACAAGTTACCGCCACAGTATCAGCAGCATCGTCTGCAGCAGCTTCATCCAGGCCTGCCGGGAGCAATACCCAATTGCTGTAGTAATTCCACGCTGAGGCCGGTAATGGGGCAGACCATGTTAGGTCCCTGTGCCGTGCCGTACATGTTGCCGGAGACGAAGGCACATCAACAGCAGCAACAGCAGCAGGACTATCTCATTCCAAGCTGGACTCCTAGGGCATTCACTCCCTGTCCGTGCTGTCCATTGAACCCGTGCCACCGGTGTCCATGTGGCAATCCAAATTGTCCACACTGCTGTGCTATGCTCCGGAATTGCAGCCTGTGCTCCCTTGAATGCCAGCGGGAGCAACAAATGAAGCAGCAGCAACAATTGCAGAAGATGCAAATACAAAATGCGCTCTCCAAGAGTATATCGAATGCCCAATCGAAGCAATCTGGCATGGTTAAACCCGATGCTCCATCCGAGGTACCCACGCAAGGCGTTCGCATACAGAAGGAAGCAAAACCAACGAAACAGAAAGATAAATCACAGCATAATCCTCCAGCACATGCAGGAGCGCCGCTGTTAAATGCCAAGCTATCCGGTTATCCGAAGATTTCAAGACGCCTTCTGGCACATAATCCACGCCACAGATCGATGGGCGTAAAGACATCTCCCTCGAAACTCTTTATGACGCGCTGTGGACGCACCTGCCTGATACTAAAACCTACCATGTGTCCCTTACCATCCGAAATGCAAGCCAAGCAGGAGATCATTGACATTCCCTAGTCGCTTGCAAATAGATCATCTCCGAGACAAATAAATAGGAAATACATCCGAAAGTTGTGCGTTTTTATTTTTTGGTTTTTAAAGTTATATTCATAGAGAATATTTGGTTTATTATCAGGCTAAATGTATTATACGACTATTGTTGTTTAGGATCTATTGTGGTTGTCTATGTTGCTCGAAACTTTGCTGCGGAGCACATTGTGAACAGATCTCGTCCTCGATTGGTTGCTGCTCTAGCAGATTCAGATATTGATTTTGATCGTCTGGCATGGGTTGTATATTAAATTTTTTAATGATTTCATAATAGAAATTAGAGTGTATCATTGGTGCTATTTGCTTTTCCTGATTCTTTCTTTTCATTTCATTTTGTTGGCATATCAGATTCCTTTGTGCCTCCTGCAAGGGACCTGGAATTTGTTTTGAATCTAGATATTCGTCCAAATTCCACGTGGACTGCGTTACATAGGGTCGATAAGCTGACCAGGAATTCTTCCCAATTGGATCAGTTTCGCATGGGTTTATTTCTTCCAATGAATCCAACTCACTTGCACTTCTACAAATACACTGCAATTGCTCATCCTGAATATTTCTCGAATTTTCTAAATTATCCACTCTCATCTGAACAGTATCGGAGAATTTATCATGATTACTTCCACAATTACAAACTTCAACTTCTTGAGAATTCAGATTTTCAGAATTCTGCAGTTGTTGCAGACAATTTTGGAAATAGTTTTGCTGTTGATAAGTTTGATCAAGATTTTCATCGCAATTATCAATGTATTCTTGTGGCTGCATTTCCTGACTCTGAGCATAAGTTCTATCGTAACCAGTATTCCAAGATATATGTTGCTGTAGTTCTTGTTGCTTCGTCTCATCCGTCAAATTTTCCCGGCAAGTAAATCGGAAATCCTTTTCATTTTGCGGTTGATTTTTGCATTGCATGTGAGGAACCAATTTTTTCTGTAGGTAGTTCCCATAGTAACTAGAATCTAACGGTATATTTTGCTGAGCATTTTGTGGCTGTTGCAAAGGTGTTCGATAATAACATTGTGAGGAAATACAACTATTATTATTCCCTATCAGAGTTTTAGATGCAAAGTTCACAAATAATCTCTGAGAAGAAGACTGAGAGTAAATATCAGTTTCTGGAGCCGTTTTTGATATTTCTTGTGACTCTATATTTTGCTGAGCTTCTTTTGATGGACAACAACAGAGATGATCTTGATAACCATCAATATATTTTGTTATTTTCACATCCTGTAAATTTTCATTCAAATGCGATTCCTGCTGACTATGTTGGGAATACAATTGCGAGTTGTTAGTATCCCCTTCACTGATATCTTCAATCTTATAGCGACATTGTGGCCGACCAATTTGTTGATCTGTAGAATATGTCTTCGAGTCTTTTTCGGATTGAGAATTACTATTCTGTTGTAATATATAATCCTTTTGGCTAAACTGTTGCTGTGATAGATCTCTTAAGTTCTTACTGCAACTACAGTAATCTCTCTTTATCTGATCTTGCAAATTTTCGTTGGGGTGCTGCTTCTGCTGACTATGCAGCGAATACTTATAATCAGAATTATGTGGCACATACTGCGAGTTGTCGCTTTCACTGATATCTTCAATCTTATAGCGACATTGTGGCTGACAAATTTGTTGTTTTGTAGAATATGTTTTCGAACCTTTCTTGGATTGAGAATTACTATTCTGTTTTGAAAGATACTCCTTTTGGCTAAGTTGTTGTTGTGAAAGATCCTGTAAGTTATTCTTGCAACTGCAATTACAGATCCCTGCCTTTATCTTATCTTTAATCTCACAGCAACATTGTGGCTGACTAAATTCTTGATCTGTAGAATAAGTTTTCGAACTTTTCTTGGATTGGGCATTACTATTCTGTCTTGATATATACTCCTCTTGGCTTAGCTGCTGCTGTGAGTGATCCCTTAAGATATTGTTATTGTTGGGGTGCTGCTTCTGCTGACTATATTGCGAATACTGCGATTTTTCGCTTTCACTGAGATCTTTAATCTCATAACGACATTGTGGCCGACCAATTTTTTGATCTGTAAAATGTGTCCTCGAACCTTTGTTGGATCGATCATTACTATTCTGTTTCAGTATATAATCCTTTTGGCTAAGCTGTTGTTGTGAAGCATCTCTTAAGTTATTCCTACAACTACAGATAATTTCCTTTATCTGATCTTGCACATTATTATTGGGGTGATCTGGAAGATCTCTTAAGTTCTTCCCGCAACTACAGATAATTGCCTTTATCTGATCTTGCACATTTTTATTGGGGTGCTGCTTTTGTTGAATATGTTGAGAGTTGTCGCCTTCACTGATATCTTTAATCTCATAGCAAGTTTGTGGCTGAGGAATTTGTTGATCTGAAGATAATGTATTCGAGCCTATCGTGGATTGAAGATTACTATTCTGTTTCATCGTATACTCCTTTTGACTAAGCTGTTGCTGTGATATATCTCTTAAGTTCTTACTGCAACTACAGATTTTTTCCTTCAACTGATCTTGCAAGTTGTGATTGGGGTGCAGCTTCTGCTGACTATATTGCGAATATTGCGATTTTTTGCCTTCACTGTGACATTGTGATTGATCTGTAGAATATGTCTTCGAACCTTTCTTGGATTGAGCACTACAATTCGGTTTACACCTCATTTGACTAAGCTGCTGCTTCGAGCGATCCTTTAAGTTTTTATTAGGAATGCAACTACAGATGTTTTCCTTTATCTGATCTTGTAAATATTCATTAGGGTGCTGACTATGTTGCGAATACTGTGAGTTCTCGCCTTTACTAATATCTTTATTCTTGCAGCGACATAGTGGCTGAGGAATTTCTTGATCTGTAGATAATGTCTTCGAAACTTTCTGGAATTGAGAATTACTACTCTGCTGGCTAAGCTGCTGCTGTGAGAGATCCTTTAAGTGATTCTTGTTACCACAAATACAGCAGTCTTTCTTCAACTCTTCTTGTATCCCCAACTGAACCCTTCTAACATTTGTTGAATTTCTAGAGTCTTTTGACATTTTGGATAAACTTGTTTTCAATTCCTTTCGGGGTATTACTTCCCCTTGTCTCTTAGTATTCTTTTGTTGTCTATCTTCTGGTTGTTGCTTTAGAGACAACGAAGATTTACTCACATGTTCTTTATGAACAGTTTCTTCTGCAGTTTTTGGTGCAATTTGACAACATTGATCCGGCTTAATCTTATTTTTTGGTTTTTTACATTTGCAACATTTGCTCCGTTCGGCTTTCTTCTGAAAAGCATGGAAATACATGTTATAATTCTTATTTTTAAATTCTGATATTTGCTGTAGGTGTTGATCCTCTCGAAGGGCCTGTAAAAGTTTTAAGGAGCAAATGCAAACTTTAGAATTCTTTAGTTTCTCTAACTGTTTATGGAAACCACTTGAAGATGGGCGTTTATTCTGTTCCATAATATCAGGGCATCTGCTGCCATTCCGCAATCGGCGGGCTTTCAACAAAACCTTTACGTCTTCTTCTTGTTTATTCTTATTATTCGGACATTCAACTTTTCTTTTGTTTAGTATTCTTTTGGGAAATAGTTTGTGTAATATAGGATGATATGTTTTACCAACGTTTTTTGGTTTTTTCTTTGTAAAACTGCAATTAACCGTAGTCCTGCCTAATTTTCTTGAAATCGGCAATTTCTGATTTTTTAATGGAGTTTTTGAATGACTTTCCTTAGGCTTAACAAAATCCTTATGTACTTCGCTAAAGTAAAGATTCCCCAAATCACAAGTCAAGTCTTTCAGACAGGGAAATTGTATGTACGATGTTCCTTTCTTCTTACAGTTTCGTAAAGAAGCTGAAATATCTGTATAGGTATCTATTTTTCTTACATTATTTTTCTGAATTGTCAATTTCTTATTTTTCAAAGGAGTTTTTAAATTCCTTTCCTTGCACTTAACAAGTTTCTTACGTACTTCATTAAAGTAAAGATTCCCCAACTCACAATCTTCTTTCGGACAGGGAAATTTTGTGTATGATGTTCCTATCTCCATACAGTTTTGTAAAGAAGCTGAAACATCTGCATAGGTATCACATTTTTTTTATTATTTAATTTGTCATTCCTTAATCGAATCGAATCTAAACTTTTTCGGCTCGACTTACACACAGTATCAGACTTTGTTTTATTTTTCCTTAATCTTCTTTGGTCACTGGATTTCTTAATACTTGAAGTACTTGGCTCTTTAAAAGTTATAGATTTAGTAGGGTCTTTTCGTAATTTCACTGACTTTGATTTGCATTCTTGAGAACACTTTAGTTTACTCGAAGTCCTTGACAACTTCGAAACTATTGATACATCGGAATCTATTCGGGATTTGACTGGTTTCGATTTGCAAATTTCATTAGGGATTTTTTTCGAATCTGTTTCCTTCTGAATTTGGTTTTTCCTTAAGTGCAGAGTACACTCTTTGCATACACATATCTTAGGCTGCACTTCGTTGGCCCTCGTCTTGCAGTTGCAATATTGTAGACAGCAGGGTGTAGACCTATTAGTTGATAATCCCTGACATATACAGCTTTTTAATAATTTTCTAAAACAATACATTTCGCTTAACCACGGACGGTTGTTCGTTTTCCGGGATTTTTGTCTTTTTTTCGGATTCGGTTTTTTTTCTTCACAAGGAGCAGGTTGAGGAGTTGGTTGTGGAGATGACTGAGAATTGCATTGGGTGCATGGATACGAAGAGGGGCCTGCAGGCAGAGAAGAGTTCTGTAAAAAGGATTGAAACGATGAAGGATATTGCTGGGTAGCAGGGAATGAAGTTGAAGGTGAATCCGGGAGAGGCAAACGATTACATGGACATGAATGAGTTGCTGGAGTTTTGTTTGGATCGTGAAAGGAACGCATATACGTTGATGCATTTGAAGCCAGACATGGCTGCTCAACTGTTTTCACATCCGTTGGCGGCATTCTGATCCATTGTATTTCCGATCTTGGCAGATCTGAACAGCCGTTATTTTTATTTATCAGGGATACAACAGGATTTTCATTAGGTGCTTTAATAAGATGTTCCCAATTGATTTCTTCAGGAAGACTAAGGCACAAAGGCACATTGCAACTGAGCCTGTAATTAGAAACATTTCAATTGTATAGATCCCTAGAATCATCTTCGAGTCACTTACAATACATTTTTTGCTCGAGTCTTCGGTTCTTCATCTGCCATCATACCCGGTGAAGATTTTGACTTCTTTTTCAGTTTCGACTTTCTTTTTGCTTTACCCAATTTATTCTCAGACTCCGTAGTTGCCTTTTTGCATCTTTTACACTCTTTTGTCTTATTTACATCAATGTTATCTTTTTTATTAGATTCCAGATTAAGTTTTAGATGCAGACAGCCAGGTACATGTGAGCTGCCCCCAGTTGCTCTTTTTTTAGCCAATAATTTATTCAGAAGAGATTTTTGTTCTGCATTTAACGGTTTGCAAAATGAGAATTTCTGCAGAAAAAAATAACATTGTATTAGAATATTATAATTTTTTAAGATGTTTAATAAAGATAGTTTACCTCCATAGAATTTCGTAGGGGTACATTCTTTTTAATGAAATTTGAAACTTCCTTACACGTCGGCATACGTTGATTCCACAACCCTTTTATATCATTATGATTCTTCGATTTATTCATTAAGAATTCAGTTTTATTTTTGTTCGAGGGTTCTGTAACTGGTATCTTCTTTTCTTTCGCATTCGATGAAATTTGATTAGGTGATTTTAATTTGTTTTCTTTGCAGGTTTTAGATTTGAGGTTGGGCTTAACCTGAACTACATCAACCTGCCTATGTAATGTTTGATCTTTTGGCATAGATACCTTTTCAGAGCTTTTTAACTTTTCTGTACTTGGCTTCATCTCTTTACTATCTTTATTAGGAGTATCTATATCTATTATTGGCTTTTCGCTAGATAGATATTGATTGATTTTCATTGTTCGTGGAATTACGACCCGATATTTTTTTATCTTTTTGTTTACATTCCGTTTGGGCGGTTGACTTAAATTGCTTTATAGATGTTCTCTTAGATCTTTCTGAGCATAAAGATTTTGTTTTGCTAATTTCATCATTCTGAATACGTAATGAAGATCCCGTAACTAGCGTACTTTTATCTTTCTTGCCTTGTGTATTATCAACAACATCTTCTACAGATTGTGATGATGGTTTCGGTTCGACCTTTTCGTTCATCTGAGATTGGTTTATTTTGGCAGTGGGCATCGATCCCTGCTCTCTTGGAACCATTGATATGCTCTCTTCAATGGTTAAGAATTTTTTGGAGGAATCATATAATATCATAACTTCTGGCTGTGTTTGATGTCTAACAGTTCCGTCCTCCACTGGGGTAACTTGTGGCGGTATTAAGGAATTAGATGAGATAGCTTCAACTTTGTTGTCATCATGTGTATTTACATTTATATTAGTGGGAAAAAATCCATTGGCTACACCCGTATTATCCCTGTAGCCATTGGTAACTGCGTCAAATTTAGACGGAATAATATTGTTGGGTATAAACCCGTTGATACCGTAGTTTAAGTTTACCGGATCTCGTCTGCTCTCATAGCAATTCGGAATCCCCATGCAAAGATTGTAACAGTTTTGACAGACGTAGCGATTGTAACCTTGCATTGAATTGAAGCATACTCCATTATAATTACACATTTCCGATTCAAAACAAACTATTATATGGCTTTCAATGGAAAATATGTAATTTCAATGAAATATGTTTGCAGCTCTCAAATATGGGAGGTAAAACTTTCCACAGCTCTAGAGAGAAAATTTCAAAATTTTGGGCCGAAATTGAGTAAAAAAAAAAATTACTTGTATTTTAAAGGATTGACAACAAATTCAAGTACCATCCTGTAGTTTTTTGCCCCGTAGTAAATTGGAATTAATATGTTTTCAGATTTTATTCAATAATAATTTTTTTTCTATGGATAATACATTTTCACAAAATGTAATATAGTCTGTAATGTAATGTACTATATACCTCATGTCAGGTTTCTTTGTACATTACATTACAAACTCTATCACACTACTTTTAGATAAGATCAGAGGCAGCCGGTTTAGTTATTATAGTCTAGAATTTTTCTACTGATGCGACCAGAAACGTGGCATCATAAAGCGCATCTGGGCATATCGTGGGCAATAACACGGATGATGATAATAATTATTTTGATGCATATTCGGTGGGTAAAAATGTTGTGGACGTGGGGCAGGATATTGTGACTGCATATGGAAATTTGGTTGTTGTAGCTCAGGTTGTTCCAGTTGTTGCGGTTGTTGTTCTAGTTGTTGTGGTTGTTGTTCTAGTTCTTGTGGTTGTTGTAGTTGTTGTTCTAGTTGTATTTGTCGTTGTAGTTGTAGCGGTTGTTGAAGTTGTTGTTGAAATTGTTGTGGTTGTTCTTCAAATTGTTGTGATTGTTGTAGTTGTGTTTGTTGCAGCTGTGATTGTTGCAGCTGTGTTTGTTGTAGTTGTCGTTGTTGTAGTTCACGTTGTTGTTGCAGTTGACGTTGTTGTTGCAGTTGTCGTTGTTGCAGTTGTCGTTGTGGCTGTGGTTGCTCCGCAGTAATTCTATAAAATGCATTGTATGAAGGTTCAGGAGACACGGGGGGAAAGCTTTCTACAGAATCGGTTATCTCCGGTGTCGACTTGGTATAACAAGTGAAGGCCATAATTTTAGTGGGACACGGATATAGGCTAACACTCTCATGGAATTTAACACTGCATTTCTCCGAGCATTGCAGGTTATCATCATCATCTTGATTGACAGACGCGTCCTTCTGATAACCTTGACATGCACAGTCTCTATTCCCTGTATCGAGGATTAAACTATCGTCCGTCATTGTTGCTGCACACACACAGCAAGGCTTGCCACACGTTTCTTCTGGCAGCGACTCCTCCTCATCGGGCTCACTGCAAGGTGTAGTGTCTACAGGGTTGCAGAGTGTGCCCAGCTTCGATAGCGGCATATTCTGTTGCAGCTGCTGGGCCAACAATTCTGTCAGCCCTGGCTGCGGCTGACTCCCCCTCCCTGGTTGCTTCGATTGTTGCTGCGGTTGCTTTTTATCCTGTTGCTGCTGCTGTTGCTGTTGCTGCTGTGATCTCCTGCGCTGCTGTTGCTGTTGTTGCTGTTGCTGCTGGCATGTTGTCTCCTGCTTTTGTTGGCCCATTAGTTGCTGCAACTTCTCGAAAATTGGCTGCCACTGCTGCAGCTGTGAGCACTTGCTCTGCTGTTGGCTAGAACGAGTGTAGTTACAGGGTATCTGTCTCGGTTGCTGTTGCTGTTGCTGCTGCTGTTGCTGTTGTTGCATGCAACGAGGCATTTGAAAGTTGCCACATGAATTGTTACATGTTGGTCGCTTCGGTTGCACATTATCATTATTTTTACAGAGACAAGACTCTCTCTTCGGTTCCAAATCATTACAGAGACTAGACCGTCTCTTCGGTTGGGAATAATTATTATTTTTGCAGAGAAAGGACTGTATCTTCGCTTGAAAATCACCATTATTTGTACAGAGACTAGATCGTCTCTTCGGTTGGGAATTATCATTATTTTTACAGAGAAAGGACTGCATCTTCGCTTGCAAATCATCGTTATTTGTGCAGAGAGTAGATCGTCTCTTCGGTTGGGAATTATCATTATTTTTGCATAAACTAGACTCTCTCCTTGGTTGCAAATCATCGTTATCTGTATAGAGATTGAGCTCCTCTATTAATGATTTCCCAATTGTATGGGATACACAATATGCAGGTGTGCTTGCCAGACTATCCCGACTCGGTTGTGAAGGATTTGGCGGATCGAAGCTAAGTATAAATCAATGTATTCTTTTTTAGAGAAATGATAAACTATAATTAAATAATACCTTAAATAATATGGATCAGTTGCATCACTGGATTTTCTGCTCTGTTCTCCCATGGTTTTCCTATTGATACAATCATCATCACACTGATCAAGTTTGATGCTCGGACAGATCTGTGAAGACACGATAGGACACTGCATATCAATTACTATTTTATTTTCTTTCTTCTGTTCGGGATTTTCGGATTTCACTTCTGTCTTGCTTTCGTTTGTAACCCCAGTACTGGCAGCTTTTTGTATACCTTCATCTTGAGATACACGCTTTTTTTTATCTCTTTCCTCATCTGGCACAACTTTTTGTTTTTGATCCTGCACAGATCCCTTTCTTGTTTTTGTAGGTGATCTACTAGTATTTGTCTCCAAAAAGATATGTGGCAACATCCTATATTCTAAATTTGTTTGTTTGTTTGCACTTCCCAATTGTGGTTTATTCAAATCTTTTCTCTCAGCTGCCCTCACTACGATGAATGGAAACGTCTTACGCTCTGAAGTTGATGGCGAAATATTCTCGTTATCCTCGTCGGACACGTTGTTTATTTGATCTTTCTTTAATCGACGGATGAGTCTGGCTGTTCCGTTGGGGGGAAACCAAGGCATAGAGCTCATGTGAACCGGCACCTGTATCCGTTCTGATCTCACCAGGGGTCTCTTCGGATTCGCCCTAGTCGCCGCCAGTGTAATTTTATTGACGTTGCCAAGCTTACAACGAGTTGGGATACGACTCGTCGCTGTTACTGTACCAACTTTACGTTCCTGACCAGGCCATCTCGGAGGGATATGTAGAGCACGTTTTTTAATTGGACTCTCAACCAACGCATTGCCACGCGTCAAACTGTTGTTTCTACTATCATTTTTGCGCATATTGCTTATCGTATGCAACCGTATCAAATAATACTTCAGTTAAAATTTATTCGTCAACATATTCCGAAAATTTTGAATATACTCGGGCAACCCTGATTGTAGTAAAACAGGACAAATTTCGATTTGAAGTAAGGAAGATATTCAAGGTGTTTGTGTTCAGAAGTGATAATGCAATATTTAAATGAAATGTATGTAGAATTTGGCAGACTTTATTATTAAAGATTCTTCACTTTCTAGTACGTCTAACTCTAGTTTTATAGTCCCAGAATTTAACTTAGTATTTTTCGCATTTTACCAAGTATAATGTTATTATTCTTAAGGCTGGTAAGAGTTTATGCTATGTGCGTTTTACTATATCTAGAAATGGCATTGGAGGAGGGTGTACGAGTTGCGGCAAGGCAGTCTACTGAAGCAAGTAAAGGCCATAATATCTGTCGGAAACGGATTAAAGTTAATACTCTCATTATATTTAACATTTCTCCGAGGCTTTGATGGATATCTTCTTGGTAAACTTCTTCCTGATAACTTTCAGATTCACAGTCTTTATTCTGTCATCGAGTACACATTCTTGTGTTTGTAGCAGGGTCTATTATAATATGGAGGACTTAAGCTCGATATTGAATACTTTCGGATACTTTCATCTTGAGATGCGGACTGTTTCTTAGCTATCAGCTCATCTGGCAAAACTTGCTGTTCTTGATGCTTTCTGAGCACAGATCCCTTATATTTAGATGTTGTTGAAGGTTGCATATCATATATATGTATGAGAGAACGTCTAACGTTTTGAAAGTGATAAAACATTTCTCGTATTCTCCATAACCCGGATAGATGATTTTGCTCTTTGATCATCGTTCAATTTCTCACTGCCCAGATGGGGATACCAAGGAAAAGAGTTTATGTGTACCGGCACCTGTATCCGACGGGGTCCTATCAAAGGTCGCTTCGACTTCTTCACCTTTGCCTGAGTATTTTTACTCACGGGGCTAAACTTACAATGTTTTGGGAGTACAATCGGATAGGTACACCATGGTATGCTGGGTGAGCCACGGTTTTTATTTCGGTTCCCGATAGACTTATTGCCACACTTGCTGCGCATATTGCTTGCCGTATGCAACCGTACTTAATAATACACAACTTCAGCTAAATTTTATTTGTCAACATAGTTCGAAAATTTGGAATATACTTGTGCAACCCTGATCATCATAAAATATATAAGGAAATTTCGACTTTATTTTAGTCAAAGTTGCGGCAAACCTATGTTTAATAATGATAATGCAATATTTAAAAGAAAGTCAGATTGAATTTGGTAGACTCTTTATTTTAAGATTCTTCTAATAACACTTTTCTAGTTACAGAACTTAACTTATTTTACCAAGTATTATGTTTTCTTGGTATAGTATTGTTCAGCCTAGACTTTCACTTCAAATACCTGTTATTAATAGTGTGTAAATTTTATGTGAGTTTTATGTATGGGTCTAAATTTTAATGGTTAAAAAAACTGATTGATAATGTGTGACTGTTGTGTGAATCCGTGAGTTTATTGGGTAGACTTGTTCGCCATTCTTATCCTAAATTTTTACCCTATACTTTCAATCTTTTGCAGTTTTAATGACTGTGGGGACTGTTGCAATAATTGGTAATGATAGTATTAAATATTGTTAAACTTTAGAGAATAATATTCACAATTAATATGCACTATAGTCCCCCTCCGTGTTATTATGGCTGTAGACGTCCTTGTTCCACCGAGTATCCACGTCAAAGGGGTTGCTGTCCCGAGGAAAAATTCTCAAATATGATTCCACCTAGTTTTTTATGCAAAGATGCCAACGATTTGAAACGTGAAAGGGAAATGTCGAAGTGTTGTGCCTGCAATATTAAAACCCGAAAGATTTCTGCCAACTGTAAGTGTAAGAAAAAAAATATTGATTGCTTTACTAAGGATAGGGCCTGTGAAAAATCATGCGACGGAGCGACGGCAGCGGCATGCGGCGGCAATAATGTCTCCGAAGATGATAATGGTGGCGTAAATAACTACCCAGCAAATGGATGTGGGAATGATAACGCAAATATAATGTGCCCAGACTTATCGATCATACCAAATCAAGGTGATTGCTGTCAAGGAACAAATGGATGGGGCGCCATGCCAGCAGCCGGTATGCCTACCAAAAAAGGAGCAAGATTCGATCCGTGCACAGGCGTGGAATGCGATTATAGCCAGGGTGACTGCCAAACGGTTAATCCGTGTAATCCGTGTAATCCATGCAATGTGACACCACAACCGTGTTGCATGTTTCCATGTTTCCCTAATCCATTCGCTGGTTGCCCCACTGCAATGGCCCCAAATTTTGGCAACCTTTCCAATGGAGGACCATGCAGTTCGCAGCCTGATAAATGCAGTGAACTGAGCCAAACTTCTGAAGATCAATCGCAAAAGAATAAACGGTAAGTTCTTAAAAAATAAATAGAAAAGAAATTACTGGGATAATGTTCGTATTGTACATGAAGAGAAAAATGTGCCCAAGCTGGTGAAAAACGTAGATCAGCGACGCAAAATGATGAATCCGATTGTAATGTTAAGTGGACCAATGTCACTCCAGAAATTCTTGAGCGGTGAGTTCTAAGTCACATATACTTAATATTACATTATATAAATTCAAAAAGCAACAAAAAAAACTTGAAAATAAAAAAGAGGAAAAAAAAATGAGAAACAAAATGAAATAGCCCTTAAATTGTGCTGATTTAGGTTTCTAATTTTGTCAGCATTTGCGATTCGATTGGAGTTCCTCAACCGCCCAATAACTGCAATATTCTGCTGCCCATAACCATGACTAGTGCGGATCAAAAATCTGTTAAGTCCAAGACATCCCGGAAGGTATCTACTGGTTCTATTTCGAGTGCCGATAATAAAAGGGAAAAGAATAAGAATAAGAATAAAAATAATAATAATAATTCTAAGTCAACTCGAAATTGCGGTTGTAATACTGTTCCAAGTACAAAGTAAGTTCACTCAAATATTGTTTTTTATTTTCAATAAAATTATAGTACTTTTGTTTATTTAGATCTCAGGAAGGTTCCAAGCCAACTCGAAATTGCGGCAGTAATACTGTTCCAAGTACAAAGTAAGTGAACTCAATTGGTTTTTTTTTTATTTTCAAGAAATTATAGTACTTTCGTTTATTCAGATCTCAGGAAGGTTCCAGCGATGGGAATACTAATAATAATGCTACAGCAAACAACAACAACAACAACAATGAGAATGGAAACTCCAACGGAATGTGTTGTCATCGACCTCAATATACGTGTTGCTACAATCCCTATACCGGGTATTATTACTGGTGTAGGACATGCTGTTGTTGCAATTCTTGCAACACATGCAACAATTGCTGCGGTAGCCCGTGTCCTGCGCCAAATACAAACTCCTCCCCGACCGATGATGGTCAAAAGAAGTCAAAGACAAATGGGACAAATGGGACAAATGCTGCACAAAAGTCTAAAAAATCGAAATGTGATGGTAACAGAACTTCCGGAGGTTCCATTCCGCTAGCTACTCCAAAACCTGATGATTTACACAATCAATGGATGTCATTCCACCAGTCGGTCTGTATGCCGCCTACGATACCACCCACGATGCCATCCACGATGCCCCCGATGCCGTTTCCGATGTCGCCACAAGAAACCCCTAATAATTTTGGTAACTTAGTTCCACTATATTACCAATCAACGCGTTTTTATCCCCAATTCCCGCTGAATAACAACCCACCTAACTCGGAAAATGCGAAGGCAAGTGAGGAGCCTCAGTCACCTGCAGCATCGAATGTTAATTGGTCACCACTCTGATATGCCTTATGACAACTAAATTAAGACCAAACCCGACTATCAATTCTTTCGATTTCAAGCAATAATTATTGGCAATAGAAAGAATCGCTTTTCGACTTAATTGAAAATCTAATTCAGCCAAATAAAAACAGAGTTTATTGGTCGAAAATATTACTGTGATCGGGAACACGTTTTCTGTTCAGTGTACCACGTTAATAAAAACAATTACATATTTACTTTTTGTTTTTCATTTGTATAGTTGTTTTATTAGTTTTTGCATTTGTTTTGTTTTGTTTTTTATACACTTTTTTATCATTGTGTGTGTGTGTGTGTTTTTGTTGTTTTGCATATCATATACATAAATATAAATCTATGTAAATACGTAAAGATATTAAATTTGTGGTTTTTCTTTGTAGAAAACAAAAGGTTTCATGACATAAGATTAATAATTTATTTGTTTGAGAGCAAACCTAACTAAAAACTATGAACATAGCACATTCTACATACCATACATATGCAAGTTAATTGTTTGTGTAGTGCAGCCATAAATATGATACGCATGTACATAATGTATACATAAAGGAATACCAAAATATCAAAATAAATACAAACTACATACATATGTAAACGAACGAATCAAAGTTGCCTGCACCTATGTAATTGTGTGTGTTTTGCGGGTATGCATTATTTATTTTTGTTTTTTTTTTTAAACATAGATTAAACTGAGTTTGGCTTGCAGATTGCCCATAAACATTATCATGATTATCGTTTTTTGTTTTCTGTTTCAAATATGTATATATATACGTAATCATTATAAATGGAAATATACTTCTAATTATATCATTAATTGTTTGTATATTTATAGCTTAATTACTACGTGGGCGTCGAGCAGGCGTTTTCATAATCATTAACAGAAAATATATAAGAAAACAAAAACTACGTTAATACCACAAACTATTTACATTGGACATTTGTCAGTTGTTGTTGTTGTTGTTGTTAGGCTATTTTATAAATTTCTCACATTATTTAACTAAGATCTGAAGTCTGTGTGTTTCAATCACGGGTAACTAAGTATGTGTAAATGATGTGTGGTTATGCATTTGTATACTTATAAAGTTCACGTAGTTCTGCTTTAATCACATATTGAACGCTCAACTGAAGGGATTAAATAACTTAAGGAATTTTCGACAATGCTGCTTCTTTCATTTCCATCATCTCTCACTTGCCCATCCTAGGTATTCTCATCGGTTACATATATATAACCATGCTGTTGCAATATGTTGAGACGTTTTTCAACCGCATCGCGATCTGAAAATATCAATACAAAGAGTTATTTATAATTATAAATATTCAGTTATAATATACAACGTATTCCCTGTCTCTTCTACGTACATTTGTTCAGCAACATTTTGTCCTGTGGATGAGTACACTTCTGGACCAATGAGTGCAGGAGAATGTGTGCTGTGTTATAACGTTCGAAGCAGTTCTTGGTATTCTTAAGAAGCTCATCCAAAGCAGCCGCCTGGCACTGTAAATCGTAAAGATAATAATAAGTAACAGTCGGATAAAGGATTGCTTAGTTACTTACCATATCCAGGGCATAATCATAGAGTATCTTATCCGCCGTTATGTTAAATGCATTCGCCTTCTGGAGCAGTCCGGTTCCATTCAGCCGCTTCGACTCGAATAGGATGCTGCGATACTTGGAGTTCATGGCGTATACAGCTGCAATCGAGGAAGGAAGTAAGAAACCAATCTCATTGAACATCATTCATTCATCTAACTTACCGTTCCTGACATTTGAAGACGGCTTTAGCTGTCCGTTGCCCAGCTGCTGTGTAGCCAAATTGAGGCCGGATGATAACAATTGAAGGGCACGCACAAGCAACACCAAACGCTCCGCACGCTTACAGTGTTCCGGAGCATGGGGTGGAATCTGATGCTGTTCGGCGATTGTCTGGCTGCCGGCAACCATCAGGTTAGCGAGCGGGGCACAACGAGAATCGGCCACCTCCTGTATGCAGTCGGTAAGGGCCAACACAAAGTTGAGCTTGGATAGTGTTTCGTTGTGCTCGCGATCCATCAATGTCTCCTCCGAGAGCTCTGGTGCCTGGAATGCATGAGGCTCACTGCCCGGCCCGCCGGCACCAACTGCTGTATCCAGCAAACTCTGCAGGCCACCGGTGGCACCTAATTCGGGCAGCGTAAAGGCACGCGGACCCAACACATGATGCTGATTGTTATTCTCAGATCCGCTTCCAGCCGAACCAATCGAGCCCAATGAACCGGGCGCCACCAGCAATGTGGGACTGCCAAGTGTTGGTAGTTTGGTCAGAGCAGCGGACGGAAGCACAGGCGAACTGTTGCCACTCCTGCGCAACGGGGACTGCGAGTGCCCGGGCGACACTTGCCATGTGCTGGGCGCATGTGGCGGCGGTGTCTCCGACAACGAACCACCAGATGCGGAGCGGACTCGAGTCGGTGGTGTGCCAATTGCAAATTGTACCGCCGGCGGTGAAATCGAATTGATGTCGCTACTGACACTGCTCTTACGCTGATCTGGACGCGGCTGTTTCACACTAATGGGCTGCGAGCGTGGAATTTGATGTCCTCCAGCTGCTAGAGTAGCCACCGTAAGTGGCATTCCGCTCTGTCTACCTGGTGATCCAACAGCACCGGTATTGCCCAATGGCTGACGTCGCGCCGGTGCTGGCACGGGCTTGGGCTCTGAAATGGGCAAACTGCTGGGACGCGGTGGACTGGATTGATTTTGTGTTGGCTGCTGCTGTTGCTGCTGCTGCTGACGAGCTGGTGGAGCTGCTGCACCCAGACCATGACGCTGATCCTCTGGTAGATTCTTGGACACCAGCACAAAGTCATCCGAATCCTCATGCGAACTGCAGGAAGCGCTGTTATTCTCGCTATCACACAACACGCCCACATTGGTTATGGTGGCACAAATAGCTGGATTAGCAACCACAGAGACTGCAATTGGAAGGATTACTAGTTGATTTGTGTCCATAGATAGAGTTGATAGTTAGGTTAAACCCCTACCCGTATTTTCTTCTTCCTGTGCAGCCTCCTGTTCCTCGCGCTCCTTCCTCTGCTGCTCAGCTAACTTTTCCAATTGCAACTCCTGCTCCAGCTGCTGTTGCATGGGACTCTTAACCTTGGTCGGAGGCGTACCAGTTGATAATGGAGGCATATCGACTGCAAAAAACAAATACTGTCAATTTTTAATTCATTTTTGAGCAGTTTTCGTTATTTACCCGGCGACGCAACTGTTTTTTTGCCCAACACAAACGGATGTACGAAGAAATCCTCGTAGGATATACGATCCTTGGAATTACGACGCAGCAGACACAGCAATAGATCACGTAAATCTGGTGAGACACCATGGGGTATTCTAAAATACAGATAAAGATATATAAATCGAATGTTTATTGATTTACTAAGACTCTGGAGGCTTACTTGGGAGCCAAGTTGGCATTCTGCTCGTAGTAGAACTTCAGCTCATTGGGTGTCTGCGCATAGAATGGCGCCTTTCCAGTCAGACACTGATAGACAATGGTGCCCAGAGACCAGAGATCTGCCTTAGCATCATACTGTAGAGACATAATGACTTCCGGTGCCTGAAAATACAAAATAAGCATTAAAAGAGGATCAACATGGATCTTAAGTTTTATATACTTACCATATACATGGGTGATCCGCACAGGGTGGCCGCCATGACGCCATCATTTAAAAAACGTGCAAAGCCAAAATCGGCTGCAAGAAATCACATTAAAATCAATTAATCTATAAATATTATTTAATATTATTGACAATCTGCCAACTTACCAATTTTAAGTGTTATTTTCGATGGTGCAGGCAAAGTTTTGCCATAGTTGTGCGATAATAGAATGTTTTGTGGCTTGAGATCACGGTGCACAATTCCTTTGGTATACAGTGCTTTCATGGCACCAGCTACATAAATAAAATATAGTTAAAATATGTTATATAGTTATAAAAACACATATATACTCTACCTAGTTGTTTTAAAAACAGCCTGACTGTGTCCTCGCTCAGAGTTCCCTTGACGCTCAGGTAATCTGCCAAATCGCCGCCATTGCAATACTGAAAGATGGAAAAAAATAGGGAATAATATGATAATTATATTTATTATATTAAATAAATAAATAAAAATAAAAGAAAACTTTTATATTTGCTCTTGAAAGTATTAAGATTTGCGCTACTGTAATTAATGTGGCTAAAACCAGCAGACCTTCAGATTTCTATTCTAAATCTTGACGAGCATTGCGAGGGGGCGGGGGGCACAATCCCGATATGTGCATAGTTTGCAGAAAAAAGTATTTGCCGACACGCAAACCTAGTACCAAATTCAATTAGTTAGTTAGTATAAATGAGACCGTATCTAACGACAAGAAAACCATAAGGCAAAAAGTTTTGGAAAGCGTGTGTGCCTGCAGAGAATTGGTGACATGGTGGACGCCGCAGGGGCGTTGTGCAATGCTAGCGAGACTCCTGCCTTGCGGCCTGAGGCACGTGTCTCGGGCAATGGGGATCTGCAGTTTCTGGGCTGGAATGTGCCACCGGATCAGATACAATATATACCCGAGCATTGGCTAACACAACTGGAGCCACCGGCCTCAATGCATTACATGCTGGGCGTCTTCTATATCTTTCTCTTCTGCGCCTCGACTGTTGGCAACGGGATGGTTATCTGGATTTTTAGTACTTCCAAATCGCTGCGTACTCCATCGAATATGTTTGTGCTGAACTTGGCTGTATTCGATTTCATCATGTGCTTGAAGGCGCCTATTTTCATCTACAATAGTTTCCATCGTGGCTTCGCCTTGGGCAATACGGGATGCCAACTGTTTGCTGCCATTGGTTCCTATTCGGGAATCGGAGCGGGAATGACCAATGCAGCCATCGGATATGATCGGTTTAATGTGATCACAAAACCAATGAATCGAAATATGACTTTCACCAAGGCTGTGGTCATGAATATCATCATCTGGCTCTACTGTACTCCATGGGTTGTGCTACCGTTAACACAGTTCTGGGATCGATTTGTCCCGGAGGGTTATCTGACATCGTGTACCTTCGATTATCTCACAGATAACTTCGATACGCGTCTCTTTGTGGGCACCATATTCTTCTTCAGCTTTGTGTGTCCCACACTGATGATAATCTATTACTATAGCCAGATAGTCGGACATGTTTTCAGTCACGAGAAGGCGCTGCGGGAACAGGCAAAGAAGATGAATGTGGAATCTTTGCGTTCCAATGTGGACAAGAGCAAGGATACGGCCGAAATACGCATTGCCAAGGCGGCAATAACCATCTGCTTTCTCTTCTTTGTATCCTGGACACCCTATGGAGTTATGTCTCTGATCGGAGCATTTGGAGATCGAAGTCTATTGACCCCAGGTGCCACAATGATTCCGGCCTGTACCTGCAAGCTTGTCGCCTGCATAGATCCCTTCGTGTATGCCATAAGTCATCCCAGGTACCGTTTGGAGCTACAGAAACGTTGTCCCTGGCTGGCAATAGATGAGAAGGCACCCGAGGCCAGTTCGGCGGCATCGACAACTACCCAGGAACAACAACAGACTACAGCGGCTTAAGGAAAAGGATTACGAAATTTGGGAAAAACGTATGAACCAGGAAATGATCTTGAACCTAACACAACTGTCTGAATATCGTAATATTAATGCAATGGTATTTAAATAACATATAACTGATTATTATTATTATTTGATTTGTAGAGTAGTAAAATTATTGCAATGCTGAGAAAAGAAAATGTAAAAAAAAAAAAAAGAAATGAAGAACAAGACGAATATAAATATCTTTTGCCAAGCAAAATGCGTACTATGCGAATGAATTAAGCTCAATCAAGTGAATTATGCTTGGATTGTGTTTCTAGCTTTTATTTTCTTTGGGTTCAACAAGGTCTTTTGTTGTTGCCCCCTCCATACAATTACAGAGAATATCGGTATGTACGATGTGTATATGATCATACATATTTCAAGGTCAGAGTGAAATGATTTACGACAATTTCTGAATCAACAGTCTAATGAGCTTCCTTCCAGTTTTTTAAGGGAAGCTTATAGTCTGCCCTTTTGGGATTCTTTTATTTTTTAAAACTTGAGAACAACAAATATTTCACTTGAGACGTTTTGTAGGGTTCGTTTCCTGTATGAATATATGTGTGTGCGTGTGAGTAGGGAAACGACAACCCTATGAAACTCATGCTTTAATTTGTGTTATCATTTTTTTTTTTTTTTTTTTTTTTTTTTTTTTTACATCCTATACATACAAAGAACTGCTTTGTGTTGCTTAAATGATTTGCAGTTTGACAGTTGACCTTCAGATTACCAACTACCGCATGGCGACAGTAAGAATACAACACAAAACAGAGAGAAAAAAACAAATTTTTCATTTGCTTTCCAAGAGAAATTAGATGCGCACAATGAGGCGGCACAATGTTTGCTGCTAAATGGGACAAAATTTGTGGTCCACTTACAATGTAATGAGCAAACAAAGCACTCAGCAATATTAGACAATTTAAATAGATAAAAAACAAAATAAAAGAAGAAATTTGCTTTGAATTGCGGACAACGGACTGAAAAAAAGCTGGCTGAAGAGCGACAGAATTAAACAGATACAAAAAGTCATTGACATGTAAAGCGCACAGTAAAGAACAACAAATAAAAGTCAATTGCAGCTAAGAGAGAGAGAGAGAGAGCGAAAGAGAGTGGGTGCGCGTCATTTTATTGTGCACTTTGTGCAACAATTTGATAATCAATAAAAAAAAGCAACAATAAGAACTGCGCATGAGTCAGCGTGTTATTAAAACTTTTGAATTGCCAAATTCAAATTGCAAGCACTTACAGCTTTAATGTGAAGAAGACTCTAAAGAGAAGCAGCTGAAGCAAAAGAGCGCTCTCTCAAAAAGCTTACTCACTGAGAGAGAACATTCGCTACTCTCAGTTGAAGCGCTCCCTCTGCAGTTTGAAGCGCCATCAGCGACGCTGCCAAGCAGAGGCACAGTCAGTTACTCAGGGACACTCGCATGATAAGTACGTATCGAAGAGCACGTTTGTCACGCGATAGCCGTGTAAAATAACTGTATAAAAAACAACGCGAAATAGCAGAAGAAAACTAAAACACATTGTGCGATTATATTAAGAAAAACACTATGACTAGGCTATATACTATAATGCGTAAAACAAGTACATAAAAAAGAAAACAATATCACAAAACAGAACTCCTCGTCAGCGACTAAAGTTCAACAATTTTTCTAGCTACTGTTTGGCGATAAAAACTACATGTGTATTTAATTTTATACATATATTCAAGTGTATATATAATGTGTTCATTGAAAGCAACTAAACTTAGTTGATAAAGCAAAATGTCTTTGAAAAAAAAATAACAGTGCAAATACAAAAAAAAAAACGTATCATGCCACTCTGCTTGCTCTCTTAATTCCTGCATCAATCAAATCAAAGAAACAACAACACAAATTATTGATAACAAAAACCAACAAAAATATAGGAAGCCTTTTTTCATTATTTAAATGATATAGCACCCGCACAGCGCACAGCAGCACATCGCAACACAAAAAATGAGTTGATAAGATTCTTGATTAGCCGCAGTCAACTAACTTTTTTTTAATCGCCCGTAATTGGCACAAAGCACAAAGTAAAAGTAAAATGCGCGAGAAACGAGAATAAAATCAAATCAAGTCACTAACACATGTAAATGACGTGCAAAAATGCCGCCATGAAACGTCACTGTGGCGCAGTCGTAAGAGGCTTACTCTCTCCCACTCCAGTCAAGGCAACCCACCTGCCTAACTGAATCGGAATAAAAGCAAAAGTTGTCTCGCTCGCGCTCTCTGCCTCTCTGGTTCTCTGGCTCTCTTTGTTAATAATTGCAACAGACGCGGCTCGCTCAGCTTTTGAGTGTGCTCGCGGCGCTCAGTCACATTTTTGCAGTGGAAGCGGTTGGTTTGCCCTCCCGTACGCGTTCGTGTCGTTCAAATATTTGTGACGAGCGCTATAAAAATTTGTGTCTGTTTATTTCAACAAATAATAGCATATGTAGGCATTATTATATACATAAAAAATAAAATATATATATATTTGATATTTGGCAATGTTTTGGAATATATAAACGTATGAAAACTTGATGGCAGTTTAAAAATAAGCTAACAAAAAATAAAAATGTGATATGGAACGATGTGGGATTCTACCTATTCTCAGTATATGTATTTTTGAGAAATAAACAAGTTGTGAATCTGTACTATTTGTGTTGATTGCTCAAAATGATAAGCACAATTCCAAGTAGCCTCATTCAATATTCTGTACAACTTTAGGAATATATATTACTATAACCAACACGTTTCATTCGGAAATTTGAATAATTCCCTTATATAATCAAAATATCTTTAACTCTCATCAACAGCATAAAAAGTGAAGCAACAATGACATAATTTTACGAAAGCCTGACGAAATAAACAATTAAAACAATTTAATTACACTCCATAAAGGAAAATTCATAACAATAAAATGCACGTGTATTATAAATTTGGATTACTTTTGATATTTCTGCTGAGCGTAAGGTAAATAAATCTACAACAAGTTACGAAAATAAAGCTCTCTGATGTTTGCCAATTGTTTAGCCATCGGTAAAATGTTAATTCTACAATTTGAATACACCAGAGTATTGCCCTATTTCAATCATACTCCATGAAAAATTGATAAACCTTTTCGCAATGCTAAAAACCCCGAGGTTTTATTTATAGATCGCGAGCGTAGGCAATTACAGAACGACAAGACAAAGTACAAAGTTTCATTGTGTTAACATTCACCAAATGAAATGCCAACGGAAACCGGTACATAGGGTTAAATGGGACTTTGCACCGGTATTATATCAAAAAAAAAAAAAAAGAGAAGAAAAAAAATTGTTCTTTTTATGTCTTTATATGAGCGGCACACCACGGTAACAGTACTCTCAATCGTAATTAATGCTTCTATTTGTATATACCGAAGACTTACCTAATCAAATTTTGATAAAGAAAATATAGTTGCACCGATAATAGATATGTGTACACTGGCCATGTACCTAAGTAGGTGTGTTTAACTCTAGTTATCGATTATGTTGGTGCGATGCGGCAAACACAAAGTACGCAGAGGACAAACAAAAATAAAAACATTTTATGACTCATAAGAAGACAAAAGGCGCTTGCACTTTATTGATTTATTTTCATAAAATATTGTACAACAAGCAACAGTCTCAAGGGTCGGTTTACTTTAATCTACAATGTGTCGTCATTCTTGGCAATAGTTAAAACTGAAGATTAGCTAGATTTCTAGAGGAGTTGGGAGAACTATATTGTTTACTTTTAGTAAAAACAGGTTTCGAATAAAAGATTATATATTTTTATAAATTTAAAAACAATACAATTATTCTTTCATTCTCTTTAAAGAGGGCAGTCTTATTCTAAGACTCTAGAGTCACGCAATACAAACTAGAAACACGTTGCATGTGGCGATAATAAGACTCACTTGAACTGACGCACAGTAAGTCACCTCGTGATGCCCCATTCAAATGTCTGTACTAAATCCCCAACCCAAATCCGACGTTACCACTAATGAAGGATTCAGTAACTTGGCCAAAATCTCTCGAAAGTGAACCAAACAAAAGTGAGAGTGTTGGGGGGGGAAGCATGACAAGCATAAAAAACAAAATAAAAAGAAGCACTATAATAAAAGCGGACCAAGTTGTCGTTATAGCCATGACGTAAACAGGTTTCTCGCTTGCTCATTCATTCATGCGACTCCAATAACAAACAAAAGCGAATAATGATAAAGAGAGGTAAAGCAAAAGAAAAATTTCAAAATCTAAAGAACTCTGACAATTACATGAATACCCTGTGAATAACTAGAAATATAATAATATTTTTAAAAGAATTAAACGCAGTTTTTTAAATATAAATTATATAATAATTTGGGAAACATAATTTCCATCCACCAGGCATACCTCTTCTTATTGCATACTACAGAGTATCATCAAGTTTTAGTCGTAGCGTGTTTAAATAGGTCAAGAGTAGTCACAGGACAAATTGCTAGGTGTGTTTCTGATGTAATCGTAGTTTTCTTAAAATTGGAAAATCGAGGCAAGCAATTACGAGTTTTTGGCTAAACAACTTGGCAACAAACAAACAACAAAAAAATGAGCTGCTAATTACCAAATGTTTATAGTAAATGTGTTTCCATTCTGTTTTTAGTATTAGCTCAACAGCGCCGGCGGATAAGAGCGAAAATGTCAATAACAACAACAACAAAAACAAGAGAGACGATTACAATTATGACGATGATTACGACGGTGATTATGATGAGACAAAGGAGAACGACAAACTGGGAGGAGGCCAAGCAGAACCAGAGACAGCAGCTAATCGACAATTGGCAACAACCTCATCGACAACAACAACCACATTTCGACCTATTTTTAGTAAGTTTTTGAATTCGAGAATTATTACGATCCATTGCTAATCTCTCTCTTTCTTAGGCATTCCGCGCCGCAGTAGCCACGTGCTAGAGCCGAGCTGTCCGCGTAATTGTCTATGCTTGGAGGACTTTAAATTTGTACAATGTACCAAGGCTCAATTGACCCATGTACCATTGGATTTACCTAAAAATGTCGCTATAATTGATTTAAGTTACAACGAAATAGCTGAGTTACGTTCCGAGGATTTTGCTAATCTATCGAAACTTGTTGAAATCAATTTAAACAATAATTTAATCAAACAACTGGACAAGGAGGTAAAGCAAATATCATATCTGCATTAGTTAAATTTTTTAATAATCAATCTCTAATTATTACAGGCTTTTACTGGCTTGCATCATCTACAACGCCTGCGTTTGGCAAATAATCTACTGACTAAAATCGACGCCGATACCTTTGAGATTGCCACAGATCTGTCGCTCTTAGATTTGAGCAATAATCGTATAGACCAACGCACGGATGGCTCATTTTTGAATCAGCCCAGTTTAAAAGAATTCAGCTGTTCCAACTGTAGCTGGACCGAACTGCCTGATCAGATTTTTAGTAATATGAGCGCGTTAAACACACTGCGGTTGGATGAAAATGAATTCAAACGGGTAAGTTATGCGCGCCAAAGTTGCTATCGATAGTCGATAGTCGACAGCAGAAAATTAAGTTGGCAGCACCGCATATGCGTGTGATAGTTGTCTCACTCTAACTAACGCATGCGCAGACTTAATGACAATCGTCTACTTCTTCTTCTTCTTCTGTTCGTGACAGCAAATCAATACGAAAGCTTTTACGCCGCTAAAATCCATAATTAAACTTAAACTGCCCGACTTGGATCAAGAAAACGTCGAAGAACTATGCAACCTGCTTAACTCCATTGATACAATCAGCACCAAACAATTTGATGTCAGCTGCTTCGAGCTTGTGCTGGGTAAATCGTTCAACGAGAGTATAATTATCGCTACAGAAACGCCTAACAAGCGTGTGACAGGGTTGACAACCACACCGAAACCCATAACTCCAGCTCCACCACGCACAGGTGACAAAAAACATTTTAAATATTATTAAAAAACTCGTAAGAAAATTAATCAAAATTATTGTTATAGCAGCAAATCGCAATCGAAACAAAGTGGCCAGCAACGAGACGGCAAGTGTGGCAAAAGCGGGCGTCATGACAACTGAAGATGCGGCAAATAAGATAAAAGAGGATGAACCCAACAAAGTCCCCATCTCACAGGAGGCAATCAACACTCTGCTCATATGTAAGAAACCACACGTAGTTAATTATGATTTAATTAATTTCAATAAATTTCCCTTGCAGGTATTATGGTTGTTGCCGTTGTGGGCATCATTGTGGGTTTAATTTGTCGCAAAGATGTTGGCGGCATCAAGACAAAATGCTGTCGCACAAGTAAACCAGAGCCAAAGGATCAGGTGCATCCCACTGAGGAAATACCACTAAATAAATTAGCCTAAGACGCAAGCACACCCCGCTGCCTTACATCGATTCCAATTCTAAAAACATTGTCAATACGTACTGCAGCATTTTGCCAATATTATTGATACAAGAGAGACTTCTACAACTCTATTGTATTGTAACACAATGGAAGGAACCGATATTCCCCGAATTGTAGTTGGTGTTTTTAGATATAGTCTCATAGTTTAAGTCGCCTAGTCGCTTAGCCTTTGTTTAGTTTTATTTCATCACAAAACAAGAAAAGAAAACAAGTATATAATGGTTACACATAATGGAGCACAGATCATATCGGATACTATCGACATAATTAGTTAGCTTTTAGACTGTGTGTTGTTCTCTTTATATAAAAACTTTGCCAACTATACAATAAAAATAAATATTATTGTAAATAGTATTAACAATATTCTGACTTTAAATATTATAATCATTATTTAGGGTTACAATCCCTATTGAGAGCACTTAATTCAATATATAGAGTTAATGCTGTACTTTCAAATATCTATCATTGTCTAGACTTTTATCTGATACGAGATAATTCAACAGCAGTTTCGAGATAAATAGAGGCAGACATATAGCGTATATATGTACGATATATGAGAAAAACTAAACGCGTGCAATTGAATCAATAAATAACACGAGTATCAACTGATTGCACTGGGTGTTAGATAGGGAACAGGGGTGCCAAGATGCCAGTGCCGGGGGCAAACGGAGGAATATACAAAATGGGGTCAAAGTCAGTCAAAACAAACGGAACTAATCGCTGATGTTTATAGTGTGTGCAGTTTGACACAAATAGGGAATGGGAAATACTATACTAGCACATATTTAATATAAACCAATCCAATAAATTAGGTAAGTTAACGTAAACAGAACTCAACTCTTTATAGTATTATCAGCAACATTTAGTTGGCGATCTTCTCTCTTTGAATAAAACCTAACAGTGATAACAAAACTACCCCAATCTTATCAAGGTATGTATATAACTAATGCGTCGCACAGGAATCTGACCTATTTTCGAAATCAGCTAATACATTATGCATTAAAAGTATGCAAACACAAGTGCTAAATGAGAAATTTGTTGAGACCTAAAGCCAGGAAGGAAACAAACAAATCGTTGAGTCAATAAACATGTCGCACTATATAGTCTATAGTAACTAACGCGAGACGAATTTTATGAGAGAAAAAATATAGTTTTAGACTGTAAAATTGCTCTCACTGCTGTAATATAGTGAAGGTATATGTATTTTATACAATAATTATCAATATAAATATATACGTATGTATTATTGATAGTTTAAACTGAATTAATTTAAAATTCATTAATGTGCATACGTTAATATTAATATTTAATTTTCTCAGCAGGGTATGTTATAGTCGTGCTATCTGAACTAAAAATGCATTCGCTCGTTTCATTTCTGCATATTTATTTTGTTTTCGCTTAGACTTTGCAACTTCCGCAATTAATTGCGTAGCGTTTTAGCTGAAAATTCGCGGGTGCGAGCAGGGGGAGGGATAGGGGAGAAGTAGGAGGAGGTGGAGAAGTGTTCGGTGACGTGAAACTTGCCTACGTGCACTGCGGGTGCATCGAATATCGTGTCAACAATAACAACAAAAGAACTAAACACAACTGAGTCATACAATATGGGCCATATATCATTTATAATATAATATGTATAATCACGACAACAACAAGTCAATTGTATAAACAATGAGGTGGCTTTTTCTGACCAGCAGCAGTTGATAAGATGGCAAGGTGTGTTTTCTTTTTTTGTATCATTTAACATTCATGTGAAACTCACCTCCATAACCAGATTGACACAATCCTGGGACTCCTTGCAATCCAATAGAGCCACAACGTTCTCATGATGCAGCTCTGTTAGTTCCTTAAGAATTTTAATCTCTTTACCGAGTAAATTCTGCGTCTTTATTAATCCCTTCTTGGTAATACATTTAATGGCCACGGGCATGTGTTTCTGAAATAAAAACAAACATATATGTATTACATTGTGTTAATTGGCATTAATTAGAGTTGGTCAACGAACTATATGTACAGTCATTGAACTCCATTGGGAACGTATTTAATCATTATTTAACTCATTATAAAGTGATTCTTCATTTACATTTCTTTATAAGTAATTGATTTTTAATTAAAATACTTTTTTTATATCTGTTTAGTGACAATTCTATATACCGGTTGGGTTTGTAAGTTCCAACGTCATTTTGCAATTATGAAGAGGCAAGTCTAGACAGTTAAATTTACAGTTAAAATGGAGAAGGAAAAAGATCTACTTGATTGATAAGAAATTATCGCTGCAAAGTTAGCAGTTTCACGTGTTATTATTAAGAGTTTCCTATAATTTTTTATTATAATTATCTTGGTGAAGACTTTAAAGAGAGGCAAGAAATAGATGCAACTTTAGCCATAAATTTGGCTTGAATAATTTAAGAACTGCCAGATATCTATCTATATACAAATGTTTATAGTAAATGTGATTCCATTCTGTTTTTGGTATATCATATAGTACATCATTCTGTTTTATATATATTACCAGATATCTATATACTATATAATATTAACAAATGCAAATTGCACAGTGCGTGTAATATTCCCATTAGATACGCAAAAGTAACCTCGTCTCTCTCTTGGCCAAGATAACAGTCAGAGTTGCTTAGCCCCGCTTTTTCCCTGTGTTGACATCACAAACTGTTTACGCAGCACTTAACGGCCGACAATGACTCTTTGCCTGTACCCATACTACATACCATATGGTATCGTATGTGCCAGGTGTCCAACAAGTGAGGAAAGTGTAAATTTGTGTAAACTTCGGCAATTTCACGCTTTTATGAAATACAACGGCATGATAAATATATTTTCCCTGTGTTTCTTCTTTTATTCATCTATCTAAAAAAAGACCTATTTATAAAGAGCTGATAAGTAAACAAACCAGTTGATTCTGCATCACTTATTATACTTTTTACACAATTTTCTATAGATGCAAACAATCAAGAAATACGGGCAACTTGACCGATAAGAGAAAGGAGCATGTCCATATAAATACCATATTTACAGTATATGCATCTTCTGTTTGTTTGTTCGAAGTTATAACGGTTGCCAGGGGGCGCTTTGATTAAGAATGTGTTTAATGATCCATCCAGAGACAGGTTCATACTCAGATACGACGTTTACTTAAGCTGATTACAGGCTATATAACCTAGGTCAAAGTCACCAGCTGGGCAAATGATGCATAATAAATAAAAAGAAAAATATTCCAGTATATTCAGGCTATATACTAAAGATAGTATGCATTTTAAAGAAAACTCTAAAGTTAACAATCAGACGGAAATCAAAACAAATAAATAATAAAAAAGAAAAAACAAAACATAATTGGAATTAATGCAATTATCATAAGATCTATTGAGTTTCAGACATGTCTCAGACATATTGTGGCTTCCACGTGCAGACTCTTTCAGGCAATATATGCGCATAAATTGTTGCTTGTTGTTGATATTGGATGAAATGCCCATATCAGCTTCAAGCACACTCACGCACACACACACTACAACAGGGAGAATATCATAATTCTCATGCGAAAACTTGTTGAACAGGAATTTCAGACTAGTTCCAGTTTACTGCCGATCAATAGATTCCAATTTCCAAGTCAATATAATAATTGGAAAAAGTTTAGAATTATTTGCAAATTTTTTAAAATATACTCGAAATTTCATTTATTCATCAGTTTTATTAATCCTAATTTATATTAAGTTATAATTCATAAAGTTGCAGGGTATTTGATAGACCATAAGCTCTAGATTATTTTCATGGGCTGCCTGTCTTTTCATATCGAGTCAATCACGCGTTGTGCGAAACTGAAAACCTGCGACGCAGTTTGGCCAAAAGAGTTTTCCTTCAAGCCTGCGTTTCAGGTTGCTTTTCCAGCTTACATTTTCACCAGAGAGAAACCAGTTAATACTATATTTCGTATCTACCAGATACTATGTGCGCGTCTGTTCATTTCATTTTACTTTTTTTTCTCATTTCTCACATTTTCTGCGCAATTGTTTGCTTTGATTTTTATTACATTTTTTTTGCTTTTTTCTATCCAAAATTTTGTTTTCCTCTTTTAGTTGTGCGGCGTCATTGCACTCTGGCCAGCAATTTCTTTCTGCGCTTTTTTATTCACGGCCTGCCCCGTTAGCCTTATCACACACATCCAAAAATAATGCCGCGAGGTGCACTGAACCTCAATGAACCCGAATTTCCATTCGTCATAAGCAGCGCTAACTAATTTCCCTCATCGTATAAAATCGTGCAAATTGCTGTTGCTCCTCTGCTTTGGACTGGGGAGTAGGTCCCGGAGAGAGATCGGGGAGGGGCGAGAGATGCGAATTTCAGTTTCCGCTTTTGTTCGTTCGTAGCACAAAGAGACTGAAACTCGTTAACTTTCACATTCGCTTCGCGACACAATTTGGGTTTCATTTATGCCAATTATTCAGTTTTCCGCCGTCTCTGCATTTTATTTTCGAGTTTTATTTTTTTTGTTTATATATGGGTGATTGGGTCAAGAACTTTTATCGCAGAAGGTAAATAAACTTTGAATCAAGCATTGAATTAAATGGATTGAATTGCCTGAAATCTAATCGGCTGAGTTCTTTGTAATCTTGAAAATGTAACAGTTCATTCATATTCTCTTATAAAAATATATATAATTATACATAATATATATTTTAAATCAACATTTAAGAAACTATATATATACTATGTATAAAAATTCACGTTACAAAAACTCTTATTATAGATTGTGTAGTTAAGAAGACCTGATTCGATTAGGGTACCTAATCACAGCCGGTCTGGTTGTTAATTTTCCAAAACGCATTTAAAACGATTGAATAATATCTGTAAGTGTCAAACAAAAACAAAACGAACAACGACATTAGCAAATGGCGACAATATCAAATGCAAAATGCAATTGTAAACAATTATGAGAAGTGAATATGCTAAATTTATTCAGTAACAAGTCGGGAAACCCGTGTAGCCGCAGTGCCAGACAGATCGAAAAGGAAAAAAAAAGGGGTTCTCGAGATTACATAACATTGCCACACTGTTTTATGAAACATGAAGAGCACTGCGAGGGTTGACAGAGAAATAAAACAAACAACTTTCTTTGTGATCGTAAAAAAAAATTCTCTTTAAGACAACTTTTTTAAAATATAAAAAGAGTTTTTTAAAATCAAAATAACATTCCAACAAGCTATTATTAACGATAGTTATGACACTTTACTGAACTGAACAGGTTCATTTAAAACATATGTATAATTATCTGATTATTTAAGCGACTTTTAGTACTTCCCTCGACTATGCACATATTATCACAGCTTAATGACATTTTTGCATGATTCTTACTCAACATGTGTGTGGCGCGTTGTGCCTTATGCAATGACACGAGCACATACATACACACATACATACAAACCATACATGTGCATAGATATAGAATAGCGAATGGAAAGAATATGGAATACACACAGAGAGAGACAGGAACAATGACAGAGAACATTTAAATGTTGAAACACGTGTCAAAAGAACTGCGACGGGGTATGCATCGTAGATTTGTAGTGTTTATTTTGAGTACATATTGTCTGGATAGGGTGCCTGCAGGCTGCAAGGCTTCAAGGGAATATATAAAAAAAAAAAAAACACTGTGCTATCGTATCTGTTGGCCTGTCTGTGCAGCTGCATCGTTTGTTGTCTGCACTGACTGCGTGCACATGTTCCATGGGGTTTACTATTTTTAGAGATTTACCAGTCACAGTCTATGGCGACAAATGTCAGAGATTAAAGAGTTTTTTTTGTCTGCTATTTAATTTAAGCGAAATCTTAAAGAAATCAATGTATCCAGTAAAAAGATAATATAGGGTATACAATATATGAAGATCACCCAAAAAATAAAGAAAACAAACAAAACAAAACAACAAAACACACGCAAACATGCATACAAATGAAGCAGAGTAAAATCAAAAACGAAAACTTTTACGGCAACAGCTGCTCGATATTGCATCAGCTGATTTGTATATCCATCTGATACATCTTCGAAAATTTATACATACACACATACATGTGCATAAATATATGTGTAAATATGTACATATATAAACGATTATGTGGCAAAACCAAACAAATATTAATTTGTTTATAAAAAATAAGTTAGAAAACAACAAATGAAACGAACGACAATGCAATATAAGACTGACATTCATTTATTTTACTCATTTCTCTTCATTTTGATTTTCTTTCAAGTTACCCAAGATCGATTTGAAGCGACTCAAATGATCGCATTCTGAATTACAATGCAAAAACAACAATCACCTACAGCATGTCAAAACAACAAAAGCAACAGCAACAATAAAGTGTGTCCCATTTGTATCTTTCTCTTTTTTCCAGTAAATTTCCATTTTTCTTGACTAGGTCCACACTTTGCTGCTAATGAGTTTTTTCGCTGTGAGATGAAAAGAGCTATAACATTTGGTATTTTGATTGTTTGTAGTTTTATTTAACTATTTTTGTGACCTGTTTTTGATATTGTGCAATGATTTCTGTCTCTATTAAAATATACGCCTTTGAAAATAGGTGAGAAAGGAAAAAAAGTGTTGTAACAAAATCTGCTTAAATTGTATATACAGCTGAGTCAGTGCGGTTTCTCCAATAAATATACACACTATACGTTTTTATATTTCTCAGTATATACGCAAATATGCATATTATAAATACAAGTACAAAATATATAGTTGTTTTTACAAACATACTTTTGATAAGCTTATTTTTATTGAATTACATACATAAGCATGTGTGTACACACTGTATGTGAGTAAAATACATTCAGAAGTGTGTACAAACGATCGAAAGCCGCCTACACGCATACACATGAATTTGAAGTAAGGCGTGTGTAGAAACTTTGGGTATGGCGTGACCCTGAAATAGTTCAAAACACTCGCGGAAAACACAACCATGCAACACACACACACATGCACACTCATATTCATATAAAGCTCGCACACAACAAAAATTGTAAATAGGCCTCAAAACGGCGTCGCAAAAGAAAATAGAGAAGTAAAAAATAGCACGCGCACGTGTTGCCAGTGTGTATAAAGTAGTTCTGACCAAATGTTGAAAATCAAAATAGCAAGGCTATAAGCAACACTTGAAAAATAAACACATCGCAAGAAAAAGAGCGTACAAAGAAGATTGGCAAAAAAATAAGAAACTGTGAAAAGAATAGAAGATAAATACGAGCAATAACAAAGGGCAATGCGCTGCTTCTGCTGCGTCGAGCCATCAGCTGACGTACCCCTGTTGCAGCGCTATCACTTTTTAGGCTGAGTCTTTGCAATTTCGATGAGGAACACTATTTGCCCTAGGTGTGGGTACACTTATTTTGAATTGCGTTTTATGCGAGATATTCGCATGGGCCGTGTTTACTACAACAATGGCGCATGTTAATTACATTGTTTTTGTCATTCCTAATGCCGAGCCGAGCCCACACGATGAAATCAACAATAATAAAGTAATGCACTCATATTTGCTTGTGTGTCATACTATATACGAGATAAACAAGTTATTGGACGCGTTATATATGATATTTTCTTACCTTGCGATGACGTCCTTTGTAGACCACAGCAAAGGCGCCATGGCCAAGCATATCCTTGGAACTGTATTCATATTCTCCGACAATATTCATTGCTTGCGCCGGTAGCGAAGCGTTAGATGATTTCTTTTTTGGATCCTTCCTTCACACTCACACAGAACTCTCTCAAACACACACAGCGGGCAGTTTACTGGGGGTGTTGGGCAAGGGGTTTCTTTTCAGCTGCTTTTAGGTTGCCTCTTACCAACTGTAATCGTTGTGAAAAATCAATTTTTCGTATAACTCTCAGCCTTTTTCTTGCTTATAGTTGCCAGCTGTTTTCTTTTGTAAACTATCACTTGCTATAAACTATTAAGCACACACACTTACACACACCTGCCTCTGCTTTTGTTATTTTACTTGTAATTAAATTAAACTCTTGTGTAGCTTTTGTGTGCTAGTACTGCTGTGTGTGTAATTATTTATTCAGTTTGCACACACACTCACACTTACACGCACACACACACACGCGCGGTAATGATATTAATGGCCCACTCCCGGTCTTGGTGTTGATTAGTTATGACTTTATTCTTAAAATTTTAATTTTCCTCCTATTTTGTGTATGTCTTTTTCACTTCGCGATTGGCAATGTTATGAATAGCAGAGTTTCTTCTTCTTTTAGGAATACTCTGCACTTTTCTTCTTCTTCAAAAAGATAATGTTTACGTTAACACGCTGTTATACTCAAAAGAGCCTGTTAGTTAGCAGAAAACCAGGGCTGTCTTTCTACAATAATATATCGGTATACTTGATTCCTTGCATAGACATATTTTAACTTATTTAATTAATTCACTGTGCTTAAATCACGAGTTCTTAGATATAATTTAAATAGCAGATATTTTAAGATTGGTCTATTTTGGATAGTTAACAGAATTTAAATCGCGCCGATATATCGAATTGAATAAAACTACTGCGATACTAAACAATGCAAAACAACTTAGTATCGAATTGTACTTGGTATTCAATCAGAATATCGATAAATTATATAGCGATATGCATACGTCTCTAAGAAAAAGCATAACTAATATTAAAATAAACAGAAGTATACACAAAAAATAGTGGAGAAAAACATAAAGTGCACATTAAGTGTACAAATATAAAACACAGGTAAATGAAATTTATTGAATCGGTTTATATTCAGTAATATTTGTGTGCGAAAACCACACTGCTACCTATGTACATACTACGTGTGTATATATATACATACAAACGTATGCCACTGCGTGGTGATAAGAATAAGAAACCGCAACAGCATAAAAACATTTACTAATATTGTTTCTCCATTTAGTATTTTCATCAATAAATATACTGCGTTCTTGGACAGCATGAGCGCCTCGAGTGAGGGAGGAGCGGGTGGTACGGTGGGTGGCAGCGCAGTGGGTACAGCTACGACAACGGCGCCTGGTATGTATATAAAAAAAAAAACACCTACTATGCACATTTGTATGTATGTTTGAAAACATATGTGTAAATGTACATATTTAAGTAGAATTCATATATGTGTTGGCATTAGTGTGTATGTATACATAACATTTTTGAGCTTTGTAATTGCACGTGTGCGTGTGTCCGTGTTTGTCAGTGTGTGCTTGTTGGTTCCGTCTTGTGCTCGCATACGCGCGCAGTGTTTGTTACGAATTTCTCTTTTGCCTCTCAATTCGTAGCATATGACTGTGTGTGTTTGTGTACGTTTTGTTGTTACTGTAAATTCGTTGTGGTGATGCCACCCAACTAAAGTCTTTGTGGCGTTGCCAATAAGTGAATATTTATATGTTTCTTCAAAGCTTTTCATTACAGACACTAATGTATAAAGTTATATGCAATAGTATCATTTATCACTTATAGCAACGTTAGGAACGGCTGAAAAGTTTATTGCGATTGTGAACTCGTTATTGTGATGTCAGTTAACCTGTAATATATTTTTTACGTTGCCAATTAGCTTTATGTAGAGAACAGTGTTGCTCCATCGCATTTTGTTTTTTATTTTTCTAATATACAGCAACATTAAAAGCCGTTAAGATACGCACTCATCCACACCCAAAAGCAAATAGCAAGCACTTGATAACCAACTTAACAACTTCAATCGTACCAACCACATCTAATGCTATGGTTTCATCCACATTTTCACACGTGCATTTACGAGGCGCCATAAACAGATTTTCATTACCAACCCATTTGCCACCCGCAGCACATTCCACAGTTGCAGCCAAAATAACGCACGTCAAAGCGGATGGCAGCGGCGGTGGAATATCTATAACTGGTGGTAACATAATTAGTGGAAGCACTATTAAAGTGGCCACTGCTGGCAATTCTGTGCAGACATCGCTTAGTGGGACTCCCATATCCCTGAATACGGGGCAGGCCACAACAGCCGCATCAATACGTGCCATCGGAGCTGGAGGACAATCGACGCAAGTGCGCGTTGTTATGCCTATGATCAAGCAGCTCGAGAATGTTACCGCCACTGGCCGTACCCAGATCACAGCTATACCAGCGGCTCCAGCACGCAGTGTGTCGAATGCATCGATTACAGTTACGCGACCTGTCACCCAGGCCACCTATTTGCCACGTGCCAGCGTCACCGCCACTCAGATGGCAGGAGCTCAACGTCTTGTTACTCCATTGCGTGCCACATCTTCTGCCAGCGTCAGTCCAGCTGTGCCCGGAGGTCTCAGCAGCACGGGCAGTTTTGTACGCACTTCACAACCCTCGACCGTCATCTCATCTGCCAACAGTGCTGCAGCAGCTGCTTGGATGCAAAGTCCTTCCGGTCAGGTGCAGTTAATACGCGCTATTCCTCAGCCTCGACAGCGTATCATCACCACATCAGCTGGCGGTGCCACAGTTTCAACGACAGCAACGCCTGTCCAGGCTCCCACAGGTTAGTAAGCTCGAATTAATGTGTAGATTATATTTAAATTGCATAATTCTTTTGCAGCCCTTACCGTCTCTGCAGCAGGTCCGCTCCCACCCCAACCATCAGGGCCCACTGGTGTGCCTCAAGCATATGTGGCCACTGTGCTGCCACCACGTCCGCATCAGGCAACGCTAGTCTACTCATCAAATGTTTCAGCCGCCGGCTCACCGAATACAAATCCAAATGCTGGGCCACAGTTTAATCCTCGTTTTGCTGTGGCCACGCCACTGGGCGGCACAACGAATACCGCTGGCGGTGCAAGCACAACACCAGGTGGTACAACTGTTACACCGCGTCAGGTGCGTCCGATACCGTTGGGTAAAAGTTTTCCGGGTGCCAAGTTAAATACAACCAGCATTAGCATACGTGCACCCAGCATACCACAGCTGAGCGCGAGCGGTGCACCCCCAACTCCAGTAAGCGTTTCAGGAGGAGTCACAGTAGCTGGTCGTGGACCTGGTATGGGTGGTGTCGGAACAGCTGCTAATGTGGCACCAGTTGCCTTAAGCGCAGCTAATCTGCCCACCACGCGCATCATTCAACTACAGCAGCCCGCAACGGGCGGTGCCCAGCAAATTATTGGATCTACTGGTCGTCTAGCGGGCAATGTGATGCTACAGCCCTTCCTCATAGGCACCGGCGCTGCTGCGAAAATTGGTAAGAAAATCAAAATTTATAATTGTAAATTGAGAAATGAGAAAATCATGAAAGTTTTAAAAAATATTTTGAAAGTTTGTCTAAGCAGGGGAAGCGCGGGAAGGGTGCAACTGACAGTTCACATATGTATGCATATATCCGTGTGAATCTTGCATTTGTGTTTGTTCCCATGTGTGTATGTGTGTGTTAGTGAAAATCCTTGTAGCTGTCAGTGTGCCATGATTTTCTCATCGTCTAACTAATAAAATCAATTTTTAAGAATTTTCTAATTGCCAATCTTGCCAATTGCAGGTATACGACCACCGGTGACCATGACAGCTAAGGTGCAACCTTCGTTGACCATCACGCAACTAAATCCCATTGGCAAATTGACAGCCGCAGGCGGAGCAAGCGGTCCCACAATGACGCCGCAAGGTGTGGCAAGTATTCAGGCAGTGCCAAGTGTTTCGGCCAGTGTGACGTCCAGTTCTGTGCCGGCTGGTGTCTCGACTGCAGCAGCAGCTGCCGGTGGTGCAACGGTGCTGCCACTGACGCTGGGTGCACGCAGTGGTCCAGCCAATAGCATATTGACGGGCACCCTAACACCAATTAAAAATGCCAGCGGCATAACTGTGGGCAAAATGATGATGACCCAATCGGCTGGAGTAGATGCCGGTGTTAGTGGTGGACTCACGTCTGGTGGCACGCCAACAAATGTATTTATACAACAACGTGGAGGCAGTGGCAGTGGCGTAAGTGTTTCAGCCACTGCAGCTGGAGGAACATCCGTAGCCACGTCCTCGACAGGTGCATCATTCTTACCGCCCGGCAGTTCCGCAATCTATTATGAGTCTATGCCGGCAGCCTCTACGGGTGTGCTTTCACTAACCACGACGACGGTGACCCAAAGCACCCATACGCACGGTCAAACGCAGGCCCAGTTGGTGAGCAGCAGTGGCACTGCCAGCAGTCTATCGGTCTCCTCGCTGCCATTCGCTAGTCACGCACAGCCAGTTGGAACAGCTGGCGGTGGTTCCACGGCTACATTCACAGTGCTGCCCTCGACAGCAGGCACAGGAGGAGGTCGTACCATTGGACATCAACAGTTGATTATACCAGCAAGCGCTGGACATGCAGTGGGTGCAGGACCTCAGCATATGGTCATTCCGTTGCACACATCCGTCAAGGTGACCACTGGTGCTGCGCCAACAACCACGGGTGGAGGGGCAACAGTTAGCGCATTACCCATGCCAGTGCCGGTTGCGGCGAACACACTTGTCTCGAGTTTCATGCGCAAACGGGATGCTGAGGGATCACCCATACGTGGTGTAAAGAATCTGGCACCAACTCTACTGGCCATGAGCAGCAACACGAATTCCTCTGCCAATGTGGCCACAGTGAATTTACCCAGCGGTTCCGCTTTCAATTTACAACCGGTGTCTGTGGCACCCGCATCCACACAACAACAGATGAGTACATCGGTTGTGAGTAGCTCCGCGCTTACTGTGGAAGCGTTGGCCAAAAAAGATAGAGAACGCGGCAGTTCGGTTATTGCAGCCGCTGCAGCTGCAGTTGGTGCATCGTCAGCGTCCACGGCATCGGCGTCCACTACAGCGGGCAGTATTGTGAGTACACGCAATATTCGTGCTGAATCGCCAGCCTCCTCAGATGGTTCCACAACAGTTTCGGCCAACTCCTCGCCTGGCGTTGATCAACAGTTGCAAGACAGTAATCTAAGCATTAATCGCATTGGTAATGATGACACAATGCCGGGATCGGTGGCAACACGCGAGAATAATACACATTTTAATCCCATTAATGAGGTAAGAAATTCGAAAAAAAAAAAGTATATATTAATCTCATTCCTGGTCTCTGACTTGCAGTTATATTCAACGCATCAGTCAACGATTGCGCAGAACGTGACGCATCCAACTCTGGGTGCGCGTGGCAGCGGCGTTGCCAGTGCCTTTGTGGATGTGCCGCAGCAACAGGGAGCACATCATGTGCCAGCATTGACGGCAAGTCAGTTGCAGCAGGCACGCATGAATGGAACTAGCAGTACCTCAAGTGGCTACGATTCCTTAGCTCGCAAGAAACCACGCCGATCCACGTAAGTTGAGATTGCATACAAATTGTAGATTAATATATATATAATCGATTTCTATATATTTAGTAATGATAGTCAGCACTCGAATCAAAGTCAGGCCTCGTTATCATTATCGCTGCCACCTCCGACGGGCAGCGTCAGCAGTCACAGCAGCAGCACCACCGTCAATACGAATACACAGGAAACTTCGTCAATTTTTCTGCAACAACAACAACAACATCAGCAATCGCAGCAGTTGCAGCTGCAGCATCAGCAGCATAACAATGGCGGACTCTTGGTTGCCGCCGCAGGATCTACCCCAAATACAAATGCCACGGGCGATGTCAATAATCATCGTTTGTCTGGCAGTGGAGCGCCAGCTATTGTTGGCAACAAGGAGAACGCAAATCCTGTAGACTTTGTGCTGCGACGCCCGCGTAACTGTGCACTGCTCAATGTGAGTTTAGGAATGAATCCCCTCAACTTTTCAGTACCCTTTATTAATACTCTAATTATCGTGTTTTAGACATACAAGCCAACTCACAAACTGGCTAACAATCATTTCCACCGATATACGGATGTAAAGCCACGCGATGAGCGACGTGCCACAGTGATTGATTTGGCCAATCAGCCAAATGTTCAGGGTAAAATCAGCGGCTGGAAGCTTTACCATTTACGCTCGCAAATGGAGGACCTGGTAAGATTATGCCAAGTTATTTGCGAACTAACGTTAAATAACCCAATCAACCATACTTGCAGAATGATTCAGAAATGGTCAGCCAGAGCCAACTGGAAACCATGTTAAAAGAGGTCGAGAAGGACAAGGACAAACATGGTGAAATTGAGCGTATCACTGAGCTCTTAAAGGTATGTTTCGTATAATATATATTCAAATTATGTGTATGGTTATTATTATATTCTATTTTGTCTTTTAGGGAAACATACAGCGTAGCAAGATTATCACGGACGGCATTAACGAGGCGCAAAATCAATTGATGAAAATCTTTGATCATAAACCTCACGTTTCTGACATTATAAATCGACTGCAATCGAAACGTAACTTTAAGAAGCGCGAGAAACTTTAAAGATGATGAAACGAAATGTGTAAAATGTAAAGCAAATCGAAGCATACAACGACACGTTGAGCCTTTAGACATTTAACTCCATATACTGTAGGGACTGTATATTGATTAAATATAACTATATATGTCATTAGAGATTTAAATTAGAATAATATTAATTACAAATTTGTAAGATACGACTACAAAGAATCAAACAAAAAACACATACACAACATAACAACACACAATTTGCAATATTTTTTCATGTTCTTAAGCAAAAAATACAAATTATCAGAGATTTATATAAATGATGTTTTTTTTTTGAAAAGGATGTATAAAGATAGGAATCAATTTAAAGGTTTTTTATGGGTTTAATTAAATTTCAAGATTTAGTTGTTTTTTATGCAAGTTTTTATTATAAATTGATAAGATTCCTTCTTCGTATTTGACATTACATTGGTGGTGGAGGAGGAACTCCGTTGAACATGGGATGCATGGCTGGGCGTGGTGGTCCTGGCATTGGAAACCCGCCCGGCGGTCCCAGAGCGCGATGGAGGCTCGGCGGCGGTGGTGGCAATATTTTTGGTTCAAATTTAAATGCAAACTGCAGGAAAAACTGTTTGGTGTCTCGATTCAAGTGTGTCCAAAATTTACCCTCCGTTTTCTCTACCTCACGCGAAGGTACTTTAAAAGCAATTGTCTCGTACGGCTCAGCGGCAAACAAAAGATACTGCCACTTGCGGTCTGGAGGTTCAATTTTCTGCTCATAGGCGGACATAAAACGGTGTCGTGGAACGATGCCGTCACTTATCTCAGGGTAATCAATCTGGAAGAGCAACGATTGCTGGCCATTGGTGGGTTCGCGTTGTTTAGTTACCCGATAACCGGGTCGGCCAATTTTCACAAATTTCTTGGGCTCAACACGCGGCTTCTCCGGGGCCAGTAGTGAAGATGGTGCCTCTTTGGCTTCTTTCGCGGCACGCCGTGCCAAATTCTCTTGATGCTTTTTGCCCTGCGTATGCGCTAAGTAGCTACCCTCATTGTTATGCAGTGTCAGGCAGAGTTTGCACTCATAGGAGCCAAGATGGTTTTTCATAAAATACGGATCCTTGTTTAGATCAATAGTTTCGAGTGCCAGCTGTCGCAGACGCTCCTTACGCTCACGATTTGACTCCGACCAGGAGGCAACACCGCCGCTGCCGGTTTTGCCACCGGCTCGATTTTGGAAATCCATGTTTTCTGTCAATTAATAGAAATTTATTTTTCTTCACTATAAAACGTTTTGTGTTGTCGCAGCAAAAAACAGGGTTGTCAATGCTTTTCAGAATATGGTAAACGATAAAAATCGATGGTTATTTGCTATTTAGCAATAGTTTTTTATGCATTATTATTTTTTGTGAATTCGTTGATAATAATGTAAAAAGCATTCAATTTTGTTTAAAATAATAAACAAATAATAAAAATTATAACCATTAAAAATATCAACATTTATTTATCGATATGTTGAGTTGCTTGAACAAAAACGCTACTCAACACTTAATCATAGGCAGGAATCGATAATGTAAATGCATCGATCTATCGAGTTGCACATGCTTCTGGCTTTTGTATTTTGTTCAGCTGGTTAATAAATATTTTAAAGTTGTAAGAGTTATTGCAATCAACCAAGTGATAGCTTAAAGTTTTATTAAAATCTCAGTAGAATTATTTGTTATTATTGTGATGTGAAACCAAGCAACTGCTGAAAATGGATAATCACCAACTGTTAATATAAATTGTTGAATATTTATTCACTCGCTGCGTAATAAACTGACTAACTTAACTTATTGACAACTAAAATGGAAACATTAGAAAAGGATCAATTTAAAGTACCTCCAAACCGAAGCAAAATCAACGAGATGTCTATTCCTTCACAGTCTCACTCACAATCACAATCACAGACCATGCCTTCTTCAGAGTCTTGCAGTATACCTGCGGCATCTTCTAAAAGAATTATAAATAAAATACCATTAGATTTTAACAAATTAAAACAGGCTGGCTTGGATAGGCAGCTGGCAGTAGCATTAAGCAAACGAAATACGAGTGCGACAAAGAAAATTGCATCAGCTACTACGAGTTCAACATCATCAGCGTCTGTTTCCATCTCAACATCATCACTTTTGCCAGACACGTCGGCTGCAAAAATTATACAATTTCAGCGTAAAAATCAACCTGGTAATTAAATGGTTTTGTTTACCGTATTTCTGAAAAATTTAACTATTGGTTAGAAAGGGGAATTCCTATAAACATATTTAGCTGATAATGTTCTTATGTATGAGTTTAAGCACTATTCAACGTTGATTTTTATGTGGTCTACCTCGTTGAGTTGTGGCGCACGACTTCATTTAAGTGTGCAGAGATGATGTATTTTTGGTTAGGAACTGGGTTCGTAATCGGCAGGAGGAAATTATTATTTATTTCAAATTTTAAAACTATTTAAACAATATAATTTTTTTTAATTAAAAACTACAACGATCGCTCCATTAATACAATAGTTTCAAAAAGTTAAAAACAAACATAATTTTCATTATGTGTCTCCTTAAGTTATTTATTTTAAATTTTAATATGTAGTGAAAAAGAAGTAAGGGGTAATTATGAAATTAGCGCAACCCTTAAGTAGCATCCTCAAATATATATTTTTTTTAATTCAAAATTAGTTGTTTAGGTTAAAGTATAATGTTTTTCCCACTTTTCTATTTCCTATTCGATGGTGTAGTTCCATAAAATGAAGAGTGAGATCTCGATTTTGTATTTCATATGCTGTTGACCTGGGTTCAACTCACAGCATAGGTAGATAAATTATGGGTTCAAATATTGTTTGTAGTTATTTTTGTTTTTATTAGACTTAAGGACATTCTGTTGATGTATGTATTTATATCCTCTAGTTAACTCTATGGCAATATGGTATGTAGATTATTTTTTTTTTATTAAGACAAATCGAAAACATTAGATAACAAACAACGTTTGAGGGTTAGAATTCTTTTTTTTCTCTTCCTTTTTTTGTGTACAATAACTATTGCCATCCAATTTTGTTTGTCATTGATTATAAGTATTAATTATTCTTTCTCTTACAGAACCTGTGGCTGTTCCTGCACCCGCACCTACGCCTGTGAGGAATAAAAAGGCAGCGAATGTGGTTGCCGTCGGTGATCAATCATTGCAAATTAAAGCTCTGATCAAGCATAAAATACTGAATAAACTATCACGGAGTATGGAATCAACGACAACGTCGCCACCAGCACTTCCAGAGGACAATAGAGCTTCAACATCTGTAGGTTTTACGGTTCCTATAGCCAAGGCTGACTTGACAGCGCGAACCAAGGTGCCCCTCATACTTAATTCGGTTAATCAATTGCCCAAAAATCGCGCTAGATGTGGAGTTACAAGGACACGACCGCCAGAGATTGTAACAACAGCTGCAGTCATACAACAGGAAAAGCTAACATCTATAGCAAAGCCTACATCATCACAGCCAAAACTCCCGAAAGAGCAGGCAACGGTACAAGCCCCATCCTTGATTGTGCTGGAGAACAAGGTCTTGTCACCCGATGAAAAAATCGATCTGAGCGCATTACGTTTGCCCAAGATGCAGACTGTAAGTGAAATTGCAATTAAACCAGTTGCCGGCAGGGAGATCAAGATTGCAAATGATAATTTGAAAATATCCCAAGAGAAACTCTCCGATGAGGGTATTTCTACCAAAACAATACTACCCCGATCTGCGGTAGGGGCCAAGAAAGTCATTCATAGTGCAAATAAACTGCAAATGTCACGTGAAAAGCTCATTCAATTGGCCAAAGACATACAAAATCAGGCAATGCAGAAGGTAAAACAGTCCACCAATGAGCAGATTCAACCCAAAACACCAATTAGAGTGGAGCCTACAATTTCTAGGAATAGCGTCATATCTATTCCAGCTACAATAAATATTCAAAAAGCAGAATCTTCCATATTAGTAGCGCCAATAAGAGAAAAATCGAAGGCTGCTGTACCAGCTGAAGCTCTGCGAAATGCTCCCAAAACTAAATCTTCTGCTATTGCAAGTGCAACAAAAATTGTATATCCTCTTGAAAATGTAACTGTTACAGATCCCATTGAGGTTACAACAAGTCACAAAACAATTGTACTTCAAAAACCTCAAATTTCAGTTGAAAATTTGAACATAAATACATCCCTAATAACTCCTGCTGCTGTAACTCCTCCTGTAATCGAAGTGTCCACGCCTTCAACGGAGACCTCGAGCGGAGTTTTATCTGCTGTGGATTTTATAGCCCAATTAACTGCCAACGAGTCTCTCGATGCCACTGACTATACAGAACTGTCACCAGAGGAACTAAGTATGACAGAGAAATTCAGTAGTTCCCAAATAGCAAGTTCCCAAGATAGTAAAGTAACGGAAGAAGAGTTACCAATTGGTAAAATACTACAAATGCAGGATATGGACATATTACATGCCACTCTATGTGTGGATGAAAATAGACCAAATGTTCTATGTATCAGTCCAAATGCTATTAAACTGGAGAATAGTAAGGAAATCACGACAAATCGTGTTGTTAGGGAAGAAAAGAATGATGTACCAAATGTTACAAGAACCTGAAAATTCGCATAATTTGTTACTTTCCCAAGTTGTAACAACGACTGATATTGACAATTCTGTTGTAGAGATTGATAAGAAAGAGGATGATAAATCTGGATTACCACGCTTACCATTTAAACCCAAAAAAGGAAAAATTAATTTGGTTCAGCGTAATAAAAAGGGAAAAGTTGTTAAACCAACCGAAAAGATTCCCGAGGAACCTGTTAAAACGGTCGAAATAGCAGATCTGGAAACAAATAAATCTGATAATTTTAATAGATAAAGACTGTGAGCAACCACTGAAACTATCAGAAAATGAAGTACAGGAACCAAAAAAGGCATCTGATCAAAAAATTGAGGAACCTTTGAACGTAGAAACTAAGAAAATCGATGAACGTATAGATAATCCGGAAATAAAAACTAACGAGTGTATTAAGCCATCTGAAAAAACTGAATCTGACCAAGGACAAGAGAAAGTAACTGATAAATCTATAATAATACCTGAGGACGAAACAAACAAAATAGATAAAATACCGAACAACATAACTAATAAATCTATAGAAAGCGTACTAGATAATTATATTGAAAAAAGTAATGTTTTCGAAAACCCGGAAATAACAAATAATAATATTGTGAAAGACCATGAGAAACCAGATAAAATAAAACCTGAAATTGTGAGCTTAAAACACAAAAGAGGAAAAATAAATTTGGTACCACGAAGCAAAAAAATAACTATTCCAAAGCCAGAGAAAACGGAAATTGAAAAAGAACTTAACAAACATAGCACAGATAAGGAAATTTCCATTAATACTGAAAACATTTTAACACCAGAGCCAGAACTAAGCCAAAATACGAATGAAAAACTAAATTTAGATGTAACCATAAATAGTACTGAAAATATTGAATTAAATAATAGTGAAATAGTTGAAGAACCTGAGAATCGGACTACTGACACAATTGAAAGTGAGAAAACCAAATTTAATGAGGAATTGTCTTCTAATAACATTGAAGTATCAATAGATCCCAACAAGGTTTCTTCTGAAATAGTCGAAGAAATTCAAGAAATCAGTCAAACTTTAGAAGTGCAGTCCAAAAAAGACATAGATGTAACCCAACTTTACCATCCACCCAAAATGCCACGAAAAAAGCATTGCGTAAAAGAAATCAGTAATAATAATCTGTCTACCTTAAACGAAGAAACAAAACCAAGTGTTTGTCTTTCGGATATACTTTCACAAGAGGAGCCGCCCCCACAAGGAGATGCCAAAGTACCATTCCGTCAAGAATCCAAGGGTTTATCAACAGCAGAAACTCCTAAGTCAACAACGGGTATTCAAAACTTATTAAGCCACTTGGCGGCGGAGAATGTGGTGGTGCCTCCAAAAAAAGATAGCAAGTCGGAAGAAAATGTTAATATGGTGCCCCCAAAATCAGAGAGTAAATCGGATGAACCAGCTAAAATGCCTCGAAAGAAATTGGTAAAAACTCGTCCTGTGCTCAGAGCCAAAAGACCGTCTAAAACTATTAAGGAGAGTAAATCGGAGGTTGTGTTTCCAAGAAAAAGAGCTTTACTTGCGGAAAACACCGAAAATAGTCCCAAAGAAACACATCGGCTGACAACGTCTAGCACAAGTGATGACGATGCGACTCTTTTTCGTGGTTTCGACAATGAAATCTCCACTAGAAAACAAGGCAAGGTTCTTGAAACGGACATAAGTGATGATGCTACTCCAGATTACGATGAAACAGAGGATGATCATCAGACAGAAAATGATTTGCCCGAAAAAGAACCAATGATAGAAAGTACTAATAATGTATTACCAATCGAGCAACAGGAACAAGTTATAGAAGAACAGAAAGAGGATGTTAAAGAGCAAGAACCCGTATCCCAGTCAATAGAAAGTACATCAATAGAGCCTATAAATACTAATGTTTCTCAATTGGAAGATATTCCAACGACGGAGCCAAAGAACATTAAGAAAACGCGAGGTCGTCCCTTCAAAAAAAGTTCCACAAAGACTCCAGATATTGTTACTCCCACAGTTTCTGAATTGGCGGATTCTTCTGTGCATAAAAATACAACAGAACAGGATGCATCAACTGAATCCGATGCAAAGAAAATCGAGAAAGAATCTAATAATAAAACAAGCAGAGGTAAACGACAGAGCAGAGCAAATTCTACAAATGTGAAAGTATTGAAAGAAGTGCAAGAATCGTCTACGGATTTAATTGAAGCTACGACTGGAACCAAACGAAAAAGACAGACCCGTGGGAGTACTCCAAAGTCAACAGCAGCAGTTGATCAAGCTATTCCCACCGATTCGGAGCAGCAGCCAGCAAAGCGATGCCGTCGTTCGAGGAATACACCATCAGTTGATGTAGTTACACCCTCAGCTCCTGTAAGCGAAGTGAAACCAGATGAGGAGGTCAAATCTTCACAAGACATTGCAATGATTACACCGATACCAAAAAAACGTGGTCGGCAGCCAAGAAGCCTCAAACATGCCATGACTCCTGACATGAAAAGAATTAAAACTGAAGGTGATGATGACAAATTGAACGAATTAATTTTAAATTGGCCCGAAGTTGCGGATTTCAATCTGCGCCTGCTGCTGATACGCAAACGAGAACAACTGGAGACGGATGAAGAGCTACGCGAAAATGGTCGAGGTGAAGGTGTACTCCAGTGTGGATTGTGTCTGGTGCGCTGTGATGCAGACAATTGGTCAACTCATATTAGCGAACACTACGGCGTTGGCTGGCACAAGGATGATTATCCTGCTGTGAGTAGTATTAGTTTTAAAATTTTAATAATATATTTTCAAATACCATTTTTTTTTAGTTTTTTACACGCAATGTTATATTGAGTATGATGATCAACTATCTCAAATCGGGACACGGCCTAAAACTGCTTTGTCGTTTATGCAATCGTCAGCTTGGTTCTGGCTTGGGTATGTTATTGCATCTGGAGGGCTGTGGCGCCCAAAAAGCTCGGATTGAGTGCGAGTTCTGTAAACAAAGTTACACAAGATTATCGCTCCAGCAACACGTTCGTTCCTGTCCGCAGCGCTTTAATGTCAACTCAGAATTGGAAACTAGTAAAAATTCCGTTGCAGACTCAGATGAATCGAGTAAAACCATATTCAGTAATGCCGGTCGTGCAAAGCGCAAATCTACAATTAAGTATGATATCCCCTTAATATTCATTAAAAAAAAAACATATATTTACGTTCAAACATTTTATTTCAGAGCTGAAACCAAATTGCAAAATATTGCAATACAAATGGAAAAACATACTCAAGACTTTGAACCCGATTCCTCTGATTATGACATAGCAGCCGATAAGGAATCATCTGAGGAATACGATTCAGATGGTGTTGACTCCAATGAAGATGACGCTGAAACAGAAGATGAAGAAGATGAAAATGGGGCAGATGACAAAAAAGGCGATTTAAATAAAAAGAAAAAGCGTTCATTAGCAGGTAGTTCAGTTGAATATCGAAAACCATGTAAGTCAAAAAGAAAAATTGTATCCTGTTCTCTTAATTTACTAAATTTTTATTCTGCAGTATATGGTCGATTAGTAAAAATTCAGAAAATTGTCGCAAAACGTCTGAAATATTTGTAAGTTAATTAAATTCACTTGTTTATTTAGTTATATCGCATATGCATACATATTTGTCTTAATTTATAGTGTCGAGAAAAACTACACCAAAGATTTGCTGTATCCACATTTATTGCCCCGCTTTGTAAAACTGTTGCCAGATGTCGCCAGTAATATGTTGCCGTCCAGGGAATCGCAATCTATGCGCTATGCCTATGGAAATAAAACTAACGACGCCTGGAAGCAGCTGCAGCCATTAGAAGGCTTCAGTGAAAAGAGTAAGCTGATTGAAAAATAATATTAACTTGTTAATTGTATTAATCAATCTTCAACACATTGCAGATGAATATATATGTCATTTGGGTAATCCCATCAAAGAGCTGGCATGGGTTCCTTTGCCGCCAACTGTGACTACACAATATTTATTATGTTCCCAACGCCGCAAGGTGCACGGTTATACACGTTGTTCCAAGGATAAAAAGGAAGATGCCCTGCTGCTGCTACTCGAATGTAAATTATTAGATAATACCAACAAACGATGATTGGTCACTACAAACGCAACTGCATTATGGAATAAATGTTCCACATGGACCAGTACATAGCTTGGCATTTATGCCCAGTGGGGGATACAATGAAGCCGCAAATCGCCTGGGTCTGTTAGCTGTGGGCACTACAAGTGGAGCCGTTATCTATTCACTTCCGTTGGATATTTCCGACACACAAAAGGATTCAAAATTACAAACGGATGTTGTTATTGAACTAGAAGTAATGATTGCACTCACGCTGGACATAGAAACTCCTCGTCATGATCCTTGCACCAAAGTAACTTGGTCTCAGGTTAGTTTTGCCTTTTTTCAATGCGAAATATGAATTAATTATTTTTCGAATGTATTATTAGAGTTCTGGTCATAATTTGATAGTGACTGGGTATGCCAGCGGTGGTGTTGCACTCTGGAATATTGCTGATGAAGAGGACCTTAATTGCGTAGAGATAAATAATCAACGTCATTTAATGCCGTTAAATTTCTTCACTTTTGGCGAAAGAAATATACGATGTAAGTGAAAACTATAATGTCTATAATCTGTATTATTTGATTAGCCTAATATTAAAATATTTTCAGGCTTGGAACTGCATTATGAATCCAGTGGTGCACATTGGCTGGCTGTTGCCTCGCTGTCGCGTAAATTGGCGGTCTATAACATTTGCAACTTGTCGCAGCCAACGCCAGTCATTGAAGATACAATACACAACTTCTTTACGGGTGATATTTACTGGCCTTCATTGTGGGAATCTTTGGCAGTCGGATGTACTGATATTAGCAAAACTAGTAAGTTCCAGCAATGTTGGATAAGCTACAGGCAACTGAACGCGACAGTAGTAACCGAAAATTGTTGTCTTTTATTATCTTATAATATAAATATTTCAATTTATTTATTTTTCTGTTTTAGCATTTATTCGACTTATGATGCTGAATCCCTCGGGTATATCCTATAGTCAGTGTACACTAGATTTGTTTCTTAGCACTATCCGTTCAATCCATTTCGATCAGGAGCAGCTAGCCATGGTTGCAGTAACCGACAATGGTGATATCGTCTTTATAAAAACCTTCGAGTTCAATATGGAATCAATGATTAAAAAACGATTAACAAATGTTCGCTGCGTATGCTACACTGAGGCGAATTATTTAGGCAGTGATTCTAAGCCAAAATCGGTTAGCCCAGATACATTTAAAGAAGACTATGGTCTGCTATTAAAACCAGCAGCAAATATGCCCAATGATAAAGTATCTACTTACCTAAATCAAAAACGACAGACCAGCTTAGATCTCAGATTTCTGATGCGACTGAACTGTGCGCGGTGGAACTGGAACACTTCGGCCCGTAATTGGGTGGCTGTTGGTGCGGAGCATGGTCTACTACGGATAATTAATTTCGATACGAATAAACGCTTTTAGAGCACATCTATGATACGCATTATATGAGATTTTATTTATACTATATATCAATACTGTTGAATTTTTTTAAAACTATAAATGAAGTTTAAAAATTGAATTAATTTATTGGCATTTACTATTTAATGATAGAAAATAATCGTGTATATAAAATATGTGTATTTAAAAAAAAGATACTGTACATACATATAGTATATAAATTGCTAACTACATGTAATATTGAAAATATTTAAAATATTAAACTGTATTTATTACATTTATAAATAAAACTGAAAATATATTTGGACTATTTTTTGTTTAAGTAATGAGCGATTGTGCCCAAGATTGCGGTAATTTAAATACCAAAGTCCTTACCGGTTTTCCTTATTATATTTATTTATAATAGTTCAATGTTCTTATACATTGTTCAACTTGTGTTTATCAAATTTATGAACTAAAATTGCTGTATCATTATTAAGAAATCTTTATTTTTACCTGTTCCTTTCTATGGTGCTGTGGGAGATAGTTGGACAATTTTTTAGGGTATAAAAGTTCATTTAGAAAATATCAGTAATCTTACTAGAGATTTGAAATCGTTCGCATTAGCTTTGTTTAATAAAACACATTTTAAACTAAGGAGTTGAAATAAAACATTCAAATCAATTCCCTTGGGATTTTTCAAAATTATTATAACGCCTGTACGTCTCAAATTTTTAATCAAAACGAAAACTCAAATGATGGATGCTAAAGAACGTACTCTCAAGAAAGACGCAATCGATTTGGAAGATTATCATCGGCGTTTGACTCAATTGCTCGAAAGGATGGAACAACTAGAAGAATCCCTAAAAGCACTTCCCTTAGCTAGCCGTAAATACAATAATGACGATGAAAATGACAATGATTTACTCGAGAAGGAGTTACAGTTGAAGAAAGATAACAAAGAAATTGATTTGGGTAAACAGAAAGAGATCGATAAGAGCTTAAATAAAGAAGAAACTTGTTAAATGGGGGAGAGAGGGCTACAACCTAGTAAATCGCATTTGATATGTTAATAAAAGACATTTGAAATTTATTTACAACATACATATATTTAATATATTTCTTATTTTCTTGACGTCTGCATCGCGTTTATGATACATGTTCACATATATATATGTATGTATGTATAATATATATATATATAAATAATTTACATACATGTATGTGGATATTCCCAAAATAGATGCAGATATTGTAACAATGATATATCGCTTTAACTTTTTGAGCTATGATACGAGTAAGCAGCGACTGCGACTAAATACATTTAATTGATGTGTGTTTTTTCTTTTTTTGTTATTTGAAAATCATAAAAAACGTATTAGTAAATAAATATGCATGACTTATAAATAAAACAGGCTAAAATGCTTACATAACTGAATGTGTTGTTTCGTATAACGCATGGACAAAATACATATGCACTAACTGTCTAAAATACACACAAAGCTATTGCTTTACCGGAATACCGGGTAGTAGTACTGTTCATGTCGTATGTATTCCAGTATTTTTTGTTTTTTTTTTTTTGGATCCCTATTGTCTTTTCTATGGCCGCTTGAAGTTAGCAGAATTGCAATATGTTCTCGTTCTTGTTCTTCTTGTTCGTGAGTGTGTTTGAGCTAACAGTGCGTTAACATTTACTTAACAGAGCCCTAACATGTATCATGTATCTGTGTCGTTTTTATGCACTTGACCTTCAGTCTTCGTTCTTGCAAACTCATTTCTCTCTCTGTATTCTCTTTTCCTCGTGTCTTGCTGTGCTAATAAAAATCTATTCGCGAGCTAATCGCTTACAAAAAACGGAACTTGACCTGTACTTAAGACGTAACGTAAATTATATGTATATAAAAACCATGTAACTTAACAGAACTGAGCACTGTTTACTTTTCCGTTCCATTTACTGCCGGTTGTCCTCCTCGCCTGCCACCCAACTCCTGTTGGATCTCGTTCAGGCTCTTGCCCTTGGTTTCGGGCACAAAGAAGAATACAAAGAAGACGCCGAGTGCGGTGAGGCCAGCAAAAAGCCAGAAAGTGCCGCCAGATCCCATGCCTTCGTTTAGATTCTTAAAGGTTTTCGTAATAATAAAGGCCAACAGCCAGTTGGTGGTACCAGCAATTGAGCCGGCAAAACCCTTAATATCGGTAGAGAAAAGTTCACCCATCATCAGCCATGGAACTGGGCCGTAACCAATGGAGAACATAATGATAAATATGCACAAACTGACCACAGGCAACCAGCCCAGATTATCGACACTAGCCTGATCCTGATCCTTCATATAGAAGTAAACACCAAGTGCGGTTGTCGAGAGGGCCATAACAGTGCCAGAGGCGAGCAGAAGGATACGACGTCCCAGTCTGTCCACTACAATGGTGGACACAAATGTGGCCACAACTTGCATGACACCAATCAGGATTGTGGACAGGCTGGCGTTGATTCCAGTTTTGGCATCCTGAAATTTAGGGAAAGTTTAAGATCTTTTGTTGGATTTTATTTTTTGGGAGGGGGGAACCTACATCAAAGATACGCTCGGAGTAGAAAATGACCGCATTGATGCCGCTCACTTGCTGGAAGAACATAAGACCCAAACTGATGCTCATCGCCTTGATGGCAATGGGACGACATAGAGCTGCGCACAGGTTTACTTTGTGCTCCCGGATCTCGCGATCTGTTTGCGTTAATTCCTCGATTTCTGGTCTATAATCGTAGTCCTTGCCGCGCAGCCATTGAATTGATTTCACAGCAGTTTCGGGGCGATTTTTATAGATCTACAAGGAAATTTTGCTATGATCTATAAAACATAAATAAGAATCTTAGAAATACTTACCAAATATGTTGGCGATTCGGGCATAAAGAAGAAAATGACGCCAAAGATAATTGGTATGAGGGCGCAAACGATGCTCAACCAGAATACATCAAGACCAGCTCCGATGCCATAGACAAAGAGGATACCAATGGTGATCATCAGTTGGAAGAAACTACCCAGCGTGCCACGTATATCCTTTTGAGCTATCTCTCCAGTGTACATGGGGGCTGTCACACAGAAAGCACCGCCAGCAATACCCAAAATAAAACGTGCTGCATACATCATAGCAATGTTTTGTGCCCAGATGAGCAGGGCCCAGCCCAGGACGAAGGGCAACACCAGGAAGAGCATAGTCCATTTGCGTCCAATCAGATTGATCAGCACACCGATGGGTATGCACACACAGGCAGCGCCCAGAGTCATGAAGGCACCCACCCACGAGAATTGCTCCGCCGAAACATCAAAGTCATAGGCATCCTTGAGATCCGCCTCGGCGGGGGATGTCCAACCCAGCAGGGTACCCGCTGCAAAGGCTCCGCCAGCGGCTGCCAATGCTGCAATATATTGCGGCAAGGTACGCGATGGATTCTCCGTATACGCGTGCACCATTTTGCCAAGTAAGTTCTCCTGATCCTGAAATTGAAATGGGGTCGCTCGTTAAATATATGGAAAACTGTTCACGGTTTTAGTGTGTGAATCGCTCGACTAACTAATTTCGACTGTTGACTGTTGGCATTATCAAATCATTCAAATCGTATCGACCATAAGCTATGATAATGCTTTCCCAACCCAACGATTAGAAGCTTTATGGGGTATGCGATAGCGTCTTTTTAAAATAAAATAAAAAAAAATTCAGAAATATTTTCCGCTATTTACCCCGAAACTGACAGTTGTTCGTTTTTAAGTATTACGCGGTCATGGGGTAGGCCAGTACGTACCCCGAACTTAATAGGTAAAAGGTCTCCAAACGACATGCTGAAGGTATTTAATACCCCCAGCTTATTGATAAGGATGCATAGTTAAAGGGAAAGCGATTGGACTGGTCGCTTGACCATCTGATTAGATTTCCCCACACGCTCATGGGTTGATAATGAGTGTTAATGGGTGCACCGATAGCACCCTCAAGTAGGAATTTCCTGCACTAACGGATGCTTTTTATGCTGGGTACTTACAATCTCTTAATCTCAAAGAATTCAATTAAAATCACCTATAAACAGTTTTATAAGTTTACCATATAAAAGGCCAAGGAAATACCAAATATTACTTGGCAGGATTGAAATTTTCTAAACCTTTGCAGTTACTTTAGTTCAGCAAACTAAAGTTACATTTAAATTTGTAAGGAATAAGGCAAGTTGTATATTTATTTATCTATAAAAAAAAGAATGTGTATACTATATAATATTAAACTAATATTGGCCTTAAGTACTTTGTGGAGGTCTTAAGGCGCTGAAGCGGCACCAATTAGCCACATGGTACGCTGCTAGGCAATAAATTATTGAATGGAACCCACATATAGTGTGTTATCGCCTGACTAATCAATATGCCAAATACCTAGATATTGCACACACACACACACACAGATACGATTACCACCTACATGGGCCATAATTGTTGGCAATTAATATGCGATAATTCAGAAACAATTATTCGGAATTAGGAAAAAGCTTTACGTATAATACCCTATTAATAACTTGAATATGTATATATAAATCAGTTAAATGAAATTAATTTTTAACTGACTTTTTTCTCTCCCTCTCTCTCTCTCTCTTTCTCTCTCTCTCTTGCAGCGCTTTCCACCCACAAATAGAGAATGTGCCTCAATCACGCGTTGGCTTCAATCAAAACCCACGTTAGTCATATTCACTTCCGCACTTGGCAAATATGTTGACCGAGAGTTGCATTACTCTCTAACCGGTAAATGCGAAAAAGGGGGCGCGCCTACGCCCATGCCAACTGTGATCGGCTCCCTACGCTGTTAACGTGGCCGGGACACACCTTCGCCGGCATCGACAACGTTGGCGCGCTGGGAAATCGATATTTTCCATGCTGTTGGTTTATGTGGTCACCGTGGTCGATGTTGTTGTTGTTGCATTTGAGCCTTAACTAAATTTAGATTAACGTCGGCATTTAGCCAAGTCAATAACTGGTTGTCTGCCCCCACGCCGGCCTAAGTGCCCCCCTCCCTAGTAGACTGCTCTTAGCCTGTTCATGAGGATAAGGAGAGAGGCCAATGTCATTGTCTTTTCAGTTCCCTGCCAAGTTCGTTTCAATGTCATTTTGAAGGGAAACACGCATTTCATGCACATGTAATAATGGAGGATTTTTTAGAAAAATTTTACTATTAAATTTGCATTTGCAATTCCATTTAAATAATCTCAGAAATTCGCATTTACTTTTATTGCAACATTAAATGCATAACTAGTTTCATAGAATCTATAAGAATTGCTTTCAATTCCCCATAGATTTAGTTTAACTAATAAAAATGCAAATACGGATGAAAAACAAGTTATACAGGGTGTTTTTTTTTCTTTACGACTTAACACATAACGAATTCAAATTTCCCTATAAAACGCTTGAAATCCCAATGTGCAATAATGCATTGGGGAATTTATAGTAATATTTATGTAAATTAAAATAGGTGTAAAAATATATTAGGGTTTTTTCTTGCTTAACTAAAATTCCCATTAGATCTAATAGGAAAAGCATACGTAAACATAATAATAATTTCTCAAATGTATTCATAATGATGGGAAATTCCACAATTCAATCAACTGACAACCCATAGCTCCATGTTTCCAATCTTTTCAGTTTCGTTTATCAGCTAACTCGATATCGACATAATTATGAAAAGAAAAAAAAACTTTCTATTTCCACTCTTATTTTCTTATGTTTCGTATTGAACAAGGTCAGATATGACAAACAAAAATACTTTTCAAATGAATCTGTTTTGTCTGCTGGAAAAAAAAATAAACTGATAAGAGGCCTTATCGAATTAGCAACCTGAAATGGGGGGCGTAAAAATCAAAATATGCGGCTCATTAGCAGAGAAAATAATACTTTTTAGAGAGGAATTTAAAATATTACAAAAAAAAAAAAAAAAACTTGTTTCAGACAGTGTAAGCACTGTAGCATCGCCTGATGTTAAGTCATATCCGCTGAGCGGCTTACGCTTCGACGCGTTTTTGACAGATGATGGGACAGTTTATAAATATTATATAAAAAAATATTTATTTTTTGTCTAGGTCTATATAATGCTTTTGTCTAGCCAACAATTCGCTCCAAATTTAATTGTATCCGTATTTAAGCTATTATTCGTTTACTTATCTAGATATATATATAGAGTTTACTGAACAAACACTGCAGATTGTTTGTGTTCGGCAAAACAAATGGGGAGAGGGGGAAATAAGTTTTATTTCACATAGCGCTAATTGGGCGCGCCACGGTAACTTAAATTTCTTCTTCTACTTCAACTTCTTCTTCTTATCTCTGTCAAGGTCAAACATTGCAGCGACACGCAGATAATGTGTGCGCAAGTGTGAGTGAGTGAGAGGAACTTAAATATATAGAAATGTTTTTAGTACCAGCACCAGTTAGTAAACTTTATATATAGTTTTTTTTTTTTTTTTTTTTTTTTTGGCTTTACTTGTGGACTGGCATTGGCACTATCGCTGGCATTGGCTTTGACAATTTTTACCGCTTGCCGGGATCCATACTTGGCACCATTTTCGCTAGCCTCCAATAGATGGGAGCTCTCCTCGTTGTTGGCGGCATCATGCTTGGCCTTATTCGTTTCGGCATCGCCGTTCAAGTTGTTCGAAGATCCCGTTGACATATTGCCTTAATTTCTTTTCAAATTACACTAATTAAAGTTGAAGAAATGCAGAGCCCGCTTTCAGATATGATGAGTATTATTATGTCACTTGTGGATATGTTTTATATATTTAGAGCGTTGCTTTGCGTTGCCTTCGATATGTAAATCACGTTGGTTTTACTAGTTTCAGTTCACATATATGTTTTGTTTTATTTTCGTTTTTTTTTTTATTTAGTTTTTATTTCGTTGAGTATTTCACAATGGCAAAAAAATTGTTGAATAATCGGGCAAGCGTGTGTTTCAATGTCCTCTATGTCTATGCCCGAGAGTTTGTCCTTTTGGACCTGCGACCACCCACGTAGCGCGTAGAATAATTTTAGGCGCCTGCGCAGTGTGTGCCAAACATGTTGCTGCCCATTAACTGCAATGTTTTTTTTTTGAAAGGGCCCGTTAAATTGTATCTGTATCTGTATCTTTTAACCACTCGCAGCGACTGTTGGCAAGCAAATGACGCGCCAAATCATAAAACCCGCAACGCCGGGCTCTGCACTGGATACAAAAATTGCTCTCTCTCTCTCTCTAGCTCTCTCTCAGTCTCGCTCTTGGTCTCCTCTCGCTGTGCCTCTCGACAGGTCTGGTCTGCAGTGAGCATAGAGAGCGCATATGCCATATGGGGTGGCCACTGATGCGGCTATGGAGGCTATTGACTTGCAACAAAACTGGAAATTGTAAACGACTTTGATTTGATTCTCCTTCTTCTTCTTCTTCTTCTTCTTCTTCTTCGTCGTTGTTTTTGTCTTCGCCTGCAGAATTGCTAAAACAACAACAACAACAACGACGACGACGCTAATCGAGCTGTAAGTGCAGTCTGCAGTTTGCATTTCTCCACCAAGATCCAAGACAAGCTGCCGATCCTCCGCTTTGTCTGTATCCATGTGGTATATCGTATATATATATATATATATATATTGCGACCTCAATTGACTTACAAACTGCATGTAAAATATGCGTATATACATAGTAATTACACTTGTAAAAAACTCTATAAAATATCGATGTCTTCTACAAGTCTTTGTCGCTTAAAGCAAGTAAAATAATTCGATTCTCCATGTAGATATATTTCTTTGTATTTTTTCCATTATTAAAAATAAAATTCACCGCAATTCGTACAGTGTATCGCAATATATAAAAGGGTTAATGAACTATTATATATATTTTGCATTGTTTTCAGTGCATTTCGGATCTTTTTTTTTTTAAATATCAGATCAGATCAAAGTATTTGCAAATTACGATTGAAACGCAATTCTCACACAATAAGGCAGAAATTAAAATTCTCTATATAGTCCAGTGCACAAAATCTATATATATTTTATGTACATAAGATCTATTCATATGTATATAAGGATATATCAATGGTATAATACATTTAAATATACTCGCACATGCATTTCCATATTACACATATACCTTAGCTCTTTACATTGTTTGCATACGATATACGAGAATGTATAGGAGAATTTTCTTTATAAAGGCAGTCTCTCTTCTGTCTCATTCTCGTTTCCTACGCACCATTGCATGTGTTCAATGGATAACGTTTGTCCAAACCAAACACTAGAGATACCCAAGTAAAGAGTGCATATGAATATGTTTGAACAACCATATAAATACCTATATATGTACATATGTGCCTACTACATACACACTAAGTGTAAACATATGTGAGTTATTCCTTTTTTCAATGATGATGAACAAACAAACGTGCGTTTTGAAGATAAGATATTATGTAGGGAATTCGAAGAAATGTATTATTTAAAAACAAATATATTTTTAATTAATATGTTAATTTAGTCAGCAGCTTAGCATGCCTTGCCAGTTAAAATTAAATACAGGGTATAAATGGCAAATGAATAAACATGACAACGAAAAAACTTTTGAGTTGGGAAATTAATTCATTATGTCACACATATGCAAACAGAAAGAAAGAAAAAAAAACATGATGATAAAACATAAACAAAAATGTTATACAATACGAAAAAAGGTAGCAAGGTTAAGCTTTAAGTAATTAAATGTTCATTTTCAAATTTCGCCGGCTGACCAGAGAAAGTGTGTATACCCTCAATATTTTTTTTTTTTTTTTACTGGAATGGCGGCTTCCATCTGTTGGCAAGCCGAGACTGTAGTACAACCAAACATTTGGCACGCTCCACGCTTGGGACAGGCGCGCAGAGCGCCTAAAAGCATGCTCTCTCTTTTCTCTACTCTATATATACTATCTTTATCAGCTCTCGTTTGTGTGTATCCATTGGATACAAGCACGCAATGCCGCACTCTTTGTGTGTGTGTGTGCGGGGTATGTATACTAATTACGGCGCACAGGCAACAGCAAACGTAGGAAACTCTAGACCTCCGATGACCTCCAGCAGAGCAGAGTTACGTAAAAAGCTCATTAGGTTGGAAAAGTCTCAGTTGGGTTGCAAGCGAGCGCAAAACTACGTCAGCGCTAGCTACGTCACGCAGATTTTGTATATCTCACAGATACATTTACATACATACATATCTGCGTGTGACGTCACAGCAGGCCAAGCCCCAAAACACTTGGCCAATCGGCGAACGAGAACGCAGAACGTGCCTCCCTCAACATGGACACAAACCGACACACACTCTGCTCAAAATATAAACAAACAAACATACATATATATATATGTATGTGTGAGTGTTTCAATAGTTGAGCTAAAATTTCAGTGACGCTTTCTCTGTTGCTGTTGCCCCACACAAATCACGCGATTCTCTGGTAGTTCAAGTGCAATTCTGAGATTCTTGCTGAAATGGCAGAATTTCATATGGTTTGACCTACATTTGAACTTGTAATGAAACACGCGGTCTTGTTCGATAAATTACCATCTACTTGTAACCTTTAGCTTAAAAATCAATATGTCTATCATATCTATATATATAACTTCAAGCCCGCCCACACGTGCCACAAGCTGTGTCCTTGGTAAGAAAAAAAAAGGAAACAAGGACAACATATGCCTGCCAAAAATATTAAAAAAGAGCTCAATGACCTCATTTAAAATACATTTTCCCCTTAATCCATCAATAATACTGAAATATAAGTATATCTTACTTTATTTTTAATATCAATTTACCTAAAATAAAAGTTTCAAATCGAAACTGATTCCAGGCGTGACGTCACAAATTCTGCAAAAATAGAAGAAATTGAAAATAAATTATAAATTATATTATTTATTCATTCTTAATAATTTATAATATATTGTTTGCTTTTGTTTTTTAACGGTCGAATTCATAGCAAAAGCTACAATTGTTGTTCAAAAGCTCCTTACGCAAGCTTTTGTACAGTTTGAGGGGAATGCATGGCAGTTTGAGAGCAATACACGTACATTGTTATTGCAGCTGTAGTTAAGATCAATCCTTCTCAAACTGTAATCGAATTTAATTCTGATGCGCTTATATTACCAAATACCTTAAATAAATAGTAAACCACATGTTCAAATTGAAGTTAAATGAACTCAAGTTAGATATGAAAATACGCTAATGTGTTTTACTACGTTTTAAATTTAATTAGGCGTAAGCTCAGCTTATTGAACTTAATTATATGATAATAATAATATTTGTATTGTTGCACTCAATTCTCTGATTCTTAATTAATCCATTCATATGCCTTTGAAATTTTACACTTTCTACCCTGAATTTATTTAGGCACCCGAAAAGTCATTAAACTCAGATTTCATTTCATCGACATATTCATGGAATCTCCCAAAAATTTCTCTCTTATTGATTTTTCTTATTCTCATACTTAAATATTTTTGAAAACAGAATGATAACGAAACAAACGTAATACGCAATAATAATCGTAAATGCGCTTATCTGCGTAACCTAAAAGAAGCAAAATTCTTATCAACTTCACAACATGGGGTCCAATACAATTGTTCAAATATCATATAAACATATGTATGTATATGGAACAGGACATCGATGAGCTATCGCCGGTCCCCGTGCCTTATCTTGTTATATCATTATTTGTTATACTATGAGTCGCTAAATCGCTTTATAGCCCTATAGTTATAATGTCACTCATTCAGATACAGTACGTCTTTTTTCGGTAATTTATGTAGGAACATGCGAAAATAGTTTATCGAGTGCATTGTTCAACAATTGATCGAATGGCCTGGCAAACTTTTGATTGACAGTATACCCTAAAAAACCCAGCAATATTTGTATGACTGTAAACCCAGAACGATACACGCCCACAAAGATCTGAATACTATATTCATTTATCTGTAAATGTCACAGATCCACGCGTACGTTAACAAGTGATTTCCTTATTAAATTCACAAAATATTTGAATAACCTAACAATTGAGGAGCATCTACCTAGAGACTATGTGTATAATGAAATTTATTAGTACCAATTGAGTGCACTTTGTTTTATTAAAAGAAATCTTTATAATCTTTACTCAGCGATAAAAACAAAACCTCACACGACAACGCAGAGATTAAAGACTGAGTAATATGATTATTTCATTCCATTTGAAAACCCTCAAAGAAAGTATGTATAGCAAAAATTAATCATTTTAGTTGAATAAATATAAAATTCATAGAAGTTATGTAGTTCTTTATGAACCGAATGGGTTCATTCACTATTCAACTACATATATAAGATTGGTTTGCGGTCATAAATCAATTTACTTTTTTTCTAAACACTTTACTGACCATCATAAATTTTAATTAGGGCAGCGTAGTTCACATTTTTTGCAGGAACACTTATTCACAGCTCCATGATTAGTATATAATATTATAATATAAATTTTAAGAAAGAGACTTTGCATCGTCTATTATGATCTTGAACCAGCAGTGGCATTGAAATTAGAACAACAAATTTTGTTCTATGTTGAGGTTAATATGTATGCGAGTATTATGTATATGAATTCATAATATTCATAATATATTTGTGGGCTCGTGATTACCGAATCCACAGCGATAAAGACGAGCCCCAAGGAAGCGCATACAGATGCGAGATGGCAGTTGTTCAACTTGGGACTATCTCTGGAGGTGAGTGGGTGATCGCATGACATTGGGGGACAACAGACAACAGACGTGGCAACGTCGACTGACAATCGGACGATTGAAGTGAAGCTGACAACAAGAGATCATTGCGGGGTTATCAGTGTCTGAGGAGAGGCCCGTCGCCGGGATTTCAATAAAACTTAAGTACTTGGGTATTTTTTTTATTTTTTTTTACCCCTGGTGCTTGGAAAATGCTGTGTGGCCTACGGATCAATTACTGTGGACAAAGTACACTCAAGTGCATTGTGATAAGCTACCTCTCTTTAGCTACCGCCCTCGAATAACAGTAGCAGATTTTCTGGTACCGATAAGACAAGCGCCTTTTCCAAGTAACTAATTAATCCGTATATATTTAAGAATACACTTGTATTTTATTACTTCCTTGCCTTGTTATCTGACTAACACGATTGTAATAAATGAGTGGCTAATTATATTTATATATGGTATTTACCCACTTCCAATAAGTTAATATACTTAAGAGTCGACACTTCAAAATTAACGGTCGACACTCTATAAGTAAAAGTAAAGTAATGTATTGTATGTTTTTACTCGTTATATACACGTGTTTATTTTTGTGTAAAAGTTGTTTCGTTCTACATATTGTACACTCTATGGTCTATTAATTACTTAACTTATCAACCATTAAATTAAGGTCGCCTTAGCACTTTATCATTTTGTTATTATTTATACCATTTTATATGCAGTGCGATTGTTATCTATGCAACTAATAAATATGTTCCAATAAACGCTTGTTAACATGTACTACAATCTTATCTTTAAGTGTAGTTAGAGAATTAGTTGACAGTGTAACATAATAGATTTAAGTAATATATATTATATAGTATTTGTAAGAACACTTCAGGGCTTCCTACTGCCATTTGATCTTTAGACATTCACAATATTTACACGGTTTTATATCATTCATAATAATAATTGTTTCGACACACAATTGTTACGATAATGTTGTTGACTTATCGCGTGTATTGGACCCGTTGTCAGTCATTATAGCCCCGCTATTGTTTCGGAATTTCACGAGTTTTTATTTTCTTATTTTTTAATATTTTACGCGAAAGCATCAGCACGTTTGGTGTTTTATTTATTACTCGTGCCTTCTAATCTACAGAGTTCAATGTGAGGCTACAACTACTGATAAGTTGTTTTTTTTTTTTTTAAAAATCACCGTATGTTATCAATTTGAATAATTGCTGTCACACTTTAACAGAGCTTCATGGAATTTCAGATTTTACCATCATGCATAATGGAATTCGCCAATTAATGGAATACTTGCATACTAAACGATTTGTAAAGAAAGTGTAAAAATAACTCGGATATGTCCAACATATCTCAGAGTGTTACAAAGAAATTTCAAAAACATTCAATAAATTAAGCTGGGATGAAACAGTCGAACTGAAAACGAGTTTCGCAGCAGTTGCAATGAGTCGGCCCATTTTGCCTTTCTGAGTAAACTTCAGAAACAGTTGTAAAAATAAAAAAAATAAATTCAAATTAGTAATATCATTTATAACATCAGCGAAAAATGAAAATAAAATTTCATTTGAGGTTAAGTACGTTCATAATTAGCATTTATAATGCCGAATACTAATGTATAATAGCTGTAAAGCTAATTCGTTTTTATTTTCTCGACAAGTCACTGACATTTAAGTGTATAATTTCTTTTTTTTCCTTTAGGAGAATTCCAATAATGTCAAGTCTGATTATTGGCATCCGTTTAAAATTGCAATTGTTACAATTATACTAGGTACGTTAGATTTCTGATGTAACTAGGGTTAATTGGATTTAATGTTCCGGCTACATTTAATTAAAAAGAACAAAAACATTTACGGTTTAAAGCTTTCCATTAGTATACCTCCAGATTAGAAAACAAATAAAAAAACAAATAATAATAATCAGATAAGTATACGATAAGTATGCATATATAACATATGTTATTATGCTCAGCTATGACACGTGCCTTTCTTGCAGTTTTTTAATACAAATATCATACGACTTGTTTCATATTATTTTCATATTTTACTCATTACAGTTTTATGGTACAATTTTATAGCTTTGTCAGCGGAACAAGATAAAGAGAATTCTTTGTTCAAGTGTGGAGATATAATACTCAAATGTAGCAATGTTTTCTTTCTACATTTTGTAATCATATCACTTACGCATTCATTCAGCTATTGCGAGGCATTGTCTAAATTCTTGGTTGCATTATACACACAAATATCACCTAAACTCATAATATATGTTGTCTCAAAAAATTCCAAACAAAATGCGTGGGTGTACGCCTTCTATTTTGCATTTGGACGTCATTAGGGAAATGTTTATTATTTTTTGCACTATTTATTATGTGGCTTTTGCTAAAATGTTGATGCGTATTTAAATATGTTTTTGAACTTGATTTTGAAAACAAAATGAATATATGCATGGTGCGTCTTATGTTTCCTTTAAATATAAACGAAATGTATATATTACAATAAAATGCATAAATCGATCAAAACTGGAAGAAACTCAAACCTTAATTTCCCGGTAAAATGAGTCATCCCGCCCTAAACTGTAGCTGTAACTGTAAGTGAATCTATTCTAGTTTATATAGTATGTGTGTAGGTGTAAGTGCAAGTGCAAGTTGTTTACAAATTTGCCATGAAAATACCCAATAATCTGACGTCATTCGGCTGCGTTTGAACTTTAACTCGAGTCTTCATCGAATTTCACCTGTCATTTGCATAGACCACACGTGATGTCAGTTTTCATCGTTTTCCTATGATTTCCCCCTGCTTGTTATAATTCTAGCAATTTGTTATTTTTCACAAATGCTAATTAAAAAATCGGCTTAACACGATTAGAGAATCTCTCATATTTCCTACATATATGAAAAGTTCCCTTGTCGTGGCCCCGCACTGCAATTAGATGCATTCAATTCACTTTGCGTTGATTAACAATTGTTTTGCTGCCGTTTGTGGAATCTGTTCTGAACTCTACTAACTAACCGTGCATGACTGTGAAGGTTTAGGACTAATTAAACTACTTCCATATATCTTAATTGTTTACCCATTGGTAAGTTGTTGGAAAACTTCCAGAGGAATAGAAATATAATAAAAAAAAACCAACTGATTGTGTGAATCAAGGTATAAACCGCTTATCAAGCGACACCACAAAGAACTCTCTAAACTAATAAACTCTGTGTCATGCACCCAATGTACGTGATGTGTTTCAATATATGAACTACAGGTACAGTAAGTTCAAATGTAGAATCTCTTAAATATAGGCGTAAAAAAAACAGAGAACTTAACGTGCACATACCTACATAATATATGTGCGACGTACGTATCCAGAAATAAATTACCCAAGTCTGGGGATTTTTTTTTTACCCAAGTTACACTGGAATGACAACAAACGACAGGTAAGTTGAGTGGGAAAATGCGATCTGTCATGAAGCTCTCACTGGGCAATGCGAAAGCAACTGCGTTTTACGAAAGTACAAGTCTATAAAGATACTACATAGTACATCGTCTTTATGATCCAAGACTTGTTATACATATGCAAATGCAGATATGCATCAATTTAATATCGACACTGACACGTTCGAGTGTTTCAAGAAATTAAGCTAAAGTCAGCATAGTTAAGGGCTTGGACTTAAGTGTAACACGCCGCTAGGTAGTATAGATCATTTCTAACTGCATGTGGAGATATAGAAAAACAAAGAAGATAATTTCTTAAACTTCCTATAATAATAATACCGATTGCCAGTCTTATATTTTTGGTAGATTTCCACAGTAAGTTTTTCTTTTTACTTTCACACTATGCAGTTTTTAAAAAATAGTCAGAACATAATATTTAAAGTATTTAAAAAATTTAATAAGCGTAATTTTAAATACTGTAATGGGTCTATTTTTGGGCGAATATTTCATTTCTTTTGTATTCCCCATAATCTTTCTTTTATCTCATGGCACTCTCATCCGCTGAAACAGAAATTAACAGTTTCCCCACACACACACAGTGTCCGTTATGCTGGAACAGTGCATCTCAAACTGTACAGTGGCCGGCAAATTTGTGCTTACCAAAAAGCAAAGGCAAATCACGTGTGTTTGCTCTCGCAGCAGCTTCCACGCACACACTCGAATTGAACTTGGATTGTCCTTTGTTCCTCTGAGTCCAAAGAAAGCGCGCGAGTGTAATTATATTAAAATATACGAAATTACAAGAATAACGCTGTACGACGGCAGACAAAAATTACTATACAGTTTACTTTTTTTGCAGAAACAATTCTTCTCCTTTGGAGAACATGTACACGAATAAAAAACACCTATATTACACGGACATGGACATGGAAAACGAAATATTTTCTTGCTTCTGGGGTCCGTCCGCCCGTTTTACTAACCGCGCGCGACGAATTCACTAAAACAACTGATATCGTTGATATGACGGGCCTCCGTTGTTGGGTAAGTAGCTCGACAGAATTTCACGCTGCGGCAGCGGCAGCGCACAGTGGTCAAGAACGCAATTATTTTACTCGATGATCAGCAGTGTGATAATTAGTAAAATTAGTAGTACTGAAAACGACATTGATACGTATGCACCTGAATTTTACGTAATATTATTAATATGCACACAAATGTTAACCATTTTTAAATGTTACATTTGTTTTTTTTTTCTACTAAATAATATTGTTTTATTTTTTAATCTTATTGACAGATGTTTAGCAATTTCTATTTCTGTTTTTTAAAGTTTGTCACATCGTACATAACAGCGACGGAGATATGTACGTAGTAGCAGAGATGCTGCAAAGCACAGAAAGTATTTTGCGTCAATGCGGGAAATTTTCGTTGCTTTTGTTAAATTTTGTTATTGTTGTTATCTTTTAATCGTAATTCTCGATTCTAGCTAGTTAAATTAAAACGAAGCAGGTTTTAAAAAAAATCATTGTCTGACGTCACTGGCAGACGAAAAAAGGCTCTACATGTACAGGATGCGGTCATGAGAGAGTGTGTGTGTGTGTGTGTTCCTCTTTGCGCGCAACGGATGCTGTGGCGGATGCCTTCGTCTGGCATTGCGCTTGGCATTAACTGTCCTTGGGAAAGGACGCTCAGCTTTTATTTCGTAAGAGCTTACGCAAGGAACGTAAGCTTCACACGTACGTAGTTAGTTCTCTGTTAGATTTCACAATCCTGCGCGTACAGGTTTCACATGTGAACAAAAAATGTAAATTCCATAAATAGCATGAAATTCATTGGCGAGGGTGGATTAATAAATTTCGACACTCTAAGAACATTTGTTTAGCTTTATAAGTATGTTAATTTGTGTTGTACTTATGTTTCAGTATTTTCAAAAATAAATCTGAAAAGTTCATAACTATTTGAGCTTATCATATGTACTCATTAAAAAATTCCAGTTAATTTGAACCATTTTTTATCTTGGAATGACCTAAGGGATTTAATTTCGCGTGTATGTAGATTAGAAATCTGCACAGAAAAGTTCAAGTTCAAAAAATCCTAATGAAAGTATTTTCTTTTTACAAATGAAACAGAACATGGAACGGAAAAAAAGCCAATTTCTAAATTAGTGGATGATATGCATGATAAGGTTGTAGTTGAATTTTTGCATGGAGTCCTTTGAGTATATAATTAGTCCAATAACAGCAGTTGATGATAAGCTATTTTTAGTATGCCAAAAATAAACTTTTAAAGCGCTAAGAATTCCATAAATGGTACCCACATTTGGTTACTCAAGTTCATAATCTTGAAGTAAACATTGGACAAACATAACAACGATTAGAATGATGATTTATTTTTGTTGACACGCATATTTTATTCTTTGCAGTTGCCCAACCGTTAGGAACTTAAAAAATAATAATATTGGAAAGAACTGACTAGTAAGACTAGTTACTAATAATGTTAATCCTATAAAAAATAAACTTTACAACGTTAGTAACAAAACTACATAAAACAAAGTAGATAATTTTCACAAAAGTTTATTGGTTCATTAAGATTCCATTAAAAGTACTTTTTGCAACATTTGGTTGGTGTCTTTCTTTAATATGCATTTTGTGAATTCAATATATATTTGTGTATATATTTAATTTGCATACGTTTACGCTATTAATTGCTTAAATAATTGAAACGGTAGTTCTTCCTGTTGTTATCATTTTTATAATATGTATGTATGTATATTAGGGTGTGTAAAATACTTGCACTTAGAAAACTGGTCTCGTTTATGTGATTGCGTCAAACACATTTTTGGTTAACATTTTACTTGGCGTCGGTCTCTTCATTATAACTAGGTATACGATAATCATAAGTTAATTAAAGCATTTAATTGTTCTTGTTGTTAACGCCAGGTGTTAATACGCCTCGATTGCTTTTGCATCCAAAGTTTCGTCGGTAAATCCACAGAAACTCCATTTGGACTGCTCAGACTTGAAGAGATTTGTATATTTTATGAGTATATTTGCGAGATCATCGTTGCTCTTTAGTTCCAAAGACTTTACAAGCGTTCCTCGCAAATAACTGACAATGTTGTCGATGTCAACACCATGTGGATGCAACACTAGATAAGCTGATGTTAACGCTATGATCTTGGCCTCAGCAAGTGCCAGCGAGTTGCTGTTATTCTGTTAAGTATAAAATATGAATAAATTATATGATAATAATTTTAAGTAAATTACCTGTAAAGGAACTGTTTCTACACGGACAGACTTTGAACTTGAATCTGCTGCTATGACTAATGACTTGTTTTCATCTGCAACAATTTTATTTTGCTGTTGCTTATCGCAATTTTCTTCGAGTTTTTCATCGTCTTCGATCTCGTGAATTTCAACCACACCGCTTTGATGTTCGATAATGCGTACATCATCGTCCACCTTATCGATATCGATGATTTCCAATTCTGGTACACTTTCCTTTTTCTTTCCTTCCCCTGGCCTCACATCATCCTCGTTTCTACTGCAAGAATCACTGCTGTATCCCGCATTGGAGGCATTTGAATTACTAGCATTGTTGGCTTCCTTGTCTTTCAACTTATCCACAGTCTCCTTTATTTTAGTCTTAAGTAGCAGCTGTTTGACACCAGCCTCCTTTAGATTTCTCTCGAGCTGCTCAATTGTCTTTATATCCTTCTGTTCACGCAGTTTCGTTTGAAGCAGTTGAGTCTGCATGTTCCGTATGGTCTCTTGCAATACCTTGATCTGCTTCTCCCGCTGCACGCAATCACTGCGCTCTACTGACATTTCATTGCGAATGGCTTCCAATTGACAACGTAAGGAATCGTTCTCATCCTTAAATTAAAAGAATACATTAGAATAGACACACGATTTAAATTCTTAATGAAGCTTGCTTGCCTTAAGACCATCACTGTCGTAGCGAGTGCGTTTGTTACGTTTCTCGTAGTCCCGCTCGTCATCTGAGATATCCATTTCATCATCGTCAATTTGAACAGTACGCAATTCCTGCATGGCATTCCAAAATAAATTATATTTGTTAGACAAATAGGTAAAGTAAACTTGTTTACTGCTTACAATAAATGTCTATAACTTAATTATAAAATTTATTATTTATATATTGAAAATGCTTCTGAAAATCTCAATTGATTCTTTATACCGTCTATCTCTTTTTGGTCCGCTTACTTACCTCGCGCCACATTTGAAAAAGCTTTTGTAAATTGCATTTCATTTCGATTGAATTTTAAGTATTTTTTTTTTAACATTTTCTGAACGATTTTATTTTTTTCTATTTGTACGCTTTACCAACTCAAATGTCACAATCAATCGACCGAAGTAATAGCCTTTAGAAACTTGTAAAATATTCTTTAAGAATTTGTTTTAATTGTTTTGTTTTGTATGTTTTTAAATGTTTGTTTTGCCGGTTGAATATACAAGTTCTTTGGCGTTTTGTCTAAGAGTTACTTTTTAGTTATAAGTATAAATTGAAAGCTGATCGGAAAATTTGTGCAAATGCTTAGTTAATTTCTATATACGACATAGAATAAATTTAAAATTAATAGCTATGGAAAAGCATATGATACTATTAGCTAAATCTGAATATTATAATGACTCTGTTTCAATTTATTAGTATTATTCATTAATATGTTATTTGTCATGTTACTTTCTTTTTCTTTGCATTTAAAATTTATTGAAACAGTTTCCTTTTATTTGCAATAAAAATTTAAACAGATTTACTTATTCTATATATTCATAATATTTATTTACATAAATAGGTCAATAACAATATGAAAAGCGTAACGTGAATTCAATTGTAAGTGTCAACAATAAACTATCAACAAACATCATGGAAAAATCATAATAAACTGCCAGGTTACTGTGCATCGTAAGCGGATGGTTAAAAGAACAAATAATTTAGTAACATTAACAATGAAGATATGTAAACTATAAAGAAATATGTAAATTACGAATCACTTGTGTATTTGGGTAGATGTGTATTATACTCAACATGCCGACAGATACCAAGGGATGATAAGACAGATTCAAAGGTTTACACAAGCAATGTGAGGGAGGAGAGTATATAAGGATCATGCATAGGAACCACACTTGAATAGTACATATACGTATGTTTAATACAGTTTTACTTCATCAGCTGAACTTGTCGTAATTCATTCTTTGATTTGTACGTACCGTGGCTAATTTCTTCCATTGATCGATGTTTTTTCTTTGGGCTTTGGTGAAATGGTCCCAAACCTTCTTGTGACTAGCGGCATTGAACACTTTTTCAATCTGAGTGACTGAACAATAATGCAATAATATATAATAATATTAAGGGAGGGCGGCAGAGGATAGATATTTGTTTTTTTTTTTTTGTTTTTGTTTTGTAGTTGAGCTTTTTATCTAGTCTGCATTTCTCTTATTAATCAGCAAGAAATTAAAACATAAGTAGAAAGAAAAGTAACTTGACGGACCCTCGATAAAGTAGGTTTATATATGTATATGTATATATTACAGTCTAAATAGTTTACAACAACTTGTTACCTACAGACACTTAATTTTTCAATTGCAGTTAGTTATTGTTAATTTTCGCAGTTTTTCTTGTTGTTGTTGTTGTTGTTTTCTACATAGAGCTGGTTGGTGTCTGGTCCAAGATCTACGTCGATATATTATGGTAGTATATGAATATCTCTGTTTGGCTTACAAACCTTCGGTCTGGACTTACGAAGTACAAAGTACTACAGTCAGACCCAGAGAAAGAAGCAGTGCACAGTGGTCAAAAATTATGATTTTTACGATTATAATGAGAATAAAATGGTATGAATTTTACAATTGTAGTACTTTCACTTTTTTATAAACTTATTAAGATAAATAAGCTTACAATTTGTATAATTATAAACTTATTCGATTTACATCAACATTCGATTGTCTCCCAATCAAATTTTGTCCACTGTGCTGAGCTTATGTTGTGGCTAGACTTTTACCTGCGGCTGCTGCTTGATATGTTCCTTCGCCTCGTATTTTGCCTTGTACTTTGAGAGCAATTTTTAGTGATTTCTTGTAAATGGTGGTTGTTTTTTTTTTTTTTTTTTTGGCTTTTTATAGCACGATGACTAAATTGCTAGAGAAAGTGTGGCTGTGTTTAAAGTGTGTATGTATGAGAGAATGTTTTTCATATGTGTGTGTGTGTGTGTTTTGTGTAAATTGTTTATGGTAAAGACGCTAGACACTAACCGGGGCGCAACGAAAACAGAAAAAGTCAAAAGGGAGCGCACCTAAAACCCATCTATGACTACAAATGTAGAATATATATAAACCTAATGTTTCACTTACATTGTATAGACATGGTGCCCATTTGCTTGCGATAGGATTCGCGCGCCTTGCGCAAATCTTCCTCGACTTGCTGTTTATCCGTATGCAATCGCCGGACATGTGCATGTGTGCTCTGAATCATCGAGTAAAAAACATTGGCATTACGTTTAGTGCAGTCTCCACGCTCCAACCAAGCCGTAATTGTTTGTATTGCCTTAACAAACGTCTCATTGTTCCGCAGATTTTCAGCAACGGCGGTGGCCTCATGATCCGTATAATGTGCAATGGGCGGAGGTGATTGCGAACGCAAACGATCCAGTGAGATTCGCTCACGATGACGTTGCTCGCGCTGCTGCTGTCGCTGCTTGCATTCGTAGTCGTACTGATCGTCCCGTGCCTGGGCATAATCAACATGCAGGCGTCCAAAATTGGGCGGCTCATTGAGGCTTGAGATCCGCAGACGATAGCCGGATAAGTATATGGCACGATCGATTGCCGCTTCGTGACGATATCTTATGTGGCAAAAGTTCTTCTTGGACATGCGTAATGTGGTTATCTCGCCGCATGACTCAAATATCTCTCGTATGATCTCTTCCGTAATGTTCTCCGGCAGGCCTCCTACAAATACCGTACGACAGCCCGGTGGTCGTTCGCGTATGGTAGGTGGCGGTCCATTTGGGTTAGGAGGAAACAGTATACAGTTCTTGGTCTTTATTACCTCCTTAAGACCTACGGTTGGTCCAGCGTTTTCTGGAACTAAGCACAGTAACAAATATTAATTGAAATTTCAAATTGTTGGAACCAATTGTTACCAGTTGTCAAAGAGGCATCCAAACCGGCACTGTTTGCATCGGTTGGCATACCAGCTGCTGCTGCTGCAGCCGCATAGCCTGCCGCAGCATAATTGTTCTGCATTTGCTGCATGGCAGCTGCCATCATTGCTGTAGGATCTAATAGCATCTGGGCATTTGTATTAGATTGTAGTGAAGGATTCGCTGTTTGCGCTGTGGTGCTACTGGGTGTGGTTGCTGCTGTCGCCACTGCTGCTGCCGCCGCTGCAGCTGCAGCTGCATTTTGAGCAGTCGGAAAATATAAGTAACCGGGCGGCGTGTGCATTAAGCCATTTATATAGAGCTGCTGGGCATCAGGTAACGTCAGACCTGAACCTGGCAGTTTATCCGATGTCTTGACGGTCGTAGGCGATACATCCGCATCTTCCAGTTCATTGTCGTTTTCCAAATCCATTGGTGCACTGCCTTGGGCATTATGAGGTTGCTTGCTGCCGGCTATTGACTTGTTATTGGATGCTGGTGCCGTTTTTTGCTGGACCGGCGTATTATTGCTCCCACTATTTGTTGCTGTGGGCGTGACAACTCCCACTGTTGCGGTAGTAATGGCAGCTGCCAATTGATTAATAAAATTTGGATGGTTTGGTAGGGTAACTCCATTTGGCATGCTCCCAAAAACGGGTACTGTAAGAGCAGTCAAAAGAGAAACAAATTACAAATCAGCTGTGTTTTTATCGAGAGACAAACGCAGAACGCAATGTCTGAGCGTTCAAAGCGTAATGCGATAGTTTTTTTTTCGGTATTTTTTTCATTTATTTGTTATGCGAGGTGATATCTATTTACGACATTAAATATAACCTTATTTATAGAATTTTCTCATAGTTAATCGATCTCTTTTGAGTTCATGTTTTTACTTACACATATTGTCGGCCAAGTTTGTATAATTGAACGCCATTTGATTGAACTTCTCATACGAGCTACTTAAAAAATACCATCTTTTATAAAATACACAAGTCTATGTTATGCTTTGTTAAACTTGCACATTTACGCAACTCGCGCTAAATACTTGTGCCAAAAGCAAACTCATTGATTCTTCAATCATTTTTGATTATTTTTAAACAAATTTTTAAATTTATTGGATATTTGCTATCCAAATTTTTGTTTTCAGCTGTGTCGTTGAGAACTGCTGCACTTTTTCTGCTGCTAACCAGGGCTGCTGTAAAAAATCGAAGCACTATGGGATGGTATTTTTTAGGAAATTCCAATAAATTGAAGAAGAGGAAAAAAAATTGTGTACACACTGCTCATGATTCATCAGCTGTCGTCAGTTCGAGAAAGTTTAGAACGAAAACAATTCGAAAAAACAACGTAATTTACAATACATCTTGGAAACCTTTGTTTCAATTATTCAAAAAACTTGTTAGGATGTCGGTCAATACGGCACATGCTAATAATGGTGTACTCATACATGCCGGCGAGTAGTAAGTACCGAATTTAATTACATATATCTCGTATTTTCGATTTGTTGTGGTTGCCCACTTAAATCTGACGTCATTAAAAGCACAAACATGGCTCTTGCGGTGTTTCAACATTATCCAGCATGTGTAAATATAATAATAATACCTATTATTTAGTTAATTAGATAAGATTTCTACTATTTTATTTCTTAATTAAATTTCATCATCGCGTAATCAGATAAATGTGGAAACTAAAATGACGTGGGATTTAAACATCTGTTTATTTTATGTACATAGCGTTAATTGTATATGTATTGTTTATCTTTACAGCATTCTCCTACACAGCGATAGTGTCTCACTGGAGTTCTCAGGACAGGATGGCAATCTTTTTAAAGGATCCAAGCAAGGACGTATTTATCTGACGTCACATCGAATGATATTCAACAGCAAGAAACCGGCCGATGCGATGCAATCGTTTAGTGCCCCGTTTGTGGCATTGTCGGATGTAAATACTCACACTCTTTATATACCCCATGTCATATCCGTCTGTCTATCCGTTTGTCTGTCTGTATGAGATAACAGATCTCACCTATTATAAATAATTTGGCATGAATGTTCCCATATATCCTAGGTAGAACAAGTTTATGCAACGCCAACTGCCCCCGCTAATCGGTTATTTGCGGTTATTAAAGAAACTATTGAATGTATAACGTTCTGCTTTAGTATACTTAAAGCTTTATGATATATGAATATGTCCTCCAAATTACAATCCGATCGGACCAATAACACAGAAGTCATTCAAGTTAACGTTAAAATTGTTCGATATTTTGAAAATTTAGGTAAGGGTCCCCCCTATGAATTTTCACAAAAATTTTTTTTTTCAAATTTTAATTCGCTAGTTTTTAGCTTTAATTGATTGCGGAGGTTAACAATAGTACTAAACAATTATTTAAATCGATTTTAAACGATACTTAATTTTGGCCAAAAAATCATGTCGAAGTGGTCAAAAAATTAGACATGTAACACACTCAACTCTAATTTTACACCGATCGTAACTTTCTTAAAAATCAACGGATTCTTACGCGGAATGACATTTTGTTTATGTTTTGACAAGCAGAGTGAATCTACATTTAAAAAATAACATTATTGATTTTTAAAATTTTTCGATATTTTGAAAATTTAGGTAAGGGTCCCCCCTATGAATTTTCACAAAAAATTTTTTTTTTTAAATTTGAATTCGCTAGTTTTTAGCTTTAATTGATTGCGGAGGTCAACAATAGTACTAAACAATTATTTAAATCGATTTTAAACGATACTTAATTTTGGCCAAAAAATCTTGTCGAAGTGGTCAAAAAATTAGACATGTAACACACTCAACTCTAATTTTACACCGATCGTAACTTTCTTAAAAATCAACGGATTTTCACGCGGAATGACATTTTGTTTATGTTTCAACAAGCTTAATGGTTTTATATTTAAAAAATAGCACAAATGATGTTTTGAAAATTTTTGATATTTTGAAACGAAGGGTATCTTACTGTCGGTTGCGCTCGACTGTAGCCTTACCGACTTGTTTTAATTGCACAAAACTAAACTGTTTGCTAATAATTTGTTACCGGCTTTCAGGTGGAAATTGAGCAGCCCGTTTTCGGTGCCAACTACATTAAGGCCAAGGTGCGGGCCCAGCCTAATGGAAACTACGTAGGCGAAGTTAAATTCAAGCTGTACTTCAAGGCAGGCGGTGCCATTGAATATGGCCAAGCATTGCTGCGTGCCGCCAAGACAGCACAAGGAAACTTTCATCGTGGTGGTCTTGCTGGCGATGATCCACCACCGTATGCTCCAGCTGGTGCATGGCATGAGGCTCCGCCACCGGCCTACCAGCCGCCACCAGGCTATTATGGCTGGTTGCCGCAACACGATGCATTCAGTGGACCACCACCGAATACAGTGTTTATCAGCGATAATCCTCCACCGTATCCGGGCATAAGTAAGTCCTACCTAGTGCAGTTTATTTTCAAATACTCGGCTTTTGTTTGTCGATAGCATATTAGCTGAATTTGAATGAGATTGGCATCAAAAATCGTAACACCCATCTGCTTGATCTAATCATTCTGCACCCTTGCACATTGCATCTTATTTTGTCTCTTCAATAGCACCGCCAAACAATCCACCACAACAGCAGCCGCAGCAACCCAATCAACCCTCTTGGTACGGTTTTTCAGCACCACCCGATCAGCAGGCACAGCAGCCCGGTGGCTATGGACAACAAGGCTGGAACGGCGGTGGTTATGCTCAACCGCCACCATACGGATCCTGTGGGCCATGTGGTCCAAACGGCCAGCCCTATGGTGGGCAGCCTGCTCAGCCAGCACAGACTTATGGTGGCCAGCCAGCTCAGGGATATGGCGGACAACCCGCCCAAGGTTATGCTGTGCCCTATGGTGGCTATAATCCAAGTGTAGCTGGTGGCTTTATGCAGCCAGGCTTTCTTGCAACCGCAGCAACCAAATGGATATCCGGGTACTGCTCCGCCGCAGCAACAACAGCCACAGCAACCACCACCAGCTGCAGCTGCAGCCGGTGCCGCAGGTGGAGCAGCATCCGCTAACTTTATGGGATTTAGCTTGCCACCAGGAAGTGAGTATTCATTATTAATACCTTAAACTTTTGCTCATATTCATATTCATTTAATACCTTGGCTAGATTAATAATTGTGCAATCATCAAGACATAAAAAACCTACCCAAAATCCACTGGCACCATAAACAAAAAAATCGTATTTCAAGAAATTCTCCTTTAAAAATGGTTCGATATTATTTCTATTCAAAACGTTTAGTTATTATACCTTCAGTATTTATATTTAATTAATTATAGATAAAGGATTTTAAATAGTCAAATCAAGCCACGAAACCCCATCCACTCCCTATCGAAGTGTTCATATTCGTTATACTGATGTGTTTAATTTATCCAACGAAATCTAACAAGTTACTAAACTAAAATTAACATAACCAATTCGGCAGCTATAACAATTCCTTTTCTTTTACCTTTTTCACAGTGTAAAATGCAAATTCTAAACAAAAACTACTGTTCCGCAAAAAACAAAAAAGTAAGATTTTGCAGCTCTTAAAAAAATCAGCTTTATATGTATGTATATAATTAGCAATGGATAAAAAATTTCGAACAAAAGCCGAGCCGAAAAATTGTAGAATTTTTGGTTTATTTTTAGTAACTTGTATAATGGATTTCTTTCTTTCTTTTTATTATCCATGCAACCTTTGCAGGAACGAGCAGCACGCAATATTATTATTATCCCATTACCTATCCAGTAGCAAGATCTTTGCGCATTATACCAATACCTGTTATATTTCCATAAAAAGGACTGTAAGACATGGTGTTTTAGGGGCCCTAAGTTTACTCATTCTTCCCATACTGAAACGCAAACAATTTCTCTTCCATTTTCAAATTAGATTCCAAAGAGGCTGAGGCCGCGGCCAGCGCTTACAATACACCCTATAATCAACGTGGACCGCAAGCTCCCGGTTCCAGCGATATGCCGCCATCTTACAACGTAAGCGAACAAAGATTGAATTTTAATTCATATAATACATGTATTTTCGTAATTTTACAGAATTTGCCACCCAGCTACGATGATGCATCGAAGAAACACCAATAGACACAGCTTGTCAACAATAAATATTCATACTATACATAAAAAAAAAACGGGTTCATTCCGATAGAGACTTACAATGGTGTAAAGTTTTCTCTAACCTCTTAATCGGCCAATACTAAAAGCTTTGGAAATTATTTGTTATGCTTCTCCCAGTTTTTTTTGCATGGTAGTCTCAATCATTCCCGTGATTTGGAACAATCTTTTGAATTCGTTAAAGAATAATCTTTACCATTTGTATCAACGAACATATATGTATTTCGAAAAGCCCCCAAATGCAATGAAAGGTTGAAAATTAAATTTATGTATTGTGTTATATTTTATTTTATACATTATTTGTTTGATATGTGTGAAGTCACAAGTTAAAACTTGCTGTTAAACAATTTTTCTCTTTGATATCTAACTTGTTATATATAATGAATACTTGTATACAAATATATATTATGTATGCTTTCAATGAATATAAATATTTTAAATATATGTACATATTGTGTGTTACTATTATCTAAATACAGTTTAAATACATTTAAATATATTTATAGTTTTGTATTCAATTTTTGAAGTCATCATTGCGAAGTCATCATAGTCAGACATCAGTAAGCTCCTTCCAAGGCGTCGGTTTTCAGTCTGTATATATCTATATATCTATGTATTTGCGTTGATAATTTCACTTTATGCTGTTTGTTAAAGACACAGAATTCGGCAACATTAACGATGACTTGCACGATAGCCAGCGTCAAGTGCGGGGTATCGTTTAAGTTGCAAATTTCTGTACCATGATTTTTGTTTTTTTTTTTTTAAGTATTTTTTTTTCCTTATAACAGCAACTGTAATCAGCACATTGTCTTAACCAGGACATCGCGCCGTGCCGCATTGCTTTGAGCAATGGATAAGAGTACGAGCTGGACCCAGAGCGCAGTGTCTTTCTCTTCACTATCCAAAGCAATGATAACTATGGCGGGATATCCGGGTTTTACCAGATAATAATTTGACTGTAATGCTGATCGCAAATATTTTTCCTAAACGATTTAAGTATTTGTAGTGATTGAGAAAATTCGGTATACCAATATGCACTTGTTAGGGGTGTCTGTCTATGTGCATCTTCACTTGGTATATATGCACCTGTTAGGGGTGTCTGTCTATATGCATGCAAGGATGCATCTTGGTATACATGCACTTTTGTGCATGTATCCATATCAGTATACCTTATATATCAATGGAATCGGAAAGCTTTTTTCAATCAGGGAGTGTTTTAAGGGTGTGTGTATTTGCAAGGGTGCAGTGTATGTACCTTGCACTTTTGTGCATGTATGCATATTAGTATACCTCAAAATGTATTACCTGAAAATTGGTATAGATACACACAAAATGAAAATTCTGTGATTTTGATTAAGCCTTCAAAAATATAGTAATTTGTTAGAACATTATACATTGTTACCTCTGAAAACCTTTTTCCATGTTGTTTTCAAGACTTTTTACCTGTTGCAATGCCAGACGGTTGGGGAGTCCTTTTTCTGTGTATTATCTATTAAACAGAAATAAATTAAAGTTATTGTTAGTTAAATGTATTCAAGATGATGTTGTATAAAAAATAGCTAATGAAAGGATTAAAAGATAATAATCAAATTGAAAAATAAAAGAGATTATAAATGTAGATAAAATATAAAAATATATAAAATAATTTAATAAACTGGAAAACGCTGCAATATATAGATATTGTTGTTTGTTTCAATAGTAAAACCAAGAACTAATATATTACAAAATTGTTACTTGAAAAGTCTTATCATATACCTGTATATATATATGTGAAAAATTTTCTTAGTATACTCACAGTTTAAAGTAGTTTTTTCAGAAGGTTTAGAAGAGATCACGACCAGCCAGTTCAACAGTCCAAGGAAGAATGATTGTCTGGCGTTGACCAGTTGCGAATAAATGTAAAAATCAATCATCCGCCACATGCGCAGTTGGTGTGGAGAGATTGCTGTGAGGACAGGCTGGCTGACAAGGGATGATAGCTTAGTTGTGCATGATGCCCTCTGTGTGCATGCAGCATGTACAAATAAATATTTTAAATAAGAAACATCAACAAATACAGGTGTGCAGTGCTGTTAATTAAAAAAAAAAAAAAAAAAAACAAATACTTAAATATTTACTATATATTGTATTAATGTTGTATATTATGTAGTTCCCGAAAGTTATTAGGCAATGACATTCGATTAACATAACTAGCTCTGGCAAATGTATTGGAGCAACAACTTGCGTCTATTGTTTATCGATTTGAGGGCCACAAATGAGCAGAGACCCTGTCTGAGCACCCTGTATCAATGTGCGATATTCCCTTTGCTGCATTCGTGTCGATTTCAACGCATAAATTATGCAAAAAGTCAATTTACAAATCGACTTTGAGTAAATAGAAACTTATCAAAATACCAACAACAGCAACAACAACAAGAGATATAGTTGCCAGCAGCACAACAACAAAGAGACAAACAACAATAACAAGAAGCAAGAATAAGTAAGATTGAAATGGACGTGGGCGCACAAGAAACCACATACGAACCATTGGAGGGTCGCAGCGGTCGCACAGCTGGGCAGGGCAGTGGCATGCGGCATCCTACGAACATAGACAGTCCCGAGTTCGATACACGCGCCCCCAAGGATCAAAGGCATGCCGTCTATCTGGCACTCCTTGCGGCTGGCATTGGGTTTGTGCTACCCTACAATAGGTGAGTGGAAACGGAAATGGGAAAATAGAATTTGCTTTATAGAGCTGATGATTCTGCATGAATGTATGAAGGGATTAATAAATAAAATGACCCTCAAACTGTTTTTAATATCATAATATCATATATATTTTTTATAATTTAAATTACTTGTCAGTTTGTTTTAAAATTTATATAATACTTATAAAAAGTAAAAACAAAAATATCCCTCTTGCAGCTTCATCATTGCCGCCGACTATTGGCAGGGTCGCTTTCCTGGCCGTCCCGTCGCACTGGACATGTCGATGACGTACATCTTTGTCGCCTTCTGTACGGTTCTATTCAACAATATTGTGCTCTCATTGGCGCCATTCCAGACCCGCGTACTCTTTGGCTACATGGTGTCCTTCACCACGCTCATCTTTGTGGCCGTCTGTGAGGTGGCCTGGCATGCATTCGCCGCCAATACGGCCTACGTGGTGAACATGTCCGCGGTGGCATTGACAGCCATTGGTTGTACCATACAACAGTCCAGCTTCTATGGATTCGCATCCATGCTGCCCAAACAGTATACGCAGGCGGTGATGGCGGGCGAGAGTATTGCCGGATTTTTGGTGTCTTCCAATCGTGTGGTCACTAAGCTGCTCATCAACAATGATCGCGTCTCGACTGTGATCTTCTTTCTGACCTCCACACTGTACATACTCTTCAGCTACCTGTTGCATCTGGCCACCATCAATTCGCCCTTTGTGCGCTTTCACGTGGAGGCCTGCTCCAAAATTGTTTTGCGACCCGATGAGGTAAGTAAGAGGGATGTGGGATTAGCCCATATTATATTATATTCTTCTCTATGCAGCAGGAAATTGATGGCGCCACGAGCAGCACAAAGTACGGGGTGCTCTCTATGGATGGCACCACCACGACCACGACGGCTGGACCACATCAGCATACCAGCTCGAGTACTGGCAATACCTTGAGCTTCAGCAATCCCGTCTATGAGTTGTCGAACCCAACTGCTGGAGAGAGTATAATTGAAGGTCTTGGCCATTTACCGGAATTACCTGCCACGCCGCATGAGCCGACCACACCCACAACTGTGGCCTTTAAGGTGGAGCACGTGATAACGCCACGTCGCTGTCGACCCAGTAAATTGGGTGATATACGCGAAGGATTCGTGACACGCTGGCGTGTGGCTCAGGTCATCTACCCCTATATGGTGTGCATCGCATTGGCCTACTGTGTCACTCTCTCCCTGTATCCTGGCATAGAAGTGGAGGTCAATTCGTGTGCACTGCGCACCTGGATGCCGGTTCTGCTAATGTTTTGCTTTAACACCTCCGATGTCATTGGCAAGATACTGGCAGCCAGTCCATATCCCTGGTCACGTCGTCAACTGATACTCTTGAGCGGATTACGTATTGTACTCGTACCCATGTTTCTACTCTGTTGCGCACCACGTCATCGTCCCATCATCTCCGGTGAGACGGCACCGTTTCTCTTCACAATTGCACTGGGAATCAGCAATGGATTGGCCGGTAGTCTGCCCATGATGTTGGCACCGGCCAAGGTGCCTGGCACGCTCAAGGAGGTAACTGGCAATATTATGACATTGTCCTACAATGTTGGTCTCACAGCGGGATCCTTGATTGGCTACGTATTCGAGAATATGCTGGGACCACAGCTGGAAAATCCCTGTCCCATGTATCCCTACTCACCCATGCTGGAACACTATCATGGCCACATCCCGCCAGAGCTGGCCACCACCAGCTCCACCCTCGCTGTGAACACGACATTGGCTCCGCTGCATCTGCTCAATACGACAATCGCCAGCGTAACCAGCACGGAGAGCAGCTCAACCAGCGCAGTTCCAGTTCCCGCACTAGCTACAGTTATCACCACCACTGCGCTGGCTCTGTACAGCAGCGTGGCCAGCACCAGCTCGGAGTTGGTTAATGCGACGGTGAGTACCATGATCTCGGCGGTCTCATCATCGGTGGGTGATCTGAGCGGCGAACTGGGAGGCAGTACAACAGATCCCCAGACGCCCGAGGCACTGCTACAGGAAATCTAATTATAGCGATATTTATCGATAGTTTTTCGGGCATGCGAACCGCTTCCAAAAGCTGCAGATCAGATTAGATTCAGAGATATCTGGAAGATTCGTTTGAGAGTAAAGATCGCATATGGGAGACATGTAAATGGCACAAAACTAACCCAGAATTATGAAGGGAATTTAAATCTATATACGATTAGCAATCTTAGCCTTCTCCTATATCCCAAAATATAATCTTTATAGCCTCTATGTATCAGCAATAAATATGCTTAGGTACGTCTTTTTCAGGCTCTCATACGTAAATTAATTCTGCAAACCTGAAAAAACGGATCTTCTACCCTATACCTATACTATAATGCGACTATACTCCAAATAAGTGCTATATATTCAAGTTTTAGAACACGTTGACTTTTGAGTACTGTAAAAAAAAACACAATATTTTATATAAGAGAATTCTACATATATGGTACACAATATATATAAGTATGTCTGTATGAATGTATGTAATAAGTAATACGGATAAGCATAGGCTGGTTAATATGTATTGGAGAAAAGCGATCTGTTGGCCACAGAGCACAGTTATTTTTATATGTGGCGCTAGACTTAATTGTTTCCGAGGAAATATCATATTTAATGTTGAAATTATATTGAACGCGACAGGTTGGTAAAAGCTCAACTAATTTTATATATCGTTTTCAAAGTCTGTTAAGTTTCTGCCGTATTTATATTTCAATGTTATTTGATTGATCAGTCACATCGTGCATAGCTTTTATAGGTCCTTATTTTGAATTGCACCACCCAGAACTCCGGTCCAGAATAGTAAGAATTAGCATAAACATATACATAGTATATACTTCGTATTAATCTACATACTACATATATAATATATTATTGGATTGTACATACATATATCATAAAGTGGTTAGCTAAGCAATATTGCAAATGCTCTGGATGGCTTGATTATTATTTCCCATAGTATTTTTCGGTTTATATTTTAACGAAATCTTTAGCTGCAATATTTTGCCTGAATATTTCAAATATTTATATAATATGAAATAAAATATTTAAGAATTACATAAAAATATGTCAACAGATTGTAATCGAGTTGTTGTCAAAATAGATTAAAATAAAAAGAAAAAATCCGATGTCCAATGATGTCCTTAAAAATAACTTAAAAGAGATAAATTTTAAAAGATGTCGAAAAATATATAAAAACAAGAAGCGTAAACTACCATAATAGTTTCATATCAATAACAATTTAGTCGGTACCTACGCCATCTATTGTTGTTTTTATTATAATATAATTTCAAAGAGGCTAAAACAGACACAAGGAAAAAATCCCTGCAAGTGACCATAATATTTATAAATCGCCATCTCTGGTCAATTTTGATTGTTTCAAAATTAAGATACTATTATTTCTTCTTATATTATGTAGAAGAGTTTAAGTATTGAGTACTTACTCAAAAAATTAAAGACCCGGCCGACGTCCTTCTCCCTTAATATATAAAAACCCTGAAAATTCCTTTCAAATCATAAATATGATAGAAAAAAAACACATTTGTACATTTCCATTTATAAATTACCTTTTGAAGGGATCTAGAGTACTTACTCAAAGGATATCTGGAATTTAAAGGACTGTGATATGTACCCCGGCCTGAGCGTCCTTTTGCTCCCTTTAATATATAAAATACCCTTTGAAAATTCCTTTGTCAAATTCGCTATAAATTGATGTATATGAACTGAAAAATAAACATCTATTTTGGTACATTTCCATTTATAAATTACCTTTGAAGGGGAGTACTACCAAAGAATCGGAACAAGGCGATATGTACCCGGCCTGGCCGTCCTCCCCTTTAATAAAAAATACCTGAAAATTCAAACGCTGTAAATGATGTGTATGAACTGAAAAATAAACATCTTTTTGGTACATTTCCATTTATAAATTACCTTTTGAAATGTCCTTTTTCGAATTCCCCATAAATTAAATATGTGGTACATTTGCTTTTTCTTATATTAATGTATAAGACCCGAAGGAAATAAAGGGAAGATTAATAATCTAATAAACAACTTTTCTGACACTTTTGCTCATATATGAATATAACATCTTTGTTGAATTCCCATTAATTCAAAATATAGTTTTAATATAATTCATATATTCTGCTGGACAAGTTCTTCCAGAATAATTGTAATAATTTAGTAAGCAAATTAAACTGGTAACTTGTAATTAGGGTCTGTTAGATATTTTTAAATTGAATTTTTTGTACCGCATACTATTCTAAAGATAGTCACACTTAGTAGACAGAATTAGAATTGTAAGAAAAAACCGTTAAAGGACATTGTCGAACCCCTATTGTATTAACTGTTGTTGTAACAGTCGTCGGAAAGCTGTTAACTTGGGAAATTTCCCCTGCAACACGGACATATCGGGCGCAACAAGCTCGCTCGTTGGGGTTGCAAGTTGTAAGGTTGTTTTAAAAAGGACAAGCCGGGGGAAACAAAACAAAGCGGGATGCGAATGTTAAGCAGAATGTGAAGAAATTTTCAACGCCTTTCCGTAGGTAAACGATTGTTGTATGTAGTTGCTTGGTTGGTGCCCCATTGGGTTGCTTTATGGCTTCTTTAGTAGTTCAAGCATATTTAAGGCCTTTGCGTGCGTTTGTGTGGTACGTCCTTCACACGCACACACACACACACATACATTGTCGTTTCATATATGCATATGGAATGTATATAAATACGAATATTGTATTTTGTTGTTGCTGTGAAACCTCACGTGTGTCATCGTCATCGTTGTCGGTATGGGGCACCTCCTTAACCCTCCTCCCATGCTCCATGCTCCGCTCCTTATCCTGCTGCCTGCTGCCTGCGCCCTCGCCAACAGCTTATGGCGAAGAAAAACTGCTGCCTGGCATCTTTTACGTTTTTCGGTTGTTGATTTTTGCTATTTTAACGTGTTGGGTTTTTCTTTTTTTCTCTCCTTTCCTTTCCTTTCCTTTCCTTTGCTTTACTTTGCTTGGCATTGCGTCGCGTTCATATCTTTTCCCTTTGCCTTCTGCCAGAATTATGAAAACGTCGTCAACGAAAGTTGTTTGGGTTATCCTTCTTGCTGCGTCTCCTGTTCGGCTGTTCGGCTGTTTGGTCAAAATGAAAGGCATTTCTCTGTTATTTTTTGTAACGCCTTGTTTCTCTATGTTTTTGCATTTCGTTGAGTATTCCACTCTTCTCTGTGTGTGTGGGCGTGTGGCTTTTTCCCCGTCGCCTTTTGTTCTGGTCTGATTAAATTTCGAGGGTTCGGACTGCGGCACCGTGAGCAATTCAACTTTAATTTATAATCAGCAACCTTGCAGCAACCTTAATTTTTGGCCTTGGCTCAATTTATTTAGGTATTTACACAGGCCGCAAAGCCGCGACTATTAGCGTTTTAGGGAGTACGCCTCGAGGGTTTCATGCGACGCTAACTTTCGAGAGTATTTTAAGCTAATTACGAGGTGAGCGAATTAGCGAATTTAAATTCCAGTGTTGGTTAACACGACAACACGTGAGCAATCGAACGATCATCGGCTGTCTGACGATAGTAGGGCAACACTGTTCGCCATTTTAGCTAGCTGCGCCATTTTCAGTGCTGGAAAATGAGTAATTACAGCAAATGCCAAGTTAACAATTATAAACTGGCTCAAATATGCAATGGCAGCGTGTTATTTTAATGCTGACGTCAAATTCGCGTAATTATTAATGCGATTCAAATGTGCCGTGTCAAAATGTACACACACACACACAAAATCGTATGCATGCTTCAGCTTCACAGAGAGAAAAATAAACCATAATAATGCGTACCTAATTGTTATTAAAATATTGTTCAAGTAATTATATATTAATTTGGGTTACGGTTAGGTTGGCTTCGTCAAATGAGCCTAAAAGTCAATTAAGCAGAGCATATGCGGCTCGCGTTATGACGACGCACACGCACACATATATATATTTTGTTGTTGCCCAACTTTGTGGATCTTAAAATAGCTGCAACCTTTTTGCGAAATATTTCCTTTTTGTTCTATCATCTTCTGTTTACACCCTTTCCGTGCTTTATCTATTACGCGCTTTCTCTCTTCGCTTGGCTGCCCGAGCTGCCCTCCGTAATTAACACTTTGTTAAGCTCATAAATCTTTAAACATTGATTTTTAATGATGGCATTTTAACGCCTCACCGAGCAGACCAACAAACAGTCCACCTGAGCATCTCCTTCGCGGGCACAACGTGCAAATTGTCACTTGAGCGACGCGCTGTACCGAACTTTCAGTGATTAATTTTTTATACATTTTTTTTCTTTCTTCCCCCTGTCAAGGCATTGGACGGGGGGGTTGGGAACGGGAAAATTGATTGCACCCAAGAGGATTGTAGCGGGGCGTGGGCGAGGCTTTTAAAATGTCACTAGATGTGTGTGCAAAGAGTACACAGCGTGGAGAGTTCTATCGTTCTCTCTCCCTCTCTCTCGCTCTGTGGCATTTATAAAAACCTAATGCACATTTGACATAAATATTAACATAAACAAAACGCAGAGAGAATGGCGAGTAAAGTAACAGCGAAATCTGTTGGGATCCACAAAACAAGATATATGTACATAATGTATACATAACTGTTGTCTGTGTCAACGAATTATGTTGCCCAGATGTCAGTGCAATACAACGGGAAAACATGACAATGCCAGGAACGCCCCCCGCCCCCCGTTTTCACCCCCATAGGAAAGGAAAGACGCCCACTTTCCGCACAAACAGTTTGAAATGCACTGGCTGGCAAGCCATAAGTATTCATGCATTTATGCGGGCACCTCGTCCCCTGCGCATCTTCTCGACGCTTGGATGTCCGTTCTTTCTTATATAAATCTCAGCTCGGTTTGTTTGCGCTGTTTTGGGTGTAGCCAAATGTGTTCCATTTGTCAACAGCAGCAGCAGCAGGAGCAGCAGCAGCCGCACCAGCAGCATCAGCAGTGGCAATGGCAGTGGCAGGGATCGTCCCGCAGCTCATCCAAAGTCCTGACAGAGGCAGCTAAAAGACCACTGCAAAGACATGCCTCTGGACCCCACTCTCCTGTCCTGTCCTGCTCCCCCATCTCATGCTGCTGCTGCTGTTGATGTGCCAGCATCAGCAGCTTTATTATTATGCAAATACAACAAAATATGAATTATGTTAATGCCAAGTGTACACACCGATACACACTGAGACACGCACACTATTATCTCGGCTAGGACACATGTGCACATGTTCCGCTCCCCTGTCCCCTCATCTTGCCTGTCTCCACATGCAGGCGGCGCTTTAAACTGCCTGCAAAGCCGACAAGTTTTCAGTCCCAAGGCGCTTCTTAATGTGTCTGCAGAAAAGTTTTTGTCTTAGACTTTGAGCTCAAAAAGGCCTTAAGATGCGTATTGAACATGGCAAGAAAGAGAGAGAATAAAAATGCAATGAGAGATAGAGACAGATAGAACAGAGCGGCTTAGCACATACCGAGACATGTTTTGAGGCGGGCGTGAGGATTCAAGGATTTAAATTTGCCCAGTAAGCTGCGAGAATGGAGAAGGATTTCCATAAGCCCCTGCACCGCATAAGCCTTGACCTTCAGATGCCGCAGGGCTCCTCACAAATGCATAATATATATCTTTATTTTTTGTTTATTAAACAAGGAAGTCTGCTTTATTTTTTATGAATTTATTAAAAATTAAACTAAATTAAAATCAGACATTTTTCGTCTAATTTCGCTGACTCGAAAGTTAAATTTGCGAGTCGTTATATTTAAATTTCAATTACTTTTACAGACCTTGACCTAAGCTAACAAACATAATTCGCAGAAAATAAAAAAATTTTCCTGGAAAAGGCTCCCTTTGAAAATGTTATACTAAAGAAGGCGTTGGAATCAGAGTATTGTATCAGCTATATATTTGTCTTACTAGCTGTCTTAGCTGCGTGTTCTTAATCATAACGTGGCACAATGCCGTTGCTTCTTCTTCCATGCTCTGCCGGCGCAATCAATCTTTGATGATAAAGGCGTGTGCGAATGAAATGCAATATTTTAAGCGTATCACACGCAATCGCACACATCTTCATCCGCTTTGGCCAGCCTGCTGCTGCTGCTGCTGCTGCTGCTGCAGTGCATCTATGGCAACCATGGGGCATAAGGCGATAAGTGTGTGGCAGCCATAGAGGTTGGGGAAGAACTAGAAGTTGCCACTCGTTGCTCGTGCGGATGCGTCTCTGGCAAAAGTGTAATAAATTGTTTTTGCATAAAATTCTAGAAGAAAAAAACCTGTAAGAATAGAAGAATAGGTAAGGGACACACGAGGGGACAGGGGGCGTGGCAAAAGCGACAGCTGAGGCAACTGAGAAATGCATATAAAAATCGTGCACCTTTGGCCCGATTGCATATTTATCATTTCAAGCTGAGCAGCAGCTGAGTCTGAGGCTCTGTTCCTCTAGCTGGGCTTTGTGGTAGTGCTGCACACACAACAAACACACACACACACACACTCACACTCTCTCACAGACGTATACAAGCAAACTCTTGTGTACTCCACACAATTGCTTAGATTCTCAAACAAAAGCCACGCATGGATTGTCAACATTTGAACTTGCGCCTAGGGAACCGATGTAGAGCCAACGCTGCTACTGCTCCTGCTCCTCCTCCAGTTCCTGCGCCCGCTTCTGCTCCTGCTGCTGCTCCTGCTTCTGCTCTAGCGCCTGCTGCTGCTCCTCCTCCAGTTCCAACTTCAGCTGCAGCTGCAACTTCTTTCTGCTCTTAACTTGGCACTTTATGCCAATATACAAGAATATTTACATCCATAGTGTCTTCAATATAACATATATATTTCTACATATCGTATGCCTGTCTGGCTGTCTGTATCTGAGGTCTATCTACAGATACTTCTATATATACTATCTCTATCTGTATCTGTGTGCTCAAATCAGAGCAAGCTCTGGCAATTTTACGATTTCACCATTCTGCACATTTTCTATCTATCACCGAATGTGGCAGACAGCCTTTTGTTGTTATTGTGGCAGAGCTAATGTACAGTGGGGTATTTTAATTTTGAACTGCATAAAATAGTGTAGAAATGCAAATAAAAGAAAGAAAAATATACTGGGAAACTGTATTTAAATTCTTTGCAAAAATAAAAAGCAATAAATGCATGGCATAATAAATATAGTACATATGTTAATAATTCAGTGAGAGCATCCACACGTCGACGTGTTGGGTCTGTTTGCCCATATGCAATATTTGTGTTGTCATGACGAGCAACAATAGCACGCTCTATAGAACAATTGCAATTCGCAATTTGTTTGCAGAAGCTTTCCGTATTCGGTATTCGGCAGTCAGCACTCTGAATGCGTACTATTTGCTTAATAGTTTATTATGTGATATAATTATCATTATTATTATTACTACATATGTATGTATAATAGGCAAAGACCTCTTTATACTGCAGAGTTTGAGTATTCTATGCAGCCTGCGGGCGTTCCCTTTGTTTCTGCATTGCTCGAACTTGTCTTTAATTATAATTGTAATGGCTATGGAAATTGCCAGACTATTTATCAATTGAATAGCAGACATTAGTTTAGTTTTCCATTACAATGAGACGAGACTAACAAGTGAATTGGCTAGTCAGCACTAAGAGCGAGCGAGTTGGACTTGTTATCGATTACACGGCAAACAATCGTTACACAACACTGGTTAGCAATAAATTAGAGAGTAGATTTAATCGGGTTAATTTAAGAGCCCATAATAATTACAATTTTTTTATACATTTTTATTAACTATTATTAAGCTCGTTATCCACAATTTTCTATTTAAGCTCAGTTCAGATGAAACTGAGCAATTCCTTGTGAATATATTAATACATAATTAAGAGTTAAAAAAAAAGATTCAATCGAAAATGAATCGAAATACGTACATAAAAATAAAAAAAAACTAATCTACGAAAGGTTTATATTAAGTTTTTTTGACTCTGGAATTTTTTATAGCAAAGTTCTTTGTGTTTATACAGATAAAAAGGCAGGTAAGGTAAATTATACAAATAATTATATTTATTATATTATTTTATATTATAATCATTGTAGCTGGCTCGAGGTTTTGATTATTACAAACAAAGGTCGCCAAAACTCTGTAATAATTTTATATTATATATTATATTAATTATATTTAATAGTAATAATTCGCTAGATTCCTTTAGTTATTTACACATAAACATTTGTAAATATTTATCCACATTTATTTAGTTTAAGTAAAAGTTATATTTAGTTCCCAATTTAATATAATTGTGGCTCTGCAGTTTCACGCATTCTTTCACTTTTCAATTATAAAATGAATTCTGTTTAAATCGCGTGCGGTTCCGACTTGTTGCGCATTCCTCAGGACACACACAGAGAAACAGGTAAATTGAAGTTCTATTAAAGCTGAACTATGTGCAGGGGTTACCGTTACAGTTACCGTTACTATTACAGTTACAGTGGGGCACGTAGCATGGGGCGCAGAGTTGCCACAGTTGAATGGGGCGCCTAATACGGCATCAATGCGAACGCAATTTGCAATACAATGTGCTGACTGGCGAGAGGCAGCTGACGAGCCACCTGACCTTATCGCCATCCTGGACACACACACACACACACACCAAGGCACATTCGTATACGTATGTGTGTGTGCACAAAAGAAACAGCTTCAGCTCCAGCAATATGCCAGCCATTGCCTTTTGCGCTTGCAATTTCGATATGGCCGCAGTTGTTGTTGTTGTTGCTGCTGTTGTTTTGTTGTTGTTGCCACTTCCGCATGCAATTTTACGGGCACATAAGCAACGCACACCTTGCATTTCACATCCCCTTTCCGGCTTGCCCTACGAGCTTTGCACAGTATCCCCTAAAAGTATGCAACACGCGCATTTTGTTTGGTAAAACTTTTACATTTTGCATTTTGCATTGCGAAATTGATTTGGTCAGCATTTCTGTTGTTCATGGGGGATTGATCTGGTCATCATTTTAATTACAATGCGCCTATTTCACCCACATACGTTTGTGGGCCTCTCCTGGCTGGGAATCTGGCTATCTGGCTTGGGTTTGAGGCCTTGGTTTGGCTTTTATTGCATTCGCATCAACGCATTGTGTATTGGCCACAAGTGCGGTGGGCGTGGCTGGGACAGTTCAATAGCAATTATTTACATTAGTTTTTGGCCAACAACAATAAAGCTAATAACTGGCAAAACTTTGGAATGAATGTGTGTGTGTGTTGCATTGTGTGCAATAATTTTGCTGACATTGCACAATTCTATTATTTATTTGATTTAAATTTGTGACAGTTTGTGGCTTAGGAAAATCTTTCAGATATTTGCACAGATTCCAAAAATGTTGCTGCCTCTGCTGCACTTTCTCAGCAATTCTTCTTCTTCTTCTGTTGCTGTGGAGCTGTTGGTGCTGCATGCATGTTAATAAATGGACACGCCCCAAACGCCTGACTAACATGGGCATTATTTAAGTGCAGGTGTTTTGATTTTTACCTGAATGCATTTGCAAAGCATTTGCATATTTGCTGCGCGGGTGGTTTGAAAAGTTGGAAATTTCAATTAGCAAATTTCTTTTATCTTTCATCAATTTCTAAAGTATTTTTTTATGATTATTAAGTAATTTAAATACTTAAAATAATGTATTAGCCTATTAATTAAATCTTTTAATTTGCAAATTTAAAAAATGTTTTTTTTTTAACCCATAATTATTTATTTAAATAAAAACACAAACTGGAAAGTGAGGGAAATGAAACAAACGAAGTTCATTTTGAAATAAAATTATAATAAAATCAATTTAGGCAATTAAGCGCACGCTGCAATCTCTATCGTAATCTATTTATTTATTTGATGGCATTCCATTTGCACACTGATTCACAAACTTTTTTTCTACATATTGTGGATATAGTTATAGGTAGGGATATATATAGTAGTGCCCTCGCATGGCAATATTTTGCTACCTGCAAATATTTTGCATAGATATTTTTAGCGCAAAACGCATTTGATTTGTGCGGCATGTGTTTGGCATTTTGTTTTTAAGTGCGCAACAACAACAACAGCAACAGCAGCAGCAGCAGCAGCAACAAAAACAAAGGGCAACTCTGTTTTCTGTTGGTGTTCAACAAGCGTGCAATATAAATGGTTATATCGATCATAGCATAAACAATTTTTCCATTCTCCATTTTAAAATTCTGCATTGCATTTCCTCCTCCTCCCCCCTCCTGCTGTCTGTCTGTCTGTGCTAGAAATCCTTTTTCAGCTGTGCCGCTTTTTCCAATCAATAAACAAACAAATCGGCGGCCCATCTATATATATATAGACTACACATACATACATATGTGTGTGTTATGGGATGGAACTGGGCTGGGATCTGGATGTGCAGCTTGTTTTGCATTTTGTTTGCATTTTACCTTGTCGTTTGTCGCATTAGATAAACAAAAAGAATACAATTTGTTTGCCAGGTTAGGAGCCAGTTGAAAAAGGGGATTTGCAATACCCTGTAAAGCTGCATAAATTGGCTAGATATGTCATACAAAATTGTTGGAAACAAGCGAAAAGTTAAGCTACAATTCGATTTGAAACTCGAAATACAGTTGTTTCTATTAGTTCTGCACGTGTAGGGTATCTTCTAGTCGAGTACCAACTTTGCCCTTTTTTTGTGTCTGCTGCACATTGCATAAAATCCCAAACGTTTACATATTTTTGTTGAACTGCCAGTTTTTTGGGGTTTTTCTCAGGGCTCTGCTCTCTCTCTCTCTCTCCCTCTCTCTCTTTCTCTCTCTGTCTCTCGGCTTACTCCGTTTTCGCTATTTGCCTTTTTTTGCTTTTGTTTTGCTTTTTGTTTCTCTCCCTTTGGTTTTGTTATTGTATCCATTTATTTGCTTGCGGGGTTCTAATTTTGCTAGTCATACGAAAAGTTGTTTTTTTTTTATTTTAGTTTTTTTTTTGTTTTTTGTCTTTTTTTGTTTTTTGCCAATTTGTTGCATTTTGTTGACAATTTAGTGACATGGATGCAAATCTACACTGTGCCCCACTGTACTTTCTCACCCCTCCCCACCTCTTGGCAACTGTTGGCACAGTTTTTGGCTTGTTTTCACTTTTATTTTGCCTGTTCCCTTTGCTGCGGGGTACTCCCCCCTCCCCCCCTCAGTTGTTGTTGACTTTGAGTAGCTGGCAAAAGTTCAGTTTGAAGTTTGTTAAACAGTTGGGCGTGAGAGTGTGTCTGTGTGTGTGTGTGTGTGCAGGTCCATCTCCCTGGAATTGGAATTGTTCTGTTGTTGTCGTGGCCATCGTGTTCCTCTTGCTGGCCACCCTTGTCATCAGCTGGATGACTTTGATGATTCCTTTCTGGTTGACTTGTAAATGTCACCCGAGAGAGAGAATTGAGAGAGGGGATCCCTCAGACACCTCAGAATAGATGGATGCACAGTGTGCATATAACATGGGAGATGCAAAATGGTAAAGAAATTAGAATGGGGTCAGTCAGACAAGTGCATTGAAATAAAATTAAGTATACGCCACATGGTACGAGAATGGAATCGAAAAAGTATTAACTCAAAATATTGAAAATAAATCACCTGCAGGTCCGGTCCGCTGTACCCTGCGTAATATATAAAACTTTGCAGACAGTATGCGCTGCAAACTTTTCAATATTTCCATTTCAATTAATTTTTATTAAAGAAAAACCTTTTTCTCTCTCTCTCTCTCTCTCTTTTATCCGCTCTGGCATTTGCTCACCTCGATCAGGGGAATCAATAGCCTGGCTTTGTTAACTGAGGCGTGTAATAAAACTTTTCCCAGCTCGAGCGGGAGAAGGCAAAGGCGAAGGAAGTAAAAGGACGATGGACAACAAAAATTGGCATATTAATTTCTTAGCCAGATTTTTTTCTTCTCATTGTCTTTTAGCCTTCCTTCTGCTTTAATAAACTTTGCTGGCGACGCTTTGTTTTAATTATGCAACGACGACAACAGACTCCGCGCGCACTGCTTGCAGTTTTAAGTTTTGTAAATTAAATTAATTACATGGCCAAGCAATTAGGGAAACTGTCCCCGGCAGAGTGGGCCAACTATGCTCTATCCGATGATAATAGTTAATAGCGCTAAAAGCAGACAGATAGTGGGGGGTAGAGAGAGAGCGAGGTGTGATAATGAATAACGAAGCTGCAGCTGAAGCAGAAGCTGCAAAAAAATTCCAAGAGAAATGGCAAAAGAAGTGAGCGCACACAATGGACTCTGCCAGGGCAGGGTGTCTCAAAATAGAAGAGAGATATTGAGTTCATTTTAGGCAAATATTTCTGGTTCTTTTTGGGTAACTGCAATATTTCTGAAGCTGCCTTTAAAAACGGAAATAAAATTCTGCGAATATTTCAAAACTATTGACAGACTGAAAATTTAATAGGGAAATATTATGTTTGCTTTTCCCCGGTTGGACGTGTCCTTCGTTTCATCCGCCACTTGGTGTGATTTTTAATTCATCAACTTTTGAAAGCAACTTGCAAGGGGGGAATGCCGTGGAGAGAGAGGGAGGAGAGCGGGAGAGTGCGACGGAAGTGAGGGAAAACAAGGATACATGGCAACCCGGTACACAACCGATACATCTTCGTCACAATGGCGCCGCCGTCGCTCCCATTTTGGGGCTACCTTTGTGCCCAGGCAAATGAACAGCGTGAGAGACAAAGGAAGAGGAAACAAACAAAGCGAAGGAAGGAGGAGAACAGAAATAAAAGGGACAGCAATTCGGCGAAGGACATGTCAATTTTCATTACAAACAAAAGCTAAAAGGTTCGCGCCGCCTGCCGTATGGGCACAAATTGCCACGCCCCCCCCTCTCTCTCTCTCTCTCGTCTCTCTCACTAACCCATTCGGCGCCAGCCAAACTAGGCATCTGTGTCAGGGCAAAAGTTTTTAGCCATGATTAAGGTGGCTTAAAGGATGTGCCATGCCAATCCCTACGTGCGGCCCATAAGTCATCCCGAAAGGTGACTCGTTTCTTGGCCAAAGTGCGACAAATTTTGGCAAACTTGTTTGGCGAATTTGCATGCTGCTAGTTTTCGATTATAATTAGTAGCTGAGATTAGGGTTGGGCCACGCTGCGTATGCGTGTTATACATATTTCTTTGTCAATAAACCGTAGGAATTTGCTGCTTTATTAATCGCAAAATGGCTGCCTCTTTGTCTTTGACTCTCTACACTTTTCCCCTCTCTCTCTCCCCCCCTCTTCGCAGCTCTTTGTTGGCAGTTGCTTTAGTTGCTTTTCTAAGTGATTGCAGCTCATAAATTTAGCACTTCGCGACGCTCTCTTTGCCTTCCTTTCTTTCTTTTCTTTTCTTTTGTTTTCTTCTCTTGTTGTTTGTCAATATGCAGCGACTTCCTTTGACATCTAAGTTGACAATACAGTCTGCTCGCTCTACGTGTGTGTGTGTGTGTGTGTGTTTGTATTTTTTATACCCTAACAAGAAGTATTTGCATATTTGCTAGCAGCTTGTGCTAAGTGAAATATTGATAAGTTACTGAAAAATAAAAATTCTTATTCATTATCAAAAGCAGAGCATATAAAACTTTATTTATGCCTATCTGTCTGTTTGAACACAAAGATCTTATATAAATACCTAAGCTAGGGATATCAAATTTGTTATGAAAATTGCCCTATATTATAGGCAGTCAAACTTAAATGTAAAAATAAAATACCATGCACATTGCTTACGTTAATTAATAATTTGCATTTTTATAACTATTTACTAGGTGTATATATGTATATATAATATTAAAGAAATTTTAATGGCAAGAGTATTGCCATTTCGACTCATCAATCTTAAGTTTTCTTGCTCATAATATCTACATATATTTGAATGACAAACTGAAGTTGCCTTTGGCCTCTACTTGCGACTAAGACTCGCCTCCCAGAGAGAGAGAGAGAGCAGAGGGGAGACATAGTGGGATTATTTTGAGGGGGCAGAAACAGTTGTCAGTGAGGCTAGACACATAGAGTACATACATTTATGGCGTGCACATATAGTACTCTATTCATTAAGTCGCTGTGAAGCTGGCGTAATGAAGCGATAAGCTGCTGACATATTTGCCAGGCCCAACCTCAATTCCACAATGCCACGACACATGCCTCGCTACCCTGCCCCCTGCTCCCTGCCAGCGCCAGCAATTACCAGCATACTACATACACTATATATGTATGTATATGTGCGAACAAGTGCAACACACACACACACATGACATGCTCGAAATCAACGTCAAAGTTCAACTGTTTGCAAATAATTTGGCAAAAATCGCTTGAACTGCAAAACACGGAATATGCAAATCGTCTCTATATATACAGCCCTAGATCCGTGTGTGTGCCTGTGTGTGTGTGTGTGTTGTGTGGGTGTCTGTGTGTGTTTGTTTGTGTGCGCATAGTTCATCTGCAGCTGCATTGTTTGGCATACAAAATATGCACCACGAAACGAGTGAAAAAGAAGGCAAACATATAGAGAGAGAGAGAGAGAGCAAGTGCAAAAGAGGCATAGATAGCGCACACACACACACATATAGCGTCACATTCTTATCGGGCAACCATGCTATTCGCGTTTCTCTGCTTTCTTGTCGCTCGTCGTAACGGTACGCTGAGCATTTTGACTATGGCATATTTCACAATCGTACCAAATACATGAGCGCAAAAGGCAATGTCGCTGCCAGAAGCGGCATAGAAGAGAAAAAAAAAAAAAAAGAAGTATGAAAGCAAGGGTTAAGGTAGCACGACTGTGTTATACCCGCTAGCCAATTCTTGAAAAACTTCAATTATTTCATAAATAAATCAAGCAGAAATTATTATACACAAATCTAGCTCAAAAACTGAAATTACAATTTAATTAATTTAAGATTTTATTATATTATATTATTTATTATGAAGATTTTATTATCTTATATATATTATAAATTAACCCTAATGCGCCCATAATATTCGCATAATATTAAGACACATTGTCATTAAATTTAATAGGCCTATCGCTTTTAATCTATGAGATCTAGTTGTTCATACAAACAGAAATTGTTATATTGTCTTGGCTGAGCTATGAAACCTCCCCGAATCTGTTTTAATTTTGCCCAAGCTATAATATCCCCTTTTACCCTATGCAAAGCGTGTATAACAAGCCGATTTTCCATGGTCGACTAAGGCATGCTCTTACGGGAAACTTGCAAGCATTGGCATTAAATGAAAATGAGATAATAATGCACATTTGACATACTATATTGATTGATCTATCTATTGCTATGTCCCTGGCCAACTTACCCAGCGATTCCTGCATGCCACAGGTGTGTAGTGTATCGCATGCTGGAACGGAATGCATTTCATCTAAAACCCAACTTGACTCGCATCAAAATTCGGCTTGACGTAGTCGGAGCTGGGTGAAGATGGCGACGTGGCGCAGGCCCGATGGAAATATGTCTGCAGCTTGTTTATGACATTTGGTATGTATGACAGTTGCATTGCATTCAATCAATATGCGCAGGGGGGAGGTGGGCGGGTCCAATCATATGCCGTCAGCCATGCCGGCTATGCGCAGGAACTTTTTGCTGCTGCTCCGGCTCCGGCTCCCGCTCCGGCTACAACTTCCTCTACTCCCTTTCCCGCTTCATGCTCATCTTTTTTGCTTCTGCCGTTTTCTATGCATTTTCTGTCTGCTGCATACTTTTGCGCGCCTGCTGCGCCAATTCTCCAACTTGACTCCCATTCCTCGGCCCCATCCCTGCGACACTGCATCCTTGCATTGGCATGCACATTTCACGGCATTGTTCGAGTCAGTCTCGTTGTCAGCTAACAATTTATCAATATGCAATGCGTATGCCTTGCGATTTTGCATACTTATGACATTCTCCTGCCTGCTGCCTGCTCCCCGCTCCCCGCTCCCTTACAATCCTGCGTTATTAATTTCTAGTTTTTTTTTGCGCTGCTTTGTGCTCCGCTCGAGCTGCTGCTCTCAACATCATCATCCTCTTTTGTGTTCGAGGGCGTTAACATTGTTCATGTTTTTCATTTTTTCTTCCTCCTCCCTCCCTCCCTGCCTCTTGTGACGTTCATTTTACGGACCTTTTGGCCCGCCCCGACACGCCTGGCGTATGCGTAATGCACGTGTGGCTTCTTGCTGCTGCTGGGGGCGTGGCGCGTTGACCGAGAAAACAGCTGCCTTAAATGTCACAGCAGGCGTGGGCGAAGGAGGCGACCCCATGAGCCGCACTCGAAATATTTCGTGGAACGCAAGGAGGCATGGAGGCAAGTGCTCCTGCCTGTCCACCTCCTGCTCCACTCGATCCTCTTGCTGGCAGCCTGCCACTTGACATTGTGTTTCACATTACATTTGTCACCATGCCACAAGTCGAGTCGAGTCGAATGTGTTCTGGGAAATAACTTGAATAGAAAAAACACTCGAAATGCCTCAGTCACTCAGGGTCAAGGTGAAGTATTGGCCAGCAGGGGGGAATGTACTGTCTATGCCAAAGGAATAGCAACACTTAAAGTGCTTCCTTAATCTTTGGCAGTTTAAGCAGAAGTTTATTTCAGAGACTTTAAAGAATGTACTTTAAATTTTGTGGGATTAAAATAATTAAAGATTTAAGTGGAATTTCCTTATGGGATTAGTCTCGTAATACTTCCCGCTTTCTAGTTGTGGATCTCTGTAATTATACCATGTGACTCTTTAAGCCATTTTCTCATTAACCGTGGGCAACCTCAGCCAGTTGATTCGCACCTTAGCACGCCTCGTTAAGTGCCCCTTCAAAGCCTTTACCCTACCCCCTCTGCCCCACTCTATTGTGCTACAACTCTTTTGTTTACTTAGCCTTTTAGGCTCCCCCAAGCCGACGCTTTGTGCGCACATGTCATCCCTCTGCATTACACACACACACACACATACGTACGCCATATCCGGTACTGGATTGTGCTGCTGGCAGCCATTTGATGTCTATAAATAAAGCCACAATAGCCGCACTCAAAAAAACAAACTCAAACTGAAACTCAAACTCAGCCCTCTCCCTCTTCATCCTCTTCTCCCTCTTCGCTTCTTGGGGCCTCTCTGGCGGCACGCGTTAACGTAAAAGATTAAATTCGTTAGAGCCGAAATCGGTAAACAGGCGGAATGGTTCTTGCTGAGGATCTACCCGCACTTTCGCTTTCACTTTTACTGTGCCACAAGTGCGGCAACTTTTGCCGTTCATATTTTTCTCTTCTCGGCGCGTCAATTTCCTATTTGTATTTTGACAATTTCTTTTCGCTTTTCGGCGTTTCCTTCTCTTTATTGCTTTTTGTTTTGTTATGTTTCGCCTCTTTATCCCGCAGTGTGCCTTTTTGTTTGACTTTCTGACTTGAGTTGAGTTCCTCGCATTGGTTTCGTTACAATTTTCGAAACAAAAGGTAAAAGTTCATCTTGCCTGCTGCTCTCTCATCTCTTTGCAGTCTTTGCTTTTTTGGTATTTGTGTTTGAGTCTTTGATTGGCATTAAAAGTGTTATATGAGCTACGCATAAGTTTTAATAGCTTTGCCAAGAACTGCAAGGCAGTCATCAGTTGCTGGTTGTATGTAGCCAGTCTTCTCGTCTACAGATTCTTAGTTTTCTCTCCGCTCCGCCCCCTGCCAATGCCACAAAACTTGAATGGGCATTTCGTTCATTTATATGGCCCACGAGCCGTTGATGTCTCTGTCGTGTGTGTAGTTTTTTGCCGCTGCCACTGAGCGTGTGTGCTTGAATATCCTGTAAGTTACGCTTTATAGGGTATATACGACTTTAAATAGAATAAATTGCAAGAAAATGTAGCATACTTTTAAGCGCACGCTAATAATTCGCACCAATATTTAAAACGAAATGTACTACAAGAAATCATTGCATACTTTTAAGCGCACTCGATTTACCATAAATCCTTGAAGCAAAATCAATTGCAAAAAATCACAGCATACTTTTAAGCGCACGCTAATTACAATTATTTCCCACACATATTGAATACGAAATGAACTGCCAGAAATCATAGCATACTTTTTAGAGCACACAAATTTTTTTCCTTGGACATTACAGGGTATATTGGACTGACATGCTACCCTAGCTTAGCACTTGTTTGTTATGCTTTTGTTTCTCTTGTAATTGCGCTGTGTGACAAAGTTTCATTTGATGCTCGGGCTGGTCTTGGGCTTTAGTGGCGCCCATAAAATACTTAGTCTCAGCGAGGGAAAACTCTCCTCTCTCTCTCTCTCTCTCTCTTTCTCTCTCTTCCAATCTCAACTGCAGGCACTGAACGCTTGTTTTTACACGCTTTTCATGTTTATTGTTATGCCATCGCCATAGCCATCCCCGACGCCATCGCCGTCGCCATCAGCGTCAGCTTAAGCTTCAAGTATCCGAATCAGAAACCAAATCGCCATAGCCGGCGTCAGCAAGTGTGCTGTAGTTAGTATTCAATCAGAGCGCAAGAGCTCAGATTATTATGGCAGTTTGCTTGAAGGAGACAGAGAGAGAGGGAGAGAGAGCGAGTGGGTTATATCCCATTGTGAATTTTATGCACTTTTAATTGCCACAGAATCGCTGTAATAATTACGACTTTAAGAACTGCATTCTGATCGAAAGAGATACTAAAACTGGCAGATAAAAAGTAGAATAAAGAGAGAGAGGGAGTGGGAGAGGAAAAGGGCATCAGCTGAGTACTTCAGACCTGTAGAAAACTTGGACTTTAAATATTTATAACATCAACAAAGACTTCAGTTATTTACAAGAGCGAAAGAGAGCAGACAAAACAAAAACATATTGCAAACGCATAAAAGAAAGAATAAAAAAAAGAAAAAGTGAATAAAATATGTGGGGACAGTAGGAAAAAAATCAAAATTGGCAGAAGCAGCTGGCAAAGGAGTCGAGTCGCAGTCGCAGTCTTAGCTTCAGCTCGAAGTTTGTTGAAGTTTGTTGCGCATTGAAGACATGCACGTACGTGTCTGCAGTGGCAAAACAAACAATAAAACGTGCAGACAGGCACAGAAAGAAAGAGACAGAGAGAGAGAGAGAGAGAGTCTGCTTTAAACTGCAGCAAATTGCATTGAAAATTGGCGTAATATTCTCAAGGCTGCCAGACATAACCGCAGAGTGGATTGCGGAATTTGAATTTAACTCATGAAATATTCAAAGAGAATTCCCTACACTTTCACTTCGTATGCTGCAAATACTAGTTTATATACGGTTGGTCTATTTGGGAAATAAAGTACGCTCTACCAAGTATATGCTTCCTGCTGCCAAAACAGTTGAATATGTTTGCTTCAAGTTCAGTTTGAGATCTCATGCAGATGCTGAGATTGATGGGGGGGAAAATATAAATAGTTTCTTGCTCTATTTTCTAAATTTTCTCTAGCTTAGATTATAGTATAGTTTCTTCCCCCTATCAGTGTTTTTTTCTTTTCTCGTTAGGTTTTTGTTGACAGGCAACACGCTTGAAGAATACTTTGGATTCTCTTGTATTTCACTGCAAATTAATTCTCTGTTTTCTGGTTTATCACTCTCTCTCTCTCTCTGAACTAAACAATTTTCAATTTAAATTTTTCGATCCTTTCATTTGCACTTTTCTTCATTTCGTGCGCTTATGCAGTTTCCTCATTTCCCATTGAACATAATAAACGCTTCCGCTTACATGGCGCATATCCTTTGCAGTGCGTGCCCTCCCCCACATCCCTCCCTCCCTTTATATCTCTTTCTCTCTCGCACTTTAACTGCAAATGCATCTAAAGTCCATTTGTGTCATTCGTTAGTTTTGACCGCAAGCAACAAATCAACTTAATTGTGTATGCATGTGTGTGTGTGTGTGTGTGTGTGTGTGTATGTGTGCAACGACAGGTCCTTGTGACACTTCCTGCTTGCAAAGTTTTGGCCTCATCTGCATTTGAGTGCGTAAGCGTATGTTTCTCTCAGCCTGCCCCTCTGCAATATATTTGATTTAAGTGTGTCTGTGGCTTGCCTGTTCCTTCTTCCCCCCCCCCCCCCCCCCCCCCTCTTCGACTTCTGTAATATATTTGGAGTCGTCTTTAGCTGCGTCTGTCATACTGCAAACAAACATCCGCATAGAGTTTTAATTAGTGTCTCTTCTCAACGTCAGCCGCAGGCTGAGAGACTCGAGCAACCCGTAAGCAACAAGTCAAATTAATTACACACAACAAGTTGTTGTGCAGCCCACTCCCCTCTCTCCCCCTCCCCCTCTTTGTATATTTCTTTTAGTATATTTGTCTTTATATTGTATATTTTTATTTTCTTTTATATATTGCCTTTGACATGCTCAGTCAAGTTTTATGCCGCTGCCTCCCTTTGCATATCTAAGAAATTTTATTTACCAATTTGTTGTTGTTGTTGCTGTTTTATTTGGCAATTGCCTGGGCACTTGACATGCCGCGCGAAATGGCGTACTCATATATGGATCTCGAAGCATATTTAATGCGACGTCGCGCATTACGCATACGCCCTGTGGCAGCTGCTGCTGCTGGGGGGGAGGGGGGCAACTGTTGCTGCGCCAACGCAGCTGCGTGTATCAACAACAATAACAGAAAGAGCAGCAGCAACAACAGCAACAACAATCAACTGTTAAAAGAGGCAAGAAAATGGGTGAACTATGCAATACCCTGCAATAATACCCTAAATCTAAAAATGTATAATCTTAATTAATTTTAAACATTTTTTTTTCTTTTACTCAATTCAATTTTTAATCTTAATTTTATTTAATTTTAATTTAAAAATAAAAAACTAATTTTAATTTCAAGTGACTGGCTTATTATTTATTATTTTTTTCTTATTTTCAAGCGTCTGCATGCCCCTTTTACTTGCACTCCCTTTGTTTACAGGGTATTATAATAACAATATTATGACTCAGCTGGCTGCGCTTGTGTCGCGCCTCTTGAAATTTTAATGACAAAGTGTCACATTAACAGACGCCTCGGCCTGGCTGCGCCTCACCTGGTTCTGCCTGGCCCTGCCCTGCCCTGTCACGGATTTGCAGATGGCATCAGGCAGCAGCCTCGCTTTGCTGTGTTCCTTGTTGTTGTTGTTGCTGTTATGAGCTTCAGCTCCATTGTAGCTCCTTCATGACATGGCACTCAGCTGCCAAGCCAGCGGCGGCAATGGCAACGGCAACGGGAATGGGAATGGGAATGGGAGACGGCATCAGTTCATTTACCTGAGTCCATCAGGCAGCTTATTTCGCGCTTCGCTGCCGCAGTCGTTCGTTTGTTCGCTCTCTCTCACTCGTTCTCTACCTCTCTCTCTCCCTCTCCCTCGCACACATCAGGGCAATCAAATTGTATTCTGCTTGCATGTGTGGCAGTCCTTCTCTCTGTGTATGTGTGTGTGTGTGTGTTTTATTCTCTCATGGTTTGTTACACTGTGCAGCATTTGATTTCATTTTGATTGATATTATTGTTGCTGATATTTTAAGCAGATTACATGCTCATAGAACATGCTCTTGAGAGCACACAGAATTCACACACACACACACTATGTCTATGTATATGTATACATGTGTGAGTTTTGTTTTCAATCAATCAAACAGAGCATTTTGCAATAAGTTCTTAGTTATTATTTTATTTTATTATAAGTTTAAAACAGACAATACGCTTTTTTTTCTTTTAAGGGGTAAGCATAGTTCCAGGATATATACAGAGATTCAAGCTACGATATCTTTGATTCTATTTACTTATGCGCACGGCATTTACCTCATCCCATCTCTAGGGCGCACTTCATTGAGTTTGTGCGACTTTCAGATTATTGGCAATTCGTATGCCAAGCTCAAGCTGAGAATTGACTTCCCCCAGATTAACTGCACTTCAGTTAAATGTTCAGGGTTGTCCCTACGTGTGACCACTGTCGACTCCTTCTTGGCTTTCTTTTCTGAGCATATATTTGGTGAAAGGATTGCAGGAGCAGCAAGGACAGCGCCGGCTCCAGCTCCTGCTCCTGCTCCTGCCCAGGGCAATTGCATAAATTGTGCAGCTTGTGTAAATATGTATATACGCATGCAATGATTTACAACTGATTTAATATGATAATTGCAATGCGCAGCAAAGAGATAAAAGAGGAATCCAACATCTCTCTCTCTCTCTCTCGCTCTGGTTGGCAAAAATGTCGCTTTAAATGCATTGACTTTTGTGCCGTGGCATAAGGAAAGGTCTGCATGAATAACTGATGCCCATACAAGTGCACCTACTAACCCTACCCTACCCTACCCTACCCCAGCCTACCCTATCCCAGCCTACCCTACCCTACCTCCTGCTACACCTACCCTACCCTCTGTGTACTTTCCTGTTCCTTTTCGAAGCCTTACTCACTGCTCAGCATGCTCTATTCGGGTCCTTGAATAGGTCTCCTTACTTTCTCCCTCCCTCCTCTACCTTCCCCTAGCATCTTGTACCCACCCTACCGAATTCTAGAGTTCTAAAATGTCGTAACCACTTTGCGGTGCCACAAAGTGCGCACTGGCGTGTGCCGTTTTCTTTTTTCAATTTTCCACCGCGTCAATTAGGCGGCTTCCCAACACACACACACACACACACACCCCTGCCTCGCAGACTGTTACACTTTTGCATACACAGTATTTCCCTAAGCATACTCGTTCCCAGGGTACCCTCACCCACGTCTACCCCCCACCCCACCCCCTCTATCGTTGGGGAGGTACCCTACACCGTCTAGGTAGAGGCAAAAAATACATAAAATGCTTGTTATAAAATTTAATGAAACCGCACACGACGCGTACATCGCACATTCCTTTTGCCTGCATTTTTTTCTTGGAGATTTTGATAGCATCGCATAGGGTATTGCCAATCTCTTGAGAACTTTGCTATATCTTTGAAATAAATTAAATTTATTTTTAATTAATTTTTAATTTAATTGAGTATATATTTATTAAATATGTTGCAAGTTAATGCATTTTATATTAAATTTATATTAAACAAACTTATATTAAACATATATCATAGCATATTCCATATTCCTTTAGTTGAAATATAATTTATTTTACATTATTATATTTAAAGTATTATAATGCTTTATTTCAGCATGCTCAACTCCATTAAAATTCGCATATGTTTGTTCTTACTTAACAATCTTTTCCACTTTATCTTTATACATCCAGATCATATTTATTATATCATGTATAATCTATGCAAGTTGACTAAGAAGGGCTTTTGCCACGTCGACTTAACGCTATGAGTCGTCTCTGAAATTCGCTGACGTTTGTGCCGAGGCGCAACCTTCTTAATGGTTTATGAATTTGCTTATCACGTATTTTTCTGGCCGACCCTACACTCGGTCCCTCCTCGGTTGCCCCTTGCCAAATTAAATGGGTCGTACGTGTTTGCATAAAGGCGGCGAGTGTTCGGGTAATACATATTCGCTCTTCACATACCCCCATATATATACTATATATATATATTACATAGTACTTTTTATACTGCCCATGCCTCAACCAGAGGTTCTACTTGCTATTCCCTACCAAGGGGCAGCTTCATTAGCCCTCGTCCAGCTGGCTAAATTGCTTAAGCTGCTCGCGTCGCTTGTAAAGTGGTAAGAAAAGGGCAGGGGGCGGGGGAGAGGGGTGACTGGGCTGCTCCATTTGTTTTAATATTCTTCAAGTGTTTTCCTCAGTTGCCATGTAAAATTTATTGCAGCTTAACAATTGTGAAAAGCGCGCGACGCTTGTCTTCTACGAACTCTACGCTCGCCTCAGCAAAGTTCGCATAGCTCCAAAGTTTCGGCCTAAGAACAACAGAAGAAAAAAAAAAAACGATAAAAGGAAAAGAACTTAGAGTCCACAGTGAAAATACGCAAAGTTTTCCTGCCCTGCCTGCCCAGCTAGGAGAGCTCTCAAATTCTTCTCGAATTCACTTTCATTTGCAGTCGAGATGCGGTTCCAAAGAGGAAACTCTGCTCGCTCCTAGGAATATCCTTTCATATTTATACCTGAAAAGATTAGCTATTGAAATTCGATAAGCTGGAACTTAGAACCTCTTTAATTGGCGGGAAAAGTGAGAAGAATAAGTTAGAGAATAAGCCAAAAATAACTTATTAAATTCAAGATATTTAAAATATAATAATACTCTGCACAAACTGTCAAGAAAGTTGGCCCAGCAATTTGTATTTATTTCTCGTATAAGCCCATTTGTATTTGGAAAGAAAATTCGAATCCGAAACGATAAGATATATTTATTCGATCATCTATCTATTGGGCTATTATGCAGAAGTTATATTATTAAGAAGTTACAGTTTTACAGCGACTGCGAAATGGATAACAAACCGTCGCTGGAGGTGGAGCTGGCAACGGGGGCAATAAGTGTAGGATTATGGCTAATTATCTGTCTAACCTGTTGCTGTGCTGTCTTTTGGCCCGTTTTCGGCCTCTTTTTGGCCCGACTCACATGCAACAAGCACTACGTCTACGAGCCCCCAAAGAAAAAAACTAATAAAAATTAAAAACACAAAAAAAGGAACTTTATAAATGCAAGTGATGATCAACATTATAATAAAACGCTTGTAATCTATCTAATCACCCCTTTTTGGGTTTATTTTTCGTTGTCGCCTGGCTAAGCAATTCCGGAAGTTGCCCGGAGAACCCTAATAGAGTTAGCATAGATTCGCATCTCTTCTAATTTGCTGGCCAAGTACTTGTTGGCCAGCTCATTAAAAAGCCAACCCAAATGCCAGCAAATCGCGTAAACTTAAGTTAAGTTTCGAGATGCCAGGGGGAGGAGAAGGGGGAGGCGGTAGAGTTAAGGAAGTGCCGCAGCACGTGCGCTAAGAAACGAGTGTAAAATTCTCAAATAGTTGAGAGTACTCTGGAAGTACACACGGGTAACACCGCACTCCAAGGACTCCCACAGTCATCCGTCTATCCCTCTGTCTCCCTGTCTGTCTCTCTGTCTGCCTGTCTGTCTGTCTGTCCGTCTCCTTGTCTATTGTTCACGTTGTCGTTGTCTTGTGGCTTTTACTCAGACAATTTGCCAGGGCTAATAATCAGTGGCAGCTGGCAGGCGAAGATTTTGGCGTCCTAAGTCAACATAGCCCAAAAAAAAAAATAATAAAAAAGCAGGAACTCCTATAGAGAAACCGCAGCATGCTTAAGTGATTTAAGCAGGCTGTCAGAGTCCTACTACATATAGAATATTTACAGGAACTTTTACTCTTCCATTAGTGCAAAAATGTGGCTAAATGCATCCCCAAGGTAACCTTGGACTTCCTGTGGCCGCTCGTCTCGATTTTCAAATCCATTTCGAAGATATCCGCATCAAGAAGGGGAAGAGAGAAAAGAACATAATATATATATATATGTATCTCGAGCGTCGCATTATGAAAGGACAAAAATTGAAAACTAAAGTGCACTTGTGCTTCGCTCTGGTTCAGGGGACACGCCGTCTGGATGGCATAGGATGCTTCCTTTCGGCCGCAATCTGAAATTTTTGGGGGAAGCAGAGCAACCGGAAGTACTGCACCTCGTTAGCTTTGGTTTCCATTCACGAGCTGGCGCTGCAAATACATATACATACATATATGTTTTGGGATATGAATTCCTCGAAAGGCTTTACTTCTTTATAGTTCATTAAATGAAAGTGGCGACGGCTTCGATGCAGCTACAGTGGTTGAAAATTCTATTTTAAATCTGTTAAACATTTTTTTTTAGTAACTAACTATATTAAAGCAATAATATTATTTTATATTATATTTTTAATTTTAATTGCATACCAATAATAATTATAGTTAATTAACAATTACTTTTAGAAGGAAAACTAGTTAAGGTTTGTGTAGCAGATATATCAAGTAACTGGATTGTATAAGGAGCTCTAAGCTCAGCAGGGGGCACATCAGTTCTATAAAGTAGCAGTACATCTTCCTCCAATCGATCATATAAGATCATAATCATATTTACAATGTATTTATATTTATTTGTTTAACTATACAATTATCTATGATTATTTTCATTTTGTGCTCCTTAATTTACAATTTATTTCCGCTTTCTTATGTTCCATTTGTGTTCCTTAAATGATTATAATTTTTATTTACTTTATACTTATTATGTAGATTGTTTCTCTGTTTTATCTGCATCTTTCCCTGGCAATGATCCATGCTTGACGCATTAAATCTGATTAACAACAGTTGCGCATAATTTTAATGGCTGGAATGGGCATTTGTTGGTTCTATTTGCATAACGGGATCATAGACAGTTAATGGGTGCCCCGTTTCTGCGTGCTATTTGCTCCAATGGAGCCCATTGTGCGGGCCATTAGTGTGTTCAATTTGAGCACGAAGCGATTTGGCAGTAAGGGAGGCAGCAGACAGCGGTGAAGTGGGGTGGGTTGGGGTGGTCTGGGGTGGGATGGTATGGTATGGGTATGTGTGCATATATATATTTAGAAGTAGTTGTTTATTTTGCGCATTCGGTTTGCTGCCACATGAGTGCCACTTGTGGCACGCGCCATTTTTTAGAGCGCAAACCATTTTGGCGACGCAAATAACGAGGCAAATTTCGCATGGATGCTGCAGCTGAAGAGTGTAGCAGCGAGAGAGAGAGAGAGAGAGAGAGAGAGAGGGAGAGAGAGAGAGAGAGGATATATGTAAGCTGGGGCACTTGAAAGCAGCGTCAAAACCTATTGAACAAAATAACTTTGTGTTGTTTCCAGACCGGCACCTGAAGGGATTTCGCCTCGACTGATTGATTGACAATATGCATAAGCAGCTACAGTGGCGAGGAGATCCTGGTACTCCCCCTTCCCTCCTCAGGCGGGGCTCAGACAAATGCGAGCTGCGTGTGCCCATTGACATATTCGATTTGCAGAAATTCATTCGGCGAGAAGTCACACACAGCAGGGAAATGTAAAGCGATTGGGGGGGAAGGCGATTGATTAATTAATGCAAACAACAAGTCTGGAGATACCCATCGGCAATCTCGGAGCACTCTTGATAAATGAAACACACGGCAACACTGGCCAAAAATGTCTGGGCCAATTGTCATTGGCCAAAAGTCATTTTGCGTGCGGGCAAAATGATGCGTAAACCATTTGAAGCTGAATTTAATTATTGCTTGCGAAATTGCTGGGGTGAGCTGAATTTAATTTTGGGAAAATTCAGAAAATTGAAAATGCTCTTCGTTCTCTCTCTCTCTCTCTCTTGCGGTTGAAACTTTTCTTTCGTTTGGTCTTCTTGTTTTCAATTAACTTAATAATGGCATTTTCATTGCGATTTGTTTGTCACACGACTGTGAGCAGAAAAGCGCACATTGATTTTCCATTTTCCATTTATAAAAAAAATGAGCGGGCAGATATCAAGTAAAGTTTTTATAATTTTTTGCAATTTTTTTCTCCAACAATCACGTTAAATATTGTGCTGTAATTAGTTCAAAGAGATCGACTTTTGATTGCGCACCTTGGTTGCTCAACTCTTTCGCGGCTCACGTGGCGTATACACAATGCGGGCATGTCAGCTGCGCCACGTTGCGTATGCGCAACGTTTCCATGCAGCGTTGCGCCACGCTAATTGTTTAAAGCACATAATTATGCAGCCAACTCACACACACACACATACACACGCACACACATACATGCGCGCGTAATATGCTAATTTATCATACTTTTTATGTTTCTACTGTTTTCCATTTTTTCCTTTTGTGGGGTATAGCAACTTCATGGCAGGGCAGACATGAAAAATGCAAAAATGTAAAACAGCCACGCCTCCGCGAGAGGCGAGTGTATGTGCAGGCGTGTAAGGGTGTTAGTGTGTGGGTGAGTGTGTGTATGGGTGTGTGGGTGTGCGAGTATGCGTGCTGCCATAAATTTTAGCTGCTCCCACTGTCCGTCCCTCTGAATTTCGCTCTGTCTGTCCCACTGTCTCTCGGTCTGTCTGTCTGTCTGCCTGTCTGTCTGTTTGTCTGTCTGTCTCTCTGTCTGTTGCACGGTCTCTCGTTCGTCTCACTTTGTTACACTAAAACAAAAGGCGCCTGCAAAATGCTCGTTTTGGACTCTTGAGTTGAAAATTTGAAAATTAAATGAACTCAGTGACTGTGTCAGTGACGGAAATGAGTTTGCCATTTTGGATGATAGCCCACGCGTATATCTACCTCCCTTCCTCGCCCTCCTCCCCCCCCCTCCACCTCTCCCCCTCGGCTCTACCTCGCTCGCACACATTACAGTTAACGTTGCATGACGCAGAGGCTGCTGTAGTATTTATGACTTCTGAAGTTGGATATGTATATGTATGTGAATTCATTAGCATTTGCCAACTGAGCAGAGGGAGAGGGAAAGAGCGAGAGAGTGAGAGAGAGAGAGAGAGAGAGAGAGAGAGAGAGAGACACACATCAATCATAAACTAAAATGTTGTGTGATAAATTCATCTTGTTCAATAGGCAAAACAGCAAAGGCTACCGGGAACGATGAGAGAGAAGGAAGGAAAGAGAGAGAGAGAGAGAGAGAGAGAAAGAGAGAGGGAGACAACGACAACACATGCAGGATATGTCGGACATGGGGCAGTTAACTTGGCACTCAAGTGTTGCAGTTGATTGACCAAATTGAATTGTCTTTACGGCTTTGGCAACTTGAACTCGGCAACTTCCACTTCAGGCTAACCAAAACTGATAAACTGACTGAATGAAGAGTGTATTAAAGAGATAGTAAAGCTCTCTATAACTCTATATGCCAACTTAATAAACTGCAATAAAAATGGAACACGTAATTGCATTACAAATGCGTTGTGCTGCGTGTGCTTTTTGACATCATCGACAACATCAACATTTTAAACTGATTAAAAAAGCGTATCAAAGTCATCGAACCCGTTAGTCGTGGCCCGCTGCCCGCTGCCCGTTACCCGTTAAACAAATAATAATATAAGCCAAATAATTTCATTTCGAGGCAAACAGAATGGCCAACAAACCAAGCAAAAACCGACAACGAGAAGCGATACCAAGCGAGCACAAGCCCGACCAAAATAAAGCAAATAAATTGACTGACTGACTGACTGCCAGACTGACTGACTGCCAGACTGACTGACTGCCAGACTGACTGACTGACTGTAAATTAAATTGCGAAATATTCAACAAATATTTGCACTCAATAAAGGCAAATTGCGTTTGGCATGAAAGCAAATAAGGCAAACATAAGGACAGACAAAAATGGCAAATGGGACTGCGAGCCGGACGGGCAAATCAGTGGAAGAAGAAGAGGAAGAATCAAGCGCAAATAGCATCAAACAATTTACAAGATTTCGCCTTATTTTATTTGTATATTATTTTATTTTATTTTTCTACATCTTGCTTATTATACGCTTTATCCTTCAAAAGGCGAGGAGGGGGACGTATAATTGTTAAGTGCTGCGCATTTTGTGTCAATTTTCTGCAAGAGAATTTCCAAGAGAGTTTTCCTTCTCCTTCTCCTTCTGTTTTTCTCAGTGTATTCATTAGCTGTGCATTCAGGCCAAGCATAGTTAATTGAAGCCTTTGCTCCGGGCTTGTCCTTCGAGTCGATTCATTTCAAATCACGTGCAAACATCTTTTGATCATATTTTGGGGTAGATTTCTAGATTTCTGGATGTCACAGATTCAATTAATATTTCTTGAGAACTTCTCATATATTTTTATTATTTATTTTTTCTAGTTTTGTTATATTTTTTTCTGGTTTCTCTTTTAAATGTTTTTGTTTCTCGCTGTGCGTTGAACTTAAGCTGACTGAATCTACATCATCACATCACAGTTGGCCAATTAAAGTCAACGAGAACTTGTACAAGGCCACGTCGAGTTGGCAGTTGGGAGAGGGGGAGGAAGGGGAAGTGTTGCCTTCGCACTCGACTAATGAAATCATAACGCAGTCGCTCTGCGCCACGTGGATCTTGCAGGTGATGCTGAGCCAACAACAATTTAGTTGCTAATTTCTTTTAATTTTTATTTCATCCCTCCCCCAACTCACCTACCATCCCCCCTGCTGTCTACCTTGCTGATTGCTGCGTGTGAGGGGTGCATATTTTTAAATTCCATTAGCCAAGTTGCTGGGCCAAAGCTCGCGCTGCGCGCACGCCTAATTCAATTTGCCTTCGAGCCAGTTCAAATTTAGCCAACTTGAGCTGGGCTAAATTCGACATGGCTTAGCCAAAGCTTCCCTGTGGGTGTGAGTGCGAGTGCAGCGACGCAACTCTGGCAATTCTGGTCAACAACATAGGCCTGGCCAACAAAGGCAGCAGGCAGAAGAGAACAGTTGGCAGCAGGTGAACAAAAGGAGAGGCAGAGAAAGAGAGAGAGAAACTATAGAACTTCTCTGACTGAAAATTAGCGCCTTCAGACTAAATTGTAGCTTACAAAAGCTTCCAACGGGAGAGGAATCTATTTTCATGCAGGAAACTCTAAGGAACTTACCAATTAATTAACGTTTGCTACTCTAATTACTTTAGTTTATATATTAAATTTATTTTTCTTTCATTTGCCACCTATCGATTGTTACTTATCGATTAATTGACAGCTTAGGGATGTGCGACTAGGAATGGAACAAAAGCAAAGGCAGACAGGGTATTCCTTTAGGGTATACTTTCTAGGGTATAGCTAGTCTCAATTTCCTACTTAATTAGACAAATTAATATTATTCTATATTCTATATAATGTTAAATATTAAGAGCTGCAGCAGCTTCATTTCTTCTCTTGGCACTTGTTGCTACTCCCCTCTCTCTCTCTCTCTCCTGCCCCTCTTTCACTTTTGCAGCTGCTGTTTGCTTGAAGCAGCCCTGGCAGCTCTGGCCCGAAGTGTTGCCTCCCCCTCCCACACTTTAGCGTGTGACGTCATACGCCATATGCCATGCGCCTGTTGCAGTTCCCATTTTGACGTCAAAGCCGTCAGCAGGCGCCAGCAACCGCCACTCGATTAAGCACAGTTCCTGCTCTTCCTCTCCCCGTTGAGTCAACAGAAATCTAACTAACTAATTGCCAAGTTTGCTTGACGCTATAATTGCTTATTACACGGCAAACTAGCTCACAATCCCAGGCAACCATGAAGCGCTACACTGCACCCGCTGCACGCTGCCGGCCACTTTCAAGCACCTTCTGGCCTGCTCTGTTGCACCACCCTCCCCTCCCCTTTCGTCGTGTCATTGCCAATTTGTTGGCCTGGAAGGCCATTGCAGGCAGCAGCTGCAAGCTTGTTCCCTTACCCAGTTACGTATATATTTTGCTCCATATAAAATCGACGCGGGATCAAGGCGAGAAAGAAGCCTAATAAAAATATATAATTCCGAATTTTCATCATTAAAAAGTATTTAGTAGATGCAACTAAATTAAATGCGTGTAATAAAGCACATAGAAAAAGATACATAATTAATTTGTATTTTTAAATTATTATTAACCTGATGTTTGCACTGCCCACAGTCCAGGGAAGAGCGTAAAAAATATATATAACGTATACGCCCCGCTGCACACACGCATCGAAGCGCAGTAGGCAAAAAGGCAGTTAATTAATTAAGTATTTACACACACACACACACACACAGCAAATACAAAAGCAGAATGGGATGCAAGGGGGCGAGGGGTGTAGTGAGGCGTGGCGATTCGAGGTAAACCAAAGCGGCAGCCATTGGCATTGCCTTTTACACTCCTCCTTCTTCTTCTTTTACTTCCCACGCCGGGAAAGCAACAATTGAGGTTAAGTGATTGTTGAGCGTGTAAGTGGCGCTCGTTAGCCCGCTGACAAGACGTGTTCATCAGCATGTGGCTCAGACGGGCAGACGGACAGACAGACAGACAGACAGACAGGCAGGCAGACAGACAGACAGAGAGACAGTCAGTTGGCCAGTCTGCCCGTCTGTCAGTCAGGTAAGGCTTGCAGGCTTGGCCAAGACAAACGAGCGGCAGTTAGAGACGAGTGCGGAGGGAATAGGGTGGAGTCGAGCATTTAAATCGACAATTTTTCATTTCAAAACCGGGAGGAGTAGCATGTCCAAACCCCATCACGATTGACCAAATGTGGCGCAATTAATTCTAAAAAAAAGAAACATTGCAGTCTGTCGAAAAGCCAGAAAAGGCAGCATACTATATTCTCTGCAATTCTTAAATTCATACAGTACATTAAAATCTTAAAGCCCATCGGGTTGGCCAGCATTGGGCAACGGCCCGGCCCGGCGAGTGGCAGATAATTCATGTGAATTACTCAAACCATTTCGCAAACTGTCAATCTCTGTTAAGCCCTACTCCTCCACACACACACACACACACACACACACACACGTGTGCTGCGTTCTTTTCCACAGCATTGCGCTCGTTTTTATGGCTTGGCATGTTTTTTTTTTTTTTTTTTTGTTGGCGTTGTCATCGTCACCCTCGCCTCCTGCCTATCTCCAGCTGTGACTCCGACTCCATGTCTACCTCAGCAGCTACAATGTGCATGTGTGTGTGTGTGTGTGTTGTGTTTTTTATTTCACATCTTTTTCTTTGTACATTCTCAACTGTAATCACATCATTTTACATCATATTTCATACTCCATGCTGCTGCCCGAGCAGAGGAAGACGCACATCAGACAAGCCGACGTTGTGCTGCGCCTCCGGAACATTTCTAACTCGTTTTGTTCACGATGACGCAGCTGTGTTTGTGTTCCGCTTTTTACGGCAACACCGACACACATACAGCTGCAATTTATAAACATGGCTGACAGGAAATTACATTAAGCAGCGCAGGCAGACTGACTGACTGACTGAGTATAGTAATCGCAGCAGGACACAATTAAAGGCAAGACTGCAGGTTGCATTTGATTAATGACATATTAAGTATAATTAGTATAAGTATAATTATTAATTATTAGTATTAGTATTAACTTTACTTCACATAAGGTTTAAGAACTTATGAATTGGAATTTAAATTTTGTTAACTAGATAACGAGGTGTGTGTCGACCATTAATGCATTCGTGCTGTAGGTCAGAATGAGGTCAACATTGCGTATACGTAACATTTAATAATGCAAATCAATGCAGGCGCCACTTGTTGTTGTTGTTGCCAGCGCCCCTGTTATTGTTATTGCTGTGCTTATCCTGCATAAATGTAAACTATGCAAATTATTTTAATGGCAAACAAAATGCAACCACAATGCCTCGACTAGGCCACAACCACAACGGAAGGAGGAGGAAGAGTCGAAGTAAATGGCCAAAACAAAGCATCCCCATTTCCCATGACTCTTCGTCTACCTTGCCGACACTTTCCCACTTGCTGCTGCTGCTGCTGCTATCAGGCCTGGTTTCCAGGCTCTACGGCCACAAGTCAGTCATAAAGTTAACTCGGAGCATTTATGCAAATAGCTCACTGTGTGTGTGTGTGCTACGCACAAATGCGTTGGAAATGTGTCAAGTCGGACAGGAAGTGAAAATAATTATTGTTTACTAGCACATTGACCATAAAATACCCTGGCCAAGCGATAACATATAAGAAAATAAAAATTATGTAGCCTGCTTTTCAGCGCAGACTTAAATTGTGCAGTTTCTTTTTTGACGCCAGCCGCAAAGTATGCTACATTTTTATTCAGCACAAACGACTGCGCGCTTGTTGCATACCCTGCGCCAGTGTACCATAAAAGCTGCCTAGACAGCCAGGGGGGGGGCAACCACAACGAACCCCAGAGCAGCCAGCACAGTGTCCTAATTTAGTTTCATTGCGAGCATTATTCTTATTTTTGCACACTGCCTGAAATTGCCTACTTACAAATTCAATTTCCACAATGATTGCAATCACTAGCGAAAAGGGGAAGGGTGGGAGGGGGGGTGAGGGAGCACATATGTCAGCCTGCTGACGAGTGAGGTCTCTTCGCAGAGGGGTAGGTTAGGCGGTCCTCAACAAGTTGTAGATAAGGGCAACATACGTGCAACATTTACCGTTGCTTACGTGATGCTGCCAAAGTAAACGCCAGGCGAGCTCCGAGCTCATCCCACTTGGTTATCCTGAGCCCGGGAGCCGGCAGTTGGAGCAGGCATCGTACTAGTTGGCAGCTGGTTAAAACTACGATAGCAGCCTGCCTGCCTTTCATACGAGTGCGAAACGTGCCGGCATTTAGCGTAACTTTCGTTCAGGCTTGGCGCCTTCCCTCTCTCTCTCTCTCTCTCTCTCTCTCTCTCTCTGTCTCGCTGAGGCTGCTGTCAAGTTGGCCAAATTAATGTTCATTAGTCACGTCGCGGGTGTAATCAATTTATAATGTGACAGCGACCGGCTGCGGTTGATGTTAGTTATGCAGCAAACCGGCAACAGAACAGTTAATAACTTCGACCGGCAGGCAGGCTCCGCAAGTGGCTAGAAAGGGATGGTAAGGAAGGAGAGAGAGGAGAGACTGTGCAACACGATCAAGATTAAAGCCGAGTTTCAATTACTACCAATTGCGGGCCAAAAGCAAAATCGATATTCTTCTGCTTTACTAAAAATTTAACATTTAAATTTATTAATCAAAATATATAAATAATAATTTTTTTACATAACCTAAAACACCGCTGAATTTATTTTAAAGCTGCTAAATGTGGATAGCCCAAGTTGAGACGTAACTGTTCGTATATTAGATACAACAAAATTGTCGCTGGCCCTTTACGTGCGATATTCGGCCAAATGCCCCGATAGATTCCCGAATATCCGAAGCGTAGCATATGATGGGTAGCATCAATAACTGTGGGAAACTGGCCTGGTCGGGCGTTCATCATCAGCGTCTTGAGTACATCGAATGGTTGCGTTATAATGACATCGATAACGGAGGTAATAAGCGAACTCTTGAAGTGCAGACTCATGGTATCATCCAGTTTATAATTCGTGGCAAGCGATGTCTTTACCTGGCTCGATCGGAAGTGATCGATATGTGAGTACAAGTATCTATAGTATAGATAACCCTACCTGATCGTACACAGCAATTTGTCCAATTGTACCTACGGCTGCTTTCATCACCGCAGCGCTGGCTCCATTATACAGTCCCCTCCAGCCCTCCTCCCGGGGAATACGGATTAATGCATCCCCGACGTGTCGATACCTGCATACGAGATGATAAACAGAGATGGAAACACAATATGCACAACAATATAGAAAGATAATACTTTCTCCTCAATTCTTCTTGGCCTTTCATATCGTTTTGCATCCGAATATTAATAACGTCCAGGGGAATACCTATTATCGAGCTTGAAGCACCAGCTACACTGGCAAGGATGATCTTGGCCATCAAACTGTCATGCATCAGGCTAAGATCTTTCCCCACCTCATACATGCTAAAACGCATACTAGTGCAGATCATTTGACGTATGGCTGCCGCTCCGAAACCATCATAGAACCCTTGGACTCCTATGGGATTAATAATGTTTGCAATGGGATAATCGAACAAAATCGAACAGAGTTTCTACTGCCACAACCTCTAAGTTGTATAACCTTGTGGGCCGTGTCAAGCATTCCCTTCTTATTCTTCTGGGTTTGCATATGTGTCTTGACCAGGTCAAAGGGAGCCACCAAGCAGGCCACGCCAGTGGAGGCGACGCCACCAAACCACCAGCGTGGTCGCAGATCTTCTCTATCATCAGTCTCAGCCAGAACAGTGGTAAAGTCGATATATTCTGCATCCGCATAACTAGTTCCAAATAATACCAAAATAAAAAAAAATTATATCTTCGAAAATTCAAACAATTTTATATTCATTTTAAACACGCCACTAAAGTAAAATATGAAAAATCTGTCAGATCGACATCACAACTCGGAATGTCAAAAAAAAAACCTTGGCTAACTACAGCTTGAACTGGATACGAGTTTCGCGCGCAGAGCTTTACGGGATTCCTGGCTGCTCGCCACGTAATCAACCTACGGTTCAGACAACCCACGTTGCCTGCCTCGGACATGCACGAAACGGCAACACGATGACATAATAAACGAGGTTACAGCTGCCCCACTTTGTAGCCAGGTACCACCTGCCACCTGCCTCCTATCTCAACCTTCTATATACCACCTACAGCATCTGCTTCTTCTTTCTACTGTTACTCTATTTGGCTTTTTTTTCACGCCAACTAATGTCCAACATTTGTCGTTGTCGCTGTCGTCATCGTCGTCGTCGTCTCTATGCTGCACTGAAGTGCCCTGCACAGTGGGCCAGACTCGCTGAGCATCTAATGATTTATTTTAAATAATAAATTCATACATATAGTATATTATAATACTTAGTATTTAAATCAATACATTTTTGTATATGTCTTTTTAACCCAGGATAGTTTTTTTCCAGACTCTATCTCTCTTTGATTATTTTTTCGAGTCTAAAAAAAGTCTCTAAATCTATCTACCTAATCCTAAGGTAGTAAAAAATATAGATACTGCAAATTTGACATGAAGATATCTCTATATAAATCTGAAGCATGTAATAATTGTTTTCTAATTGTTTTTCTTGTATTTGGGCCTATGTATTTAACACATGGCCTAATACAGTTGAAGTATACTTTTTTTTTATTTATTCAGTACTTCGACTGCGTTTTCGTCCCACTGTGCTGCTCATCTGCCGCCCGCATCTGCACCTATTTTGCATACTCGACACGCCTCGCTGCTCTCTCAACTTTCAACTCAGTTTCGCGCACACACATAGACTGGCACACACACACACACACACACACACAGTGGTTGGCTGAGAAGTTTTGGTCACGTTTCGAGCGTTGAAATTTGCAACTTTTGCCGGCACACGCACTTATCAAAAGTGCTTCGACTTGGGCCGCTCGGCTGTCAAAGTAAATGCGCCATCTTTGGACACCTGACCACGCCCACTAGCCCACTAGCACAGTGGCAGCACAGTGGAGCAGTTAACAAGTTTTCTAATTAAATTTCGCACACTTGCAGGCACACACACACATGCACGGGCTCATACGCTCGCTCGCACACAGTCATGAAAAAAAGTGTCGGCAACTTGACAGTCGCTTATCACTTCCGTTTCCGGCAGGCACCGCATGACGCTGTCAACACTGGACAGAAAAAAGAGAAAGAGAGAGAGAAAGAGGAGAAGAAGAGGCTAAAGAAGCGCGCAACATTTTAATTGTCGCACGGCTGACAGTCGGTTAAGTGGCCGAGACAATGGGACGACTGCAAATGTTAATTGGCAACGGGTCGGGGTCGGGGGGGGACTGGGGAGAGAGTCAGAGAGTTACAGCATCTGTTTTTCACACATACTTGATGAAATCAGCTTAATTGCAATTCATTTGATATTGACACTTTCGAGTGCCCTGCCACGCCCACCAATTGCGCCTTTTCGGCCTGCTTTGGCCACTTGAAGACGCGTCTGACCAAATTGTCATTGATTAATCGCAAACAGAGCGTAAAGTTCGAATTACGAATGTGAATGCTGGCGAATACAAATACGAATACGATTACGAATACAAATGAGAACACACGAATACATAGTCGAGCAATTAATTCAGTGTATGCACTCGAGCTACAAAATTGAAGAGCATACAGGGAGGGGTCGCTCTCTCCCTACCTATACCTATACGACATATACCATACTATACCTAACTACCTTCTCGTAATCACTGTTTGGCATGAGAGGCGACTTGATGAGGTTTTGGCGTGCCTAAATATTTGTTTTGTTAAGGACATAATGCATTGCCGGCCATTGCCAAAGAACATATAGTACTGCTATAAGGAATTAAATAAATACCCCCCCAACTGCTACGGTTCAAAACTCATTTTAACTGACTGATCCGAAAGCTGTCGTAAATTGGGATTTGCCAGAAAGGAAATTGAGTTAAGCACCATAAAATAATTTGAGAAATTAATTCCCCATCGATGATGGAACAGTCATAAAAACAATGCAACAATTCGGAACAAAAAGGCGTGGACAAAGTTTTTGCATAATTTCTACAGTTTTAAAACAGAGTCCTAAACAAGCTCAAGAGCTCTCGGATGCCTTTCCAGCTCAAGGCCCAATTTTATTCCCAATCAAAGCAACTGTGGCAAACATTTAACGATGCATAAAATGTACAAGTAAGTTGGGGACAGTAGGGGACAGTTGGGGGCGTGGCAAAGCCAGTGGAAGCAAATAAAATTGCTCGATTTAATTTGCATGATTAATGTAAATTCCAATTTTTAGGTATTGATTATTAAAGATGCAGAGAGAGAGAGTCTAAGCTTTTTTTTGGTTTTGTCTTATTTTAATGAACATCTAATACATCCTACAAACAATTTCGAAAGTATTTATTTACCCTTAAATATACACATAAGTTACTAACAAACTGATTTAGATCCAGAGATCATTGCCCTCTTAGTTTGATCTATATTTTTGCGGCAAAGAACTGAAGATTGTTATACCCTTGCAGAGGGTATATTAATTTTAGCCAGAAGTTTGCAACGCACCTTAGGAGACATCTCCGACCCTATAAAGTATATATATTCTGAATCAGCATAAACAGAGGGTCCAAAAATGGATGTCCGTCTGTCCGTCCGTCCGTCCGTCCGTCCGTCCGTCCGTCCGTCCGTCCGTCCGTCCGTCCGTCCGTCCGTCCGTCCGTCCGTCCGTCTGTTGCAACGCAAACTAGTCTCTCAGTTTTTGAGCTATCTTCATGAAACTTGGCATACAAGCTTCTTATTACTGCGCGCTGTAAATAAGTCGGAACGAGCCAGATCGGACCGATATATCGTATAGCTGTCATAGAAACTATCGGCCGATTTTTGTTGTTTTTCAAGATATTGCAACAAGATTTGGCAAATCTTATTCTTATTACGTTCCTAATGTGCTGTCAAAATTGTATCAAAATCGGACCACTATAACATATAGCTTCCATAGGAACAATCGGCTGAAATTAGGGTTTTTGTATGCAAACCTGTTTTGTTCTTGGAAATACAGCACATTATCAATACTTTTTAATGTTATACAGTAACCCGCCCTTATTTTTTCCATTTGAATATCTCAGACGTTTATATTCTATAGCTGTTATCAGTCAGTCCGTCTGTCTGTTGCAACGCAAATTAGTCCCCCAGTTATTGAGCTATCTTCATAAAAGTTGGCTCCCAAGCTTCTTATTTCTGCCCTCTTTAAATAAGTCGGAACGGGCAAGATCGGACCGATATATAGTATAGCTGTCATGCAACCTATCGGCCAATTTTGGTTATATTTCAAGATATAGCTATCAGGCTTACCACATCCAAATCTAAGTATGTCCTTAATAATAAAGTTTCATCAAAATCGAAGTTTTATAACTTATAACGATCAACGATCGGCCGAATGAAGGTACCTGTTGCAATTTTATGAAAATCTGAGTACCATTACATATAGCTGTTTAAAAATTAAAGGGTATAAAACCTTCGGCAAGCCGAAGGTAGCCTTGCTTTCTTGTTTTTTTTTTTTTTTATTCAATTGAATAGAGCGTCAAATGAATTAACGAAACGCCAAAACTGAACTGAAAACCAAGGGGAAATTACAACAAGTGTGGGGAGTTGCGATGGGGATGGGAAAACATTGATTTTGCACTCCTGTGGCACAGCAACTGCCAGCCGGAAGCTGTCGAGCCCGGAAACATTCCGGCAACAGTTTGGCATGCACTGTTGCCGCTGCTACAAAACCGGGGAAAACAAGTTTCGAAATTGGGCCGCCATATCTGACAAGCTGACAGCTGGGAAAGCTGCGTGCCAGTTCAGCAATCGTCAGTCGCCACTTCAGCTCCTCTCTATTCTCTCCTCTCTTCCTCGGGCGAACACTGAAACACAAGTCCTAAACACAGCTCAGGCGACAATTGAGCAAGGAAAAAAAAAAACAGAAAAAAGTAAAGCTACCTTCGGCACGCCGAAGATTGAATACCCTTGCAGAGATTAATCATTTAAGCTTACATTTAAATCTTTTATACCTGCATTACAAAACCTGTTAAGGATATTTCCTATGCCAGTGGTTCGATTCGGATGAAATTTTGTAGAAATAACATTTTAATTGATAAAAATCAATGTGATAAGTTTGGTAACGTTATCTGGAAAACTAACAAAAATCTGCTGATATTTCATGTGACAGATATACGGTATGTATTATATATAATTGTTCTATTAAATCACAAATATAAAGTTAAAGCGATTATAATATTATTTTATATAATTATTAAATTCATAATTTAACTACTTTTAGGCAATTTACTTTCCGTTTCATTAACGTATCCATAACGCTGTCGTAACTGTTCATACAATATAAACATGATAATAGTATTCGGTACGAGGCGAGACATACTCGCTGAGAGTCCACGAAATAATCCCTTTGGACCGAAACGCAAAATAAACCTAATTTTGTCTGAGATGGTTGGCAAGTAGCCGGCCCGTGTGACCATATACACCGTCTTAATTACTTCTAAGGGCTGCAGGAGTGGAGCGACAACGATTCCCGCCGTTGTAGAGCTTATCAAATGTAAATAAAATCCGTCCTCTAAATGATAACTGTCCAAGTAGATAGTCTTAGCCTGTGGGGCGTATTTTTCATTATTGTTCATCATTAGAAAATAAAGCTGATGATCCCAAGCTCACGTGATCATAAACTGCATTCTGGCCAATTGCCATTAGTGCTCCGCGAGCCAACGAATAGAATCCGCCAGTGTACAGGCCAGTCACGCCCTCATCCTTCCACACCCGATAGAGGCCATGGAAAACGTTACGATAATTGCGCTTGTATTTATCCTTCAAGACACGATCGATTTGCATTCGTGTATTGATCAATTCCATTGGAATACCCACACTCGATGACACAACACCGGAAAAGGTTGCGAGAAATATCTTTTGCTTGAAAGTAAACTTATCGTCCCTTCCTTTAGAGTACAAATAGAAGCGTAGGGTAGTGTAGGTCATTTGCCGCAGAATTTGAGCACTTAGACCATCAAAAAGGGAGATGAAACCTAGAAAGAAGACAGATAGATAGATATACCAAAGATTACTATGCGAATTTTGCTTACCATGTTTGCGAATGGCATAGGAGGCTGTCTGCAGCAACGAATAATTCTTCTTTCCGTAAACCAGGCGAGTCTCCAGCAAATCAAAGGGGGCCACAATAGTTTGAGACACCGCTCCCGCCAATCCACCACTCCACCAACGAGGACGACTATTCAAATTCAAAAAAAAGTTCAAAAGTGTCATGAAAAAAAAAAATAATAATAATAAAAGATATAATTTTCCGCTCACGGTTTGTCCACAGTAGTTAAGAGAGTGTTAGGAGTCGCCAGCTTGATGTACTAATTCTGGGGGCAAGTATCGCTCCGGTTGATTAAAGATAACTGATATAAAATATGTAAGATATAAAATTTCTTGTAACTGTGGGTCTGCTTCGCAGCTTCCGGCCATTAGACATCGACACTTCCTGGTAACTCTTTCTTACTTGCTCACGAATAATTTCTCTAAATTTCTTCAATCTGTTCTAGCACCGATTACCGATGACTCTGCGTCCTGTTAGTTCTCAGAACCCAGCATTGCCCAGTGCCGTATAGGTTGGCTGCAGATGTCGCAACGAAGTTGCATAATTTTGGGGGCAGAAGTGCACAACGTTAATATATCCTACTTAAATAATCATATATGTTTTGAATTTATATAAATATTTAAAAATTTTATCGCAAATTTTATATATAAAAAAAAAATGAAATGGAATTTAGTTTTGAGTATTAAAATCTGGTTTACTATTAAGTTGTTGGGTTTTCAGCTAACCGAAACTCACAAACACATGATCAATGTAAATCTTAAATAATCAAGCTGTCTGGTTTCAAATTTAAACTGAATGTTAAGGATAAGCCAGGGAACGTATAGTACCCTATACTCATATTATCGTTCATAGATATTCAAAGCTGAAAATAACTTTAGCTGCAATTGGAATTTCTACGATATCTCCCTTGCATATCAATCACACTTTACTTTGTTTTTTTTTATCTTCATCCATCTTCAATTGAATATGGAACCGGGAATGGGACTTCAACTTGGATTGAGTTTGAAATTGACGATGCGTAAAGCAGTTAAATTTCCGCGTGCTTCAATTTATTCACATTTGTCGGGTAAACGAATTTACCACTTGTTGTTTTCTTGTTTTTATTCGCATTTATTTTCTTTGGTTTCAGTTTTCTATTTTTTTTTTCTTTTTTTATTATTCTCTCTATTCAATTTCGTCGCTGTCTGCACTCACATAGTTTTTCAATCTGCCCGTAATATAAAATAATATATCACGTATGCAACTTGCAGTGCCTCTGTTTCTCACTTTGCTGTCTCTCTCTCTCACTCTTTCTCTCTCTCTCTCTCTCTCGCTCTGTGTTTGCTTTGAAAGTTTGCGGAGTGAGTAACATATCAAATTGATATGCAAGTGTATCGAGTATCAACAACAAATTTTTTGTTCAGCCAGAGAGAGAGAGAGAGAGGATGCTTGGGAGGATTGTGGAAGAGTTTCCTTGAAAGCATCTTGGGTTATTAGAAAAGTTTCTGTAGTACTCGAACTGGGCCATGGCAGTTCCATTTGGGCATTTTGTTTTCGTCGCACAGTTGGTAAACAGAATTTTATAAAAAATGCAGTTATACCCCAAATTATACTCATACTTATGTTATATACAACATGCACATAATATCGTCTTTGTTTCTTATATTAATCGTATATTTAATTAATTTTGAATTGATTTCCTTTCGATAGTGCCTGCCACAGTCTGTGTGGGTTGTGTTTTTTGGAACAACTTTGTGATCACGTGCAACAAGAGAAGAGGTCACCCCTTATGCCATTCCTGCCCTTCAAGACTGTCGATGCCTTCGCTGTAACCACATGTAATGCAGCTGCAAGTCAACAAACTTGGCCAAAAAACAAAACACAAGTCGTGAGTGGCGAGCGGCGAGGGGAGACACAGAAGTTCTTACAAACTTTCTCTTGCTTGTTGCCCCCACTCTGTTGGCCAATTCTTGTTGCATGCTTAACTTTTTGGCAAATGTTTTTGGTCAAAACATCAACGGGCTGCAGTCGGTCGTTAACGGGTTCGGGTGACACAGGTGCAAAACTCTCTGTGGAAAATTGTCGCAGAAAAAGTCATTTGAAAGCGGCGCGAAAAGCTGTCGAAAAGTGCTTGAAAATTGCATTTTATTATATGTAATGCAAGTTGGCAGGACGCCAGCAGCGAAGCTCCAACTTGGCCCAAATGGCAACAACATATGCGGTAAGAGTAAACTCAGTAATAATAATAAAAATAATAGTAATTATAGTGGTAATAATGGTGGGGAAACAACATTGCAAACCGAAGCTGAAATACCCTCTCAGGCCTGGTCATGTAACTCCAACTTGCTGGGTATATATACATATATATCAGGTAGTCAGACTCTGAGTCAACTCTCCCCAAGCTGGCAGGGTTTATTCACAGTTCGCGTTATTAATAAATGTCTCGTGCTTTTGCCTGGTTGCGCTTGATTAGTCTGGCAAGGATGAGGACTAGTTAGCTCTGGCGAGGATTGGTAGCGTGGGAAACCTGCAAAGTGCAGCAAACTTTGGCAAGTCATCGTCAAACTTTAATATAACTATGTCGTGCATTCATCTAGAGAGTACACGACAGTCGGTTAGCACAGCCCATAACGGGGGAGGGAGGAAAAGGAGTCAAGGCGACTCGATTGGCCTAAGTAAGGCGAACTGGAAACTAACTTAATTTCTACAGATAATTCTTCGAAAATTTCACAGAATTTTGAAATTTATTTTGAGTAATTTATAACTATTTCAATTAGTGCAAATATAGTAAATATAATGAAATAGAAATTCAAAAATTTTGGATTCCGAATTTTCAAAGTTTCAATTTCATTTCAATGCGAACCAATTTGAAAGGCGATAGATTTTCTATTTGTTGGTATTTTGGACAACAAACTATCAACTGATTCCTCAAGGGAAAGGGATATACGAAATCTGGCTGGTTAAATGCCTTTTGATACGGATCATTCATGGCGGCAATTTACTCTGGCAGGAGAGAGAGAGAGAGAGTTCTATTCATTTCCACTCGTTTTAGTTCTTAGCCTGTAATAGAACTCGCCGAAATCCTTTGATGTAACTACTGCAACGTTCGTATACACATAGTTGCCAAGTATAGAGCAGGAACACACCCTCTCCTGCCCCTACCCCCGCCCCTGTACGTGTGCCTGGGCAGTCTCTGCTCGCCCTTTGCTCGCATATCGCATGGCACGTTAAATTGATTGACATTTATCCGTTTTTTGTGCGCCTTCTGAACTAACGCCACACCCACCTGAACTGGACTGGGCTGGGCTGCACGACCTGGGGCCTTGACTTGACTATATTGATGGACTTGCCTTGCCGTGGCCGCAGTCCTTAGCCATGTCTCTCCTCTCCCCCCACTCCCCTGTCCCTGGTAAAGTGTCTCACTGTCTCTGTCTGTCGCCAGTTGGCTCGCCCGGCTACACTTGACACAGTGTTTGCACTTTACGCTGATTTAATCTTTTCCCTGCCGTGAGCACAGTGTCTGCTGCTATGTAGCTCAGCCTGGCTAGAAAGAAGTGTTACCTGGTGTCAGGTTTGGCGCGTGATAAAGAGCCAAAAAGTACACAAGGAGGAGAGCAGGGAGAGAGAGGAAGAGGAACAACTCAAAATGATTACTGCTTTTGGTTTTGGGGCGTGTCAATTCTCCGTCCAAGTGGCGAGGAAAATGCAAAAAAAAAAAAAAAAAAAAAACTATGGAGCCAGATGCGTTTACGATAATGTCTGTCGAATTATGCTGATTGCAACTGAAACTGCAGCCAGGATCGATTATGACAGGCAAATGCATGAGTAATTGCAGATTAATGCAAATTTCAACTGTCAACTGGCAAAGGAATCGAATCGAATCGAAATTGGATTGGATGGGATTGAAATGAGCTCAGTTTTGGAAGTTATGAATGCAAAGTTGAAATAAATTTTGCTTCCAGATTTCTAAATCTTTTATATATGAAGTTTCCTATCGAATTGGCCCAAACCTTTTTATTTATAATTTTCTTGTATATTTCGCCAATTTATCAACAAGTTTGCAGTTCTAGCTTAACTTAGCCCAAAGAATATTAATAATAATTTATGAAATTTATGTTGAAACTTTTGGCGTACAACGTCGAGTCAGAGTTAATTGGGCAAAGTTTTTTTGCGGCTTTTTTGGCGGTCAATTGTGTCATTTCAGTGTGGTCTCCTGAGCTGAGCAGAGGAGCAGAGTGGATATCGCTATAACCAAAATGCATCCACTTGACTGTTAATAAGTCGTCAAATTGGATGTGAAAGCAGCTACCAATTGCATCTGATTGGCATAAGAGTAGCACAGCGGGCCGTATAGATTTAAAAGCTCATATTGCAAAAAATATGACAAATATGAAATCCAAAATACTTCTAGTAGAGCTGTAAATTTAAAATGTTTAAAATATGTTCGTTAAAAAATTAGAAATGTAAGATTGACAAAACTGGGCGATAATACTTACTCTCACTATATAGTAAAAACCATAATAAAAACAGCACCTGAAAGTAGGCTATAAACTTCTAATTTCTAGTTGATTAATATAAACGTCAAATTTGTTTAAAAAAAAAAAACTAAATAATGCAAAACATATTATTATATGCAGTTTTCAGCACATAATCTATGTATAAGCATTGACGAAAATTTTACAATTAATTTCAATATTACTTTCGATTGACTTCCCCTTTGAAAGTCTAAGTGAAAAGTTAGTTGGGGCCACGCTTGTGCCTCGCTTTTAGACCCCCCCCTCCTCCTCGAATAGATTATAATCAGCGGGCGTGGCGTGTGGCCACAGTCATTATTTAGGCCCAAACATGTTATCAACCGTAATATGTAATACATACCAATTTCGCCAGTTTCATACCCCAAACAATGCAAATTTCCTCTTGCTTTTCCATGATTTCGATTTTTGGGCCTGCATTCTGTGCAAGCTGAATCTATTGTTAGACACAAACGTGTGTGTGTGTGTGTAAACGACCCTGGCCCCCAGTGTGTGTTTCGATTTGGACCTTTTGTTTTTTGCTTTATTGTTTTTGAAATGCACATAAAATGCGTTCTATGTGCCCTAAGTCCTCAAATGGTTTTAACTCATATTTTATTGACGGTATTCCAGATAAGCGAGCCAAAAGCATTGTTTGGCCTTATGGCACCAAAGCAATTTTATTGCCAACTCATGTACGCTGCACTACGATTAAGATCTAATGAACCAATATACGATCACGAACAGGCTCGCCCCATTTGATGGAACTGAACGTAAGAAGACAATAATATAGTATATAAATATCTCTGCTCTCTAGATCATCTAAAAGCTTTCCCAACAAAAGCTCTGCAATTGAGTAAACGCCTCCAATCACATCAATCTAAGCTAATCAGTCGAAGGTGACGAGTCATAACAGAGAGAATCGCCGAATCGAAAACGAAAACATTTCACGTATATACGTCGATTATGTTGCGAGGAAAACTTGGCTTAAGAACCGGCATTGCCTATGGCAGATGGCTTTCAAGGGCGGCTGATTCGATGGAGATTGAAAATGGAGTGGACAACTCGTACATGCAACAATCGCTAACAGAATGGAAGTGTGCCAAGCCGTTTGAAGAACTTCCGGGTCCCACACGCTGGCAAATGCTGAGAGGATTTCTCAAGGGCGGCGAATTTGCCAGGCTGGATATGCGGGAGCTAATGCTACTCTTTCGGCAACGTTATGGCAACACCTTTCTCATGCCTGGCCTATTTGGTATGCCCTCGAATGTGGTTACCTTCAATGTGGAAAATTTCGAGAAAGCATACCGCACAGAGGGTAAATGGCCAGTACGACCAGGAGCCGATGCCATTGTGCACTATCGCAAGAATCGATCGGATGGCTTCTTCAAAGATTGCCTTGGATTGATGGACAGGTAAAAAAATAAGTGACTTGATTATGCAGGTAGATTAATGTATGTATAAAGATATGTTATCTTTTTTGCAGTGGCGAACAGTGGGCGCAGCATAGGAGTATGGCGAATCCGATATTGATGCATCATGGGAATATTGCATCCTACCTACAGCCCATGCAACGTGTTAATCAACAGTTTATACAACGTATACGAGAAATCCGCGATAAGAATACGGAGGAAGTGCCCAGTGACTTTCTAAATGAAATTAACCGCCTGACATTCGAGTCGATTGCAGTTGTGGCCTTGAATCGTGAACTTGGACTCATCAGGAACGCCGACATGTCACCAGAAGCCGTTAAACTGTTCAGCAACTTGCAAATCTTTATGCAATCGTTCTATGAGCTCAACATTATGCCATCGCTGTATAAGTATGTGACCACACCCACATATCGTCGTTTCAGTCGTGCCATGGATGAAATTTTCGAAGTTTGCAGTTTTTACATCAACGAAGCTCTCGACAAAATTGAGCAAAGACCGTCCGATTTCTCGGGCAGCTGCAGCATCCTTGAGCAGCTAGCTCAAAAGGATCGCAAATTCGCCATTGTGATGGCAATGGACCTATTGATGGGTGGCGTGGATACCACAAGTTCCGCTCTGGTTGGCATATTACTTAATTTGGCCAAGAATCCCGAGAAACAGTCTAGACTGCGGGCGGAGATCATCTCGATGGTGCGGGAACCAACGCAGGAATTCACAGTTGATGATATGAAATCTTTACCCTATCTGCGTGCTACTATACGGGAATCACTCAGAGTTTATCCCGTCTTTTTTGGAAATTTCCGCGCAACTGGTGCCGATTTGGTTCTAGATGGATTTCGCATACCAAAAGGCACACGTCTCCTTATGAACTCCAATCTACTGCTAAATGAAGAGTGTTTCTATGCCAGAGCTAAGGAGTTCTTGCCGGAACGTTGGTTACGCCAGCGCCAGAATGAGAACAGAGCGGAGAATCTAGTGACTGAAAACCAAAGTCCTTTTGTTTATTTGCCTTTTGGTTTTGGGCCAAGAATGTGTGCAGGCAAAAGGATTGTCGACATGGAAATGGAGCTGACTATAGCAAATTTGGTCAGGAACTTTGAAATTAATTACAACTATCCCACAGATAACGCGTTTAGAAGTGGTTTCGCTAATAGACCTGTCATTCCACTTAATTTCAAATTTTCAGACATTTGGTAAAACAAAACTTAAACAATGTGTTTAAGATGTTCTAGTACTACAATACTTTTTAAATAGATTCTACTGTTTTCCATAATTATTTTTGACTACATACTAGAGAATTTCGCGTCAATTGTTTTTTTTTAATAAAGTCAACAACGATTTAAAATAATATTCGTTCCACAATTATAGTAAGCCATGCACTGATATTAGAATACTAACTGTAGTGTTAGAAATAAGAAATACCGACAAGGAATATATAATTAGTCATGGCTTAAATCATGTTCTATAACATTGAAAAAAATAGTAAAAATACCAAATAATAAATTATCTAATATTTAAAAATAATACAATTTGTGAAGGGAAAATGATAACTTGTTCTGGATTTAATGTAACTTGACAACACTGAACTCAAAAGAAACAATCGCATTTGTTATCGATATACATCGTAAAACAGCTGGATAGACAGAACGCAAAAGTGATTCATACCGAAGAGAATTCGTAAATTGATATATTAAAATAAGCTTAGCTGATATTAAAGTCATATTATAGCTAATATTACATTTCGCTTTATTAAAATACAAAAAAGGCTTCAAACTGGGTAACGACATGTCTACATCTTCAATGGAAAGTAAGTAATCTGAATGACGCCATTTCTTGGTCGCCCCTTAATACAATAACACAACCCCACCCCCTTAGAGCACCTTTTCAATCTGAAGTTTGCTGTAAAGGAATTGGAACGCAATTCGAAAAAATGTGAAAAAGAGGAGAAACTTGAGAAGGCCAAGGCGAAAAAGGCCATACAAAAGGGCAACATGGACGTGGCTCGCATACATGCAGAGAACGCGATTCGACAAAAGAATCAGGCTGTAAATTACTTGCGTATGAGTGCCCGTGTGGATGCAGTTGCTAGCCGCGTGCAATCGGCGTTAACAACTCGTAAGGTAACTGGATCGATGGCAGGTGTTGTCAAGGCCATGGATGCTGCTATGAAGGGCATGAATCTGGAGAAAATATCGTCGTTAATGGAGAAATTTGAATCACAATTTGAGGATTTGGATGTACAAAGCTCTGTTATGGAAGGCACCATGTCTGATACGGTCACAACATCCGTGCCCCAGGGTGATGTTGACAATCTATTGCAACAGGTGGCCGATGAGGCTGGCCTCGAGCTTAATATGGAACTGCCTAGTGGTGTACAAAGCACTACAATTGGTGCCTCCACACAGGTGTCACAGGAGCAGGACGAGTTGACTCAGCGACTGGCACGTCTGCGGCAGGCCGAATAGATGCTGACATGTTTCACACCAATCCCAACTCTTTATCCAAGATAACATGATGTTGAATTTCTTTGTTTTAGATTTATATAAGTAAAATTCTATAAAATATATGTAATTAATCCTACACATTATTATACTGAAACTAATTGTGGTGTTGTTGCAGATACACAAGCTTCTGGCTTTTGCTTTTTTACACGCTGCTTTCTTGGTTTCCGTGCATCTGTTTGTGGGTTTTCTGATGGGGTTTCTGTTGAAGCTTGTTTGTTCTTTGGTTTTGGCCCGCGACGTTTTTGCTCGGGTTTGCCTTTTGGCTGTGGCGCCACAACTGGCACAGAGCGCCAATTATCACCGTGTTTATCCAGACGCCTTTTTAAAAGTTCCACATCGTAAGTGCGTCGGCGTAATAGTTTCTTAATGCCATTTACTCTATAATTGGAAACTTCATTTAGAACGCGGAAAACATGTGTGGATTATACCTCATACCTCATGACACTTCTTTCGTTCTCCGCCTGTATTTGCTGGCATTTGTTGTACATTTTTTCCGAAAGAAGTTTATAAATCTGATTTTTTTTAACCAGCGTCATCTTTTATTTCATTTTTTTTTTTTTGAGAAAACAAAATAGGTAAACAGTACTTAAAACACGATTCAATCAATCGATAACTGGAGCTGGAGATGTGCGTAAGCATCGATATTTCTATATTATTTGGAGAACACATCGTTATAATAGCGATCTATTGAAGATTATTTTTAAAAATTTGTTTCCATGTAATTAAAAGAAAAGAGATTTTAAAAGTACTCAAAAAATAACAACTCAAAGAAATTTTGTTTCTGCAGAAGATTCGTTACAGGTAAAATTAATACAATCATACAGTTTTGTTAGCAGCCTATACTGCCAGCCCAGTTTTAAATTGTTTGATTTTAATTTAAACTAAAATATAAGTGTAATATCAACTTAAAAATGTATACTCTTGCCCCAACACTTAGCTTCTTTGCTTTTTTCTATAATTGATACATTTATAATACAAAATTAAACATCGATATATTAACAAAATTGTACGATACCGATGTATCGATATAACATCAATGTTACTTCCAGCTCCAACCGCGGCAACTCTAATCATTGATCTGCTGAATTTTTTTTTTGCAAAATACAAAAAAATTTAAAAAATTGGTATTTCATACTACATTCACAAAATCCAATACCATGAGTTCATCGTCAACGACTTCGTCACAGACGACGTCAACTGCACTGAACAACACATCAAACGCAGCATCAATTGCAATTAATTTTCGCGAACTTATAAAGGAACCGAAAGGATTGGACGAGGCGGCCAACTATTTGTATCAGTCTCTTTTAGACGACGCCGTCGCGGGTATATTTATTGAAACACATCATTTGCGAAAGACCGGAAACTTGGCGGCACTGGATGGCATCGGTGAAGAAAATGCGGAGTCAGCGTATCGAATTTGTGAAATGCCTAACTTGGATATATTTGGCATATCAACAGCCAAGAAGCCCATGGATTGCACTTGTCCGAATTGTGATAGATTAGTGGCGGCAGCAAGATTTGCTCCACATTTGGAAAAGTGCATGGGCATGGGACGCATCTCGTCGCGCATTGCTAGTCGACGACTGGCTACCAAAGAAGGGACCAGCGCATCCAGTTCATCAGGAACTTACTTGCAATCCGGGAGTAATACCGGCGGTACAGATGACGAAGACGATGTTGACTGGTCTTCCGATAAGCGAAGGAAGAAATCAACCCAAAATTCTCGAAACAACGGTTCCAAAAAGAATAACGGAAAGTCATTCTAATTTTAGAATATAATCAATCGATTTTTATTAATTCAAGTAAAATATACGATTATATATGTACTTGTATATATAAATGTACAATTTTTAATTGACTTGGAACAATGATTCGGCATATTTATTATGCTATTAGTTTTTAATATATAGGAGACTGATCAAAACAATCTTATTCATTAAACGGAAATTCTATATCATTGTCAGACACCGAAAAAACTTGTACGTAATCAATCAGAAGATGAGGTTTCTTTAAAGGGCGCGTTATGATGTGTTCACGGTATTTATCTGCACCTTTTGGGTGATTTATAAAATCGCCCTTTGGAAAACATGACTTTCCTCCTGCGGTTAGGCCCAACCCAATGAAGTGCTGTAAATAAGCGATAAAATTATATTGATTTATATTAAATTATACAAAATATCATACCTCTTTTTCACTTAATGCTTCAAGGACACTCTTATTAGTGATCCATCCATATGGCAAATTGTCGACTAAGAAAATTATAATATTCTTACGCCAAATTATCGAATATATGTGAAAACCACCTGACCAAACATAGGCTGATAATTTTAAGCTCATTTTAACTTCATAGGGCGTGAGTGAATACTTTTCATTTTTTAAATAGACACCACCGTAAATTACTTCTTTTTTTTTATAATGTTTTTTCTCAACTTTCAATTTCGTGTTACCACGAGAGAAAGCAATACGAATATGGCTTGCATAATCAGATTCACTCTCTAAATTCTGTAGGATAAGATCTGTAATTCTCTCAATTAGAACCGTGTAAAAATTAGATAAGAAATATACATTATACTTACATGGAAATAGATAATCTCCCTCAGGCAGTTGTGCACGTATATTTACGCGCCCATACTTGAATGTAAATTTAGAGCTTAGAAATGCAGAATATAGTGCAGGAAGAGGTATTGCTGCAATTTTATACATTTTGCAATGTTGGTCGTATAGCTTGTCTTTTTTTGCTGTGCATATATCGGATACATCAAATATTGTGTCTTGGTTCAAGACGGCTGTTATATTTAAAACGTCGTTTTCTATTTTACAGGTGATATTATTATCCATGAATGCTACAAACTCTCTATTAACTGCATTCACACGGCTCCGTACTTCTTTTCGGAACTTACTTAAACTATCACTTGTTTCGAAGTTTTCTTCAAATATCAGTTTATCGCTCTCTTCTATTTGAACATCATTCACTATAGTGATAGACTTTTTGCCGTACGGTGATGAATTGAGAACACATTCGGACAATGAATCCAGTCTTACAGCTGTGCCATTCTCAATTTTAAAATCATACACCTTTCTCAGCACTGTTCCATTATTCTCAAAGATTCCAAGAATGCGAAGTGTATCACTGTTGTTCAGTTTCGTTGCCAATTCTTGATTGAACTCTATGTTCGAACTGGCATTATTTGCGAACGTGTACCCTAACGAGCACTCGTCGCCGGCTTCTATGTGAAAGAAAGCGGAACCCAACTGGATAGAATCTGCAAAAGTAAGATGAATCCTAATATCTTTATACTAATTATAACAATTACTTTAAAGATATTTATGATACACTGACGATGTTTTTGTGTCGAAAAGTAATTTTTACTAAAATTGAAAAGTATTTTAGTAACCACGCTATAAAAAAAAAATAAAAATCGAAAAAGATCTAATATCCAAAAGGAGCTGAAATGCCTTGTTTTAACTTATACAGAATTTACATAAATTTAAGACATTCTATTCCCCATTAATTTTAGAAAATGGAAGAGTGATTGATATTTTATATATTCATTATCAACAGAATTGCTAGCCTAGGCGATTGAACCAAGCCGCCCTGCGTGTGTTTGAACCCTGATATTTTAAAAGCTGGAGAGACAAGATTTGGTATGAATTTTTCGGAATTTCATGGAGTGCTAGTCGTGGCACTCGTGGCCTGTTATTTGCGATTATTATGTTTTCAAGTATAAAAGTTTTATTTCGACATCCATATATACAGTATATGTACATTATATGAACCTTCAAATTGAAATTCTATCGGTAAATAATGCAGAAAGTGTTTGATATCAAAAATATTTGAATTTTCTGTTTATCAATTATATATGTAATTTAGAAAGGAAGCCGAAAACACAGCCGACTGTAGGTTTCGTAATTCCTTTTTTATTTTTTTTTGCACTTACCCGGAACTTTAATCAACACATTTTTTGAATTAACTGTAACTTGTAACTGGTCTATATCGAAGGAACTAATCCAGGAAACAGAAAATATAAATATACAAATTATTTGCTTAAATGCCATTTCAAGGTTTTGTTTTATGAAAACATTAATAAGACAATGCCTTCCTTAACCCCAGAAGAGGGTTATCTCAAATAATTTTTATGTGCGTGTGTATTCGAGAAAAGAATGCGTACGACTGGCGTTTTCGAACGAGCGTTTGTGACTGTGAGTGATCTATGTATGCTATATTCTTATCAATGATCACACAAATGGATTCGATAGAAATTCATTTTTGCAGAATTGCATTTCATTGAAATAAAACAATGTTGAATTATTAACAAAAATTATTTAAAAATTAAAAACTACATTATCACAATTGCAATTTTGAATTTAACAACTTTGAAAACATGTTTTATCAAGTCTTTTGATGAAAGCTTTGCTTTAAATTAACTAAAATCAACAATCGATTTTTTTAATCATTTTGAAAAATCGGTGATCGTGTCCGATTTTTTTGAATGTTGTTGTTTTAATTTCGTCTGAGTTTTAGTCAAGACAGGTTGTTCACGGATCGCCAGAATATTTGCAAAAATAAAACTGTATGGTTATCAGTCGACTTTTTGAACTGAATTCAAATAGAATCGTAATGAAATTGAGAACATTTTTATTGTTATTTGGCTACTTTGCTGGTTGCTTTGGAAACTTTAATGTAGATACGGTAGACGTTAAAATTTCAATAAATGGAACTGATGCAAACGTTGAACTGCAAGGAGGTAAGTTTATGAATACAAGTAAGATACCCTTGAAAAATTTCGAATAATCGTTAAGTAGGTAAGATACTCTTAAACAATTTCGAATAATCGATACAATCACAATCATCAGGGCCCTACATAAGTCCTGTGTAGGTTCTCCCTGTAATTGATTAAAACCGACGGCTCGTGATGTCCACGTGGACATCAACGATTTAAAAAAGAACACAGCTCAGAGCTATGGTAAAAGTTTGATTATATGCCGATCAGATTTTCATACAAAGTTTAAGATAATCTGGATCTACGTATTGCAAACAGGATTTTCATTGCTCCTTTGTTGCTGAGATATTGATGTTGATCCATATATACAGTGTGTCTTGTGATTTCCGGAGCGGCAGATAAAACTGAATGCTTATCGGTCAGAATTCGATTATTTGACTGATTACATATACATATGTACATAATATATACTCTGTGTCTGCCATACCTCTTCTGTTCTTGCTGTCTGTTTTCTGGTCATGTTTAATGTGATAAGGCTAGATTTTATTTAATCTTTAATATTTTCATCATCATATTGAATTAACTTCCAAAAGTATAATCAATATACTCATTTATGCGACTAAATTTTACAGATATGTCACAGGTTGTCTCTGCTTTCTTTTCTGCGGAATTTTCCAACGAATGCGGTACAGGGTATATTTTTGGTTTTTCCCAAAATTCTGGCAGACTGATGTTAAGGGAGAAACCAAAGCCAAATGATGTCCTACGTATTTTTGGTGTATTCCAAACGAATTCTACGATTCATTCGAAATCATATCAGTTTATAGTTGAGGAAGACGGGAAAAATGTAAAACCTTTGAAGATTGAGATAAGCGCAGTACAAAACACCTGTGCAAAAGATCAGTTTTCCACATCAGCGGGATACAAAGGAAAGTTACTGTTGGAGGACAATTTTGCAAATCTCACAAGATGGACATCATCTAGTTTTTCAGGAATGCGTACCCCGAACAAAGAGCATACAGTGTATTTAAAAAACTCAACATCTATAAAAGAAAATAAATTGCATATAGTTGCAAGTATAAGAAAGAATAGATTTTATTTGAACCTACCCGATTGTACAGTTACACAAAAAAATAAGCACTGTACACCACTTACCTATCGTCCACCACTTCGGGGAGCGCCTGTAAACTCTGGAATCATATTTAGAAAGGATATAAATTTTCAATATGGACATTTTGAAGTTCGCGCCAAATTTGCAAAAGGGGATTTTTTAAAATCATGTATGTATATCAAACTTTTTTTTTAATTTAAAAATACAAATATAGTTTCAATATTATCATTGAAATTATCCAGATATACTACTTCGAGAAAATTCAATAGATGTCAATGGAGAACCGGCTTTGCAGATTTACATTGCATACCTCAATGGAAATGAAAACCTTTCTGATAATGCCGAGAACGAAATCGGTGGAAGAACACTTCATGCCGGTGTAATTACTCAACCACCTTGGCATGACGTCATGCAAGAAACCAAAAGATTTAAGCAACACAATACGCATTTTGGAAATGAATTTCATAATTATACAATGATTTGGAAAGAAGATTCTATAATTTATAAAGTGGATGGAGAGTTTTACGGTGCCATAAGGGATAAATATATTCTAGACCAGTTAAACACTAAAAAGGTATTTTATTTCTAAGATTTTTAAAAACAATATAATTATTTTATTTTCTTGCAGTTCTATTTGGTAATAGGGGTTACCGCCGGTGGAATATATAATTATCCAGATCTAAATTTAAAACTGAACTCTTCAATTGACTTTTTTAAAGATGATAGTACTTTTGGTGACTGGCTTTTGAAAAATTATCAACGACAATGGCCTCAACCAAATTTGGAAGTCGAGAGTATCCGTGTTCATGAATTCAAGAAATACTGACAATGTGAACATTAGAAAAATATCCTACTAAAAAAATTAAAATGGATTGATTTAATTTGTCTATTATATATTTTTTGAAACACAAAAGGAATAAATACAAACTGGTGTTCGTGAGTCTGAAATGAAATGCTCTCTTGGTAAACTATTTAAATTGCATATACACGCACATAGTCGACTAACAGTTTTGGCTGGGTCCAAGTAGGTAACCATTGATCTTGACTTTGCCAGAACTGAAGCTTTGCCTGGGGATGCTTATTAATCCACGGCTTTTCATAGTTGGAAGTACGCAACTTATCGACAAAGTCACCGAAGCCACCGACCGAAATACCCAGTGTAATGTAGAACTGTAATTTTGAATTGGTTATCAAATTTCTATCTAAATATAACTGACCAATATGAAACTTACCATGCGATCAAATGGTGCCATTGGTCCACCCCGACGCCAGCTGGGATTCAAGTCTGAATCAGCGAAACCCGTAAGTAATTCACCAAAGTCTTGTCCATCAATTGAGAAGCGCAAGCTTTGGCTACTCCAATCCAAAGCATAAATGTGATACTCATCGCCAAAGTGGGCACTCCTCCGTTGTTGAACCATATAATCTTCACGCTGAGATGCCTCAGTGGACAGCACAGGACCGGCAAAAAGCGTCCGCCCATCAATAAGTTTTCCATGTGGCATACGTAGCTGTACATTGCCACGCGCCATAGCCACGCGTAGTTGACCTAATAATTAATAATCAGTTATCAATTGAAGAAACCAAACCATAGTTAAACAAAAAAACCTGATTCGTAACCCGTATGGCCATAGGACTCCATGAGGGGTTCCAACAAAAGCAACGGTATCAGCCAATCCCCTTTGCAAAGCTTGGCGCGAATTTCTACACGTCCATATTTAAAAGCAAACGATTCTTTGGTATTTATTCGGGGCACAACCACAGGGGGCATTATCTGTGGTCCACCTGTGAGGAGAACACACTCCCTTTGCCTGTTGTGGGTACCTGTACAGCGCTCGGATAAGTCTAGATGTGCCTGAGTTATGTCTAAGTCAGGACGATAATTAGACCAAAGCGTGGGTTCAATGATAAGTTGCCCACCACGGACACTTGCTCGTCCATCGTAGAGTACAAACTCGGCGTCGGTTGAGTCCAGTGGCGCGCGTACCTCGTGCAGCCATCGGCTCTCATTAAGCTGCTCGAAATTCTCCTCAAAAATCAATTGACCTCGGCACAATGGCATTTGTGGAGATGGGGAGACCAATGTCTCTGTACTCGATTCTTTGCAGTCTGATATAGTTGATGGTTTTTGTGATTTGTTTTTAGCCTTGTCCGTGGTTATTTCAAGCGTTCGACTCGTTTGAGCTTCATTATCACAATCGTCGGGCAAATAATCGCCTGATAACCCGCAGACCTTTTGCGGCTCCGCTTGGTCGCGATAAATAGCACTGCCGTGTTGCACATTGGTCCATATATAGAGTGTGTCTTGGGCACGCAACTCTCCTCTCAAGAAATCATATTGCCACCGTCCATGCTGTGGCGTACGTACTTGTCCACTGAACTCGCCCTGCTCAAATCCGGAAAAGTTACGGTTGCGATTCACATTAAATGCCACACTTTTGACTCCACTGTCGTCTGAGGAAAGTGAATATGCATTATGCAAATGAAAAAAGTGAACTTTACTATTACTTACCTGGGATAGATACACGAAAGCCTTTGGGCAAAGGCTCCACTGTGGCTGCGGGTACTTTGTAAGCCTCGCTTCTCAAGAGGAACAGCATAAGGAGCATAGAAAACTGCAACATCTTCCACATAATTGCAAATTTGCCAGGTTCTTTCCTCTGACGCTGTCTTACTCACGAACCGGGATCGTTTTAATAATATGTGATTTGAGACCGGTTCTTGTTTAGGTGATTTTTTTTCTTTCGTCTAGGCGAGTTCATGCTGATTGCCCTTATCTGCTCGTAGCTTTTAGTACACATTGTATAGACGCAGGCTCAGTCTGACTACAGGCACAAGTTGTAAATGAATTATTGGATTACATATGCTTTTTTTCTGTTCAATTATTTGAATATATATTTGCGTTATTAGAAATAAACTTTCAAATGCCTTATCAAACACCTTAACAACCCTGTTTAATGACCCAAACTATCGATCTATCGATAGTTTTTGAAATAGCGGCAAACGGGACAATTTAAAACAAAAACAAAAATGTCAGACTTTAATAGGTTATTAATGCTTGAATGGGTTCTATCACTAACATCATTATTATAAATAAAAATATTTATTTTTGGTGCATGTGGAATTTTTAAACCCATAAATGCCAAGAGATTCTTCATATCAAATTAAATTTTATTGCTACTTATTATGTTGTCTTTTTTTTATTATGGGAATTTCTTTATTTGATATTTGATAAGAATTAACAATAAATTTTTTAATGTCACGAATTTTGTGATTGTGTATACCAATGATACTTTAAATTAAATTTAATTCCTTATTTATTTTCAAAAAAAAAGTTATTTATTATTTATTATTATTTTGTTTTGTTACACAGTGTTACTGATTAATTTGCAGTATTTATACACATACAGGTAATATATCTGAATTTATTAACGTTAAAGCTTTCGAGCTTTCAATGCAACTTAACAAGATTGCCCCAGACGAGGCGGCAAGTTGCTCAGAACGAAACTTGATCAATAAGATATAAGATCTAGAAACTGATTTAAAACAACTGAGTCATGAACTGGAAAAGGTTGATATATTCCTGGAATCTGTTGCTGATATTTTGGCCACTAAATGGAGCGTATGATATACCCAACGTGGATTTACGTATATTAAAAGAGAATGGTTTCCAGGTCTCCATCCCAGGTAGGTGAGGGTAGCTGAGTGCAAGGCCAAAAATAAAAAATTACTGAACCTCTTGATTAGATGAACCGGGTGTGCAAAGTGTCTTTTATATGCTACAAGTGGACGATTCCTGTCCCGCAATCATGGACTATATTACTCTCGCCAAAAATGGCAGCTGGAGCAGCAGCCATCAGACCAGCCTCCATAACAATGATAAGCTCAAGATCTCACTACTTGTGCAGTACAATGATGTAATCTATGAGAAAAGTGAGACACGGGTAATACTCAACAATCGCCACGTTACCACAAGGAAGACGGAATCTCATGGCATTGACTATTCCAGTGGCCAGGAAGTGTGCGAGGCATATCTACAGTTTGGGGAGCCATCCAAACGCTGTAAGCCGGCAATGAGTATTACCAGCCCCGACAAGGAAATCTGTAAGGGAGAACTGATCTTCGAGGATGACTTCAATGCGTCAGAATTGAATCTCAGCGTTTGGACACATGACATACGCCAACGCATGTATCACACTGATGAGGAGCTTGTGGCCTTCGACAATGCTTCCAGTAATTCTTATCTGCGAGATGGTCAGCTACACATTGTGCCCACAGTGGCATTGGATGTGGACAAGGGAACCTTTAATCTGGGGGATCGCTGCACAGCCGTGGATAATCGAAAGCTGGAATGCAACATTGCCCGGAGCCCCTTCAAGATCAATCCTCCTGTCTATTCGGCTCAGTTGCATACGCGTAAATCTTTTAGCTTTCAATATGGAAAAGTTGTTGTACGCGCTAAGCTTCCCAAAGGCGACTGGATCGTCCCTTGTAATTTTACAAACTCATTTAATTAGTTACATTGATATAATAATATTCATAAATTACAGACTTAATGTTGCAACCAATTTCGACGCATGCGGAAACCCACAATAGCAATCAGATGCGTAAGTAAAGTATTACGATTACTTTATCTCCAATAGAAGATTATCTTATATCATTACATAATATACATAATTATAAATGCCTTTTTTATACCATCAAAATAGGCATTGCTTTTGCTCGAGGTAACACTTACTTGCGCACGGTCCAACAGGAAGATATCTCGGGGAACCGCTTATATGGCGGCATGGTATTCTGGGATCGCGGTCAACCTATACAAGTCATGAAGAATACTTTGAGTAAAAATCATTATGGGGATGATTTTCATAATTATACCATGATCTGGCAACGATATAAATTAACGTTAATGGTGGACGATAAAGTCTATGGAGAGATCGAAGATTATGTTCCCTACTTTAACGAAGAGTGCTTTATTATATTTGGAGTTACCGTGGGAGGATTCCAGAATTTCGATGATAAAATTTTACCCAAAGATGTGAAACCCTATAAAAATTACGATCCGCGAGCCGCACTGTCATTTTGGCAAAAACGTGAAAATTGGGCATCAACCTGGAGCACGGAAAGTGCTATGGTTATAGACTATGTACGGGTTTATGCTGAGTAGCAATATGTAAACTAGATAATAAATTATGGTGTGCGGTTTAATTTTAATCACAATAAAGAGGGAAATATTAAAATATATATGCTTTAGCTTGTAAGGATTGCATGAACAATGATGTAAAAATATCATAGAAACAATTGGCAAGGGTATTAAAGCTTCGATGTGCAGAAAGTAACTCTTCTGACTTTATTGTACGTAATTTGTTTATGAAAAGTTGTTCAAAGTGAACAGTCAATATGAACTAATGGTTCCACTCACAAATTAGTTCTGTATCGATGAACTAGACAAGATTTCCATGCGTATGCAGCCCTGGCGTTTATCGTTGATTTCGTCTTTGTGGCTCTTTCGTTAAAGAATGTCTGTGTGCTGCGCTGTGTGGCTGTATTATTTATTTAAAAACACGGTGAATAATATAATGCCAAGGAAGAGTATTTAGTAATCGAACTAAAATACTCTATTGCATAATATTGTAGATTATCAGTAGATAGATTCACTACAATCAAAACAAGAGCAAACAATATGCGATGACTCTGTGTGCTCGGCGAAACCGAAACATAAGCATAGGAATTTTCTGTGTTTTATTTATAAAAATATAAATAGGAAGTGAATACTATAATGTTCGTTTCAACTCTTTCAGGGCGCACAGTGAAGCAAGTTAAATAATTATAAGTTTAAAGTTATTACCGTGCTAGCAACTGGACATGGATATACTGGATATTGATGAAGCACTAAAGGATGATTCATACATGTAAGTTTCGATAGTGTTTGCATTCAGTTTGCAGTTTCCCTATGCGCGCTATCCCAAATTGTATCGGCATCTAAAAATACTTGCACCATATGTGCCCGACTACCTCTGTTTATTGTTAAACTGCAGATTTCTGGCAGACAAAACGCACGATGATATATCAAACATACTTCAGCAATGGAAAACAAATAATCAACAGCAGGCACAGCAGCAGCAGCAGCAGCAGCCGCAAACATTGCACTACAATAATGACCAAGGTACGTACTCGCTCACGCATTCATTCGTACATGATGTACGGGCATACATATGTACACACACACAAACAGACATGTCAATCATGGGTCACACACATACACATATGCATGTGCGGGCATGTGAGTGCATTTGGCGCTTTCTAAAAGCAAATTCGTAAGTGGGTTAAACTGGCAACGTTGACAATGTCTGTGGGCTGCAATGCCGCCTTCTTACTTACGGTATTTATTTCCCAATTAACAACATGGAATGGTCAAAAGTAATACTAGTATAGTTGCGGTTGATCTTTCCATATTTGGAGAGAACAAGTAATATTGCAAGACGCGGAAAGTTGTGCGTGGGCTGTTAACGGCTTCATGGTCAGGCGACAATGCGGAACTCAGTAAACAGACTTTGCAAATTCCACTGATGTATTTGAAAAAAAAAACACAAATAAATATATAAATAGTACTACAACTCGCAGAACTTTTGAAATGTTATTAATTGATTCTAAGGATGACAAGTAATCTACTTCGAAATTAATCAAAATGATCGATTTGTCGAGCAACTCCCATCTCTAGAATTTCCAAAGAGCGCAATTGACCAACACTATTCAAACTCTCACTCCTTTTTCTAACTGTAAATTGCGTTGTGATTTGCTCATTTTTTTCTGTAAATAGAATTTTGTACTAAAACAAGTATGAATAACTTACGAAAAGAAAAGTTGAATTCCATTGGAATCGGACATCGTCTGAATATGAAGTTCCGAGTGCCGGTGAACATATTAAAAAAGAACCAGAAAATCATGGGACCAAATAAATTCAAGGAGCAGCTTGGCATTTGGATTGGCGATTTGACTCCCGTCGATTTGGGTCGAATGTTGGATAAGTGTGTGCGGGAACATGACACAGAACCTAAACTAATTAAAGTGACCGGCTGGTTTACCGTGAAAATATCCAATTGCCAAGGACTGGCAAATAGTTCAATTATGCTGGCATTAAAATACGCTATGATGCCGCTGCCAGTGCAGGTTTACGATTTCAAGCGCAACGATGGAACAAAAGGAGCAACTGGACAATTTGTGGTGGACAATAAGTTAATAGCCAATCGTATGAAACGACTCAATGGCAAAGTGTCCGTTCTGTTCAGTAATCAAAAAATTGATATACACGTGGAACCGGGTCTGCCCGCGAGCCTGACAGCCGTGCAGGAGTTAAGACCACAGGAAGAGCTGCTGGCTGCAGTGAAATCCGCATTGCATGCACGCTATGATCGCATAACCCAGACGCTTAATTTGTCTCGTTTTCATGCTACAACGCAGTTGCTGCCACATTTTTATCCTCTGCATGCGGTGCCAGCTATGACATTTTTGTTGGAGTTAATTGGACAGGAGTTTCCTCAGTTACGTGTACTACAATTGCGGGACAATTTTCTATGTACACTGAGCGCTTTTCAAGGATTATCACATTCAAATTTGCCTGGATTGCAAGTGTTGGATGTAGGAGCAAATCATTTATCAGATCCACTCGATCTTAAACATCTTAAAAATATGAATCTAAAAACTCTTGATATTACAAACAATCCATTGGCCAAGTGCCAGCTTGGGCAGCTGCGTAACATGTTGCCAGAAGTTTTAATAATTCATAATGCCAGAAACAACAACAGCTCCGAGGAAAAAGAATCCATTTTGACGATGCAACCGAAGCCGCATGGTGGAACAGATTTTTGCATGAGATTTGCCCAATGCTATTATAAGATCTTCAACGATGTGGATCGTCGAAAAGAGCTGGAAATGTATTACAGTGATGCTGCTACATTCTCGCTAAATGCATCCCAGCAACAGATGGAGACCATCAACGATCGAAGCTATTCACGTTTTGGTTTGTTAGATGTTATGAAAGCCATTTGCCAGCTGCCGGAAATCCACGTAGATGTTAATGATGCTAAGCTGGAAGTTCAAACCTTTAATTCCAAATTGCGCATGTTTACACTGAGCGGAAGTTGTAAGCTTCCCGGCGGAGCCGGTCAGACTGTCAGCTGGAAGTATCTGAAATATGTTCGCCAGTTTGTTATGCGATCTGTGGAAATGTCAAGGTGGTTAATTACCAATGACATGCTTACGTTTTACTCATCCGGGAAAGAAGAAAAGAGCACAGAGTCTGGAGACTTCAAAAGCGAATCCAAAGTGGATTTGCAACTAGAGGACCTTAATAACAATATGCCCAAATTAACCTTACAAACTGAAATATCAACACAATCTGTGACCACCAAATCTCTTATTGAGTTGCCGAGTTTTAAGGAGTTACCAGCGCAAGTACCGTTATCTTCAATTGAAATCCAAACTAGCCTGGAACAGCAGGTAGATGAGACTTTTCTTTGCTCGGATGATGAGGTGTTTCTGGTAATTAATGAGGAGGATCTTATGGATTCAGTGGAGCTTTAATGCAAACAGTCAAGATTTCAAAATACATATTTCATTTTATAACATGAATTTACCTTTAAGATGAAATCAGTTTGTTTTTATTATTTTTTTTATTATTATGGAGTTAAACTTAAGACTTATAAATATATTTCAATATCAAGCTTACAAACTCAATTCGATGACCTTCACACGACCCAAACGCAGATCGCAGGCGGCAACAAATCTAGAAAAACATTTCGTAAGTTAATAATGATGGTTATTAGCTTGATCTTTAGTTAATCACAATATTTCTATTGCAGTCTCCTTTGGCGTATGGGCAAATTACCAACACAACGTCACATTCCTCACAGGGCGGAGCACCGGCTATGCTTAGTCTGGAAATCGGTGGACTGGTCACAAACATGCACACCTCCTTTCTGCAGGACACCTCGCCACCATCTTCCATCTGCTCATCGATGAACAATGAACGCATGAGCAATTCACTCATTAGTTCCGCTGATTTTACAAATCTCAATTTTCTGCAAGGGGGAGGAAACGGCCTGGAGGCAGATGATACCTCGAATCTAAGCGAGATAAATGTGACAACGACAATATCAACAATAGCACCTGCGGGAAATGAAATACAATACACGTTGAGTGATATGATTCGTGACCGCAAGGCTCTCGAGTCGTTGACAATGTCTGGAGATGGCACATTGATCAAAGATTCGCAAATTGGCCAGATTGATGACATATCGTTGGCAACACTGAGTAAAACCGCCTCGGGCTGCAGTACCATGGATAACAGCACTGACAGCGTTTCCACGTGTCCCATTGAGCCCCAGGCTATGCCGGAACTACGGGGATTACGTACTACAATGTTGGCCAGTGAGGAAATGATTGGCGATACCATAATAAGTTTGGTTGACAGTCTGACGTCGCCTATGGGAGCAAAAGTAGTAGGAGCAGCTACACCGACAGCTGAATCATTTCATAATGCAACGTTTAAGCGACCTCAGGTGCCCATTCACAATGAGACGCTTCTACTGGCGGGGCGGCAGGCAAACACCACCTACACCGAGGGCTGTGATACACCTGAAGAGGCGGCACGCTGCGAGACGCCTGAGAATATTGAGAGAACTTTGTCAACCTTGCAGATGGAGTCCACACCATTAACAACAGCGAGCGCGCGATTTCAACATAATGCAACAAGTAACAACAACAACAACAATAACACTAATATAACCAATAACAACAAGCCATGGAGCTATACGCCTACCTTGAAAGGGCGGGGCGAAATAAACATATCGCCTATTGTAAATGGTGGCGGCATCACTGGATCAACAACAACACCACTCCGAACTCGAGCAAGTCGGTTGAATGAAACATACGAACAATCCCCAGCCAAGTTGAAGGATGTGCAGGTAGAGGAAGCGCCAGCAGCTGTAAGTGCTGCACTGGCAACAGCATCCAATACATTTATTGCGGATACAATGGAGCTGTTGGATCAAATCGAACAGCCGCAAATGGATCAAACCTATGACATGTCGGAGGAGCAAAAGCAGATGCAGTGCATCTTGGATCTGGCCGAGGCGGAAGTAGAGCTGCTGGCTCAGCAGGAGGGTGATGAAGAGCAATTCGAGCACATGCTGTCCGAGTTGGGTAAAGTGAATTCCCTTAATGCAGAACAGCTGAAAATGCAGGAAAAATTTGAAAGTATCAAGCGACGTTTTCACATAGAAGATGAGCAACACGTTGACCAGCAACAACATCAGCAGCAGCAACAACAACACGTAATGGAACAGGTGCAACAGGTTACACCAACTTCGGGTCATCAGACAATGCTGCTGGGTAATCACAGTCAGAGCACTTCTAGTGGAAGCGGATCTGGAGAGCGATTGCTGAGTCGAAGGAGTCGCCTCTATGACGATGTCAATCTAAGCGCCATGCAAGACAGCAATACCAGCGGGTTGAGCAATACCAGCTGCAATTCAAAATCGTTTATAGTACATCGGCGGGAAGAGGAGCAATCAACCCAGCTAGGAGAAGCCTGTCAAACGTTGCAGGAGGAGCAAGTGGAACAGCAGACTGAACCAGCGACTAGCTACAAGCTGGCCGAACGTCGTGAGCGTGATCGTGAACGTTTTAAGACAATTAAAATCACGAAGGAGATGCGCGCACGAGATGAAAAATTGGATAGTTTTATAGTGCCTTGTATTGATGATGAAGTGGAGCAACATGGGAAGCAAGAGGAAACACAGATTACAGAGCGACAGCAATCTCCGCCTGGACGTCTTTCTCGTCGTGATCAAAGTGAGAGCGGCGTGGGGCCCACTAACAACTATTTGACTTACAAAAAGCCTAAGGAAAAGTCTTTGCTTATGCGTAATCAACAGCAGCAGCAGCAGCAGCAGCAGCAGCAGCAGCAATCTCATGAGACAGATCAGACGGGTGACGAATCCAGTCATGGTCAGAGTCTAATTGCGCGTTCCCTTTCTCGGCCGCGGTATATAAGTGGATTACAAAAATTCACCACCGTGAGCAAAGCCACATCCGCTGGTGCTGGTCTCAATGCCACAACAACGGCGTCGACAACGGCGACGGCGACTGTAGCTCCAAATGTAGAACTTAAAAGTCCGATGGGTATTAAATCCAAGTCCTTCCACAACTTATCATCTAACATTAGCGGCATTGCTGGTCCATCTTCATCCATGGCTCCACGCCCCAGTTTGGGCGGTGGCGGACTGCGACGGCCAAGTGTCCAGACGACCAGCAGGCTGCCGAGTGGGTTAACTGGAATGCAACAGCAAGAGGTATGTAATACTTGGAAATATTCTAAATCGAAACTAAAGTATATAATCAATATTCTCTGCCACAGCTGAATGACACCTCAACGTTCAAGGTGCCCAAGTTGATCAGCGGTTTACGTGCGCCGAATACAATGGCGAGCGCTAAGCGAGCTGTAGGCAATGGACTGGCGCGTCCATCATCCGGGTATTATAGTATGAAGACTGCTGTAGAACCTGAAACGCCTGAGGTGATTAACCAAAAGAATTCTGCTTGATAAGCTTATAATATAATTATGTATTTACCTTTCTCGTAGAGTCTATCATCGGCATCTTCGCGTGGTAGTCTGTACGGCAAGGACACAAAGCCGAAAGAGCATTTCGATACGCATACTCTTAACTCAAAGCTGACACAGGTGACAACCGGTGCAACAGGCATACCGAAGCCCTCCGGCTTGCGACAACCAACACAGACAAAACGCAGTGGCCTGCCCCGACCCTCTAGCATTGTGAGGCGTTGATCTGACTCGTAGATAACATACATATACAAACAAATGCCCGCCCGCCCAATAATCGCAAAAGGTTTATACTTTAATGTTCCCATACCGAATTCATTGTGTCTAGTACATAGTGTACTTTATTTCTGTGCTCTCTCACTGATTTATCAGCCGTTTTGTTTGTTTTCATTATAAATAGATTTGTTGGCGCTCTGTTCATTGAATTTCTTAATAGCATTTATGTCTTAAGTTGATGGTAAACAAGAATTTTGCATTTAGTTAAAAGAAAAGAAAAAAAACAAAACACACTTTGCCTTAAACGAATAAAAAGAAATCATGAACACAACATTAACTCCATGTTAATCGCAAAATAACAACAATATTTAAACGATAACTATTGGTGTATATTTTTGTATAAGAAAATAAGGTAACGAAACTCTATAGACGTTATTTGTTGTAGATGAGTACTGCGTATTGAAGTGAATCGAATAAATAAAATAATTATACCATACATAACATGCATATAAGCTCTGCTCAGTGGGTCGGCCCACAAGAAACCAAACTATTACTAATAAGCCAATTAAGTATAAAACGAAACCAAGTTGAAACTCGAAATAATAGTATATGTTATCGACAGATCATTATCATATAAAGAATAAGACGAACATCGACTGCAATAATTATTCTTTGTATGAAAACATTTGCTAGCGAATCACAAAACGAAAAATCAGCAACATAAATCATCTCTTCAAATTTGTTATACTCATTTATAAAATTATTACCTTTTCTATAAATTGTATTTTTGTGCTATACGATACATACGAGCTTTTCCACATCTGTATTTTAGTTTTAAGTTGCCAAACATAAGAAAGAACGAATTTTCTAAATAAACTAATTGTTTATACGCAAATCTGATGAGCCTACTTAATTAGGATCTATCGGGATCCATTAAAAGCCTTTACCCAAAAGGGTTACTTCTTGCTACCCGAAGCAAGTATGAATTAATCATCATGCATATCCTAAATTAAGTTTATTGACATATTATTTAATAATTAAAAACCAGTAACCATACATACATACTTACAAATAATATTTAACTAATGTGCTCATAATAATCCAAATTGCTTTAACCCAAGTAGAAATTAATTTACCACCCTTAAGAATACTTTAGGAGTTGGAATTATTGAATGAAGGAGAATAACAAGCTTAATTTAAGTTGCTGGCTCGAAAGCTTCCTTAAAACTTTGATACGACAAACAATATTTTGTATGTTTACACAATATATAAGACTTGTCCTGCGAAAATAAATCATCATGTTTTAGTAAAATCCATAATGCAAACTCTAACCGTTCCAGATAATTGTAGACTCATCATAAAAACACTAAACGTTCCAGATAATCTCAGACTTGTCTAATTATAAATTCATCTATGTATTTTTTCCAAAAATATGTATTCTTTTGGATGGAATTTTGAACAAATAAACACACTATATTAACATGCTGATAATTATGTTTATTATTATATTTAAATATGCATATTTAATAATTTGGTGTGCATAAGAATAATCACACCAAAACTTTATTTTTGTCTAATTTGAAGAAACGATTTTCAAATTTTTTCGTATACCACCTTACTCAGTTAATCGTCTTACCTATATTTGGCCACAGGTGCAAATTATATAGTCTTACATATAAGTAGTATAATTGAAATAATTTTCAAACAAGGCTTATTCAATTTTTTTATACATTTCATACACCATTTTTATTTTTGAAATAAATTGTGTGTTAATTAATTGATATTAATTACGATTTATATACAAAAAAGATGAGTATAAAATATAGAGAAAGTATTAAAAAGAATGTTATAAAAATGCTGAAATGGAAAGACAATACGACAATCACCGACAGCCAATTCGGATTTAGTTTATCATTTTCTATTTATATAATTTGAGATTAGATAGATGTTATAAGTTTTTTTGTTTTCTTTGCTATTTCAGTCGACAAGAATTTTGATGATCATTTATTTAGTTAGCACAAAATGCGACAGCTAGGGAATGTTGCGTTTAGACCTTCTGTTTTTGTTGCTGCTGCTGCTGTTGAACCTGGGCTACAGACGGTTGCTGTTGTTGTTGCTGCTGCTGTTGAACAGGCAACTGTTGGGATTGAACAGGCGGCGGCGATTGATTGTTCAAATTTGCCACGGGTTGTTGTGGTTGCTGCACGGGTTGTTGTGGTTGAACGGGCTGTTGTACGGGTTGCTGCTGTTGCACAGGTTGCTGTTGTTGCTGCACAGGTTGCTGTTGCTGTTGCACAGGTTGCTGCTGCTGTTGCACAGGCTGCTGCTGCTGTTGCACAGGCTGTTGAGCTTGTTGCACAGGTTGTTGCTGCTGTTGAATGGGCTGCTGATAGACAGCCTGTGGTGCCTGCTGCGGTTGTGGCGGGACTTGTCCGGCATATTGATAAACCTGATTAGGATTTAACTGAACGGGCTGTGGCTGTCCATACTGCTGCGGTTGGTACTGTTGAGCGTATTGCTGCTGGTGTTGCGCATACTGCTGTTGCTGATGTGCGTACTGCTGCTGTTGTTGTTGATGTAATTGATCCGGTTGTTGGTAATGCAATTGGCTACCAGGAGGAGGCTGCTGGTAGGCAACACCACTTGGCGGAGGCACAGCGTAGTAGCCTTGTGGCATATTGGGATGTGGTGGCAACTGGCCCTGTGCTATCATACGCTGTACTTCTTCCTGACGACGTCGCTCGAATTCTAGGTACTCGTCATGTGTATATTGCTGCTGCTGATCGATGGTTTCCCATTCGGGATCCTTTTGGAACTCTTCCTTGGTGGTCTGCTGCACGAACTCTTCTATGCTGATAAGGCCATCGTGATTGGTGTCCGTTTCCTGCGAGTAATCAAGAATAATGTATTTAAATGTTTTATTTTATGTACATCACATGTATAACCACTTAATTCCTACCTGGAAGTAGTGCTCACGCATGCGTTCCATTTCCTCAGCACGCTCACGCATATCATCCTCGGGCAGATTGCTTTGATATACCTTATCCAGCTCCTTGACAAACAGAGCCTTTACCTCGGTCTCATCCCAGTAACCGTTGCTGTCGACATCGTGAATGGAGAAAAATGTTTTCGGGTTGAAATCGTCTTTCTCCATGTGATCCTGCTTTTCCCACACCTCTTCAAGCTGTGCCTTATTGCCTGGATGATGCACCTTCTCATGCTGCTTATGTTTTTGCTCCTTTTCCTTTATTTCTTCTTCAAATTTCTTGCGCGACGCCTCATCCATTTCCTTCTTCTGCGACTCCCGCTCAAATTCTTTTTGCATTTCGTATTCCTTGAATTCACCACGGCGCTTTCGATCTGCCTCAGCCAGGTCGTCAGAAGTCTTTTGGATTAGCTTGCGTAAGTCTTCGATTTCGAAAGTGTGCTCATTGCCATGATCTAAATGTTGGGATATTTTCATATGCTGTCGGTCGATACCATTGCTCAGCTCGTAGGCTTTGCTGGCCAATTCACGCAAACGCTCCACTTCTCGTCGTTTTATTTCGTCCAATTTCGTGCGCACATGGTGATTGACATAATCCAACTCTTGTGCGATTTTGCCACTCTAAACAAGTATTAAGCGGAATAAGAGTTGATCATTTAAGGAATGGGGTATATGCCCCGCGCTACTTACTCGTATGTCTGCCTCAGGTGCCTTGTCGAGTTTCTTGCGGAATTCAGGATCAGCTTCTAGTGCTTCGACTACCTCGCGCAAATATCTCTCATATTCCAGTGCTGTCTCCACATCTGCTGCGGCTGGGGTGCTGCTGGGCTCCTTCTCCTTCTCCGCTTTTTTGTTTTGCGTCACAGGCAGGGTGGCCACCAGATTTACACATATGGTAAGCGCCAGCACGACATTTGCCAGCGAGCGTTTCATTTCCGCACGTGTTACGTATACGAAGATCTGATTAATATTACGGGTATATTGACAATGGAACAATTGTGTAAATAGATTCTTAAATATATTAAATGTATTCTGACGTGTCCGCCACCGACTGTGCTTTGGTCTTGTTTTGTCTCTGAGAGTTGCCAGACTTGTGAGCTATTCCGAAACATATGTTAAGTAGTAATCGATATTGCAAATACTTATCGATAATTGGTATTGTGCGATTTAAAAAAAGAACCAGTTCAATAAAATAGTTCTTAGAATGACAACCGGCGATAATATTATGATTGTTTTGTTTTTGTTGGGCTAGGGAGTGTGTGTAAATAAGTTATTTGGAATTAATTAATGTAAGAAACTGCCAAATATCCAGCCTCATTTTAATTTACTGAATACATATGGCTAAAAGCACAATTGCTGGACCTAAGAAAAAGATACTAAGCAGCGTTGAATATGCGCGCATTTGTCAATTTATTAATGGATACCACGGCGGCCTGCCCATTGACTGTGAGTTGGAAATGGTTCATCGTTTTTTCGTGGATGTGGATCCAATGGCTCTGATCTGTATACTGCAAGCGGAGGTGTTTAACAAGGTGCGAGGACAGCATTGGCGGTTTGAAGGACGTGCTAAGAAGCTACTGCAAACGTACGTAAGCATCTCCTGAAACTAGGTTTCCTCTACGATTACTCTCTCATTGGTTTTTAACTTCGTTTAGATATGAGGATCAGTGTGGAATGTATAATGACAATGGACTGCTTATTCGCATGGCCAGCTTGGAGGGTATGAGTCCTATTACGCTATGCCGCCTTATACTACAGGAGAAATACGAGTTAAAACAGAGACAACAAGTATCTCGATTACTTAAGCAACCTCAGCTGATCAGCGATTCTCGGCTGGCTGAAAATGTACAGCAGTGCTTGTACAGTGATAATCAGGAGGGACCTATTACGGATCTACGACGACGCCTAGTCGGGGAAGAGTATGAGCTCAAGCTGAAACAAATGGCCCAGCAGGCAGGAATACATTTTTATGATGAGCACGATTTGCGACGCATGGGCTATGACAAAACGCCCGATATAAAAATGATATTACCATTTCTCTATAAGGGCTCTGTGGTCAACTGGATAGAAAGTAAGGCAAATTTCGGAGACCCCAAGAGTCACAAGTGGAACATACAACAGCAGCTGCAGAGCTATTGCAATCGGTTCATATAATTCCAATAATATAATAGGCACGATAAACTCAATCTAATTCTGTTTTCAGTTTTGGCCCTGGCATCATTATCTATTGGTTTGGCTATCACGAGGAAACGCCTCAGTTGCCTGATAATAATATTGGCATAACGGTCCTAGCCGATTTCCCGTCGCGTGATGACTTGATCTTTATGGAGCTGACTCCGACGACAACAACAGCAGATAGCCAAAACAGCTCTATGAAAACTTAGAATTAGGTCGTAGTTAATTTTACTACTTGACAATTGTTCAGTGCACATGGAACTTATTTAACAAATTTTCTCTTTTTTTTTATTATTGTATTTATAAATTCTCATTTACATTAATTTTCTTTATAGTACAAAAACGCATGTTTCCCATTTCTTTCGTTTCTTGCATTAAATGTAAAAAACTATAAAATATTTGAATTGTTTGTAAACGCAAAACTAGTATAATAATTATTGTGGCGGCAGAAAAAGTAAATTACCAAATTATTTATAATGTTATTGTTATAGTTGTATGTATCCCAGCTATAAACATTTCGCAGACAATATATATAAATACAATGCAACGTTTTACAAATCGTATCTTATTGATTGCAGTTTACAATAATTCAGCTTGTATTCAAAATGTTGACTGTTCTAATTTTGAGTTGCAATGTTTTAGTTTGTTGTTCATTTTTCGTACTGGTAGGCAAATCGTCATTTATATGGTATCTTAATTGTTTTATTTTTTGTTTCCTTTGCCTGTACAATATCATTACAAGTCTTTAAGCTCCTCCGGCATATCGTTCTTCGGATGCTTGTTCTCGAAATGCTGCTTATAAGTCTTGGGATCCGGCATTTGTGACTGTGTTGTGAAAAAAAAAAATATATATATATATAAATGGTCGTACTTTTTATACTGTTACTGTGTTTCCCACAGATTTACTGTTACCTTGCATAGCACACACACATGCACCAGCGCCTTTTGTGCGGCCTTCTTTTGGTCGTTGGCGCTGTGACCCTGCTGCTTCTTCATTTTGGCCTGCTTCTCAGCTGCCTTCGCTTGTGATTGTATTTTCTGATGACCGCGTGCCATTTTTCTTTTTTTTTTGTTGCTCTGTGTGTATTCCGAGTCAAAGCCTAAAAAAATAAACCAAGTATTATTTATTGTTAAGCACTTAAAACTCTTCACTTATCAATTGAAACGTAGGCAAAAGCAAATTTATAATCTAGTCATTTCGCTTTTGCTTGTTGTTGCTATTTGCTTAAGCGGTATTTACTACAAACAAAACAACAACAACAAGTACAACAACAGCAACACCGTTGTTTGACAGCTGCAGCAGCCATTAGCAACGTACTTTCTCTTTCGCCCTCACAAAAAGCAGATGCATACACTCACACATATGTACATACATACATACACTGGAAGAGCAGGAAGCCTTTTTTTTCCTATAATCATTGATCAACGACCGACGGAAAGACGGTTAGCACGAAGACGACACAGATATTGCCGCGCACACACAAATTGATTGCTACCCCCGCGCTCGCAAATTGATTGCTTCCCCCGCACACCCCTCAGCCAAATTCAGATTCAGCACGTTTTTGCTTCTTGCACATTTAGCGGCCACGTTCTTTCCCACATCCTTACCTAATTTCGTGTTTGCTTTGCGCCAATTGAGTTATAGAACCACTTTTTGATTTGTAAAATTTAGGCTTAACGAATTGTGTTTTTTTTTCTTGATACCCGAAATTATTGATGCCTTTTTTGAGTGAAATTTCCGTGGCGCAGTTTTGGGATTTTCTATTATGACAAATTGTTAGTGGCTTCGTGCCTTTGTTGTGTTGTGTGCTGCAGGGTTGTAAAGACATCGATGTCTTCTATTCATGCCAGTCTATATCGATATTTTATGCACACGATTATTAACCATCGAGCACGAACGAATGAAAAACATCGATATTTACGCGCGCTGGTAAATTTAAAATAATAAAGGAAACTATCGTCAACACGTTCATGTACAACGTATAAAAATGTCTCTGATTGCTCAGTTTTTTTTTACCCAATTGGTAAATTGAAAAAAATTAATAACATTTATGGTAAAAATTGAATACAATTTATTGGTGTAAACTTAACAATTGTACACTACATATACATAACTAAACTAACATGCTTGCATTATTATCGCAAAACTCATAAATATTATCAACGAATTGCATTTCTTGTGTGTTTTTAGCAATACTAGTTATTTCTTCTGACTTCGTCTTAGTAAACCGTTCAATGTTTTCTGGTGAATTTGATTTTGTGTTCTGTTCCAGGGTCATACGCTTTAGATTATTGATAAGCGAAATATCCTGTTTGATTTCCTTCTTCAGCTCGAGCAGCTCATGCTCTGTCTTAATAATATCTTCAGCATATGCCTCGATGTTGCGCTGCAGTTGCCCGACCGAAAGTTCCATTTCCGGAGATTGGTATAGTTCGTTCTGCAGCTTGTACTGCTTGCATTTCTCCGTTAACTGTCTGGTCAGATTGTATTCCTTTTCGTATCTAACGTTCATGTCCGCCAGCAGAGTTGCCAGCTTGTTTCGAACACTGTGACGTAGTGGGGCTTCCTTGCGACGTCGCCGAATGCAATTATTATGGTAATTGTTGTAATTATTATTGGCAATTTTGTCAACCGTATCGTGGTTATGGCTTCGCCGCCGATGACGTCGCTGCGTTAGACGCGTCTCGGCCAATTTGTACAGCTTGCTCTTAGTCTTCTGGTGATCAGTCTCTGTTGGCATCTCGTAATGTTGATCGGGCAATATAACAAGCAGCAGCTCATCGCATACGTGCGGATCCCGCTTTGGTATATTTTCTTTGTTTGGCATCTTATCTGTCTTTTCTTTGCACTTTTGTTTCTTGTGGCTGAGATGAAGCAGCTTTTTCAGCCATTTGAACATAGAAAATCTCTTGCAATCCGGCGGACCAGGTGGCAACAATGGCGGCTGCGGCTGCAGCAATGGCGACGGTTCAATAAGCTGGCAACGTTGCTTGAGTGAGAGGCGCAACTGCAAGTGAAATAGACAGAAATATTTAAAAATATATACACATAAATATGTATGTTTATTATTGCGGACAATTCTGGTTTTTTATTTAGCAATAGATCGGTGATATACACAAAACTATTTATCATTCCCATGGCGGAAACTCAATTGCCAACAGGACAATTAAAAGTCCATTAGGACGAAAGAAGAAAAATTAATGATCCTGGGGAATAGAGATAAAAATAGTGCACGCACATAGGAATTAAGCCAAAAAACAAAAGGGAAAACAAAACATTAAGTTTAATACAAAAATCAATAAGCAAATTGATTTCATTTCGTGCGTCATAAACACGACTGAGGTAAAAATACTGGAATAGGCGATGCATAATCAAAAGCTAAATACGAGTTATAGTGGAGCGAACAAACAAATATGGTATATACGTTTTATGTACCCCTACCACAAGCCCGCACATTCATATAGTATATGCTACATACACATATATCCAGTGTATGTGGAGGCGTGACCTATGTGGAGTTGGGGTCAGGCCCTGGGTTGGGGTCGGGTGGTGGGTGGTCCAAACATGAATTTCACATTTCTAGTCTTGCGTGCGGCGCCAGACGGACGAACAGGACACGTCGACGTCGACGACGACGACGACGACATCGAAAAAAACGCTTATTATGCAATCAGTGTCGACTTTTGTTGTTGCCTTGGGCCCAGTTTTTGCACGGCAGGTGGGCTGAGTTTTAGATGGAGGGTTGGTTGGATGTTACTCGAATCAAAGCTTCGGTTCAACCAAATGTGTAGGACACAATCATCATATGAAAAATCACCTATTCGGCCACAGTGTCAAAGTGTGTATGTATCAAGAAATTCGCTGCTGAAGCGACAGCGCACTTCCCCTTTCTTTCGTTTCGTTTCTCGCTTGCCGATTCGCTGCTCGTTGTATCATTTTCGTCTTGACCCATTTGGGCTATGTGACATTATACTAAGATTCGCGTTGACACCAAATAGCCCGCCTCACCCAAATCATCCCTAATGAAGCGCTCAACAGTGTTATTTAGGGTTTGTATGTATTCATGAGCGTGTGCAATGCTGGTAAATGGTGGAAGGGAAATAATTTAACTGAAAAAATTCGAATTGAATAATGGAGAAATTTAATATATAAAAAAAAAATCAAATAAATTATTATGTAATATTAATTTAATGTATAAAAAACATAAAATGAATTATTATGTAATATTATACGATTTATTTACTATTTTTAAAATAAGACCTAAGAAATAATAAATTTCTACAAAAAATACAAGACATCCAATTTTGACCCACTTTTTAAAAATGCTGGTGCATATATAAATAATAGTAATAAAAATAATAGTAATAAATAATAATAATAATATTAGGTAACGAAAAGGGGCATTCCCAAAAAATACTGAGTTACAAATTCTTGGAAAATACCAAGAGTAGGTACGCAAACAATTGCAGCTGCATTTAGGTAGGGAAAAGGGTCATCTAGACGCCGCGGCGCCACAGTAACATAGGCAAAAATTACAAAAACAAAATACACACCAGCCCAACGCACAAGCGGGCAGTTACAAAACAAAATAAAACACACCCCCTGCCAGTGGACACAAAAATGTTATCTATGACCCAACTGCAAATGTGTTAAATCGTCGATTACCAGACCAAGTAGTTGGGCAAAGGACCGGCGTAGCTGATATACATTGATTGAAATTCGTTGACACACACGACACGATACAAAAATTGGTCAATTGGATCGACAGGACTGAAGCGAGTTTGGGTCAATTCGTTTCGTTTCACGCCGCTTTCGATTCAGTGAATGATATGACACTGAAATTTCGTGTTTGATGCATTCAAGAAAATGTGATTTTCAGTTCCACTCGAATATTACCTCATTGTGCACACGGCTCCAAGCGCGCCAAACAGGTAAAATGGCCATGTTGCCGTCGTAGCTGCGCTCGATACCGCGCCAACGTTCCGTTATAACGTAATCGCTGTAGTCACGCGATGCTGCTGCCGCTGCTGCTGCTGCCTTACCATGGCCGCCATCTTGTTTTATTTTCGGCAACGTAACGTAACGAAACAATACGAAATGAAACGAAAATGAAAAAAGAAACAATAATTATAAAAACATAAATAAATAAAAGTTTAGCTCTGCCAAGCATCATTGATCGAAATATATAATATTGCTACTATATTAATTTCCCATTACCAACTTGCACACTCACCTTGCCGATTGCAGTAGAACGCATTGCCGTTGCTCAGTTCGTCATCGATCAGGGCTTTGATTATGTCATTGCATGTGGTTTTATTTGTTACACCCGACACATAACGCGGCTCATCATCGTCCAGCCAAATGGGTATTTCCTTATGACCCTGTTCCTGTTTGCGGGGAGGGGGCGGAAATGAAACAAGGTCCATAAACGCGTTAGTTAATTGCACCAAGCTCGTTATGTGCAGGCTAAGTATGGGCCATAACTACATTCTGTATGGATGCTCAGGAGCGAAGCTAAACAATGCAGGGTATTTTTGTATTTTATAATTTTTTGTATGTATTAAGTTAGTCGAACATATATTTAGTTTCCTTGTTTTTATTTAATAATAGTTTTCTTCTTTCTATTTAAAAAATGAAATGCTTCCATGCCAATTCCAATACATTTGTGCCTTAGTGCACTGTTGCCAAACTTCACATTCTTGCCAAACTTTACACCCTTGCCAATCTTCACACTGTTGCCAAACTTCACACTCTTGCCAATTTGCAGTTTATTTTGTAGCCCAAAAACTTTGATTTTCGTTGTTGTAAATAATCATCTTCCCGATAAACGATTATCGGTTGCTCTCTAAGACAGTTCAACTGTACAGGGTGCTCCTTTTTCACCCAACTCCTTTTGCCCATTCAAGTGGATGACTAACTGAACTAACCAGAGCCAGACATGCCTGGGTCTTAAGAAAAACACACAATATTTTGCTTTAGCCACCCAATTAGATGATTTGTTTGATTTCACTGGAAGCCCGCCCGAATGGCCCAAATGCCCCTCAATTATCCAAGCAACTCCAGCCCCTACCTCATTCTATCCGACGTCTACCTTGCCCAGGGAGTGAGGGAGGGGGGTGGGTTACGTGTGAGGCACTTACCATGGTGCTATTAACGCCGTACAGTGAAATGGAGCGATGGCGCTGCCGTCGACTGTGTTGGCCATTTCCGTTAGCCTTTGCTTTAGCCATGTTCTTGTTCTTGTTGTTGTTGTTGCTGTCCATGTGTTGTTGTTGATTTTGGCTGTTGGTTGCTTTGTTGTTGTTGTCTTCTTGATTTTGAACACGTTGGCCATGTTGATGTTTGGTCGGGAGTATGGGGCTCTCAGGTAAATTCAATAGCATTGGACAGGTGTCAAGATTATCATCGATGAATGTTGAGTTCTGCTGCGGTAGCGGCGCCATATTGAGTCCGGGAATCGAGACACTAATTGGCACTGCAATGAGAAGGCGGGCAATATGCGATGGTTACCAAACAGCAGATAGTTAGCTTGTTTTCTCTATATACAGTACATTTCTACGGAACACGCAAAAAGGTTGTTAGACATATATAGTAAGTAGTTGTTGCAGGGTGGTTTGCCTTTGGTCGCCTACGCGAAACGATCAATTTAGATTTTCAGTCGACGATTAAATAAATTATGCATGAGGCATGCACGCAGTATGTATGTCCGACTGGTTTGGTGTTGCAACAGACACCTTGCCCCATCCGGCACATGCCACCCCACGCGCTGATTTCCCAGAAAATTGCCTACAAAACTTTCGTGTTTCTATCATTATTTTCGACCGAGCATTTTTCCTCTGCAATGAACATGCAAATTTACAGAAAACCATAGAAGGAAGGGAAAAGCGAGGAGGCGTATTTTCCGAGTTCTTATGAATTAATGCAAATTTATGCGCCGGAAAATGCAGGCCGAATTATAAATTGCAGTTGAGGCATTACTGTCAGCCGGTTCCGGCAGACGAAAGCGGGCAGAATAAATGTATATACCATATAGAAAATTCCCTAGGTATGCTACGAAATGCGCCTAATTGTCAATAAATATTGAAATACGTTAAATATTTAGAGTAACACGCCCCAACCATATTGCATATTGACGAACTCATGCAACAACAACAATGCACGCCCCTCGATCGCATTGCGAAGCTATTAGCCAAATGAGTTGGCCAGCAAGCAAGCGATTTTCTATGCACGTGGACACGCCCACGCGGGCAGTAGACACCCCCCTCCCCCTCTCACACCCGCCCATGTCAATGCAGCCTTTGATTACCAGGGCAGAGCTGGACATGCAAACATTCATTGAAAAATGCAATTTCCAATCAAGATAAGTTCAAATGAAAATTTCTCCAGAGTGCGAGAAAGAGAGAGAGAGAGCGAGAGAGAGAGAGTGGGAGTAGGAGTGTGATAGGGTGTTCGATCTAATACCTTTGGGGCAGAACAATTAACGTTTTAAGTGCAACTAACTGTGGCAACACATCGCAGGTTGTCGCTCGATGATTAATTAATGCCCCCAATGCACCCCGACATCGCGACATCGTTTTCCACGGGACCTTGTGGTTTCGATATGGTCACAGGGTTTCAAAGTTCAATGTCTTGGGGGTGCCTAGGTTTATTTTTACCTTCAGTTATGACGTATATAGGGTTTATTTTTAAACTCGCTTCAAAGTATTTTACGATATTCAGGGGGTTTCTAAGTTCCAGTTCTTTATAGAGGTTTTCAAGCATTTCTAAGTCTGTTTGTATTTGCGTGTTGCAGGGTAATTCGATTTCTGGGAATTTCTAGGGTAGAATTGCAGTTGCAGGGGAAAACAAGACGGGTGTGTGGGCCGGGTTAGAAATAATTATATTTAATTGAAATCAACTTAATGCAAGCTGAAGTTCTGTGCTTCCTACATATATTTTCTTTTTTTTTATTGTATATAGCTTGAAGTATTTATTTTATATATAGTATTAGTATAATTTCTTCTTCAGGATACTCTTGTATTGCTTTATAGTTGTCTTCTAGCCTGCACTTTCGATTTTGGCACCCGCAGAACCACAGAATATTTGAAAATCGACTGTGAATTCTCCCAGTGCCAAGATCCAAAGGCAGCAGCAGCATCCATATATCACAATTTTCTTTTACTGTTTTCCGGCTTGACATACCTGTTAGTTTACGTTGGTTTTTCCGTCTGATTTTCCCCGTGCGAGGATCAGCGTGCAGCTTAGTTGATTTTCAATTTTTCTTTTGGCAATTTGAGTATACTTTTTGTGTGTATTTATAGGTTTGTCTTGGATTCCTTTTTTTTGGTTTTTGGTTTTTAAGATCAGCACTTGAACTGTGTTAGTTGTTGGCCAGAACTGGGGCCTGGCTGCAGCCGCAGGACATGTTAATCCTTTGAGCTTTGACACTTGACTGAAGTTCGAATTTGAATTTGCAGCTATGTAACGTGCTACGTTGGCTACGTTGACGTCGACGTCGACGACGCTGGCAGCGCTGCCGGAAACTGCTAATAATTTTTTTTTCTCGTTTATTTTTTTTCCCACTTCTCTAGATCTAGACAGGTGCCAGGGCAGGCTAAGCTGTTGTCCTTGTTCAGCGCGTACGAATGTTGCGCGAGTCTATTCAAATTGCGCCTAGGTCTAGAGAGGCGAGTGTGCGCGAGTGTGTGTGTGTGTGTGTGTGGAGAGTGTAGTTCCTTCTTTCGGTTGCCAGTGACAACTTGGCTTAGCTGGGGCGCAACAAACAGGACTCGGCGATGGCGACGGCGTATCCTTGGCGACGGCATGTGACTAACTGAAATTTTACTTGCTACCACACAAAACTTTAAAGCAAAACCGGCAGCTACCAACGCACTAACACACACACACTCAGAGACACACACACACGTACACACCTGGCAAGACAAATAAGCAAGGAGGGAGCAGGAGAGAGCATGAGTCTAGGGGTGGTTAGCTGCCTCTGCCGCCGCTGCTGCTGCTGCTGCCGTCATCAGCGACTGCTGCGACTGTTGGTAGTAGCTGCTTTTACCAACAACAAACTGGCCTTTTGGCCAACCAGCAGCAACCACCAACTGTGTGTGTCTGCGTGCGTACGTGCGTGTGTATGTGTGTGTGTGTGCTACCAATTTCCCACTCGGCCGATCGACCGAGTGAGCGACCACTCCCTCATCGCACATTGCAGTTTTTGCGCCCCTCCCTCGCCCCCCTCTTTGCGTGCCTTAGCCCTAACTCCTCGCCTGACCTGCTGTCCCCCTCCCTCTCGCCCACAGCCCTGCAATACCAATGGCAGCGCGCACTTTGTGTTATTTGGTAAAACGAGATTGTTGATAACGTGCCACAGCAACAACAACAACAACAACAACAACAACAACAGCACGAGCTCTATAAAAAAATAAAAGAGAACTCGCGGTAAATATATAGTAATTCTTTTTGCCAGCAGGACCTGTACCCACTCTGGCTACCCCTACCCTACCCCTACCCCCCTCTACATCGCCTGCATTGTATATTTTATTGTTAATGGGCAGAATTCACCTTTCGATTCGATTTTTTCTGTTTCTGTTCTTGTTTTTGTTGTTTTTTGTAGCTTATGCACGACATGAAATTGTTGTACTTTTGTTGCCAACGGCATTTGCGGCCTGGCTGGCAAACGCTTTGATAGATGGCTAAGAGTGGGAGAAAGGAGAGAGGGAAACAAAATTCAACTCTTTTCTTTTTTCAATTAATTTCTTGGCTCATTTATAGAATCTACTACTGAAATAATCAAGTTCAAATGAAACTAGAAAGTATTGGGGTATTTTGTGTCATTATAAAGAACATTTTGAAATGATCTACCAATTTATTAATTATTCTTCAAATAATAATTTCCATTGCAATACATAAGAGAAGTTACATATCTGCCTCTATGGTATAAAACTCGACCTATTGATAACCTCTATGGTATGTACTAGTTTAAAGAATATCTAATGAGCTTGGGCTATGATAAATAACTATTATTATATTGCCTCTCTTCGTTCAATTAAAAACTTAATTATTTCAGTAATTAAAACTAAACTCAGTTTCTTACGAAGTAATTCAAATATTGATTATTAAGAAAAACTAATTTCATAATTACTATATTTCTAGGCAAAGGATCTTCTTAATTACACTAATGCGTATATAATATTTACTTAATGAATTATATAATATTAAAAAATATTTATTTCGCTGAAGTTTGAGAAACAAGTTAATATTTTTACTACAAGTATTACCAACTTCCTTTATATTTTATACCAAACAAATACCCCTCTGGGTTGTTAACCAAATACTGCCAAGAAACAATTAAAAACACGCGACTTGTCAATTTTCCAGAGGGTGGTGAAAATTTCGCCAGAGCGCGTGAAGTTCTGACGCTTTTCCGAGCTGCGATTATGTAAATGATTGATTCGCGGTAGCAGGTTGGAGGGCAGTCTGTACTAATTTGCTGGAACTACTGTCGTTGGTCTTATCGAGGGGGTGCACTATGTGCACTATATGTACCAACGGGGTGCCATATAATATCGTACATACATATACACATTGTGGAACCGTGTGGTACCCGTTGCGGTTCAGCGATTTCACGATATGGCACCGACGCGTCGACCGGCGACGTCGGCTCGTAATAAACAAACATTATGTTTTGGTAATAATGCAAACAGGACTCCTAACTCTACCATACCATATACACGTTCTCCCCTTGCACTCATTCCATCGGATCTGTAGTGTGGGAAAGTGTTGGTGCGGGTGGGTGCAAAACTTAATTCGTTTTTTTCTCTACTTTTTTTTTTCTTTTTTGGATTTAGGACTGAGAAGCAATTAATGCGTGTACATGAACAACTTATTGCCACGCCCACAACACAGAAAGTAAATTTCCATGTACATACTTTCATAATTTTTTTTTGTTTAACGGAAAATGGAATAGATGCAGGTGTATTTTGTTTAATATCTTTAGCTATTTAGATAAGGTATTATAATAATAATTATACAAAATATATAGTATATTATTATACCCAGATTTGCTATATTATTGTCACTTTTCCGTCTAAACCTTTCTTTAATTTTCAGTTATACCTCCTTCCCTCTCCCTTTCTCCTGTGTGGCGCCAGTTGAATTCGGTTCGCATGTGTCGCATATGGAAATTCTCTAATGATAGGGGTGGTATGCCTGCACAGCTTAATTGGTCTGTAGTTAAACCAGATTGGCCTTCTCTGCCCGGCTATAATGCTTGAGCTTTATTGCGCACTCTGATTGTTCAGCTGCGATTGCCGTTATAAGGTTGGAAAGGGGGGTATTGCAGAGAGAGAGAGAGAGAGAGAGAGAGTACTACAATGAGACCTTTTCTTTTCTTAATTATTTAGCCAGCTGGCAGATCCTGCTTCTCTCATCCACTTGACCCTGACACACAATTTCGTCGATCGCCATCAATGTCGCGATCTTCTGTCTAAAAGTAACGTATTTTGGCTGACGGAACCCTCCCTAAGCAACGATAGCGACAGTCTGTTAACTCAGATCATTATAAAGGTAGTAAATAATTATAGCAAGCGGGGTCAGCGCACTGCAGAGCTGCCAGACCTGACCGAGGGTTGTGCGTAGCGGTTCGGGGCAACTGTCTTCATATCCACCGCGTGCCAACTGCAGCTGCAGGTGCAGAAATCAACGAGCGCAACGGAGCGCAACGCAGACGCCGACGCCGATGATACGATCCCAAAGAGCCGACCCGACCAGGTCCCGGCAGCGGAAGGAAGCTGTTGCACGCGGGCCAAGACACTTGGCCGACACAGACACACAGACACAGCAAGTGGAGAACCTGTTTAGGCCGCGCGCGCGGGCTCAGATCTTGCAAGCTGACGGCAGGTTGCCCTCGCAGCACATTGCGTCGTCTGTTTCTCTGTTTTTTTCTAGGGGTTGTGCCCCGTTAAGATGCCGCCTGATGCCGGCTGTGTCACGTGTGCATTGACCTGAAAACCAACGCGCCCTTTCATAAGAAAAGGACAGAGAATGAGAAGAAGAAAGAAAGATCTGAGGAATGAGCTCAGCTGACTTCGGTTCTCTTTCTGTCTCTCTTTTCTTCTATCTAAGGTAAGGAATATATCAATTTTATAGTATAGTATTCCGCTATTTCAGAGTTATCTTAAAATTAAATTTCCTTGCATACAACCTGTTATCATTATCATAACGTTTTCTTCCAGTTGCTCCCAACACATAAAAAAATTTTCCGGTTTTTGCATTTTTTTGTTTTTTATTTTCAGTTTGGGACGATCTTTATTAATGCGAAGCTGTTTTCATTTTTTTCTTGTATATGTATATGGTTGTTGTTGTAGTTTCTCATTATGTTCCTTCATTAAGAACTATTTGTATGCTCTTGTCATTTCATATATTTACATTGTGTTACATAATTCATTCAAGTTGTGTGATTAGTTAAGATATTTTTAAAAAATTCAATTTGCTTGCATTGCGCCAATCTCAAAGGTGTCAGATTTGTAATTGATCTATAAGAAATCTATTCTCTTGTGAAATGATGTGAGTGAGGAACCTAAGATCTCTAAATGTTCTCCATAACAATTTCTTCTATATGTTAGCGATAAACTATATTAGTTTCTTAGCATAGTAAATGGTTTATTTCTTGATTTAATTTTTATTTTCTTTTTGTTTCTGTTTTGTTTTATGAAGACTTAATAAATGTTCTTCAGAGATGCTAATAAATGAATTAACGAATATATTTTTCATAATAGACTTGATTTATTTACATATTTCAGCTGTTATCTACTTTGTGTTATCTCCTCTCTGGGCTTTTACAACTTATAAAGCTATTTGTTTGTTTCCATATCTTCAATAATATAATAATTTATTCTCAAGCAAATCACCTACATTTGATGTTTACCTAGTAATTTATTTAAATGTGATTTCAGTATTATTTTAATACTTTATTTACAATTCTATTTGCAGGAAAAAGAGTTGAAAACGTGCCACGGAACATGTTTGTATTATAATCTTATATAATTTGCTTGGTTATTTATTTATTTATTCTCAGGATACTCTTTAGTGAATATTTCTTTTATTCAAATAACAAATTTAAAAATCATTTTATTATTATGTCGATTAATTTTATTATATTATCAATTAGTATTACGTTTTTATTCATCATAAAAATATTTAAATATTCATTTAAGAAAATAGGCTTGTTTCTGACTTTGGTATACCCTGTAGCCAACGAAATTACATTATAACAAAAAAGGAAAGGGTACAAATGTGTTAATTGTCATTTCCCTTACTATTGAATCATTCATTCAAATAAATAATCAAAAACTGAGATGTTCTATAGAAAGTTATTGGAATTTGCACAGCTTCTGCTGCTGGTGAACTGGGTGGTACTAGGCGGGTCCTCAGTATCCCATGCAGAGCGAGTCAAGCGTCTGGCCACACCTAACTACGATTCGGATGTATTAAGCAATCAGGGAAAATTTGTGGTCTCCCTGAGATCACGGACACCACAAAACTTCTTTGGGGACAATCACTTCTGCGGTGGAGTAATTGTCTCACGATTATTCGTTCTAACTGCAGCGCACTGCGTCATGGAGTGGGTATACATAATTTCCTGATGTTCCCTAATGCATACTGACTTATGTATTTCTCCACAAAGTTCTCGTAAGATCGTGTTCTCAAGCCGCGTACTCCTGGTTGTTGTTGGAACTCCGAACCGACTCCGTCATATTCTGAAACAGACACTGAACATGCCGGTTAAAAAGATTTTTGTGCCCACCAATTTTACGGTTCATAATACAAATAATTTGGCCATAATAAAACTGAGCAAAAAACTTCCTGAGAACAAGAAGAACATTGGATTTATCGAGCTGCCAACGGCGGAACCCGCAGTTGGTCAGGACTATAGAGTGATGGGCTGGGGACGTGTTTATAAGGGTGGTCCTCTGGCCTCTCGCATTTTATATATTGATGTAAAGCTTCAGGATAAAGAAATCTGCAAAAAACATATCAAGGCTTTTTCATCCGAAATGATGTGTGCTGCAAATTTCAATGAGCATGACGAAAGCCCCTGTACTGGCGATTCTGGAGATCCGCTTATGCTAGACAAAACGCTGTATGGTATTGTTACGTACGGTCTGGGCTGTGGCAATGCAACAATGCCATCAGTTTACACAAATGTTTGGTACCACATAAGCTGGATTAAGAAGATAATGGAAAAGAACGGGATCCAGAACTTCATGCATATTTCTTGGCTTTGTATGTTACTGTCTGGTTTCTTGATACTGTTCACTAAGATGTTAATAATCTCTTAGTTAAAAAGTCTGCACAAAAATCGGATAATACATTTGTTTACCATTCGATTAGTCAATCATTAAGTATTTTTTGTTGGGTACTGGGCATATCATCTCAAAGGAAGATCGGATAACATAGATTTTTTGGTTTAAGTAAACAAATTATCCAATCAAAGAATTTAAATTACATATTGCTTTTATACGTTTATCAGCCAGTATTATATATAGTCTTATATTATTTTTCAGTTTTAGGTTTTTAAATATTATAGTTGCATAAATTGTATTTATTTAAAAAATTTAAATAATATTTTTTGTTTCATTTTAAGTTTAGTTTAGGTGGTCATTATAATTATGTTCAACTGTTTTCTGTAAACTTAAACTGAGCTGAAATCAGCATGACATAAAACATAATTGCGATTGATCTACTATGAAACCAGTTAAGCCAATGCGAAACTTTAACAATTATTAACAATATCGTTTAAAGAAGGCACCTTCATGTTGTTCAATAACATATTTCGAAATTTCACAAATTATATATCATTTTATAGCTACTAGTTAATATCGTTCCAATTTCATTATGTCTGTTTTGTACATTTCTTACTTTCCTTGGCACTACATTCCAAAAGAAGGTAAATTAAATTAGAGCTTGCAGTGATTTAGTGTTAGATTTTATTTTTTTTTTTTTTCCAGAATTAGTTGATAAATTTAATTTCCCGCATTTGCATTTAATTAAGTTTTTAGCTTTGTTTTTATGACTTTTGTATTGTTTTCTTTTAAATTGCAAAAAGATTGTCCATGTCATTGTGTTTTCATTAATTTGGTTTCGTTCATTATTTTTATTTTTTTAAAACTAAGAAAAAGTCAGCGTAGCTTGAAATTGTTTTCTTTGTTGCTTGCAAAATGATATAATTGAACAAATCTACGACTCTAGAATTATAAAAATTGCAAAAAGCTTTTTATATGCATTTATGCTATATATGTATAATAAATATTATTCAAATAATTTATAACGGTGGCCCTCAATAACCTGCTCAATTAATTAAGTTGAATAAATTTGTATGCACATTTTTTTTTCATATTTTCCTTTCTTTTGTTGATTTTTTTTTTTTTTAATTTTTTGGTTGTGTGTATCACAAGATTTTAAGGTTTGATTTGGTTTAATTTATATATAGTATTTAAGGTATATTTTATTTTATAGCTTTGGTCTTCTATATGCAAAGTTCGCAGGGCGTTTTGACATAAATTGTATCTAAAATACTTGGGCGTTTTCAGAGTTGGGTTGGCATAGCTTACTGAGTTTTTGTTTTTTTTTTTAGATTTTTGTATTTAAAGATTATATTTTACAAAGATTTCCTATTAGCTGTGATATGTTTTTCAATTAAATTATTTTATCCAATTCCTGCTGCTACAAAGGTATAAAGATTCTGCCAAATCAAATGAAACAATCAGTTCGTTTCTCAATTCTACTTTCGTATCGATTTCATTGAAATCGGAAAAGTTTGCTAAGCGAAAGTAAAATTTTAATCAAGATACTTGATAACAATTGAATTATAACTAGAAAACTAGGATTTGAAAAACGTAAAAATAAAACTAGAAATTTAAACTATACTCACAATTATTTTGGTATAAATATTTCAATGATATACATACATATTTACAGATTTGAGCAACATAAAAATAGTTCGATAACAATTTGACATATTCGGAGGCATTTGAACTAAGTGAACCGTGTGTATCTCATACTCATTCGTAATATTTGACTAGAATTTTTGTAAATATATATTTGTATATATATATATGTATAACGTCTATATAAATATGACTCGATTTGTTGTAGTTTTTTTTTTTGTATTGTAACTAGGCATAGATAAAGCGTTCAAGCTGATTTTGGTTAGCGTCTCTTGTGTTATGGTTTAAAAGGCTAGGTCTTTTTTGGGGTTTTGTGTGAGTTTAGATGGTGTTTCGTATTTGGTACATACATTCAGCATAACTTTTTTTTTATAAATTTTTTTAATTGTTATTAATGCTAATCATTGGTTTTGTTTCTCTTTATAAATTAATTAAATATTTAATGCATTTATCGAGCAACATTTGCAAGTATCGTAATTTCGCGTAGTTTGTCTACAGTTTTTTTAAAAAAGGCAGTCGAAAATCTTTTCGTATATTTTCTCAATTTTGCATTAATTTAATGTAAATGTTAACAACTTATTTTAAAACAATGTGGTGTCTATCTGTATGTGCAAGTGTGTGTGATTTTTTAATCATTATAAACAACTCATATTAACTAATTCTTTTGCTGGTTTTATTATCACTTTTGTTTGCCATTTGCGATTTTTAATTAAATTACTTTGTGTTTCCCTTTGTTACAATTAAGTTAAATGACTTTTAAAAGGCCTTAAGAACTTAGAGAGCAGTATTTTGTTTTTTTTTTCTCTTTCGCATGGTTCTTGTCTACATTTTACTTGTTCCTTATAAATGTGGGCGTGCTCTTTCTGCTGCTTCTAATGTTGTTGTTGTTGTTGTTGTTGTTGCTGTTGCTGCTGCTGGGTTGGCTGTTCGCTTGCTGTCAGCTTGGTTTTACGAAAATCCCTTGTAGTGTACAAAAAAGAATATCAGAAATATGGCATAAGCAGTTGGAAATGTTATTCTCGCGATGACATCGATCGTCTTTGCCACACGTATGGGATGCGGCGGTTCCTTTTTGCGCACTTGAACGAAGCAGGTCTGCAAATGATAGGAGAGTAGAAAATATATTAAAAGCAGTTCAGTTTTTCGAGTGTGCATGTTGGGAACTCCAACTCCAAAATATCAACTTATATCTTTTCCTCGCCCGCCCAAAAGTAGGCAACAAATTTTGCATAAATTGTTGATTTAGAGTGGAATTCGCAACGAGCCTGATGTGGTTCGATTTTGTTGATTATTCCGGATGGATGATGATCTCACCTCCGTGGCGCAGCCGTTGTTGGCCGAATGGGTGCACGGGCTGTTGCTGCCACCACATGTGGTGCATGCCACAATCTCGTTGGGTGCGCCGGCGTCTCTTCGCTTCTCGCCCTGATAGACGGCGGTAAATTTAAAAAACTAATGCGTTAATTTTTGTTGTCCAGTCGAAACAAATAAATTTACAAACGATAAAAATCGAGAAGAGGTAACACAACGGCATTACACATACACATGTGTACACACATACATACATGTGCACATGTATTAATATTTACACACACATAACGCACACACGCGGTTGCACAACAAAAAGTTGGAAACGAACGAAAATGTTGCAGTTTTGGTTGCATTTGGTTGTTTGCATTTCGTTTGAGTAAAAACACAGCAAAAAGCATTGTTAATTAAAGTACGAGTTGTATAAGTTGATTTGAGTATGGTATAGTATATATAAAAAAAAGGTAGAAAATATATATATAGATATTTATTAACATTTATCGAACATGTGAAACAATTGAGTTAAATGAAAAATATTACAAAAAGGTAACTACAAAAATTTTAAATAAATATTTTAAAAAGCGTTGCCAAATTGATTTTCAACTTTTTTACGTTCTTTTTTTTTCAACTACAAATTATAGATATACCATAAAAAGAGTGACTTATGAATCTGCTGCATACTTACGGGCTGTTTTGGATATAGGTTTTTGTTTGTTTGTTTTTTTTTTTTAGTATTAGTATTTAGCAGCAGTTGAAGAGGTTGGAAAGAATAGAGAAATATTTTATTAGGCCTGAACCTTGATTCTCGATTTCAATAAGTCTCATATTGCTCGTACAACTTTTGTTATCTTAGTTAGTATTATAGTATCTTATCAAAGCTTTAGCATCTTTTGTTATGGAATAATGGCATGAGAATTTTGCTGTGTGTTTAGTTAATGAAAAGTGTCAAATCAAATGGATTTTGTAAAAATTTATTCATTAATAACATAAGTTCAATTATTAATTTCGGTTGCATATTGGTAAATTTGATTAGGATATATCGAATGTATTTTGGTTTTTCTGTGTAGTGTATTTCTTTTGCTATTTATGTTATGGATATACATACATATATGATTAGGGTATTATTATCTTTTTACTCAGTACTCAGGAAGTGTGCTGTTTAATCTAAGCAATGGGATTCGACATATCAAGCGTGCTCAACACATTTACAATTAGATACATAGATACGACATACAGTAGACAAAGCTAGAGAGAGTGTGGGCCAGGGAACAAAATTTACACACATACATACATATATAGACAAAGCCACATAGATCAGATTGCAAATAAAGCACTTGTGGGGGTACGGGAACATATGTGTATATGTTGTTATATTATAACCATAAAGTAAACTTATTGTCTAGACTGAAAACCCCAAAAAAAACCAAAACATTCTGAGAGCCTGTCCTGCATTTCCGTAATATATGTAGTTATATTAAATTCATATTTTTTTTTGATTCGAAAACATTATTTGGAACATCACAGCTGAAACAACTAGGTAAACCGCTCATAATGCTCTCAAACTGTTGTTTTTAGTTTTAATTATTTGTTTGGCTTCTGCTGCTGTTGTTGCATAATAATGAACTGTTTACCGTGTGCATAATTAACTGTTATAATTTGTATTCTAACAAATTAGCGAGTAGCTGTACTCCCCTGCATGTGTGTGCCTGTGTGTGTGTGTCAGATGTTACACTGATTAACTGGCGCGCTTGAAAGTATGCTACAAATTTATTGCAGCTGCTGCAGCGGCACGTACCGTGTCTGGACACGATTTTAAATGGAGAAACGTTGCAGTTTTGGGTACAAAAAAAAAGTTTGGTAACCACCAGATAGGAGAAGCAGGAGGAGACGAGCATGAGGGGGAGGAAGAGGCACTTTAAGCCATACTGGATGCACCCACAGCAATCCAATTGCATTTCTTAGTCGTCCCCCCACTTTTTGCTCCCACTTTTTGCTGATTTGTCTTTGTCTATGTTGGTAGGGGATGCGCAACTGCAATTGTGCTCCTTCTGACCTCATTAGCCAGAACGTGCTGCCGAAAATCCGCAGTCAGCACTTGCTGAAAGCTACTTAAATTTAAATGATTCATTCTTGTAATAAACAGAGTGCACAGAGCATGGCACGAGCGATTAAACTTGGTCTACTGACAAGCTAAAACCGCGAAGAGTTATATTTGGGATTACCTTGACATATATAGGGTATATAGGCAATCAAATGCGGGATCTATCAGCATATATATTAGAGTATCTTTTAAAAACCTAATCCACAAAAATTCAATTATATTAAAATTAAACGAGGCTCGATGAAAGCATGGAGAGGGGCTACAAGTTTCGGTTAGAGTAGAATCTACAAGAATATTTGCTGTCAGCTCAACTCTCCATGGATTTCTTTCATGTTTTCGAAAAGTTTCACCAACATATTTCCCTGTGAAGTTGCGAAGCTTTGCTCTTTAAAAAATCCTGCACATCCTTTTTCCATCGCATTTCCTTATTTTATTTTTTTTTTGTCTTTTGCAATTGGGCAATTGTGGAGAGAATCCTGCATTTTCGTATTTTTCCGCTTTTCCGCAACTTGTCGCAGTTTAAGCTTTGCTTTCGTTGCTTTTCATCATCATCATCATCTGCTTCTGCAGCAGCTTCATCTTGGCTGTTGTTGTTGCTGCTGCAGCTCTCGGGCTCATTAAGGTATTTTCCACTTTGGGTACTCATGAATAATTATGTTGCCCTGTTTCGCAGCCTGCATCCATCCATCCAGCCTGCCTCCAGTGGCTGCTGCCCAGCGCCAATTTGGAACGCATGAAGCATTTTTAATTTACATGTTAATGGCCGAAAAAACATTTCGCCAGTCTCCAGTTGCGGTTCTTCTGCTTCTTCTTGTTGTTGTTGTTGTTGTTGTCTTTTCACTCGTGTAATTGTTGTTGCGTTGCCCCACTCCCTTAAGCTGCCACGATTGCTGCTCCTTTATCATGCACACGTTAATTATCCGCGTTTTTTTTATTTCTTTTCTCTCTTTTATTTTAAATTATTATTAATATTATTTTTCCCTCTTCTTTTCTAAACCCAAAAGTTGAGGCTAATCCCTGCTACACCCTGCGATAAACCTCATAAGTTTCCCCCTTCCCAATTCTAATGCACTTGCCTCTTGTTGGCTTTTCATTTAAAGTTTGGAAAAACTTTGCCATATGAGGATGTGTGTGTCTGTCTGTCTGTGTGTGTGAGTGAACAAATTGCAATCGAAAATAACCGCAAGCAATAAAGCTTAGTGGCCAAAATCGTTTTGGCGACCAAAAGGCAAACTAACTGCAAACTGTGTGGGTTCTCTTTTATTTTTCTCTTTTATTTATTTTTTTTTTTCTTCCTCGTTCTTGCCACAGATTTCTTGCTGGCTTTCTTGGCCAACTTGTTAACAATGTTATGTTATGTTCAATTATGGCTTATTAGTTGTGCGGGCAACAGGCAACAATACAACACGAGAGAGAGAGAAAGAGAGGTTAGTTTGGGTTAATTTGGTATTGCAGGGTGCGGTGTCGGTAACGGGACTGCCGGCTCGAGCTTGTGTACTCACGGTTTCCCTGGCCCTCAGCATAGACTCCTCGTCTGCTGTCGCGTAGACAATGCTGGGCGAATTGGAGCGCGAAGATTTCCGGCGCGGCGGCTTTATTGGCAATGCCAATTGACGTTGATGCTCGACCGTTTCGATGGATTGCAGTGGTTGCTGCACTGCCTCCTGCTGCTGCTGCTGCTCCTCCTCCTCCTCTGGCTCGCGCTCGATACGCACGACCAGAGCCGGTGTGCTTGTTGCCACCGAACGACGGAGCGTCACAGCGCGCTCATCCTGCTGCTGCTGCTCTTCCTGATTTTCTAGCTGCTTCTTCTCCCTGCTGTCCTTCTCCTCCTCCGCCACTTGCTCATCCTTAAACTTAACACGCGTCGCTGCCACCGAAGTGGGCTCCTCATAGACGTGCTCGGCAATCGGGACGGTGGCTGCGGCTCTGGCACCTGGCGACGATGGGCTTCGCGGCTTGGTGGCTTCACGTCCACTTTTACGCTTAATCGAACGTGCCCGCAGATTCTGCACAGCTGCACCGATAATGCCACCGTGTGCCTCCTGCCAGCGCATGCCACCGCCAAAGAACTCCTCCGCGGCCTCAGCTCCCCGCGGTGTGCCCGGCGTCGCAGTCGATGCGGCCGTGCCCATGGAGAGGGGCGTGGCGACGGGAGTGGCGACAGCACTTGCCTTTTCGGAGTAGTAGGACGTACAAATCAGCGTAAAATTCACGTTCGATTACACCCTATATGTGGAATGTTTGGATGGGACAGTTGGAATGGTCTAGTTTTGTATTTTATTGGTTTTGTTTTGTTTTTTTTTTTTTTGCTCGTTTTGCTTTGTTCAAGAGATTTGAGAGAGACATAGTAGAGAGATACATATACATAAAGGTTGATGTAGAGTTTCGATAAAGATATGTAGTTGGGTTCTTTTTGGTTAGTTTATGATGCGATGATATCATATTCGGCGCATCTTCTGCTGCTCTATCTTATGCGTAGGATTGTACAGCACAGGGTTGCAGATTGGATTGGTCTATCATTTTTGTTAGAGTTGCAAGAACATTAAACAGATAACGTAGATTACACGGATTGAATAAATGATTAATACGGATGTTATTTACATTCATTTCCCATAACGAACACTTTACTTTCGCATAGTCATACTCTACAAATATTACTCGAAAGCATCGTTTAATTAAACTTTATGAAAAAAGACGAATACTATAATCAACGTCGTATTTTACATGGAATCGAAAAGCTAACAAACCTTAATTAATTACCATAAATATCAATTCGTTTTAACCCCAAAATTACTATAGAAAAAAACTATATCTTGTTTGTTTAAGCTGATAAGCGTTTTATAACTGTACATTCGTATTAAAAATCAATCGTTTTTCTTTCCTGAGGCTTCTTATAGTGTCGGAAACACTTTAAACTTGGTAAACGTGTTTTTAATTCCACCTAAATTGCCCTAAGCAATTCAATTCAAAATAAAAGTACACACACACACAGCTAAAATAAAGTAACTGTTCAGTATTTGTTTGGTGTTGGGTTTGTTATTTACGAGTATATATATATTTATATAGAGCAAAACATTTTGATGCACAGAATGCACTAACTAGTTTCTAAAAAATATATTTCACTAGTAAATTGCCTAAGCAAAAAGCTTTCAAGCATTTGGGTCGCAACTCAAACCAAAAATAAATAAAAGGCTTTGTTCCATTTGATATTGGTACTTTAGAACCTTAAAATATAAAGTTTAATAGGAATTTAAAAAAAAACCAAACTCAAGCGAACTCAATATCCTTGCTGAGGAAACTGAGTAGATAGGTGAAAACTATAGCATACTTTCATGCGCAGGCCAAATTCATTTGGTGCACAGCTCGAAAGTATGCTACACTTTTTGTAAACTGAACTCCAGCAAGGATACTTGATTAAACTTCGGCAAAGGCCGAGGAAACAAAACACAAAAACCAAAGCGTTGTTGTTGTTGGTTAGTTAGTTATGGTATAAGGCGTGTTGGCTTATCATTGACATTAACAATAAAACGAAACGAAGAGATTAACTTAATTTACGCAAGTATCTTTAATAAATTAAAATATATATAACTCATAGGCTGAATTTAAAATTAATTTATTGCTCATTTCAGTTGGGTTTTCTTTTTTTTTCTGTTTGATAAGTACTATATAACAAAGCATAATTATCCATATTTTCGCATTTGTTCGAGTTTCGCTCGTAACATTTTTCCCAATTGTAAGTGATCTTAAAGTGTGTTTTATTCAATTTTTATTCATTTTATTCATATACTTTTCATACGCAATTTCATAATAAATGTTGTGGTTGTTGTAGTTGTTGTTGTTTAGCTGCAGATGTTGTTGTTGTTGGTTGTGGTAATGTAATTCACATTTATATCAATTACTTGTATCGCATTGTGTGTGTGTTCAATTAATTACGAGTTTAACAAGTTTCAGTTATGATTAAATTAAAAGCAGAAAGACCAAAAATGTTCGAACGGAAGAAGTCAAAACCAAAACAAAGAAACACTGAAAGCGTGCGTCTACGTTATGTAATTTGAATTAAATATTATTGATAATACATAATTTCAGCACATCTCCTGTTTTTTGTCGTTTTCTTCGAAACGAAACGAAATGTTCAAAACACAAATAACTCGAAAACCAAAAACTCAAAGTATATTTCAATGCATTTAAAAGCGAAATTCACATGCCATTTGATAGAATTGTATTTCTTTGTTTTCTTTTTGTGTTTTCGCATTTTCTGATTTTTTGTTCTTTTATTTTCGAGTGATCTTTGAGACAGACAGAGAGACAGAGCGAGAAAGAGAGAGAGTGAGATGAGAGAGATGCTTGGGTAGGGGGCTCGAGGCTGGTGTGTAGTTGAAGGTAGAGAGAGAGATAGAGAGGGGAGATGCGTGTGTATTGTGTGTCTTGCTTGTAGTTTTTGTTACACAGAAGGGAAGGTGGTACGGGTAGGGGGGGTGGTGGTGTTAAGAGGGCTGGTGCACGAGTTGTGGTTGATAGCTTACCAAAGGACTTGCAAGAATTACTCCGATCCTGCTTAGTACCGCTGGAAGACGCTGCAAAAATGTACACAAAATAATGTTCATACTCAAAACACACTTTAAGTTTCGTTTGTTGTTGTTGTTGTTGGTTGATGTTGTTGTTGTAATCAAAGTTTTTCTTTTTTTTCGGTTCAACTTGGCATTACATAATTGCGACTTATTTTCTACTAAGTAAGAAATGAATTTTGCTTGAATTTGAATTTTTAAAGTCTCGAATATGGAATACTTATGTATGTATATATATCACATATCACAAAAATTGGGAACAATGTTCGATTTTCTTTTGGCTTACGCACATTTTTGGTAGAACTTTTTCAATTGTTTCTTGGTTCTATAAATATTTTCAAATTAAATTAAATAAAAAACGAACAACATCTATAGATAAGATAATAAGTTTATAAAGTGGCATATGGCGGTCGTGGCAATGGATTCTTATGAGCACTATCGATATTTTTCATCTTTCTCTATTCTAACATATTTCGAGCATGCTTTGTGTACTATATAGTATACTTCTTATATACACTTTCTTCATAGCAATATGCCACTTTTCTTGTCATCACATACATATGTTAAATATTTTCTCAATGCCTTCGCACAACATCAAGGAAAATGCTTAACATGCAAATGCATTTTTATTTCAGTCTTCGGTTTTGAAATAATAAAGTTAAGGAAATAATAAATATACCACCTACCTAATGGCATGTACAATGCATCAATTTTCAACTAATTTTCATTGGATATTTATAAATATATGTATTTGAAAAATACGTGTACTAATTTAAGAGTAATAAAACGCATTGGTATTGGATATATTCAACAATTGTATTATACAACATTTATGAAAATTAAAATATAGTTAAATCAGGATAGAAGAAACGAGGGAAACAAACAAAGCAATCCATTTGCAGGGAAAATACATTTGATCTTCTTCAGAGAGAGGAATGATAATGCAAACAAATCAGATAGAAGGAACCGAGGCATCAGCACAATAAATACACATACATCAACAGATAACCCTATATAGTATACATTATAGTTGGAATTTCGGGATTGCTTTAACAAAACTCAAAGTGGAAAACAATTTTCGATTACTTGAGGACATATTTCACACAAGAAAACGTTTAGTATAGTTCAAAAACTTGTTATACAAAATGCTTAATTGGGGTGGGGTATGGGGCTTAAGGTAGGTGTGTGTGTGTGTAGGAGAGAGAAGAGGAGCATAAAATTATTGGTGAAGTATATGTTTTATGAGGAAATTTCAGTACAGTTAAGGAGCAGAAAGAGAGAAGGAGACATATACATAAATACATACATATATGATAGTTATTTAGAGAGATAGAGAAAGAGAGAGTTATATAAAGAGATACAGATAGAGAGAGATAGATAGAGAGAGAGAGAGAGAGAGAGACACAGAGACGCAACACAATGACTGGAGTTGTTGTTGTTTCTTATAGTATTTTCTAGATGACTTTTGCTCAGATGTTTTGATATCGTTTCGTTTTGTTGGGTTGTTTTGTTAGGAGTGTGAGAGAGGAAATAAAAACAAAGACATCAAATGTTGTTGTTCGCTTTGTTGTTGTTTCTGTGTGTGAATTGTTGTTGTTGTTGTAGTTATTTTTTTTGGCTGTACGCTTATGTAAAATTCATATTTAATTGCTTGAGATGCATAACAAATTGGGGGCACAGGTCACAGGCCACGCCCCCGGAGAGCCCATGGCCCCCGTGGTTTCTTATTTGTTTTCGCATTTTCCGTATTTTCACTTTCGCTTTCAGTTTTTTCTTTTTCTCTTTTTTTTTTGTAATTGAATTTACCTGTGTTACGGGATTTTCGCCAGGCCTATAGACGACGTTGTGCAGCGGCCGTTTGCGGCCCACATAATTGACGCACACGAACTCCAGCAGGGAGGCGTATATGAAGCACATGCAGACGCCGTCCCAGACATTCATCGCGGTCAGGTTGGAGACGACGGGCAGCGTGCTGCGGAAACCGTTCGAGGTAGTGAAGAAATTCAACATTGTTGTCACGCCTAATTGTTACCAAGTTACCCAGTTACCAAGTTACCAAACCGAGGGAGAGAGAGAGAGAGATATATGTAGAGAAACTTGCATTAGCCATTTGACACGTAATTTCAGAAAGTTTCCGTTATTCTTAAGGGTCTGGACGGGGCGGTGACTAGGACGTGGGTGTGGCAAATTGTTTTGGGTTAATTAATAAATGTGGATTTTGTTTGATTGTTGCATTTCATTCGTTTTAGTTTATAATTAGTTTTTCATAGAAGCATCTTGATAATATTTACACAAGTTTTATTGCCAGCTTCATTTGCCGCTTTGATTTGGTTTAAATATCAGTGACAGGAAAAGAGAAATGTGGGGGAAGGGAACTTGATTGTATATTATGTGCAAAGGTAAAAGTAAACAGCTACAGCTACAAAAAATCGACAGGCATAGGGATATCCCTATTGGAATAAAAGTTTCAGACTTAAGAGTGAAAATGAATTGTTAGATCGTACTCAATACATAAAAATAGGAACTGTATGCTATTTTATTACTTAAATACCTTATGGAGTAACACTAAGAATTTACCTTATATATTATTAATAATGCTTGAAATAAATATTATATATTGTTAATCTCGCTCAAGTGATTTTCGGTACACAGCGCAACTATGTATAATATATATCTCTTCTCTGTCTAATTAGTGGCCTCAAGAAATGAGGCAGGAGACCGACAGCATTCAGTCGGGATTCAGAGCACTCAGTCGGTGCACTCATCGATTTTCAATTTGCCAAGGAAGGAGGAAGCGAAGGAGTCGAGCACTCTGGCAAATGCTGAGCTGACGAGCTCAACATTTCCCAAATGAGAAGTCAGTGATGCATCGCGGAAAATCTTCTTGGGGTTCCGGCTTACACTGGAAAATCAGCTAGCAAATTTATAGGGATAGCTTCTTCTTAAATCTGATTTTCAATCCCAATTCTTTACTTGGCTCTCGCGAACACTCCACTTAAATATTCATAAGTCCAACAGTTGACTCAACTGTCGTGGGCAGCTCCAAGCAGGCGGATGAAATGGAGGAGGATGAGGAATACGCGAGTACTTTGCTATTTGCCCATATGTCTGCTTATGCATAAATCATAGTCTACTGTGTGTGTCTGTGTGTGTTTGTGTGCCCATTATCATCGCCATCACTATTGCATCAGACAAGTCAAAGCAAATACAGTCTACAGTCGCGTCCATGTCCAACTGTTCTCCCCTGTACCTACACTGTCTCCTCTAACCACTTTGCAATATCAATTCCCCATTGCTTTAATCATCATCATCATAATCATCATCATCAACTGCACATACATATTCATAAGCTGTCATCATCCCCATAGCCAAAGGTAAGTCATGGCAGACAGGACACAGTCGTGTCCACGTTGAAGTGTCCCAGTTTCTCTCACATGTCCCATAGCTCTCCAGTTCTACTCGTTTCTATCTTTGTATGTGTTGTACATGATTTCAAAGCAAATACTGCAGACAGTCGTATCCATGCCCTCCTCAGCCTTATCCCTGTGTCTCAACTCGCATCCTCTGTCAGAGAGAGTGTGTGTTTGTGTGTGTGTGTGACAGTGACGCCGGATGATTTTGAAACCACATTCTGCTTTTCGGAATTTCATTTAATACTAAATTATACTTAAGTTTTCGATGCAAGATCATAAAATCTTCTATTAATATCAAGATCAAATATAATATTTAAATGGGAAATTATTAGCAATAGTATAACTTAAGATTATATTATATTACTTAAATTTAATTAAAGAAAATAAAATTTATTTAGAACTTCGAACCAACATTTGTTTGTTTTTTTTTTTTTGCTCAGCAAAATTTCTAAAAAGCTTACATAATAAAATACTCAAAAAGAGGGTATAGAAAAGTTGTATAGAACATGCAGTAGAAGCTTAAATAGTCGATGAGATGATGTTACAAATAATAGAACAAATTGAATGAAAGAAATGTTAAATGAAATTTTATTAAGTTAGAGTTATAAATGTAGATAGAAGAAGAATTAACGAAAATAGGTTTTTATTTTATTCAGTACTATGTCTAAGTCTAGCATTTAATTTTCTTTAGAATGGATGGTACAGCATGAATATGAAATGAACCTTGGTTAGTCTATACAAACTCTAGATTGTAATTATATTGCCAATTTTGGACAGCCTCTTTAGAATTAAATTTGGACAAGGACTCACTAAGCTGCGCCTAGAATATGCTGCTAAATTAGTATTTGGAAGACTACGATCTCATTGTTTGGTAGGTTTCTGTTTTTTTTTTTTTTTGATTTTTGTTTTCTTTTAAATTTTGGTTTGTTTTTTTTTTTTTTTCTTTGGATTATGTTTTACGTACCGATCATAACACGGGCTGGCACTGCATTCCATTCCAGCCAAAATGTGATAAACGACGAGGTGACCAATATAATGCCAGGTATGAAAACGGTTGTAAAATAATACGCACGATCACGGGTAAATGTCAACTCGACCTGTAGGCAACTGTAATTACCTTAAAGTACAAGGCCAAAATGTTTCAAAGTGGCCACAAATTAAAAATCTTGAGGACGCAGCACAGTGGGACAGAGACAGAAACACACATACACATATGTATACTAGTAGACTTATAGACCTTACCTAGCCTAGCCTAAGACCTAGTGTCCTTTCAGACTAAACTAACTGTAGCTGTACTTTTCAAAATGAAATAATCAAAAGGTGAAACTGAAGATTTTTGGGTTTCTATTGATTTCGACTTGGTTCTTGGTAAACTATATACTTTATAAGAATGGAAACGCAAATTGAACCCATGCAGCAAAACCTTAGACGAAACGATAATTAGTTTTAAAGAGCGGGTTGGTGTTGCATATATATTTTTTTTTGCCGGGAAGTATCCGGCAAATGGAGTTTGGTTTTTGTGTGTTCGTGTCAAACTACTTGAGATGGTAAGAGAGCTTTTCAAAAAACAAAAGGTTATTACGCAATCGAAAACGAAATAAGATTACAAATTGCATACGAAAGAGGGCAATCAAAAATATGATATAGTTGTATAAATATTGTAAGGCAGTTGCTACAAAGGCGATGGAAATCAATCACAAAATTGACTTAAGGTTCTTGTGTGAGAGGATAAGTTTTATATATAGCATATATTTGTATGAATATATGTATATAGCTGGGTAAATGGATTTATTCATTTTTATTTGTTTTGGAATTGGTATTGGTTTGATATTTTTTTTTTTTAGTTTTTGTTACCTATCATTGATCTAGCTGGCACGGCATTCCATTCTAGCCAAAATGTAATAAAGGATGACGTCACCAATATAATGCCAGGTATAAAAACGGTGGTGAAATAGAATGCACGATCTCTGGTAAAGATTAAATCGACCCTAAGACAGCTGTAGTTCCCTATGGGCATTTAATATATTCGATAGGAAGTAGGAGTTGGCCAAGTTGTTGTTGCATTTGTTGTAGCATTATTGTTTATTGTTTTTTTTTTTTTTTTTTTTTTAGGGGAGGGGATAGACAAAGATTAGACCATTAGATAGGTTTCCGTATAATCGTAATTGTTCATATAAACAATGCAGTAACCAAGCTACGCTCCAGACTACAAGTTATACTGAAAATACTGCAAATACTAGAAATATACGGAAAGCAAAATTTGTAAAAAAAAAAAACTAAAACTGTAGCTGCAATTTTTCTTAGGAAAATTCCTAATTTTGGTATTTTGGCATTTGATTGGAATATAAAAAAAATACCATTAAAATACTAGCAAAACATCAAATAAAAACGCTGCCTAAAAAGCATTCATTACACAAAATCATATTGAACTTAATATCATAGAACAGTACAGGTGAAAAGTATTCGACTGGTTGTTAACTTACCTCTCCAACTGTTCTGATCGCACGCTGTGGTCTGATTCTTGATCAAATACGCGTTCAGTGTGGTCAACGAGGGACTTTTGCGCAGTGTATCCTCATCGTTTTTCCAAACATATTTGATTTGTGCTTCCTCATATGAAACTAAAAAGAAATAAGCGCAGATTGAGAGAGATTGAAGGGGGATAGAAGATAAAAAAAGCTGTTGAATTTATGGGTCAATTTGCTCCCTTTTTATACTAATAAATTCACATAGATTTAATTAAATAAATGCTAACCCTATATTAAAAAACTTTAGAGCAGCCACTTTCTTTATGAATCCAATTAACTAACCCCTACTTTATGAAATAAAAAAAAATACCTATACTATTATCATAAATCAGTCGATGTGCTGACAATTCTCAACATTATTCACACACTCTAAATAAGTCAATTTGGTTAATTAATCAAATTAATGTTGTCGGCAGTTTATGATGGAGGTGGATGGCATAAAGATGGCCCAATTGTTTCCACACATAATTACGCTGATGCTGACAACGTATACGTAATTTTCGTTATCTGTCACTTTGACGACCTTATTTGTTTGAAATTAGAAAATAAATGCGGCATCTGCGATGGGGGAAAATTGAATTAAATCATATTCTGATAAGAGTGAAGTGCAGACAGGCGAACAGGCAAACACTTTGAGGCCCCCCTTTATACATATAACATATACTATATGGTAGATGAAAATCTCAACGACAGCCATGTCACATAACGGTGACTTTCCCTTCATTTCACCAAAGTAATTTATGATGTTGCGCTTCAGCATTGTTGTTATTCTTATTGCTGTTGTTGTTGTTGTTGTTTTTCTTTCTGCCGCCTGAGTTGGCCGGGTTAATAGACGTGAGGCGGAGGCAACTTTTCGAAAACAATGGCAAAGACAAAAGCCTAGGCTGGTAAATGCACAGTGGGGCAAGTGTGATGGTAGCTGCTTGATATATATGTGGTTGACTTGTCGTTCTGTTTCTGATTTCGAACCACTGTGCAACAATAAACAAGCCAGCCCACTGTTTGCCTGCCAGGCAGTCAGCCTTGTTAGTCACTTTGTCAGCTTTGCCGGTTCAGCTACACACACACACACACACACACACAAACACACACACAGTTACAGTTACATATTACTCGCACATACAACTCAACAGGAATTTCCCTCGAGTGTCAGTCAACACGGTCGTGCCTCGTCCTCGTCATCGTCATCATCATCATCATCATCAGTTACAGTAACATTTTTCATTTCTTCTACGTCTCACACACACACACACACAGAGAGCTTCAACACTTCAGCATAATTTGTATATTACTTACACTTTTATCTGACATTGTTTTCTGCAATTTACCATTTATTTGTCTGGCTCATTTTTCTATTATAATTTATTTTGAACAAGTGCAAATTCTGTTGATGTTGCTCACTAGACCGAAATGTGACTTATCTTTATATATATGGTACTTACTGCTTTCCATTGAGAACGAACATTTTGGATCATCAAATGGAAATATGTGCAGACTGCCCTGGCAGGACAATATCAAGTGACGTCTGAAAAAAAGTGAAGAAATGGAAATTGGATTAGTTTTGATTTAGAAAACATGTTTCTAGATTTACTTACAATATTATATTTAGCATATTGTTTGCAAATAATTTTTCAGCATTTGGCTCTTTAATCTTGCAACTTCAGGTCTGTAGCAATGCCACTTAATAATAAACCATGTTTCTGCATCATTTTCTCTACCCTTTTTCCCCTTTCCCATTCCCTGGTTCTACTTTTGGCCTCGAACAAGTTTAGATTCGCTGTGACAGTTTGCTCCGCTTGTTCTCGCTCCGTGCTGTTTGGCTATGCAAACAGTAAACGTCAAAAGAGAGAGACACAAATAGAGATAGAGACAGAGACAGAGAGAGAGGGAGAGAGAGTAAGTAAATGGCAACTGCAACTTATTTTAATTGCTGGACGACACTTTTGCGCTATGCAGTCAATTGGAAAAGTTCTGTTGAATTAAAAAGCAGACAAGTAGAGCACAGTCTCTCTCTCTCTCTCTCTCTCTATCTATCTATCTGCATCTCCCTCTCTTTAAAGAGGGAAACGTGTAAGATATATACTATATAGCAACGAGAATTGTTCAAAGAGAAGCGCAACCCGTTGCCGTATTGTTATATGAGCAAACTTTATGTCCGAGTCTTTCTCTCTTTGTGTTCCTGTGTTTACACACATATGTATGTGTGTGTGTATGTATGTCTGTATGTGTGCGAGAGCAAACAGTGGACGAGTTTTAGTTTTACCTGGCCAAAAGTTGAGTGCATACAAGGATCGCTGGCAGCCCCGCCAGCTTGCCCAAATATTTGCATCCATTTTTGCATTTTTTTTCCATTTTTTTGATACTCTTACCGAGAGTATTGTTGGGTATATTGCCTATGATAAGTATTATATAGATGCAGGTATATACTAGTAATCCAACTAACATATAATAATATAATAATACCTATTCATCTGCATGGTTTTAAAACTATATAACTATTACATCCAAATTTATAGTTATTTATTCTGTGTGCCCTCAAATCTCTCTGAAGTGTATTCATTATTCGGCTTACTACCGTTTGTTTTCTTTTTTTCTCCTCTTGTCTTACTTTTCATTACAGACTCATGTTTGCACATCGGCTGGTTCACATTTCTCGTCTTGTCGACTTTTTAATATTTCTCGCTGTCCGTTCAAAAAAAAAAAAAAAAAAAAAACTTGGGAAACGTTTTTCGGCTGTGACAGAGCCGCCCTAGAGCACATCTAATGAATATGAACTTTTATAAAATTTGCATTTCTGGCGACATTAAAGCGTGCCCCTCGTCCCTGAATATGTTATAATGTGGATTTTCATTCGTATTCAAATATGAGAGCGGGAAAGAGATTGTGATATTGAAACACACCTCATTGCGTACGTAATGGTCCCGTTCCGAAATATTCTTAAAGCGAAATGCATTGGTATGATGGGATCCTTGAAATCGCCATGCATAATGAAGTACGTGTCGGGCGTCCAGATGCTATCGTGATGATGCAAGGCGTTTAAGAAATCGTAGTGCGACTTATTGCCATATTGCAGGCGTGGATCGTTCCATTGTTGATTCAACAGGAATTCCACTTCGTATTTCTGTAAAAAAAAGAATTAAGCTATCATCAGCTGTACAATAGATATATAATATGTTTTGGTAACTTACTAGACTACTTTCATCCGGCGAGGCTAAGCTCAGAAGCAACACATTAACATTTACCGTCAGGGTGCCTGTAAAATAGATGAAACTTAGCCGAGAGTAATATTACAAGTTGAAAACGAAAATCATCTGTGGGTGCTTTAAAGTATGATAAATCAAGTATACGCAACTGTAAGCTTAATATATATGTGTTTTAATATTGGTACAGGGCTACAACAGAAGTTAAAACTGATCGATAATTGTGCTAGCTAATATAGTAAAGTATAAAGTAGATAAAAATAAATAAAACAACTATATATTGCAGACCGAATAAATCTATTAGAAAATTTGATAGTCTTGTGATTTGTTGAGGACATTTCACCAACCGCGATGATGTGGTCTCCGCGCATTTTGATTTGTAGCCATATCGGGCGATTGTAAACCACAGCAAAAGTCTTCATCTGTAATATTTAATGGAGATCAGCTATACAAGTGAGCTAAGATGGGGCTGCATTTGAATGAACCCATATTTAGAATAAAAATTGAGGCTCAAGTTTCATATATAATTAAGGTAATTTCAGGTAAACAATTTTTAAATTTTTAAATATAATTAATTACTGTTTAAACGGTTCAATAGTAAATAATAATTTTAAACATGTATTATATGTACTTATGATTCCTTAATTATTTTTCTTCCTTAACAATTCTTGCTTAATCTTAAATTATATTGACATTATTACTATGGTATTCTCTTTTAATTAATTTTAAGTTTCATCTATCTTCAAGCTGGATTGCTGTCAAAGTTTCCACTCTTTCATCTCTTTCACTTTTTTTTTTACCATGCTATCTATAAGATATGCTTAAATTTGATAGCTCAGACACACTGAGTATGCTCTATAATTATTTGGAAGCACATAAACACAGAGACCCAAATGCAATTACATTACACTTGTGACTGGGCCAATATGGGCTATATATACTATATATGTTACGTAAAAAGACTTGACTCATTTTCTTGGCTAACCTCTCCCCTCCCCTCCCCTCACCATCTTAAGTAGCTCCCTCGAAAAACGTTCTAAGAAATTACAAGCGTTCTTTGCGCATCCCGGACAGACTTGGCCATTAAGTTTAATTGATTTTATAGTGGCTATGGGTAGTCTATGGGTCATTGTGGATGTTTGGGTACACTGAAAGTGTCCTGCAACTGCAACGTCTTCTCTTTTCCTGTCTTCCCCCTCTACCTCTGTGCAGTGCAGTGTCATTCTTAATGACGCCAGAGACAGAAAAGAAAGTTATAAGTAAGTAAGTAGTAGGTACAGAAAACAATGCAAGTTATTCCCCTAGTAGTTTCCTATTATATATATGTATAGCAGAACACTTAGTTAGATTGAAAATTTAAAGAGAAAGATAAGAAAGTTCAATGCGGAAATTTCTTACCATTTACAGGCGGCAGTAATCGTTTATCATAGCGTTTCTTCTCAAGTAATAAATCTAATATTTCCTTATCCGAACTGGATTCATCGAATCTGTGTGTGAAGAGCAAAAGAAACTCGATTATAATAAATGGCATGTCAGTGACTTGAACAATATTAGTTTTTCTCAGGATCATCACTGATTTCTGATTTCTCTGTGTGTGTGTGTAGAGATTGATTCGGAAATTAAACTTTAAATAGAAAGAGGAAACTCTTAACTCAAAGTATAAACGAATGGATTAGTTTAAAGATCAACGAGATTAAAGATTTACAAAGATGGTCTTAGATTTAAGATCTAGTAATAAAGAAATAAATAATGCACATGTAAAAAGAAACAAAATACAAATAGTATATAGTGGATAGTTCCTCTCTTACTAGGTGTATGTAGCATGCAAACTATCTGGCATAAAAATAACATTTAATAAAAAAACAAATCAATATTATTATTATGTGCCTGGTAAACATTCGCTTTTCTCTTGTATGTTCTGGTGTGGGTGCAATAAACTTACTTCGACCAATCGATGCCATGACTGAAAGAATTTCAAAAGAAAATAAATAGAAAATTTCGTGTATAAGGGTTACAGGCGATATACATACATAGAGTACAGATAGGGGAAAATATAGTAATAGTATACAGATTGAGATAAAATAGAGAGAGATTTTAGAGAGATTATACGGTGTACAGTGATTGATATATATAGATAGATAGTACTTATGTATGTACACTGATTGTTTAATCTTATTTATTTTTTCTGGGATTTACTCGACCATTTGAGCAGGCCTCACTTACATGGGATGCTTGTCCAGGGCACCCGTCTCCGACTGTGTGGCAGCGGCCGTCGATAAGGTGGTCAGATAGCAGAGCATCAGTATGACACTGGAGGCCGCATAGAAGCTGAACGATTGGCTATAGTGCTTATAGTGCTGGCCCAGATACTGATAAGCGGCAGCCGATGTTGCGCTCAGATTGGCTAGAATGGCAGCTGACATGGTGGCGGGTACGACGGCGCTGGCGACATTGGGACAGTCGGAGAGACGCCAGGGCCGGCAGGCGAACGTGGTTCGCTGTTGCTCATCCTGCACCTCCAGCAGCACCTCCTCCTGGTCACGTGGCGTCGCTAGGGTAGCTTGCGCCTGCAGCAACATTTCGTGCAATCGCTGACAGGGTATGCCAGCGATTCTGCTCCTACTTCGTCCACGGCTTGTGCGAGAATCTGGACGCCAGTGTCGGCGTCGGCGTCGGCGCTGCTGCTGCTGCTGTTGCGGCTGCTTCTCATCTCTGTTAATCTCTACGGCTATGCTAGGGCTGTAGCAATTAGTGCAGGGTATTTGCAAGTCGTTTGGCAGCGTTGTGGTTGTTCTTGCTCGTGTTGTAGCTTGAATATCGATTGTTGTTTCGATTGTAGTTTCGTGTGTCGCCAACGCGTCCTTGTTATCCTGCGCCACTTGACAGAATTGCTGCTGCTGCTGCTGTCGCTGTTGCTGTTGCTGCTGCGAATGTTGTTGCTGTTGTTGTTGTTGCTGTTGCTTGTGTGTGTGCTGTGTTGCTAAAAGCACTTGAGCTGTCGCTTTTAGATGTTTGCCGTTTGCTGTTTGCGTTTTATGATTTTGTTGATAGTTATCCTTGATTTGTATATCGTCTGCACTGCTTAGAGCTGCCTTTATTGTTGCTGTTGTTGCTGTTGTTGTTGTTGCTGATGTTGTTGTTATGGCACCACATTGATTTCGGCTTTGTTGTTGTATTTTTCTCTCGGGCTCGGGCTGCTCTCTGGCTGCTTCAAAGACGCAGCCCATGTTACGATAACTGCCAGAGACATGCAAGAAAATATAAAATAAAAAAATATTAGATATATATATATATTTTAGCTAAATAAATATAATATTTATTGATTGTATGGACAGTTCGCAATTTATTTAAAATGCTTGATATTCATATTTCAGTATTAATGTTTACTCAATATTAAAATTCTTCCAAATCACGGAATATTCGGCATATTCCTATAATATACCCAGTTTCGAGGGTCGTTTGATAAGTCCGTGACTTTTTGAATAAAATATATTTTTTTGTCAAAGAAGCGTTTTATTTCTCAACATAATCTCCTTTTAGCTCTATACATTTAGTCCAGCGTTTTCCAATTTTTTTATTCCTTCCAAATAATAGGTTTACTCAAGGCCCTCAAAATAGTCGTTTGTTTCTGTGATGACCTCTTCATTTGACCCGAATCTCTTACCGCCGAGCCATTTCTTCATGTTTGGAAACAAAAATAGTCACAGGGGCTAAATCTGGAGAATATGCTGGATGGGGTAGCAGTTCGTAGCCCAATTTATGAAATTTTGCCATGCTGACTACACACGTGTGCACCCGTGCATTGTCCTGATGGAACAGCACTTTTTTTCGCCAAATGCGGTCGTTTCTGCTTCAAATCAATATCGAATCTGTCCAAAAGCTCTGAATAATATTCGCCGGTGATCGTTTTACCCTTTTCAAGGTAATCGATGTGAATGATACCTTGTGCATCCCAAAAACTGTGGCCATGACCTTGTTGGCCGACAGACCCACCTTGGCCTTCTTTGGTGCACGTTCACCCGGAGAAACCCACTGTCTTGATTGTTCTTTGGTCTCTGGTGTGGTGTGGTGGATCCATGTTTCGTCTACGGTAACGAAACGGCGCAAAAATTCGTTTGGATTGCGGTTGAACATCGCCAAACACTCCTTTGAAATGGTCACACGGTTGCGCTTATGGTCGTGTGGAGCAATCGCGGCACCCATCGCGCGGAAAGCTTTTCATTTCCAAATATTCATGTAAAATGTGATGTACCCGTTCAGTTGAGATGCCTACAGCCTCAGCTACCTCACGCACTTTCATTCTCCGATCATCCAATATCATTCCATGGATTTTGTCGACGATTTCTGGCATGACGACCTCTTTTGGGCGACCTGAACGTTCGGCATCACTTGTACTGGTACGACCACAACGGAACTCAGTAAACCATTTCTTAACCATTGAAATTGATGGTGCAGAGTCCCCATAATATTTATCAAGTCTTTCCTTGGTTTCGGTGATGGATTTTTTACGCAAAAAATAATGCTTAATTAGCACACGAAATTCACTTTTTCCATTTTCGTTAAAATTTACGAGATCGTCTGCTTTCAATGCCTATAAAACGCAAACCAAAAAACGCAGCTTTCTCAAAATTTTACAGTCAGCTGTTAATCGATAACTGCTGACAGGAGCAGTGTTGTATTTAGAGCAGGTGCGCGGCAAATACAAAAAGTCACGGACTTATCTAACGACCCTCGTATTTTATACACATAACAGACACAGAATTATTTATTAATTTTATTATAATTATTTATTTTACTTTTTTAGTAAACTTTTTGCCTATAGTCAGTCTGTTTCCCATACACTAACATAATTGAGAGAAAAACGAGTTCAATATGCATAAAAGTTTTTAAAGAGATTAAATTTGCTGATAGCTTAAACTATTTGTAAATCTGTTAAAAAGATTACAGTTGGTCTAAGCCGATTAATTTCGCAGAGAAACATGCATAAAGCATTTTACTCTATGTTTGTGTGTGTTTTTGTTGTATGTTTGTGTGTTTAGGAAATTGAATTTTTGCGGTAAAGATTTTGTGGTTTTACCCGGAACGGTTTCCTTTTCGTGTTTTTTTGCATGTCAAAAGAGGAAATTCTATTTTCAATGCGGGGGCATGAAAATTGCATTGTCTATGAACGTTTTATATTTGCCATGGCCGCAAATGACATTGCACTGCAATAAGAACAACAAGAAGCGACAGACATACCATAGTATACTGCCACAACATGCGACACAAAAACAGCTAAAACAACAACAACAACAACGATTGCTATTACCACTACAACAAGTACAACAACAATCATTATAAAAATGTTTTGGCACATTGACGTACTGACGACATTTTGGTTTAAGCTGCAGCATATTGACTCCATTTTATAACACATTCACACACACATACACATACTTATATGTATATTCATATATAATATTTCTGTGTGTGTTTGACAACTTGGCACGCAGCAGGGCATTGCCTGTTGGGGTGTTTCCTACTAAAGCTTTGAGAAAATTAATTTAAACTCTTTATCGTAACTTTCTTAAAAATCAAACGATTTTCACGCGGAATGACATTTTGTTTATGGTTTGACAACCTGAGTGATTCTACATTTAAAAATATCATAAAAGATTGTTTTGAAATTTTTCGATATTTTGAAAATTTGGCAAGGGTCCCCTCTATGATTTTTCAACAACATTTTTTTTTCAAAAATTTTAAATCGCGAGTTTTTAATTTTAATCGATTGCGGAGGTCGAAATTAGTACTAAACAATCATTTAAATCGATTTTAAACGATACTTAATTTTGGCCCAAAAATCATGTCGAAGTGTTCCAAAAATTAGACATGTAACACACTCAACAGGCCTGGTATCCTCATTTTTCACCGATCGTAACTTTCTTAAAAATCAAACGATTTTCACGCGGAATGACATTTTGTTTATGGTTTGACAACCTGAGTGCTTCTACATTTAAAAAATAGCGTCAAAGATTTTTTGAAATTTTCGATATTTTAAAAATTTTGGCAAGGGTCCCCCCTATGAATTTTCACCAAAAATTTTTTTTTTCAAAAATTTGAAATCGCGAGTTTTTAATTTTAATCGATTGCGGGGGTCGAAATAAGTAGTAAACAATCATTTTAATCGATTTTAAACGATACTTAATTTTGGCCCAAAAATCATGTCGAAGTGTTCCAAAAATTAGACATGTAACACACTCAACAGGCCTGGTATCCTCATTTTTCACCGATCGTAACTTTCTTAAAAATCAAACGATTTTCACGCGGAATGACATTTTGTTTATGGTTTGACAACCTGAGTGATTCTACATTTAAAAATATCATAAAAGATTGTTTTGAAATTTTTCGATATTTTGAAAATTTAGGTAAGGGTAAGTAATAAAGACAATACTGCAAATCCCTCTAATCATTTTGCTTGTATACTTTTAAAATTGTGCCGAAACCATACTTTATACACTAAATAATAAATTAATCGTTTTCAGAGATGTAGCATTTATTTCTTTAGCAATCAATCAGTAAGGATATAAATATTTAATACAATAATTTGATTACGGGATAACAAGCCCATTTAAGTATTGAAAACAAGAGAGCAAAACTATTCTGCAAAAGTTTCCATATCCGCCCTTTTCTTTACTCAATGCCTTCCGACTTGGTCTGTCAGTTTAGCTTTGGGCTGATACCGCTGCCAATGTTAGAATCCAAATACTTGTTGTATCTTGCTAACAACTTTGGCATGTCTGTTGCAGTCAGTTGGAGGAACAGACAGACAGGCAGAGAGACAGGCAGAGCAGAGAGACAGACGCATTTAAGGATAACAAACGTGCACATATCTTGGGCAAAACATATACGAAGTAGACAGACACACACACACACACACACACACTCAAGGGGCATACGCTGTGCTCTAGCTTCATTATACATTTATTTGATTCTTACGTGACTTTGGCTATAAAGCACAAAAATAACTGAAAGAAGCCAACAAATTTTAATACGTGTATTAGGAGGAGCTAAATGGGCTTGTATACCATATAATATGCTATATTTGAATTGGGTTCAACTCTATCTGCCATATGTGCACCCCTCTCGCTCCCTCGCTTCGCCCTTCTCAACAATTATTGACCTCAATCTATTTTAAGCGCTTTTACAAGCAAGCGGGGGAAAAAAACTCGTTTCTATGTTCATTTTCCTTTTTTCCGTGTTGTTTGCACCGTAAATGTCAATTCACTTCGGGGCGGTCACGCCCGTTGCGCCCCCCTCCCCTCTACGGGTTTGCAAAGTTTGAAAACTTTTAGGCCGGCTTATTGAACGGGTCAAGAGGGGGAGGGAGGTAAGTTCAGGCAGAGAGATCGGCTCGTGCTTTTTATGCCGTGCATCCGCTGTCGCTCTCCCTCTCTCTGTCGTACAGCTGATATCCTTTATGCCTTCCGGGCCACCTCTCTCCCAACCTCCCGTTCCTGGTTGAGGCGCATAAATTTGCACAAACCACGCGCCACTCGGCTGCAACTTGGTCAAAGCTAATCCGTCGCCTGGCGGCAGGAAACGGCGCCCACTGACAGTCGACCAAACAAAACTAACCGAAAAGCCAAGCACAATGTCCCTGTACCCTGTCCAGTGTCCTGTCTCCCTTGTCTCCTCTTCCCCAGCTTTCCCTTTTGCTCATGTTACTTTTCTCTGCTTCCTTGTTGTTGTTGTTGTCGGACTTGTCTAGTTCGTTGTGCATTTCATTTCCCGCCTGGGGCAACTTTTCATATTTTATTGTGGCAACTTTATCAGCTCTCCGCTTTTCTATTTTCCATTTTCTATTTTCTTTTTTTTTCACTCGACGTAGTGCAGTCAATTTAATAATTTGCAGCAAGTTTCTGCAACAACTCAAATTAGGTTTTCCTCTCTCCACTCTCCCTCTCTCTCTCTCTCTCGGTTGGTTTTGATGGGTTAATTGCTCTGGAGCGCAACAGAGTTGGCAACAGTCTCGAGGCGTCACACGCTGCGTATGCTTAACTTTGGCCAAGACAGAATTAATGCCTAAATTACCTAATTCCTAATTCCTTAATTTGGCCAGCAGCCAATCCAATTAGTTTTGCTGTTGCAACTAATTGAAAATTCCATTAAATTTCCCAAAGGTTTTCGGCCAGTTATGCTGGGTTATTTTGTGGTTCATCGAGGTGTTAAATGGATAATTTAGATGACGAGTACAAGATGTTGAAGCACTAAAATGGTAAAGGAGAAGAAAACTGACCGAAGAGGCGATTTAATCGCAGTTATTATGCTGGCAAATTAATTGAGATCATTGCGAGTCTCTGCAGTCTTCCCTTTATAATACAATCTTGTTATAGATGCGACTCAAATCTCGTTTTCAATACCCATCAAGGTCAGCTGACCCGCTGTACTTATTTGTTGGCCTGTAATTAAATATGCAGGTTCATTATAAACACGGACACGTTCGAGGGGGGGCAGGGTTAACCTTAGGAGAGTCGTATTGATTTCATGGTCAAAGGAAAAAGTTTTTAAATATTTTAATTGCCATTAAAATGTTCAATTAGAAGAGTGAAATAATACATACATATTATGTATTTTTTCTCTTACTAAACTTTTAATTTAAATTGAATTTATGTTATTAATATTGCTTTTATTATTTTCAATTTTGTATATATATTTTGATATTTTTCCTAAATATTAATTTGATATATTTACTCCAATAGTTTACTTATCTTAGTTGACTTTGAAAAAATCAATAAATAAATCAGAATAAATAAAACGACGGACTGCTGATTGCGTCCACTTAGGAGCTGAAATTTCGGTATCAATTATTGAAGGTTATTACGGTTTGGCGGTTTTCTTTTCTCTTCTTTCGTTTTCGTTTATTTTTTTTTTTGGTCGATCAACTTCAACTTGTCGCCACAGAATGCATTATAGATGAGGATACTTGTCATCATAATCGCACGACAATTGGGGGGCTTATGGGAAAGTTGTTGGATTGTCGAACCGAATGCCACGTAATGCCAACGGGATAATTGGGCGAGGCACTTGACCCAAATTCACTAACGATACACACACATACAAAGCGTTATATACATATGTATGTGTATTGGAGGCAGACGTGGGAGCGTGTTACGTATACGCAGCGTTGACAGCTGCACTGAGTTCGCTATGCCTAATTGAATATACGATATATAGGTAGATAGATATGCTATATATATGTGTGTGTGTCTGTAGTTCGATATCGAGTTGGAGTTCATTCGCATTGCGGGAACAGAGCACTGCACTAACGTTAATAGCCAAGTTAAACCCTTTAAGTCAGCTTAGTTGGCACAGTGAGAGAGAGAGAGGAGAGAGCGAGAGAGAGAGACGGAGTCGCATTCTCTATGCTGCCTTAATTGAAATACCGTGAATGAAGAACAGAGCAAAAGCAAAACTATTTCAGCTTGTTCGACAAGAGTGCGAGAATCGAATGCAAAATGACAATAGAATGAGACAATGCGGGGGAGTTGGGCAGGGAGAGGGGCAGAGCTTGTCGGGCTAATTGCACGTAAATTAAACGGCACTCCACACACACACACACACACACACACGTACACTTTTGACAGTTTGCGGTGCAAACATTTGCATCGACTTGGAAATACACTGAGCAAAATGAGAGCAAATCAATATACCGCAATGGCTTATATGTTTGTAAAATTATAAATTATCTATATGCGATTTATTGATTATTCTCTCAAATATCTTTATGCAATTTTCCTTTCTTTTCCAGCTGCATTTTCTCGCAGTGTGCCTCGTTGCGTGGGTGCGTGTGTGTCGCACTGTTTGCACTTAATTGGCCCAGTCATTGAGCTGGTGACGTTGTTGCAGCTTGTTGCAGCCGTTCTCACTTGGCCAATGACCAAACAGAAAGTCACACCCCTCCCCCCTCCCTGCTGCCCCTTCCACCTGCTTCCCACCTGCTGCTGCACGGTGTTGACCCGCATGAGGCACGTTCGTCGGGTAAGTATGTGAGCTGCAGCTGTTTACCGTTAGCCTTACATGCTTCAGTTGCAGCCAACATGCAATCGGACTACTCCCCCATCCGATCCCATCAGATCCCACACGTCCACACGCTCTGCTGTTGAGGTATTTAAGAAATGTAAGCACAGCTGCAACTGCAACTGCAACTGCTGCAGCAGCAACTGCAACTGTGCAACATCAGCAAAGTCAATTGGTGTCCATGTTTCTGGTTTGGTTTGCTCGTGTTCTGTGCAGGAGCAGGAAGAGTGACGAGGCAGGGACACGAAAGGCGATGTAGGCAAGACGAGCAGCAGCAGGAGGCGCCTCTGTGGTATGCAACACTTTTTGCTTGTGGTCATTGCAGGTACAGTAAAGTATCTACTGGGATTCTGGACACATACTATATAAGGTTGTACTATATATGGTGTTGCTACAATCATAAATAAATATATTTCTAATTTTTGGAGACATTTTATGCAATTGTCATAAAAATTGAAAAACTATGCTCTTGAGATCTAATATAAAAATCAATAATTTTTCAATGTGTGTCTTTTATATATTTTATTCTATTTATTTCAAATTTTGTTTACCTATAAGCCCGGTTTATACTATATATTTAAAAGGAAAATACCTTTAATAGCATAGCTCAAAATTAGTGCTCAATTTCCTATTTCTCAAATAGATATAAATGATATTTTAATTTCAATATAATACTTAGAAGTTTCACGGTCTTTATAAAATCCCCAAAAGTTACTGTTTAACTTATTTTAATTGCAGAGTTATTTTGTTATAATGGTAAATCATGCTTTATAGCGAATATTCACTGTAGTCTGCACACCATTTGCTGGGTTATTCTCCCAGCTTGGTTTATAATTGCATTAAATAATTAAACTGCGGTTGTGGCTTAACCGCAACTGAAAGTAAATTGGAAAAACTCTCATTTATTTTTTAATATTCCACTTTTAACATGCTCATAAAAAATATCAAAATATTTAATAGCCGCATTTTTCGATTCGTTTATCGATTAGTTATGTAATTAAGACCGACTCTTAGAGTAATCCTGTCCCAAAAAACAAAAATAAATAAAAATGCTCTGATAACGATTTAATCGTTTTTACATGCCGTTACTTTAATCACTTTGCTGAGTTTGGTTCGGTTTTTATTTTGTTAATTTTTGGGACTCTCCATTTTCGGAGCTTTGTGTTGCCAATTTTGACAGTTTTTGTGGGCCTCATGTCCGCCCACTCGGCTGTCAGGGCCACTTAAATTGCATGCATCATGGAAATTTATGTGAATAAATTACAATGAAAACCTGGCACACTGTAATAATTCAGATTAAAAAGTATTTATACACACGACAGCGACTCAAACAGATGGGCGGGTTGAAGGGGGGGCGGGGCATATGCTGTTGGTCACGCACGAGTGCCTGTCTCTTTTCTCTGCGTGTGTTGTCTGTCTCTCTCTCTCTCTATGACATTCAGTCCGATGTGGCCTGCTCTGATTTCGCTATAATAAATTGACATTTTTTTGGACATGGTTTCACGAAGTTCTTCGCCATCGGGAACTGAAAGTGTCAGTTTGTTCCACTGTCCGTCCCTCTGTCCGTCTCTCTGTCCGTCTCTCTGTCCGTCCCTCAGATTATTTCTCTGTCGATTTGTCAGTCTGTTATTTCAGTTTGTTTTTACTGCTGTTTGTTTTGTTGAGATTTGTTTGGGGAACCGTTTGCAAGTTCGTAGTAGAAAGAGACAACAACCTTGGCAAAAAGAGAAAGCAAAGAAATTTCATGTGATTTAAAGGAAAGCGTGACTAACTTTAGGGAAGCGTCGATAGAATCAGGAATTGTGCGTTAGTACCGTGCGTGAGTTAAGCAGCTTAAGTATGGTATAATAGGGCTATAGAGACTTACAATGTTAGCATAATACTTTTAAGGAAATACGAAATTATAATTTAAATAATTACTAAGCAATCTTATTTTATTATTGAAATAATGACACCTGTTTGGACAGAAACTATAAAAAGAAAATTCTGTTATCATTAAAATTCAGTTAATTATATTTTGAAATAAAATATAAATAAATTTAAGTTGTACAACTCTTAGAAATATATACATAGTAAGATATTCAAGGTATTGCTTTAATACTGTGATAAAGTATAAATTCTTTATAGGTTTGATAACATCATATCAGTATCATTCTAACCGAACTTTTCCCAAAGAAATAATTTAATTTTTGGTACTTATCGCAGCCACCTTGAACTATAACCTAACCTAACACTTGGTAGAAAGAACAGAGAGAGAGCAGACAATAAATGGACGGATGGGGCTGCGATATAGAGAGGGAGAGGGGGCCGGCAACGACAAATAATTTGGCACAAAAGCAAATAAACAAGATAAGCAAACAAACACTCGCAACGACAAGACAAAACTGAAAGAATACTACAGAAAACAACAACAACGACAACAATAAATATGGGAAGAGAAGGGATGACGATGACAGGCCAAACGAGGGGAGACAACAACAACAAAGAGAAGAAGAAGACGATGAGGACGACAAGAGCAGAAGACGACAAAACGAGCCAAGAGCCGAGCACATAATGAGCATAATAGCTGGGAAGGCGTTAAAGTAAGAGCAGGGGGAGGGTAGTGGGGGGAAAGAGAAGAAAAGGAAGGGAAGGGGAAGAGGCTGCAATGGCGTAACGTATGTTTAAGGCGGGGCGTGGGGGGCGGGAAGAAGCAGCAACGGGTTAGGACCCCATGTTCTACATGTGAGTGCCAAAGAGCTTTTGTACATTGCGGGCGGGGGGCGTGTCAGAGTGTGTGTGTGTGTACGAGTGTGTGTGTTAAAATAGGCGCCACTTTACATGCACACAGACACAGCTCCCTCTCTCGCTGCACTACCCTGTAAAACGGGGTATTCTTCTGCGTGTCTGAGTGTTGGCTGAGACGACCCTCGCGTTGCAACTGGCTTTACCCTCAAACAAGTTGCACGTTGCAAGAAACGAGGACACGCGTCGCACGTCGCACGTCGCCAACGATTTAAACTAATCTTGAGGCGGTTTATTTATATATCTCAAGAGTCGCTCCATCTAACAATGCCATCCTTGGATAGATAAGCACACACACACACACATACATAGGGGCCCCTGCTAAGCGCAGGTAAAATGCAGAATTAGGGTACACAGAGCGAGGGTATTAACAGAGTAAAGAGAGAGAGAGAGAGAGTGAGAGAGAGAGAAAAGCAGGCTATTAATTATGAATACATATTTCTGCTCTTAAGGGAGCAGCTCAGCATAGAGTCAAGAGAAAGTGGAGATGAACTATTGACCCATAAAGGAGCAAGGGATTTATTTCTTAATTTAGGAGTGTGCTACCCCTGCTCAGCTTATAGCTCTCTGTATTATCAGTCCAGTATTTCTTAAGCGGTCTAAGATTTTTCCTAGTCACATTGATCTTTTACTTAATATATTTTATTCTAGTTGCTTTTCAGTGTATTTAAAGTAAGAGGATAGAGACATTGTATACCCTGTAATATTTTCAGTTAGCCCACAAATTGGTACAGTTTATGAGGCAGAAAATACTAGGGAATACCTTCAACTTCATCCCGTTGCTTTCTATTTGAAGCAAGTTACTCGCATTGTAGGCTATTTAATTTCTGTATAAACAATCTGCGGTTCGGCCTGCAGGCAGGAGACGTAGGGGGGAAATGGCCACAAGGTGCCTCGGCCACAAGGTGCCTCGGCCACAGACTGCACGCCTCACTGAATGTGCACTAAGGCAACCGGAAATTAAACACACAAAAGTTCACTAAGACACGCGCACACGTACAGCCACAGACACACACACACACACACACACACATACAAGTGCTTGTTAGTGTTTGGCATTTTTGTGGTTCCTTTTGGGTGAGCTGAGGGGAAGGGGAAGGGAATGTGGCTTTATCAATGCTACGTCCGTTTTTCTATGCATCTCAAGTGGGCGCTTTCAAATTTCGTGGAATGCGCGCTACTGTATGAATATGTGTGAGTGTGTGTATGTGCGAGTGTGTGTGTGTGAAGCTTTTATGCAATGAAATTTACATGTCAATCGAAAAAAAAGTAAAAGAAAGCTCAAAGGATCAGAGTGGAGTAGTGCGAAACAAGAGAGAAAAGTTTAAAAATTTATTTAGAATACCCGAAAGCCAACGGCAGAAGATATATGTACTAGGAATATATACTTCCTCCAGCAGCAACAAGCAAGAAAGAAACATAGAAATGCAATAATATAATAAATATAATATAATAAAAATAGTATATAAAAATGCAATAGAACAAAATAATCAATAAAGTTGCAAATCATAAAGAAATTAAGTTTGTTTTCAAACATCAAATAAATCTCTCTGTTTCTTATTGATTTCAATTCAGCATTTATATATATATATATACAACTTTTCTAAGTCCCAAATCTGCAGGTGCTGATAAGCCAAGTAGAGCACAACTAATTAAGAAACGTAATAGAATTGGATTCGAAGCGTGCTGAGTGCCAGCATCAACCCCATTAATCCCTTTGGTGCATAGGGGATACAGACAGACAGACAGACAGCACACACACACACACACACACACAGTCACTTGGGGCATCACGTGAAACAAGAGGCAGCTGGATGATGTGGCTGATGGAGCCTGAGGCTGCCATTGGCTTTGGGGATCGGGTATTCCCCGGCATGCGTCTACATATGTATTTGCGGGCTGGCAAAAGGTTCGCAAATGATGGGAATCACTTAACAGAGCAGAGACATGATGACAATGCGGTCCCAGCCTCCCTCCCTCCCCCTGTCTCCCTGTCTGTCACTATGTCTGCCTGCCTGCCAGTCTGTGTATGTGTCTGGTTTCTTAATGAGGTTTCGCTGGTCTCCGTGGGGAGACGGGGCGTGGGGGCTTTTGTCCAAAAATTAGACAAGCCGCTGTGATTCAGCGCTGAAAACAAAAGACAACAACAAAGTCAACTAATCAGAATTCCAGCAAAGTTTCATTGGGCTCATTTGGGGCATAGAAAAATTTAATTGGATAATGCTTTGGGAAATTTATTATTATTATAATATTGAATTAATAGATTGCATTTTATATTTAGCTTTGGTGTATACTTCATTATAATTCAGTAATAAATACAGTTATAATAAATTAAGTTATATATATAGCACGTATGCGCAATATTACATATACGCAATATGCGTACGTATACGCAATTTGTCTACTTATATGTTTACACGTTGCGTATACGCAATATATTGATCGCATACACGTCAATCAGCTTGAAGATTAGCATCATCATTTGTCTCCCATTATTAATTTAGTTTACACGCTGCGTATACGCAATATTGTAGGTTATAAAGGGGCTACCCTGATTTATGCATACACTCCTACTCTGTCTCTTTCGCTCCTTAGGGAGCGCTTAGAGCAGCATCCACAAATCACTTTAACAGTTGCCCCTCCCTCGCACGCCTGGGCAGACGCTTCCTCCAGAGTTCAATCAAACGAGTTAATAACTTCCGCAATGTGGCCCAAAATTAACCATAATTTCACAGCCCAACACAGTAAACTGACCCCCATTATGCCTCAACCCCGACAGAGTTACGACCCCCCCACATATGCCACGTCCCTGCTGCTGTTTCTGTTTCTGTTGACCCCAGCGCACCCCTGGCGATTGGACTTGTGCGCTTCAATGGGCCACGGCCTGGGCAAGACTGAGCTGAGCTGAGCTGAGCTGAGTCGGTTGGGTAATATGGTAATTTTAGCGCTTATCTCTGGGGTCTACAGCAGCAGCAACAACAACAACAATCACACACACACACACACACGAAAAATGCCCGCAGCACATGTCACATTTGCCACATGAGTTGGCGTACCTCATTTATCATGAGGCGCCTCCCGGCGACAACTATGTGACTGTTGGCTGGTTCAAGGCTTCACCAGTCCCTCGGACTGTCGACGGGGTCGTTTCACCTTGTCCAGGATCTAATTGTGGCCGCCGGGCGACGTTGTAGAACTTTAATTATACGTTCAACTTGCGATGGGCATTTTGTGTATCACAATGCAATATTAATTTGTGGCAAGGGGAGGAGTAGGGGACACTGCGTTTCCCATGTGACCTGGGCATATGTAAATAGACGAGGTGACTCTCACTCGCTACCTCCCCCCCCCTTCGTTCCACCCGCTAGTCGCTTTAACTAAATTTAGATATGCGAATCGATAAAAAAACCCTGGCACGCATACGATTTTATTGCCTGTTCGCGGCGTCTTTACACGATTCTCAGTGCCACGAAAAGGTCATCTCCTCATCCTGGCCAAGAGACAAAGGGTTCACGCATAAAGGAAGACAGGAACTCAACTTTCGAGCCGGAAAATCAAGGATTCCAACCCCCAGATTCAGGTGCTATATAGTATTCAGTTGGGTTTCCTTTTGTGTTTTTGTGTGGGAACCGCAACTGTTGTTACACTTTTCGAGGCCTTTGCAATATTAACGAGCGTATATTGATTAAATAATTAGTACGCTACGCCAGCAGGTCAGGCTATATCGTATGGGTCCTACATATATAGTACATATAACTGTTTTCATTACGGTTCCAATTAATCTCGTTTTGCCATTCAATTTGCCTGCATTTGTTACAATTTGCAGTCTCTTTTTTTATTGCATTTAATAAAGCAAAGTGCAAAAAGGATAGGGAGAAAGGGAGAGAGAGAGAGAGAGAGATAGCGATAAAGAGTATAGACTGTCACACAATTCATTTAAATTATTCACGAAACACTTTTCAACAATTCTATTCTGTTTGAAAATATAGCGAGGAAAAGGAAAATAAAACGGGTAAAAAAATTAGGGTAACTCCTATATTTTTATTGAATCCATACAGTTCTATTTCTTTCTTTCCTATGCAAAATTTGCTGTGAAAATAAACATAAGTTCAAGCGGTTTTTATTGCTTTTCCAATTGATGGATTAAAATACAAATTGAGTGCAGATAAATCTGCTTATAATGGATAAAATCTTTGAATAGAAACCCAAATTCAATTCACACAAAATAGTTTTCGAAATTTAAGAGCAAAATATCATTGCAATATCGACGAGGTCGTTGTGTCGGTTCTTCGGGGTGTGTTAATGTGAGTGCCGCGAGCCGGAAACGCGCGCGATAAAATACAAACAAGCGCGCACACACACACAAACACGCACACACACACATAAATAAATAGTCGGACATGAAGGGATATGGCTGGCGGATATGGTTCAATCAAGCAATACAAATAGCTGTGGTCGCACGATGCGAAGAGAGCGTAGCAACTATACCATATATACGAGCTAATACTATGACATATATATTATATATATGTATGGGGTACAATATATCACACTATCACATTGATTTTCAGCGTTAATAATTTAGATTTTTCCCACTAATTGTGAACAGTTTGTGATGTGTGTGTGGTCTGTTTGGGCCACTTTTTTATAGGCCCAATGCCATTTGAAATCGGAATCTGGGTTGGCATTTTGCGGGGCAATTAGATCAAATAAACTGCATTCCTTTCAGTTTATTATCTCTATCTAACCCAATTAGCTTCAGGCAGTTGAAAAATGAATGTTATTTAAAGTCAGAAAAGAATGCGATCCATTAGCGTGCCTATATGGCTGTGATCGCACATATGTATGACCCAGTTAATGGTCTCTCTCCCCATCTCTCTCTCTCTCACTCACTCACTAATATGGTGCGTCATTTAGCAATTAAAGTTAATCCGAGCGCACGCAAGGCTAATCGGCAGGATGACACGTGCAGGTCACTCAAAAAGAGTGAGAGAGAGAGAGAGAGAGAGATAGAGAGTGAGGGAAGCCAAGCGCGTGTGTGGTCATTACGTATACGCCAGGTTGTGCTTGCTTTATTACCTTTTAAACCCGTTCGACTGCAGTGCCAATTTCAATTTAAATTTCTGAGCCTACACTAATTATAGTTTTTATATCACTCACCATATGAATAATAGGATGAAAGTAAAAGTGAAATTATTTTCGGAAGGAGGTACACATTAAAATGCTAATCATAGCTTGTCCTTTGTGCTCCTATTGCATTGTAATTCAAGCAAATTTCACTTGCGTTTTTCTTTTTTTTTATCCTTTCTTCACGACGGCGACGACGTCACGCATGTCCTTGCACGAACCGTACAAAGTTTTCTTCTTCAGTTTTTATTTTCGTGATTTTATTTTGGCTGTTTTTCCTCCACTCGTATGTGGCACATTTTCTATTTTCCCATTTGCTTTTGTTGTGCATAAAACTAATTAACTTGACTATTTGCACGCACCTCAGAAAAGAAAATAATGCTTTGGCACGAGCTCGGAGAGAGATTTACTGAGCTTATGGAGAGTTGACTCTACGTGTCTATGAATTATGTGATCAAATATTTGAGTTTTTAAGTAATATTCCAAAAATTTTAAGGTAATCAGAATACTACAAAAAAATAATATATCTTTTCCTTTTATTTTCTCTATGTTTCTGTGCCTGATTAAATTAAAATCACGAACTCAGGCGCAAACCAAACCAGTTGGTAATAAAGTCAATGCCATGAAAACGTCGAAACAATTAAAACACAATATAGTATATGTTGTAGTACAGTGTACGACGCGATGCGATGCGTTTTCGCTTTTCGTATTAAGCGAAATAATTAAAAATAATTGTGTTAAATTAAATGAGAGACATTGTGCGATGAGTAAATTGATATGTCGTTGGCAACGAGCAACGCAATTGGACTATTGATTTCCTTATATGCAATGTTCTTTATTGCATAATGAGTTGAAGAACGGTAAACTCTCAGGGGAATCTGAATTAAAGTCTGCTTGTTTTTGTTTACTTTTAAATGAAAGCTTTTTAATATATGTTTAAGTTTCTTAATATTTATGTAGAATATTTAACTGCTGTGAATTTGGCTATTTCTAGCTGTTTTTGGCTTGTTTAAATTACCTGAGTAAGCAAACTTAAAGTTTAAACAGAGCCTAAGATCTTTTTTTTCTTTTTTCTCACTTCTGCACTTGGCATTAAAATGTAAAAACATAAAGTAGAGGAATAATTTTACACGAGTTCCGGCGGAACCCTAAGCCATTGCCTAGTATCTATCTGCTGCTGCTCCCCAAACATACTCGTACCCTGTACTAACTTATTATCATATAATTTATCTACAGCTTCTGGAGGATGTTTTGTTGCACAGCAGGTGTCCTGCAGAGGACTCGACTCCATGCGGAGTGCTACGAGCGAGCACATTTGGACTGCTTGGCATGGGGTATGGATGCAGTGGGAGGAGGCAACACAAACTGAAAACTGCTGAATAATCTAATGCACACCCACACCCACGCACACACACACACCATCGCATTATGCAGATGAATCTGTGTGAAAAAAAAAAAACAAATTCTTTTTTGTATTGAGAGCATCGCGTGAATTTCCATATTTTTCCTGTTGATTTCGCTGTTGCTTTGCATCTGCAATGAGTCGACCATATCGAGCGACCATCATATCATACCATACCTGGCATGGCAAATGAGAGTGCAATATTTCAATAAGCGCCACATCTCACACCCGCAGCGCATCCGTTTTCAAACTTTCACCTCACAAAGTGGCCATAAAATGATCCCAATCTCTCGCCCCAACCGCCATGCTTAACCTCATCCCTCGCAAAATGTCATCCAACATATTTCTGTTTTTTTTTTTTTTGCATGCTTCCTTTGATGGCTGAGACAGCGTTCACAATGGGGATGAGGGCAGGTTCAACTCATTTAACTTCCGACATGAGATGTCGCTGCTGCAGTTGACGCCGGCAGCGCTGCATCAAATATGTCTGCCTTGTTACAGGGTGGCCTGGGTGAAAGTTTTGCATAATTTACGATGCGCGCAAAATGTGAGAAAGTTTTTTTCAGTTTTGTTTTTCACCCACTTCTTTATTGATATACCCTTGCAGAGGGCGTATTAGTTGGGGAATGCATAGAATATAATTGTATTATAATATAATAATTATATTAATTAATTATATTAATATACAATTGTGTTCAAGGAAAAATGGGTAGAAAAAAAGAATTTTAAATATGAAAAGTAATTTTTAATAAAGTTCTATAAAGTTAAATTATTTTCATAATCCATGACTTAAAGGTCTTATCATAATTGTTTACTTTTATATAATATATGTATAGTATAGGTATAATCGTGCCCTTGCTGAGTATACAACCTTCGGTGTGTCGAAAATTAATGTTGCCCTCATGTTTTATATTTCTCTATCCCTCGCTCGAGGTCGACCTCTCTCTTTGTGAAAGCGAAGCGAAGGGCTCCCCTAACGTAGTATCTGCGGTGTTAGAGCATGACTTTGAGCCACTGTTGGAGTGTTTCTATTATATAATACTTGTTTATTGTTGTTGTGGCATTAATTAAAGTTATTACGACGAACACTTGACGTTGTCTTCACGTTCTTTGCATGATTTGTGAGATTCTTTAGCCGACACGAAAGTTAAGGCATATTTAATTTATCTATTTTTCTTGGACCTAAAAAATAGTTTGGGGTGTAAAGAGTACTAAAATCTGAGTGTAAAAACCTTTGTTTTATATACCTTTAAAGCAAACCCTAATTAATACTAACTTAATGCTCAATATTTCTAAATATATAATAATAATAATAATAATCTTGCACAATCTTTCTCCGTCTCTCTATAAATCTTCTTACTTGATTAGCGAACTTTTCGGCTATCAATCCTGCTCTCTCAGCCATTTCTTTTTATTTTCCCACTACGCATCTGACAAGCCGTCAAATTTCAGATACATCAACATAACAAAAACATCACACATACATAGTTAGAATATGATTTCCATGCGACGTCAATCCAGCGTAACTGACGTGTGTGTGTGTGTGTTATGGTAACCGATACTGTTGCCAGAGGTAACTGTAATCGGAATACTTCTTGTTGGGCTTTGGCTAAATTGGATAAATATAGTATGTATATGCGGCAGATTGCGAGCAGAACAAATCAATTTGTGTTTGAGCAAACGCTTCAGTGAAGCGCACAGTGAGCTAAATGCAATTGGCATTGGTATCCCCACACACGCACAGTGGGCAAATTGTGGTAATAATAAAATAAATAATCAATTTCAGTAAAACTTAAAACGTGAGATGGAAGAAGAATTTACAAAGTATTACAATATTACAATACTTGCCCCACTGTATCGGGGCCCACTGTATCTGTTTATGCTTTTTTGCTACCTGCAAATAAGGTTTGGTTTTCATGTGCTGCCCCTGGCACTGACACTGATTGCTTGTGAGCCAAGACAAGCTGTCCGAACCGTTTCGAACTTGGGCTGAGGTATCCTCTGGTTCTACCCATCTCCCCTTGAGTCCCTCTCTGTCTGCCTGTCTGTCTGCCTGCCTGTTCTGCTGCTGACTGCAGTGAATGACCATGGCCATTATTCAAGTGCATTCTCTTGGCCCTTGCCTGAAGGTAGGCAACTTTAATCCAAGTCCTAGGGTTGTCTAGGCTGGGTTTTGGCCACCGCACCGGATGTCCTGGTATTTCCGGTGGCTAATATGGCGTCATGATTCAACTGCCATGGCCGCCATTTTGTTGTTGTTGCCAGTTTTTCATTAGCATTTTTTGTTTTTGCTATTGCCCCCATTGGGCAATAATGTCGTCAATTATGTTACATAACCCAGTCGAGTTCCTTAACGTGCCTACGCCTCGCATCTTCCCCTCTCCCTGTGGAGCAGTCCAAGCAATTGAGAAACTTTGTTTTGGCATTTCTTAGGCTCTTCCATTGTTTCGCATATAATACCCTCAAGTCATATTGCAGACCCCATACTCTCCCCCTTCTCCTTCCCTTCCCTGTCGCTCACTAATGATGTCGACTTTCCACGTGCCTCTGGGCCATTTGGAATGTAATCTATTAGCCTAGAACTCCTAGTTTAGGCAGAAAAAAAAAGAAAATATATAAAATCAGGTTAAGCTTGTATCGAGGTTAATTTCTTGTGAACTTCAAAACCTACAAATATCGGAAACAACGGCAACTAACTCGATTTAGGGCGAGGCTTATCGTCAAAAAAAAACCCAAGCATAATTGATTATTTTAGCAGCGGAAACAGAATGTAGAGTAAGAAAATTGGGACAGCAAACAGAGGGAGGAATTACAGACCTGGATAAAAATATATAGTAATAGTTAAATGTAAGACAACTTGTATTTATTATAATTTAAATGCAATTAAGGCAAATATTTAAAACTGCATTTGGCCGAAGGGGATTTCAAATTAATTAATATACTTAGATTAGAACATGTTCTTATATGTTAATTGCAGGATTTTCTTCACTTTGCATTGCCTCTGATCAGCTGTGGCAATTTCAGGCAAGCTTATTTCATAATTCCCACAAATATTCATCTCATAATTCTAATCTCAGCAGACGCAAATCCCGTCTAAAAGCATTTTGCTTAGGCATTTTGCGGTTAGAGTGTTAAGAAGATTGCGTATACGCAGAGTGTGCAGCCTGCTGATGTGTTGGGGAGAAATTCGCATTAGGAGCGACGGTTTAACGACTCGAAAATACCGAAATATGTCTCAATTTCAAGCAGAGCGAGCAGTAGCAGCAACAACAACAAGAAGAAAATCCATCAAAAACGTATTCAAAAGCAATTTTCACACTTTATCTAAAAGTCATTTTAATGCAGGCTGGCACAGGGCAAACAAAATCCTTGGCTAGATACAAGGAGAAAGAGAGAGAGACAGGGTGAAAGAGAGAGAGAGAAGATGTACTCAACTGGCTACCCAAGCGAACACTCACACTCATGCATACTCAGACAGCCACTTGGCCAAAATATTACAAACTTTTTGGCATGTGCAGAGTAAGACATATGCCCCTAACTCCCTCTTCTTGCTCTCTCTCTCTCTCTCTCTCTCACTCTCTCTCTCTGTCTGTTTATCTGTCTTTGTCTATGTTGCTTGTTACATTTGCATACATTAGTCTAGCGTCGTCAGAGCCAACATTGTTGCCATAAAATGGGTATGTGCGAACTGTGTTTATGTTCATAATGTTTTGGCAATAAATTCAGCTTCATTAACTACGGAAAAATGCGCCAAACGACGTTGCACAAACAGTAAATGACAACAACAACAACAAAAGGAGACAAAAAAAGGGAATGAGATGGGCAAAGAGAGAGAGAGAGAAAAAACAAATGACACACAAAAACAACAGAATTCCATGTTCAGTTATGTCTTTATTTTTGTGCTCCACACAGAGTAGATTTGCTTTCATTGGGAAAAACTACATTTTCCAGAGTTTCCACATAATTCGTAGCAATTTGGAACCAAAAGGGAAAAGAATATTTGTCAGTTATTCAAGCATAAACAAAGATGAGAGAAAGAACAAGAAGTGGCTGAGAATCGCATGTGAAACACTGAAAAAAAAAAGAAGAAATTTGCATTTACATCATTCAAGAGCATCGACAAATTCATCGTCGTCTTTCCGTCTCGCCCATCAACCTTGAAGATACAATCGTCTAGGAATTCTGTGATTGCTCCTCTTGTTGTTTTTCTCTTCGTCTTTGTTATGTGTTTAGCACGCAGATATTTGCAGAGAGTGTTTCCCCAGTTTTCCGCTTTCTTTTCCTTTTATTTTCTTTTTTTTTTTGCCATCCTCTTGGCCATCGTCGACAAATTGGCCAATGTCACAGTCAATTCGTGAGCCGAAAATAGAAGCGAAACATGTTTTTTTTTTTTTTTTGCTATTTCGATTTCTATTCTAGTGCAGTTTTGCATGCTGAAATAGTTTCAGACTGGGACAGTGAGTGTCACATGTGACGAATCGTCTCACAGTATCTAGTATATATGGTATTTTTTTTTTTTTTTTTGAATAAAACGCGACTATAAATCATGTAGCGCGAATTTATGAGTGTGACCAGCGAAAGTTTTTTTTCTAATTCCAAAAAATAAAACGGAAATCGGAAGTGCAAGTGGCGCATACATATGTAAATATACCATATATGTGTGTAATATTATTCCATTCAGGCTTCACGCACGGAAACCAATTTGTTTTTTTGCGTTTGTAATGCAAATTTTGAGCAGAGGTTTAAGAAGGTTTCTCTGTAAACATCCATAAAAATATATCGATTTTAGAGAGGATTTTAAAGTGTCTTTCAGTGATCCAATTGTAAAATTTGGAATCTGCAGCTAACCCACTTGGAACAAGTGTTGGGGACGACTCAAGTACAAACATAAATTTATGGGAGTTTTATTATAATGTGGGCTGATTTTGAGACGCAGCCAATAAGTTTTTATTTTCCCCCTTGCTTTTTTTTTGTTATCTCTTGGCTGGCCAAGAACTTCAGAGAAATGGCGATAAAAGATAATAAACATATAACTTTTGGCTGCAAGAGTTTGAAATCGAAATCTGAATTTCCAAGCACGCACTTTGCGTGTTGAAAGAGTGTGGCAAGAGTTGAGAATACACTGTAAAAAAAAAGAAGCGTAGTAAATTCAGCAAGTCGAGCATGTAAAGAGCTGAGAAACTTAGTGAAGTCTTTGATTCAAGGGCGTGACTGTAAATTATGTTTTTTATTTTCCTAAACTAAGCTGGTCAGCAAATGATGATGATGATGATGATGCTCAGAGTATTCTAGCCTTTTGGCTTCACAGCTCGTTTGCAGCTTATTCGACTAATAACCATGAAGCTGCGAGCCAAATGCGCTGCAATCAAACCACGCACTTGCCAAGGCCAACCCACAATAAATAAAATAAAAACTCAAATTCAGCGCCAAATCACCCACAGAGAGAAGGGGGGGGAGAGGGAAAGGCAGCTGACCATCAGCTTGGCTTGGAAATAAATTTCTATTTATCAAGCATGTGCGCGTATCTTGCAGATACTTTTGAATCCCTGACCTAAAACCGAAACTTATGAAATGTGGCTGCTGCTGGCCGTAAGCGGCTTAAAGCATTTCGCAAACAGAGAAATCAACCGAAATAAAATCACAAAATTCTCTCTCGCTCTCTCTTTCTCTCTCTCTCTCGCTTCTTATCATATTCGCAATGAATGTCGCTTGACCTTGACTCAGTGAAGCCAGGCCAGAAGCAGCTGAAAAGCAGGCAAAGTAAGCCCCATCAGGCACACACACACACACACACATAAATAATTAAAATGACCTCATAATGTTTCGATTTTATATCCCAACCCGAGCTAAGGGCGAAGTGCTTCTCTCTCTGTCTCTATTCTATTCTCGCATTTTTGGTTCTCTTTTATTTCCGTAGACCGTTGGACCTTTTGCCGCAGTCATTAATGTAATGGTCTGTATTATTTGTGAACTTACTCTCCTTACCTATACGTATATGCCCAAATTTGACCAAAGCACGCACAGCAAAACGATGAGAATAACGTGTAAGATATAATAAAAATAATATATATAATAATACAATAAAATAGAACTTGGTTTGAATTTGTTTTTTAAAATAACTGCTGAAAAAAAAACTTAATTTCAGTCTTTATCTCAAGAGAATTGCCAGATTACGCCGCAATTTATGTGAACTTAATCTTTGAGCCAAACTTCTTGTCGATTTTGTGATTTCGTCAGCACCTTCTACTTTTTCTACTTCTTCTCGCATTTTTTCGTCTCTGCTATTATTATTCGTTTTATTTTGAGCTGCTTTGCTCAGCGAAATTTGGTTCTTCCTTGTGGCTTCGGCTCTATCCGCAAAAAAAAAAATATCGTCTAAGCCATCAAATTAAATGACAACTAAATTGGCGAACATTTTGCGCTATTTGGCAGGCTTTGTCTGGCCATCATAGTCGGTTACCAACGGGCGGAAAGCAGGCGGAAAAGCTAGGCGGAAAAGCCAAGCGGAAGAGCGTTTGCCAACAATGCCAACGCGGCGTATACGCAATCTAATAAGAATCACTTCGAACGGCAGCTGATTGACGCGCTAAGCAGCTTAATCAACTTTGTCAGCCATTATGCCATTTCAATAATATGCGAATGATATGTACTTAAGGCCAGGCCAAGACAGCAGCTGCATACGGGTCGTATGCGTAATTTACCAGTTTAAACTCGCGCTCAACTGTTGCAGCGGTTGCAGCGGTTTGCAGCTACAAACAGGACAAGTTTGTTTCACCTGTCAGTTGGCAGGTGTTAAGCGACAAACTTCCCAAACACACGCACACCGCAGCTAGCTAAATTAGTTGACAACCACAGGCGACATACGTATTCGTATGTACATACATATGTACAACCCGCGGAACTGACTTAAATTTCTTGAATTGCAGAGGAAAAAAAAAAGAGAATTCGACGGAAAGAAAGAAAAGGCCAAATTGTGTGCAAACACTGTGACTGGGACTGGACTGGGAAGCTGCACTTTTCCAGCCGAGGGCTAACAAAGTGTTTGCCGGCATATGCTAAGCCCCATCTACTGCCCAGCAAAACAGCATGCATTCTATACCCTTATTCCCTTTACAGAGGGTATATTAATTTTGGCTTGAAATGTGCCTTAGGAGGCGCATAAACTATACATTATATATTCTGAATCAGCATCGATAGGAGAGTTCTAAATATACTTCTTATTGCTGCAGGCTGTACTTAAGTCGAAACAATCTAGATCGCTGGGATATATCGTATAGCTGCTATACAAACTATGAGTCGATTTATGTTAGTTTTCAAGATAACATTTCCAAACTTACAACATCTATTTGCATCAATTAATTTATTATGCCTACAAAATTTCATTCGAATCGAACTACTATATACTTTTAAATTATTATTTTGTTAAACATTTTTTTAATAATATAGATATTATTATTAGAAAAATGTTTAACCCTTTTACAATCCAAATACCCTCTAACAGGATATTTGTAGTGCAGGTATAAAAAATTTAAGTGTAAGCTTAAATCAGACATCTCTGCAAGGGTATAAAAACTTCGGCCTGCCGAAGCTAGCTTAGCTTTTTTCAGCTTTTTTTTAGCTGTTCCGGAGGTTGCGGAGCTGAGGCTGGACAGCTGCAGTTATGACAACAAAGGCGCACAAGCAAACGGAGCAGCATCCGACTAGTTCGGCTCGAAAGGAGAGAGTGAGAGAGAGAAGAGAGAGAGAGAGAAACGGAAAAATTGCCTTGTGGACAGCTAACCCTACGGTCATTCAATTGTTCGTTTGATCCCGGCCCTAATGTAGCCTGCCTTTCCTCTTTCTTCCCCTCTTTCTGTCTCTCTCTCCCGTTTATTCTTTCTTTTCGCTTCATAGAGCCAGTGACAGCCGTAGTATTTGCCCTGCCCGCTGGTCATTTAAGTCCAGCTCTTTTTGCTCTTCCTGCCTCTCTTTCTCGCTGTACTTCCCTCCACCTTTGTTGGCATTTGCAGCTATCCTGTATGCCTAGAATTTAATATGGGCTAACCTTTTGGACTACAGGTATCTGGGTCACAAATGCACATTAAAGTTGCAGCTGCAGAGGGAATTTCTGTTTTTCTCGAAATATAACGCATACGTCGTGTTGCACATTTCTGCATTTCTTCCCATTACATATTTGGGGTGTATAATAAAAGGATGATTGTGATGAGCTTTGCAGGATGAAATACTCAAATTGTGCAGACTGTATTTCGTTGTATAGTTATGTCTTCTTTATGCAATTAGAACAAACTCTATCTCTTTGAAATTATATTGAAATTTATACTATGTGTCCAATACTATATAAATCAATTGAAATGGAATCAATATTTTATTTTTGTGTATTTAAAAACATTTATTATAATATCAAGTTAATTATGCACTGAAGTTGCGGACAAAAATAAAAAGAGTGCTTATCAAATGAGACAAATAAAAAAAAACCTATTTATAAACGGCAAAACATATGCCCATGCTCAGTAAACAAGTTCAGTGTTTTTTCTTGCATATTTTAATTTTTAAATTCAAACGAATTAACCCTTGGGCATGCATCAGAGTGAATCTATTCAGTTGCCCAAAGTTGTCCAAACCAGTTCAGTAGTTTGGCTAAAAGCCTTCGTAGTAGAATATAGTCCCCTCCCCCAGGAATAATTGCTTGCCAAATCAACCATGAATTATGCAAATGTTCACAAAATAATCCTCATGCCTAAAAAGGAAAATCGTGGAACAAAAACAAAAAAAAAACCTGAAAATGCTAATAGAAAAATCGACAATCATTGGGATATAATTTATGTGGCAGCTCAATTTGAATTAATATTCGGGGAAGCTGGAAAACCTGCATTGTCACACAGCATATTTATGCGTATGTGAGGATACACCCTGCTAAAATTACGTATACGTAATTCCTTAACCAACTCTGAGCAATTTGTAGTACAGAAACCTCCAGAAGTGCTGCCAATTCAGGTTTATTCACAACAGTTGGCAGCACAGACCTGAAAATCCTTTTCAAGACTAGCTTAGTATACCCGTTTTCTGGGCTGTTTGTAATGGGTATGGCTAAAGTTTTTGCTGTCTTTAGGCCAGAACGAAAAACTGTTGCCATACACAGTTTTTGTGGCCAATAATTTTATACGTTCGTACAGCGTGGCGTATGCGCAATATTTGCAATTTGCTTTTACTTAGTTTTTTGTTGCCTGCAAAGTGCCAAATTGGCATAATTAAAAATGAAAAAAAAATGAAATAATGTGTAGAGCACGCACACAAAGCCAAGAGAGCAATAGAGAGAGAGAGAGGGGGGAAAGGGGCACACACTAACATGAACTAGGACTTACCTAATTAGCGACAGGATTTCCAGCGGCACGAACTCTACGGCTTTTCTAGCTGTCGTTGTAGTTGTTTTTCTTGTTGCTGTTGTTGCTTTTGTAGTTGTTGTTGTTGTGGTTGTGCATGCCAGCGCAACAGCAGCGCCACCTGGCGTCTTGCCCCGCTTTTTTGGCAATCTGGCAACACTCAGAATGTCTTCAAATTGTTGCAACTTACATGCACTTGCCGCTGGCTAACTGCGAGTGTGAAAGGTTGAGAGTGAGACAGAGCAAGAGAGAGAGTCTGAGAGAGAGAGTGTGGAGAGAGCAAGGACACGCGATGGATGGACACACACACACGCGCACGCACGCACACACACACACACTGAGCACACTTTACGTTGTGCGACACTTTGAAATGTTTTTCGTGCTGCTGCTGCTGCTGTTGCCCTCGCAATTGCCACACACACTCACACATGCACACACAAACACACACACACACACGGCGCGCAACAGCAACAACAGCGATTGGGCGTCAAGGCGTGGCAGGCATTTGACGCGCACGGCGCCGCCTGGGGCGCAACACGGCCGCCTTCCATTTTCCATTCCTTTTGCATTTTTGTTTTTCTTTTTTTTTTGGTTTGTTTTTTACCGTTTTCAACGTTTTTTTATGCGCTCAACTTTTGCTGTTTTATGTTTCGTCATTTTTGCTTTTGTGCTGTGCGTTTTGTTTGTGTTTTTTGTTGTTTTGTTATTATTATTATTTTTATTTATATTCGCCTTTTTTGCTCGTTTCATGCTACGCTTTTACTTTTTTTTACTCGCTTTTCATGTTTTCTTTTTATTTTTATGGTTTTTGCTTTGAAGTTTTCACTCTGTGCGCTCTGTTGTATGCTATAGTAATGGTATAGTAACTGTGTGTGTGTGTGTGTGTGTGTAAGTATTGCAATCATTTGGCGCCTATTTGGGGTTAGCCCAGACTCGCCCCCACCCCTCCCTCTCCGAAAAACTTATGTAAGTGCCCCCAAAACAGATTTGGGCAAGTTCTGAGTAGCAGGTGGTCCCGGGGAAAGTGCAAGAAAACTTCTGCCTTCCTTATAAAAGCTGAGACAAGTTGCAAGCAACAATTAGCAAAGCGACGGATGGAAAACTTCAAAATAATAAAATAATAATTAAAACACTAGTAAAGCGAGTAATAATATGTAGTTATAATCGGAACTGGGATATAAGAGAGGGGGAAGAACTTCAAATATTATAGTGGAATTGAATTACTTAAGATTTTTCTTCTCATATTTCTCAACTTAAATAAAAGTAAATAGGAATAGATTTTACCTCTCATATATCTCTATTTAAATAAATAAAAAATAAGCTTATCTATCTGCCACTTTTACATATTTATCTACTCATATTTTTCGATTCAAATAAAGCTAGATAAAAAGCTTATCTATATGATATTTCTAAAGATTTCTCTTCTTAAATTTCCCTATTTGAATAATACTAGACATAGAGCTTATCTAACTGCTTGAAGTGTTTCCCTTCTAATCAACAGGCCAGGGTAATTCCCATTGTCAATTCAAAGATCTCGACAAGTTTCCACTCAAAGCAAATCACAATCGACAGATAGACAGGCAAACAAGCGGACAAGCGGACAGACAGACAGACAGACAGACAGACAGAGAGACAGAGACAGAGAGACAGACAGACACTTGTTCGGGATCTGGGCCCCATCGGGTGCGTCACATTCATTCATCGAATCGCTGTGCAACCGCATTCGCATTCGCCTCAATGAACTGTTTTCTCTTTTCTTTCTCTATGCACGCAGGTTTATCGCTGCGTTTGCCTGCTCGCCCTGTTCGCTGCCAAAAACATCAAAAATAGCCCCAAAGCGATTCGCATTCTAAGTAATTAACAGAATCGCCAATGATATATAAAAAAAATAAATAAATATAGCGCAATATCGACGCTTTTATTGACTATGCGGAAATCAAATTGAAAAATTGCTAGAAAAATAAAAACAAATCGAGAATAGAGTAAAAATAAAACTGGAAAATGACAAAGTGGTAGAAGTAGAAAGAGATGAGAAAAACATTTTAAAATTATTTTCCAGCAACTACTTAAGATTTTAAAATGGTTGAAATATCTGTTCTTTCTGCAATGCACTTTGCTAAGGAGCCTCAATAGATACTATAATATCAAGATACTTATAAACAAATAAATACCCCGCTGCCTGGCAACAACAAGTCAAAAGAAAATGGCAAAGAAAACGCAGAAGAAAAGCGTACAATTTTCGCACGCTTTTTTGAAATGTGTAAAAATATTTAAAAATAGACGAAAGCAAAATGCGAAACTGCCGAGCAAAGCAAAGAAAATAAGAAACGGAAATGCAGTTCTTTGAGAGTATAAGACTGGCAGATACTCTGCAATAAGTGAGAAATGAGAGATCACTGTTAGGGGGAAATATTTGTAAATATTTCGCATATTAAGTGCAATATCTATTGCAATATATAAACTAAAACTTATTAGGATCCTAAGATCCGTTTGTTTTCTATCGAACCCTTTCTACGCACTCTAAATTCAGTATACCCTCAAAGAGTACTTTTAATGAGTACAAAAAAAAAAACAAAAGAGAAGAAAGAAACCCACGAAAAAAGTGTATTTTCTTTGTCTGATGGTCGCATTAAATTTAATTGAATGTCGAACAAGCTCACTAACTTTCGGGTACTATATAGACTCTATAGCATTCGTACAATGTAAATAAACATATATTTTATTGTCTGTTTAACAACATTTTATTACTTGTGCTTTGTCTATCCTTCACATTGAGCCTGACGGTGGATTGAATTGGATGGGATCGGATTGGAATGCAGCGCATTCTTGTGCGTCCGCCAACAACCCAAAAATATGCAACATAATTTGCGTGTGTGTGTGTGTGTGCGGGGTCTACGTAGCCTCGTCTATACCCTACACTTTCTAATATATTTGCCATGCGGTAGGCTACACCCAACTCGACACGCAATGCGAGGCGACACGAGGCGGCGCTGACTCATAAGGCTGTCCATCAGACACAGCCTTTGCCGAATGATTGACTGACTGACTGACGGACTGACTGACTGCTGGAGTGACGAACTGACTGAGTGACTGGCCTGGCCTGGCCTGTGGCCCAACGTGTGTGTGGCTTTCATTTGGGTTTTGCGTTCGCCTTCGCCTTTGCGTGTAGTTCGTAATTTAAGTAATATGGGTCGACTGTAAGCTGAGCCTGCTGCCTTGCTGCGTATCCTTGCACAAATCAGCATACCCAGTTAATATATACCCTACACTAAATATATAAAATAGTGTTGCCAGACTGCACAAATCAATTTGGCTAATCAAAATGTTTTATTTTTTCTATTAATATTTAATTATAATACATCTCTCTGCTTTGCGCAGGGTATTCACAAGTCGTGTTAGCTACTTTTGTTACTTTGGTTTGTTGCTGCTGTTGCTGTTGCTAACGCGATTTACTTTTAAAGTAAAACACGTGCGCGCACCTATTCCAACTTGGCTCCTATTTGCCTGCTCCTCCTCCTTCTCCTCCTTCTCCTCCCTGGCTGCACCCACAGTCCCTATCGCTGTGGTTGTATCCGTCTAATTGTCATTGAGCTGGCCCCAAACACATAAATTCAATTTCTTTTTGTTCGATGTGACAAGTTGTCTGCCCCCTTTGCCCCTCTACCCCTCCGCTCCTCTGCTTGTTCTTTTTCCTTCTATTGTTGTTGTTATTAATTTTGATTGCCACCTTTTGGCTTGCTTCGGTTTCGGTGTTGGTTTTGGTTTTGGTTTCGTTTTCGCCGCGTTTTCTTCGTCTTCTTCTTATTCGCACACATTATTCGCCTTACTATTTTCGTGTCATTTTCGCGGCTGCCGCGCGATGTCTTCGCTGTTGTTGTTCTTCTTCTTCCCCTTCTTTGCCTTTGGTCTACGTCTGCCTCTCTCTCTCTCTCTCTCTCTCTGCTCTGCTTGCACACTAGCTGCACCTTGACACTAATATTGAAAGAAAAGTGCAACTAAAAATAAAAATACTGAGACCGCAAAAAGCAAATTGATTCGTATGTGTTGTGGCAACTTCCCACCCTACCCCCTACCCCCTGCCCAACCCAACCCTTACCCTACTCTCACCTCACCTCAACAGCCACTTGGCGTTTTTATAGTCATTTGTCTAATAAGTATTCGAGCGCCGCTTAAATGTTATTCATATTGATTGAGTGTGAGTGTGTGAGTGTGTGAATTGAGTACTCAAAGCAAGGGCTTTTCAGCCAGCTGATTCCAGACACTGATATAGTATGGCAGCACTATATAGTGTATTTATGCAATTCAGGTCAGACCTGATGATAGGATTTGCGTAGATGGAGATGTTGCCAAAGAGAGACAGAGCGAGAGCGTAAGCTAATGAATTTATAAATAATCTATTTATTTTATATGTTTTATTATTATATTATTGAAACTTTTATTATTGATTTCGATTAATTTATTATTTTTATTTTTCTTTGTTTTACATTTTTTAAATCTTTTGATGCACATTTTATTATGTTTTTATTTTGAAATCACAGTCTCTTAAGGTTTTCTGCATAATTTGTTCACTTTTTCAGATTTTATGATTCACTTCATGTTATATAGTATGTAACTTGTTACTTTGTACTTTCGTAATATCTAGAAATATATATATATTTCTGAGAAGTCGCATTTAATCACATACTACTGTGTCGGGAGTTCTAGCCTATTGTTATTTCGCACGCACATCAAAGTTACTTTCGTTCTTGTTCTTCTTCGTTTCACCCAATGCACACACTCACACACACACACACTCGTACATACAGAACCCGCAACACACGCTTTACATAACTCACTGCACTCTCACGGCAGCTACGTGAAGTTCCCAGCGAAAGGAAAGTAATAAAAAAAAAGAAGTATAAGAAAGCACGTTAGAGATTCAAAACTCAAGTCTCTGTAAACTCTCGATGCGTTTTTCAATAATTTCTCAAAACACTTTGCAGAACTCTGTTCCGTTGTTGCGAACGCACTTCGTGATTATATATTTTATATATATTTCACTTGATATAATATAAATTGCAAGTATTATAAATTCATATTCATTTTTGACTACCGTTTCGCTAGTCGTTTTCGATTCGCCTATAGCAGCTCCACATATATGTTACATATACTATACGCAGAGAGAGAGAGAATTCTATAGTCGATGCAACTCTATAACGCTGGCCTATTGCTGTTGCTTTGCCTCAGTGTGACTCTTTGCTCGCTCGAATATATATTTTGATCCGTTTTCGCTGTGCTGTTGAATTGCAAACCCGACCCGAACTGAACACTGAACTGACCAAGTTTTCCTTTTCATGCAGCTGCCACGCATTTTCGTGGCAGAGAACCCGACGGCGACGACAGAACTCTGGTGCGCCGCTTGCTTTTCGGACTTGCATTCGCTGAGCTTATTCGTACTAAAAGCTTTGCGGCAGGTCCTCTCGCCGGAAAGCTCTGAGCGAGAAAGCTCTGTCATCTGAATAACGTGAATTCCATGGATGACAAAGAGAGAGAGAGTGCGGCTCCGCTCTCTCCATGTGTCTCTCTCTCTCTCTCATGTCCCCATGTCTGCGTCGAGAACAGCTGATTGTCGCACGACCTGCCTCCCTTGTTGTTTGGCTCTTGCGCTACGATGACATGTGGCGGCAAATGACGTAATTCTCTGAGACAGTGGGGCAAACATAAGTAAGATGATTTGAAAATTATGAGAAGAATTTATTTAACTTATAGAAGATTTTCCTGCCAAAAAAGAAAAAAACCAAACCAGATTTTCATTACTTGAAATATTTATAATTTTATTTTTAAATTGCAATTACAATTTTTGTTCTTGTTTATTCTTGTATGTTTGGTTTTATTCTAGATTTCTTTTTCTTTTTATAATTATTTATATATACTTCACACATTTTGTTGCAAACAATATCAATAATTTTTTTAACCTAATAACAGATGCACTTTTTTGGTATTTATTATGTTTTTTTTTTGTGTTTTGGTTTTTGTTTGTGTTTCACGTTTATTTTCTTTGTCTTTATAATTTTTTTTATTTTTTGGTTTTTATGTGGTTCTTCTGTCTGCCTCATCAGACACACATCCTTCAGACACGTTATCTCAAGCTTAAATTAAGTTACAATCAAGTTTAAACTTATTCGAATATGAAACAAAGCGCACGATGCATTCAAATTAAGAAGTTAAAACTCTTGCAAAACTAATAAATAAATAATAATGTAGTTCAGATATCAGAAAAAGAAAATAAAAGATCATATGAAGCGTAGAACAATACACAACATTACAGTCTAGATTTATGTTTGTATTCGCTCTTAGTTTTTAGCGTTTTTCTTTTATAAATATTTAATGTCTTTATGTATAATATAAATGTAAACGTTTGCATTTGAAGCAAGCGCCTGCTCAGATTTGTATATAAGATTCTCCATAATGTATATAACTATATATAAATATGTATACGTTGCATATCAAATTATCAAATTTCGGCTCTTGGGCGAAACTTAGCGTGTGAGTTACAAATAGCTGGTAAAATGAGTTAGGTAGATTCGTGGCTGATTATGTTTTTAAGAAATTTACTTTGTGTTTTTTAGGATCCCGTACCCTTAAAAAAATTGGTTGGGCGTATTCTCATACAACCCAAACACCCGAACTTGAACATACGAATTTTCAGATATTATTAATTTAAATCATTCAGAAATCTGAATGGGGCACAGGGTATTTTAGCTAGTTGAGCATACTCGACTACCACGTTCTCATTAGCTTCCAATTAAAAGTAAGTTTTCGCGAAAAAGTTTGTTATTTGGTTTAGGCTTCAGATAAGGTAGAAGGTAGGCGTGGCATTATTTAGCATCGAGTAATAGATTGTATTCATATATATATATGTATGTTATAAAGCGTTTATTATTTTTGGTATTTTTTTTTAGTATGCAGAGCAATTAGTATTTTCCTTGTCATGTATGTCATGTCAAAAATATGATCTAATTTCCTTTAGATTTTCAACAATTTTTGTTTTCTACATATTCCTTTTGCCGAAGAATTTTAGTTATAGTTCGATTTTCCTTTGTAAATATATATTTATTTATATTTTTTTGTATCGATGTGAATGTGTGATGTACATGGATATATGCATATATGATGTATGAATGTATGTACGTGTTTAGTTGAAGTACGAATGTATGAACGTTTGCTGGAAACTCGGGCATTCTTGTATATGAAAGTAAATGCATAATTTTATGTACAAATAAGTACAGAATATAGAATGTATATAAAGATTTGGTTAATGTACGCGTGTATATGATATAAATACGTATATGTGTATAATAAATATATATGTATATGCAATGCTATTTGTTTAATTCGGTGAGCTGAATTTTGAATGTATTTCTGCTTGAATAAGAATGTTGCGGTTTGTGATGATCCGATGATCGATTATCGTACGATATATGTATGAATGTTGTATATAGTTTATGTTAAAAAGTAATTTCATTTCAACATTATTGCATGAGTTCTCTGTCGCATTCGAGCACTGATTTAAGTCAGTTTAATTATTAAACTATACAAATTTGATTTGAGTATTTCTATGCATTATGCATTTTAGCATTATTTATAATATAATTATGTTACTTTTGTTTCTCTTCTCAAATTTCAATTGTCACAAAATCTTTTGTGTGCTTCGTTAACTTTTTGAATATCGTATTTATAGTATTATATCGTATTTAAACTAATCACGTTTGAAGTGTTTCCTCATTTATTTAAATTAATGTGTATTGCTGTCTTACAGTTGTTCTTTATAGTACATTATACATACCTATATTCAGTATTTAGTTCAGTATTTTTTTAGTTTATACCTTTCTCACGCCCAAAATTGTCCAAGTTGTTGAGCTGCCTACGTTACGTTAGTTTAATCTGGATAAATGGACGGTTTTTGTTTGGATTTGCTTTATGTTCTCGTTTTTTTGTCGTTTAAGTCTTTTAGTTGCAAAATATCATATAACACATGATCGAAGAACAAAGAACAATGATATCATATTAAAGGAATAATTTAGAAATTGAAAAAAATTATTATCGGATTATATTATGAAATTTTTTCGATAATTACTATGATTATTTTACTGAGTTTTGTGCATTTTTGGACAGCCGACTTGAACAGATTCAAGCGTGTGCTTTAGAAGAATTCTCATTTCTCGATAATTAGAAAATTTCAAGATAATTTCATATTGGGTTTTTCTCGCATCTCGCGAACTCAACAACTTGCACAATTTTCCTATCCAGCTCGCTTCCTTTTTTACAAAATTTCTTTAGTCTAACCTGTAATTTCATACAGTCGACAATTATTATAGATTCCTCTTTAATCTGTACATTCCACACAAGTTCTCCACTTTACCACACACACACACAACACGTTTATGATCGTCCTTTTGAAGCCTGAAAGATGTCGCTGTTCGTTTAGTGTTTTTGCGTTATATAGTTTAAGTATTTCTTTTATCTTTTAGTTTAGGAAAATAGTTTTGTGTCGAGTATTTTCTGAGGCTAGCAAAATAGTGTCATTTTTTAGACGCTAAGGGTTCGGGCTATCCTTCTTCATTTCCTTCTTAGTTTTATAAATATTTTTTTTTTTTTGTAATATTTGTTTATTCAATGTTCAGTGCATTTGTGAAATTTGATTTATACACAATATACAAATTGCTGGCGTTTACTCGTTTAGCGGTTTTTATTTGCAATAGCTAATATGAAGCCTAGACTAGATTATGAAAAAACTCTATAATAACATTGTGGCTTAAGCTAGAGCGTATTCAAAAACTAATTGGAAATGCTACAATTCATTTCTGTATATTCTGATTTTCATAAATTTAATTTTTGGTATTTTTACACTGTGTTTTCATTTTAATCATATTTATCAAGCTTATTACGCGCGGCGGCAACAATGTCCATAAAAAAGAACATATCATACGAAAAAAGAGAAAAAAACGAACAATATTATTATGAAATAAGCTTTGGCAGCTAGCAAAAATTTTCATATTATTTTTCTAAGCGTTTTTCGCTTTTCGCAGGCAGCAGCTATCAAAAAATTGAATACATTTCGGGTCTTTCCTGTTTTGTAAAGTTATTGTTAACTCCTTTATATATATGTATTATTGCTTTTGAATAGGGGTTTCTGTAATATTCTTACTGGGAAAAATACTGTTTCTGTTGGTTTGCTAGAGAATCGAAATTGGAATCGGAGAATCGTAGAAATCGCTGGATTAGTTGAACAAGTATTTGATTGCGATTCGTCTGAGTTGAAAATAAATATCCTTGGGAAAAATATAACTAAATCAGAGAAATAATTCTCATGCGATTGCACTACCGGACATCGTTGTCGCCTGTCGCTCACTCTGCAGCTCACGGTTGCGTTCGTGCTCAGCGGTTTCAGAGCTATCGATAGAGTAGAGATTAGATATAATTTCATCTATATAATATCAGTTTCTCTCACTCACTTTGAACGCACTGCAATGGGGCTGCCTGGTACTATGTCCACGGGGTTTGCATTGTTGTTGTTCGTCGTAGAAGCGCGACGTCCATTGCCGGATTTGTACGAGAATATAGAATCGTTTTCCAAATCGTTTTCAATCTGCGAAGAGATAGGGCAACATTATAATTATAATGAAGTTTAGTCACACAAAAAAAAAGAAATATTTTCGAATAGTTTTCGAGATTATCGCAGCACTCACCACTTGCCGCTTGTAGGACAATCTTTCGCTGGATACCGAACCGCACGATGAGCTCTCGGATACCGCTTGGGTGACTGAGGTTACGGTCGGCGGACTGCTGGGACCCGGAAAGCGTTTCGAGCATACCTGAGACTGTATGTGCTCGCAAATGCGACGAAAGCGGCGTATGTTGCCTGTAAAAATTGGGAATATTATGGGTAATATAAACTAGATAGATCTTTAAAGTATGGAAAGGGTATCCCACCTGATAGCAGTGTAAACGTTAGTGCGAATAGCTGATCCGCAACATCAGCTTGTTTGCAAATCGAGCTTATATCGACCTTTAAAAGATATGGATTTTTTTTAAGATTATTTTACAGTATGTTAGGGTTACACTGAACTTACCTGAAATTTGACATGGCGTTGAAACATAACGGGTCCATTGCCATTACGCTTGTATTCCACACGAAACGAGGTGGGCGATACCACACTATGCGATAGTTCGGCCATCTGCAAGAGAAGATATATGTACTCTCATCTCTTTATAGTATATAGTCAATTCTTTCGACTTACAGATAAAAATGCATGTATCAAGTGCGCCTTGACTGTGGATATGGGTTTACCCTTAACCAATATGGTAAAGGTTTCATCCTTTTCCGTTGTTATCAAGTTACCAAACCAGGAACGTTTGGTCAACTCTGGCGATGATTCGGGCGTCAGATGCACCTCATCGGCGGAAACTGGAAAACAGAATAAGTTTTAATGGAATTATATAGGGGATAATTTATAATTATATACCCTGCATTTTTCTGCGATGGAAACGCGGACTGCCCAGAAAACTGTTCTTGATGTTGGTCAGTCGAGTCTTCCAGAGTTGACCGCCGGGCGTGTTACAGGGTGAGCCGGGCATGCCGGGACTGCTGTTGTTCAGCATGGGCGAGCCATTGGGATTCACAACTGGAAGTAGGAAAGAGATAGAGAGAAGGTTAGTTGCTGTCACCTGCGTGGAGGTTGGGGGGATACCACAATGGGTCTACGGGGCATGCACACACCACTATTCGAGTCTGGATCGTGGAACATACTAATGGCAATTGTCGGACCTGAGTTGGCACGATGATGCACCGAGGGCGAGGCAGCCGATGAGTTGCCAATCGAATTGCCACCCGGACTGCCTGGCGGTGGACCAATACAATCTCCACGCTCGCGATCCCGTTCCCTTTCCCGTTCCCGTTCCCGTTCACGATCTCGTTCTCGCTCGTTCCGCTCACGTGCCGAACCACCGGCATTGCGTTCGGTTGCCTGACGTGCCGAATCTCTTCGCTCCAGACGTGGTTCCCGCACCAGTACAACATCCCCCTCGATGCTCTTCTGTGAGCTATGCGAGGGGGTACGGCTAACCGAGGGATGATGCACTGAACCAGATCTCTCACGATCTCCATAGGTTGAGTGACGTGTTCCCGCCGCCGGAGACGAAGGTCTCGAGATGGCATTGGCCTGTTGCTGGGCCGAGCTCATCGGCGAGTTGCAGCGCGTCGGGCTGTGATATGAGGAGCTGCGCACCGAAGATGAGACCGTGGTAGGCGAACGTCTCTGATGGTTCCGCGTGCTGCTGTACGAACGGAAGCTAAAGGGGATTGGATACACGGATTAGTTGGCATAATGAGGTTATATTCTGGATGTTGACTCACTTGAAGGCCTGTCGACGCGGCGTCAGCGGGGAACCCTCTGAAATCTGACCATAACTGGGCGCATTGGTGCCATTGATGCGACACTTGTCTAATCTCTTTCTGGGCGGATCAACTGCGTCCAGTTCGCTGCGGGATTTCTGTGCAATTTCCTCATCATCCTCCAGAGCAGGTCGACGTCGTTTGCGCTCCAGCAGCAGGAAATAAATGACCTTTTCCGTGTTGTGACTGTGGAAGAAGACACACGCAATTAGGGTGACCATACAACAGATATTCCTTTATTCCTTGCTTCGTACCTTGCGCTCAGCAGCTCCTGTATCAGTTTCTCCTTCTCCTTGAAGCAGCCCAGCGAACAGATGGCATTCAGCACATCGGGATCTACCGCACTCGCTGTGGGTATGACATGTGTCTGCACCACCTCCATCATGGGCAGCTCCAGCTCCAGTTCACCTTTGCCCCCGGCCGTGACCCAGGGATGGCGGTTTATTTCGGCCAGCTGTAGGGCACAAAAACACAAAGCATTAGTCGGGGTTGACCCAAAAATAAAACCCAAAACACAACAAACAATTGGGGAATTGGGCTCACTCGATGGGGTTGTTGCATGCCACAAGCAACCACCCACACACACACGCACACACAAATATATTTGCTGCACTGTATATGTATGACTCACCGTTAGACGCCTGTCGGGATTCACTTCAATCATGCCACGCAGCAGACTCTGGCAATCCGGGGGCACGAAATGCGGTATGTGAAAGACGCCTCGCTTGACCTTCTCCAGCAGCTGCCGCAGATTGTCGTCGTCGAAGGGCAACGCACCCACCAGCAGCGCGTACAGAATGACGCCGCATGACCACACATCCGCCTTGCGTCCATCGTATTTCTCACCCTGGTTTGCGTATTCCGGTTTTTTTTTGGCGGCAATCGTTAGAGCCCAATTATAGGGTAGATGTGGGGGAAGGGGGCGCGCGGGAAGATCCAGCAGAGCAAAAGGGAAATAGCAAAACAAGCAAATCAGAAATTGAGACATTCAAATACTCAGCACAGTTTACAAAATGAGGTATATACATTTATTGTTTTGTTCTACTCTTAAAATATTTGGTAACCTCAATAGATTGTATACTTATTGTACTTAAAACATCTTTATGATAATATATTTTATTTTTATAAATAAATTATTATTATAAATTTTATTTTATACCAACACTTGATTTTTTCTATGTTAGTAGAGCAAAAGCATCGTATTCATAGATAGAATCGTTGGTTTGACTTTTTTAGATAATATTTCTTTAATTATTATTTATTTCTAAGTGTTACAGATTCTTTTATTATTATATCCTCTTTGAATATATTTATTTATAATATTTCTTAATATTTTATATCATTATTAATATATTATGATTTTAAAACATAATGCAATAAATTGATTTTTCTGTGTTTATAGAGCAAAACCATCATTACTATTGAAAGAGTCAATGGTCTTACATTTCTAGGTAATATTTCTTTGATTATTATGATTGCTACAGTTTTCCTTCAATTAAACTCTTTAATATTCCAAGCACATTTTTCTGAAAACTCCAAAAGTACAGGGCAATTCATAGTCGTACACTCCTGGCAGTTTATATTCACTTTTATTAGTTCTCGTTTCGTTCTGTGTTTTTGCCTGAGTGTGATTTAGTTTTATTGTTTTTCGCATCGATTTTCTCCATATGCGAAATTCGATTAGGAAAATTGGCAATTGTGTAGGATACTCGTAGGATGGGTCGGGATGAATGGGGTGTGATATCATATGGATGGATGGCAGTCTGAAGCCGTAGCCTTTAGACCTTCAGGCTATGATGCACAATTTATCCACTACATTTTGTTTGCCACAACTTGCGGCCAGGTTGCAGCCAGCTGGACAAGGGATGGGGAGGGAGGGGCAGACAGTCATTCAACCCGATTACAACAACAGCAATAATTGCATCTATATATACATATATATATATATAGTACAACTGTAACAAAACACAGCACAACAACCTGCCGACGTCCATTGACGTGTCCGTCAAACTACGCGGCTCTCTCTCTCTCTCTGTCTCTCTCTCTCTTTCTCTGTCACTCTCTCTCTCTCTCTTGGCTCTCGCTCGGTTATTGACTTGTGGCGCACTAAGTGGCACAACGACTTCGAGTTGCACGGCAACATTTAACCAAGTGTAATTTGGATTCCATTGGATTCCCATGGGAAAACAATTTGGGGGGGAATACACAGAACTCTGAGCGGGTTATCGATTGTGTGCGATTGTAATCGATATATACCGAGTTAAGAGTTAATTATACTATGATTATACATTTGTGAGCTATTCCTTTCGGGCAATTATTGATCTGCCACTTCCATCCATTATCTGCATGTTAAAAAACACATTTATAAATGAGAAAATCCCTACTTGGATAGAGATAAATGTAAGCTTTAACGAGCTGTCGGGTGATTGATTATCCTGAGGTTGTGCAAGGTTACCTGCAAAACTGATTGAACAAGCAGACCGAATCAATTTACAACTAGGGAATGGATGTATATGTCTTTGAAATGTCCCGGGCTCTTCCCCCTCCTCGACATGGATCTATTATGGCAAAGTCTCGTCTGTATACGGCACTTTGACTTTTGAATATGCATAAAAAATATAACCTATACGCAAGTTGGCAAAACATCACGTAATGCTGCCCGGATTTATGGCAGCCACAGAGAGGATATTTTAGAATTCCGCTTATGAATTTATTACACGCAGCAGCAGCTTCTCTCTCTTTCTGCCTGCAGGCTGCGTGAGTGAAATGATGCATGCAACTCGCTTTGGGAGAAAACTAACACCGATGCTTCCCTCCAGCCATGGCAGTCTGTCTGGGCACATGCCAACCCAGCAGCACCTCAGCATCCCAGCAGCAGCTTAGCCAAATCATATGCGCACATGACATGGGAGCGTCGCCTGCAAGGGATAACCCAAAATTTGCATATCGTGCGACATTTGCATGGAACACCGCATGCGGCAGATGCGGAACTGGAGTTGCCTGACAAACGAAAATGCGCTAAAACTTTGACTTGATTGAGAGTGACAGCTGAGGAGGCTACCACTGTTTGGATACCCTGTAAGCCCTTAGCTCTGATCTGATTGGGTTGTCGGGATTTTCGCAATCATTTGCAACAAATGTTGAATCAACTGAAATTATCTTTTTCTTCGAAGATTAAATGATAAAATAATTAAAAAAAAATGTAAATAAAAAAATCTTATAACTTAAGTAATTATAAATTATATAATAATAATTTTAATATTCTTAGTTCTAACTTAAATTATATTTATATATTTATAATTTAATTTATATTTGTTATTTTCTTTTTTTTTAATATTTTTGAATCGACTGCTCTTAGATGATATTAAATAAATAAATAAATAAATGCAGTGCAAATTTTTGGCTTGAAAGATGTTTAATGTATACTATATATATGCCTATCTAATATATCCTATTATATTAAATTATATTATGTTCATTTTCTTCTTAAACCAAGCTTAGCCCAAGGCTTTACTTGGGTTTTATGCGACCCTTTTTGACTTACCCGTATAACCTCGGGACAGGCATAATGTGGTGAGCCGCAAGAGGTCTCCAGCATACTACCGGCTGGTTGCAGCGAGGCCATACCAAAATCCGCTATCTTAATATTATTCTTTTCATCCAGCAGTAGATTCTCTGGCTTTAAGTCACGATGGCTGCGAAGGGATAATATTATTATGATTAATTTGGGTATAATATGCAATTCTCTTAAATTTTATATAGTATACAGTTATACTCTCTCTCCCTCTCTGTGTACTCACCATATCGAGTGTGAATGACAAAAGTCCAGGGCAGAGATGATTTGTCTGAAGAATTTGCGTGCCTCTTTGGGCGTTAGCCGTCCCTTTTTCACCAGATAATCGAACAGTTCGCCGCCAGATACGTGCTCCAATATTAAATACAAATATTTCTTATTCTCATACACATCGCTCAGACCGAGCACGTGCGGATGATCGATTAGTTTCATGATGGCAATTTCACGTTCAACCTTGAATGACAATGACAATGGCGAACTTGAGCACTTGCACACACATACATGGGTAAGGGGAATTCCTACCCCTAGCAATTTTGAATATATCTACAGCATCTTCTATCGCTAACGATATCTAAACAATAATTATGCTCAAAATTGTTTGCAAGTGATTTTTCTCTCTCTCGCTCTCCCAGGTCACCCCCTCTCTTTCTGACCTACCCAAGTATCTAACTATTCTTGATGATATCTCACATTTACAATGCACTCAGCGCGTGTTTATGTTTTCAAAATGTAAATGTCCTGTACGTTTGCGTGTCTCAAACAGCTGCTGACCTGGCCAGGACACGCAATCGCCCACACTCCCCTCCCACTCCCTCCCCTTAGCACTATTTATAGACGCTTTCACCTTGCACTCGATTGTCCCATTTTGAAGGCGTATATAGCATATATATACGTATGCCAGACTGTACAGTTACAGATGGGGCAAAGCCGTCTATTGTCACGACGCGCTTTTGTCACCTCTCGCTCTAACTGCCAGACTGTCTCTCTCCCTCTCTCTCTCTCTCCCCTAATGTCGGTTCTACTTTGGTGATTTTCCTTTGTGTTTGGGTCTTACTCGATTGGGGCACGCACTAATTTGTCGCATGTCCTTTCAATGTCCTACAAAACTGCAGCAATTTTGTGGTAATAATTTAGCTTGGTCTCTTAGGGGGTATGGGGTGTGTCTATTTCGACAGAATCTGATTAGACAATGAAGGCAAACAGCCCATAGATAATTTCTGGCGATAAAAGTTTAATCAAGAAATTACCGAGACATAATAGTAGAGGATTCCAATTGAACTATTTATATAGCGTAGTTACATCATGTTTCATAAAGTATTTTTGGCATATTTTAATTTTCATAGGTTCCCAAATTTAATCGTATTATGTTTCTCGCATATTTGCTTTTATTACCGCGTATAGGTCGTATATTCTCTTATATATGTACTAATCCCTCTATGAACTAATCCCTCTACACTCCGACACCGCTTAAACTTTAATTACAACTTGACCCCGATAGTCTCGTTTCGCCAGCAACATTTCATAGATCTCTACGCCCCGGAAAAGTTCTTGAAAGCCCATAAAAACGAGAAATGAGAAATGAGAGAAACGAGAAAAACAAAAAACTAATTTTCGGTTTTATCCGTCGTTCATCACTCAGAAAACATGCCAGTTGCCCAACACTGTTTTTTTCTTTCTTTTTGCTGGTAACTCTACACAGAGTTGTCATGTAGCTGCATGAACAAGTTTATTGTCGCATTCTTTCTCTTTTTCTCTTATTCTATCTTTTTTTATGACTTGCGCCAAAAGACAAACAACAAAACGATAAAAAAGAAGAAAAAACTGTACAAACTTTCGTCAAGGACTGAGTGAAAGATTGTAGAGGGGAGGGTTAAGGATTAGGATAGTTTTCTAGGGAGGGGCTTACCTTCATTAGCACCGATTCGCTGAGCTTTTCGCGATTGATTATTTTAATCGCGACCTTTTTGCCAATCACACAATGCACGCCCAACTTGACGAGTCCTGTGAATGCCAAAATGAGTTTCGATTAGGTTTTTCGTATATAATACGATGGCAACTCTGGCCACAACTTACCCGTCTGACCCTTGCCCAGGGTCTTCTCGAGGCGATAGGGGCCCACAAATTGGCAGTTCTCTGCCGTCACATTGTTCTCCTTTTGCATCTTGTGGCCGCCTAGCTCTCTCTCTCGCTCTCACTCTCACTCCTTCTCTCTCTCTCTTTTTCTTTCTCTTTCGCTTCCTTCTGCTGCTGCTTCTGGCTTTGTTGATTTTTTGGCTGTAAGCTTGTCAGCTGTTAGCTGTTTCTGGCCATTCACTCGCACTGCTGCCGGCCCTCGTCCCTCGCTGCGTCCTGCTGCCTCTGCTGCTCCTTCTCCAGCTCCTGCTCCTGCTCCTGCTCAGCAATTGAGTTGTCGCATAGCGCCAGAAATGAAGTTTCCGCTTCGTTTGGCTTTTAATTACTTTTGTTCAAAGTTTTATTGCATTTGCTGCTGCTGCTGCTGCTGCTGCCGCGCCTTGCCGCACTTTGTTGCACAATTGCTGCAACATTCATTAACCTTCGGCCGCAAACAACAATGGCACCTGCAGGCGAAAGAAAGAGAGAGAGAGAGATAAAGGTAAGAGACGACACTCGACTCGCATGTGCACTGTGATTATCAATGAATATTTATGCCATACCCAAACTGAAATGAATATTTAATTGATACCAATGCAACATTGTCATATTAACTGGCTGTCTCTCTCTCTCACACATACTAGCTTTCTCCCTCTCCCCGCCCACCGCACTCCAATTAAAAACACCTCAGGCAGTGCGGTTGCCCCAACAGGCGAAAGAGATATATGTATAGAGAGAGAGAGAGAGTGCTCTTTAAAATTCAGTCGTAAATTTATGACCCACACAGGAGTCCAGCAGCATACCCTATATGTATACTATATATATATATCTACACGTGTCTAGGTGTGTGTGTGTTTATAGACTCTGTTCATTGAAATAGAAAATAATCAATTGACTTGGAAAGTGCTTGGCATTTAATTACTTTTGCCATTAAATAAACGTGCAATTTCCTCAAGTTGAACTACTTTATATTGTAAATGGAACCCATTAGGATACCAGCCAGAAAAAAAAGAGTTCCATCTGCAGCTTAATAACTTTTCTCAGATCTGGCGAATACCCAACTCAAGCTTGAGCTGTTTATTATATATATCAACAACAACAAGATGACAGGGCGCTGTCAACTCAATTAACTTGGCATAGAGATCAGAAACAAAGAAGCTTTTCAAAACATAAAGAAAAGAAACTTCTTCCCCGCCGAAATGCCAGTAAAAATTAGGCTCAAAATAGACTCGAAAATTTCATCAGTAGCGCAGTAAAAAACCCAAAAACCTAACAAAGCTTGAAGGCATAAAAGACGTTGGTAATAAAATGTGTTGGAGGGGGAACTGGAACTGGAACCAGTTCCGACTGCAACAAAGCCTGACACGGGGCTGGGCAGGGCATTGCCTCTTTGGGGTTAAGGGCGTCTCGCTCCCTCTCTCTCTCCCTTTCTCTCTATCTCTCTCTCACGCACGCAAATTGAAAAATAAATGCGCATCAAAATGTAACAGTAAACCGTAGTGAGGGGTGGACAGGGTGCAGGTTTTAGGGGGGAGGGAATTGTTTTAGGCCAAAACGCGTGAGCATCAGCTGGCAGCTGGTTGAGGCCCAAAACAGGACATGGCAGGAAGGAAGCGAAGGAAACAATGCTGTGTGTGCGTAATAAGAAAACTTTCGAAACAGTCAACAGTTTTCCTCAACTCCTACCCCCACCCCCTGCACGCCCCTTGCCCTGCTAACCCAATTTGAAAAATGCGCTTAAAGTGAAAAACTGACAGGAAAATGTAAATTTACAGACTGAAAAATTGCTCATCAAAAGCGGAGAACATAAAGGAAATTAAGTGCACACACACACATACACACATGTGACCCGTGTCTGGCGAGCACAAATAAGAGGCGTGGCCATAAACAATTCATGCTCATTCATGTCATAGTTGGCATTTCCGCTGCTGCTGCTGCTGCTGCTGCTGCGGCGCACTTAACACTGCAGCAAAATGTCTAAAAATATGCCAAGTGAAGAAAGCCACACACACGCACACACACACATACATATACATATACATATTTACATACTTATGTTATATATAGCAATAAAAATCATAAGCAAAACGTTTACCACTTGGCGTTGATTTCTTCGCGACTCTATAGAAATTTATGTTTTTGGGTCGTGACACAAAGAAGAAGAGAGGGAAGAAGAGGAAGCAGAAGAAAAGACGCAAGAAAAGTCCTTGCAAGCACCCTGTACGTCATAGGGCACAGCGGGAATTACTCAGCGATTTCCCTGACCATAAGCAATGCACATAAAAAACATCTTTGATTAGCGTCAATATGTATAAAGAATGTAATCTAAGCTCTTAATCACCCATAATTAAGATAGATACTATATATATCTATTTTATGTTTATTATCGTGCTGTGTCGAACGAAAATAGACAACAAATTGAGCGAATCATATTAGTAATCAGTTAGTGTTTTATAACTTTATAGGGTATATAAAATACACTGTTTGTTTATCTAAGGCATAAAGAATATACAGAAATCTATTAAAATATATTTAAATAATTTTTTTCTCTTTAAAAAGTTTTTGTATAGACATAAAACACTGATTTAAGCGATTAAAAAACGTTCTTCTCATCTTGGGTCTGTATGAACGCAAAGATCTCAGTTATTATAATAGCTAGAGGCTTCAAAGTTGCCATGTAGCTGGCTGTATACCCTAAATTCCTGAAGTCTATTTCAAATTTAGAACATAATGTCCACAGCCCACGATAATTCATGATTATTAAGTAAAGTACTATAATCCTTAACATTTTGCACTAATATAGATAGCAGAATATTTATATTTAACTTACTGAAAACCTCATCATTAATATTATACCACAACTCTAATTTAGTGTTCCCAAAACAACAGTAGTATTTATAAAATTCTGAAAATATCTATCTAAGGTGATTTATTTTAAACTCCCTTTAAATTCTTTAAAAAGTCTCTTAAAAATCGATTTCTAAAATGTAACAAAGATGGAAGTAGATCTCATGCCCTAGACCTTGGCATACTTTCGTTCATACTTTAAACATATCTCATTATTCATGCAGACTACACTCACTTTCCAGTAGATTAATTACACTCAGGATTTTATGATGAAACTTTGTTGAATCAAAGTGAAATTTTCTAGAGAATTCTCTGATTATTCATTGAGTGGAAATTCTGATTTGCATATGCGGCATAATTTAAGAAATAATTAACAGGGTATCCGTGAAAGTGGCTTGCATATTTATCGAAGTGTGCTCCCTCATTAGACAACGACGACGAGGATGACGACGACTCATCCAATTACCCTTGGGACATGAACTTCAAGCCTCATAGACAGCGAGACGAGTGTTCTATGTGTCTAAGGAAAAGCGCAAGTTACTTTGATTTTTCCGTTGTGCCAAGAACTCTGTCAGTCCCCCCAAAATTTACATGCTCCCCCAAACTTGGGCACAAAATTGGCTTTGCCCAAAAAATAAAAAGGAAAAGGCAAACAAAGGAGCAGAAAGTTGAGCATTAAGTGGCTGCAGGGCAGCAAACAGAGCGAAGCAGAGGGAAAAGTGAACAGAATAAAGGGAGAGGAAGAGTAGGAAGAAAGTTGTGTGTAAAATGCCAGAAAAAACTCAATTTAAAACAAGGTGGCAACACACACCACAAGACGTTGCCGGCAGGGAAATGTGTGCCATTTTCCGATGCCTGACGCCCGAGAGATATCCAACGGGCCCATGCGGCGTATGAGTGTTTTTTTTTTTTTTTTTTTTTTTGGTTTGTTGCCCTGGCAGCTGGCAGCCGGCTTTTAAAGTGCAATCAATAAATGCCTTTTGAGTTGTGAAAATTGTGCGTAAGTGCCATAACAGAGAGCCAACCAACACTCATGCACGCCCACACACACACGCACACACACACTGCACAAATATAATTGACTTGGCTCTCTCTCACACTCTTGCCTCGCCTCGTATGAGCTACAGCAAATGGGCGTTACAGCAGGGCAACCCTATCCAGGTTGGGGGGAGGGAGAGGTAGAGGAGAGCTTCGGCTTTCATAACAAGCATTGATGGTTGCTCACTGAGCTCGTTATGCCCTGTAAATTAGCCCAAGCAGAGGGTATATAAGCTGCTGCACTTTTAACAAATATTTTTAAATATTTGCAAGTTTGAAATAAATTTTATAATATAGACTAAGGCTCAGAATATGTTTTAATTTTTTTTAAATATTTCCGTTCATAAATTACAGCGTAACTTGTCTTCGATCATAGCCAAATCAAAGGTATACGTGCTTGTCGTTGGATTTTGTTGCTGTTGCTGTTGTTGACGCTGTTGTTGCTTTTGATTAAACACGCGTCAGCAGCAGCAGCAACGACAGCGACAACGACAGCGACAACAGCAACAACTATGGCAACAGCAGCAACATCTACAACAACAACATCTACAACATTCGAGCAGAGCAGCTGCTGACAGTTCATCAACTAATTGCAATTATGTGGAAAATTTAAATCAATATTTAACTGGCATTTTGCTGCTGCTGTTTTAGCCATTGTTTTAGCCAATTGCAATTAAGTTTTGATTTCAATTTCAATTGGATTTAAATGCATTCTGTTTACACTCGCTCTCTCGCTCCCTCTCTTTCTATCTCCGCCTCAAGGCACATTGAAATGTTAAATATTTATAGCATACTTTTCAGGGCGGCACAAATAACAATATGGCGTCGCAGCAAAGAGAATAACTTATATATGCATAGAAATGAAGAGCGTAAATGGCCTCAAGCCTCAAGTAGATTGTTATGGAAAGTGCAGAGCAAGATAATTGGTTAAAGATGGTCAAATAGAACAAGTACAGATGGAATACGGCATACAAATGAGTGCAGAATGGAGCCTATATATATTAATCAACGGGCGCCTCTTTAAGTTCTTAACTAAATTGTCAAATTAACATAAACTAATTATCGTATGCAAATGCTGTAGGCTGCTTAATTTGTCACAGCCTCCACACACACAGATACACACACATACACACAACAACAATTAGTTGGGCTATTGACCACGTGCCAGCGTGGCAGCAAAATGAACCCTGCTCCTGGCCTAAACTTAGTGCGGATCCCTTGGTTTTGGCCTCATTATTAAATAAGAATCCCTCGAATGGGCGTGCTAGCCATGGCTTGAAATCGGCTAATAAACCGCTTAAGCCAACACGCAAAATGGAAAACCTTCTCCTAGCACTAACCCCTCTCCGGCTCACACAGACTACGCCACTGCCGTAGGATCCAGCTGGCTGGCAAAAAAAAAAAAAACAAAAATTCGATTAAAAGCGACTGAGCCAACAGGCCAGAAAGAAGCGTGTCTGGGAGAGGCTGGCCTGGCCCATAGCAAACTGGTTTCACGGGCTACTCTCCAGTCTCCTCTCCTCTCCCACCTACACCTTCGCCTACACCATCGCATCTTCTCATGCTGCTGGAAAATTGGCTTCAATCGAGAGCAGCAAAAGGGCCAACAGCAGCTGCTTCGTGTTACCAAACTCAGCCCGCCTCATTCAGCCATGTAGAAACCGCACTTCCCTACCCCCTAGCCCCTACCCCCCGCTACCATCCTGTTAGTTCTGGCAACGGAAGCATTTGGATGTTATTTGCCTGATCCCTGCGAGACGGAGGTGGATCAGGGGGGTCAAATGACTAACGTGACCGGAAGCAAAAAAGATGAAATGATTTGGGTCGCAATTAGACGCCAAAAACGCTAGGGCAGCCCGCCTTTCTACCCCTTCCCGCCTACTCGTCTGCGTCAGCAGTGGGCGTGGCATGCGCGACGCAAATTGAATTAGGGCAGAAAAAAAAAATAAGAGGGAAGAGCGCGCAAAATGAGTGCAAAAAGGTGGAGGGTTCGATAGTTATGAAAATGTGATGGGAAAGAAAAGCAAAAAAAAAGACAAGAAAAGCTGACTCTGGGCGAGGAAAGTGGATGAAGGGAAAGTCAAACAATAGAGCAACAGTTAGCACACTTTGGGGAGACTTTGGAGAAGCAGGAGCAGCAAAGCAGGTACTATTGGGGTTGCCAAATGGGATCTATAGAAGAACTAAGCATAATTGTTATGATGGAAATATGAGAAGCTTTTGCGGCATAATAAATGATATTATGTTAGGTAATCTCATTATATTTAACTACGGATGGGCTATAGATTGGGGGAAGAAGGTACATGCCTCTAGGGAAGGGTATACGCCTCTAGAAAAATGGAACTATAGTTATTGATCTTTAAGCTGCATTGTGTGGGCGTATTCCCTTAAATAACTACAGCTACAGTTGTTTATAAAAGGAATTCAGTTGCGGCATTCCGGTTGTCCCTCCCCCTCCCCTGCGCATTTCCCTCACCTGCATTTCCACGCATTTCCTATTTCCCCCACACAATGCCGCGTGGCAGAACCAAATTGAAGTTGACGAGAAAAAAAAAAAAAAAATAAAACGCAGCTGGAAAACAAAGCGCCAAGATAAACAACGCTGCAATAAACACACAAACAACAACAACAACAACAGGGGTGGCTAAAAGAGGGGAGTGGGGAGGGAGGGGCATAAAAAATAGCGAGTTTATTTTTTGTTTATTTTTTTCTCTGCTTCTACTTCTGTTTTCGTATTCAATTTTTCGCATAGGTTTTGTATACCTGCCCCCATGGCCAAGAGCTGCAGCTGAATGCGGGCAGAGAGAGAGAGCGGGAGAGGGATAGCAGGAGAGAGAGCGAGGCGTCACAGTAGCTTGTGGCTTAGAGGGCACCCCCGCAACCAACTGGGCTCGATGCCAGGGCCAACCCGTCCTCTCAGACCCCGCTTCCCTTCCCCCCTCTACACGTTTGTTTGCCAAAGGAAAGCGTGCTCCATTTTCTCGTTTTCCATCTCAACGTTTCGTCTATTTACCTTTGAATTCAATTAAGCGCGCTGCGCGGGGCGCGTCGTGCGGGGGGGGGTGTAAGCGAGAGGGAGGGGGGAGGGGGTGGTCATTTTGCGGAATTACACAGAGCGCGCTTAATTCAATTTTCATCTATGTTAACCAGTCAAGTTGGTAACACACGTGTGTGTTCCTCTCTCTCTCTCTCTAATGGCGGCCACTTTGCTGGTGTGGAAATCCTGTACCCCCTCCCCCTTCCTGTCCCTCTAACTGCCCTTAGCTGATGCTGATGTTACCTTGACACTGTCTGTCTGCAATTCGCATCGCGTTGGCATTTCAATTTATTTCCACCATTTTTACGACTAATGCAATTGACCTGCCCCCTGTCACTATCCCTCCCCCACCCCTCTCTTTCTTGCCTTATGCAGTGACTGCAGAAATGTTTAATTGGCAGCGGGCACAACTTTTCAATTAGAATTAATTATGTTAGCAGGCAAAAGAGGAAAATGTTGCAAGTGCAACCGGGAGACGTTTCCCCGACTCCTCCTGTCCCTACTGACCCCTCCTGACAGTGCATGGCAAGCACTCAGCCTGAAGCCGTTACGGAACTTGCAATTATTACGCCAATTATAACTGCAATTTTTTTTATACAGAGCCAGGGGAGTTGGTGGAAATTCAAGAGAAGAGACAGAAAATGGGAAAATATGCGAATTTCATTTATGCCTGCATTGCCATGAGCAAAATTGAGTGAGTGCTTGTCGCCCTCTCTCTCTCTATCTCTCGCCCACAAGTGCAATAAATAATTCGTTGCATACTTTCGGGGCTGACACAAAAAACAGTCTGCACACTTGCAACACCCTGTGGTCAACACAAATCCTCAATTATATTTCAACGGCAAAAAAAATGTAAATTTATGAACTACTACTTCTCTCTCTCTCATTCTCTCTCTGTCTCCGTCTATGATTGACGTACAAATTTCATACTGAAATTTTCGAGCATTTTCAGCAAATTTCATTTAAATATTCCAAATGCAAATTGCAAATTCAAATATGCCCAATTTGCATACATAGAATGTCATGGAATTCAACAAATTTGACATCATTTTTTGTATATAAGAATGGAATATTCAAAGCGCAAGAGTTTCATTATACTTTCACGAAGGGTATATACATTCTCTCTCTCTCTCATATGTTGTATAAATCTGAATTTGCATATGTATAATGCATTTATACATCTAAATGAATTTAAAAATCATTCTCTCAAGCTTGAATTCTGAATAATAATTTTATAATCATATTTATTTGTTTATTTCATATTCCTAATTTCATATAAATCATTTCTGTTTGCAAATATATCAACTTTATTTTTTTACATTTTATAAGCTTCTGAAATTTCTTTATTTCTGTATTCATTTATTTATTTGCATCAAGCAAGAATCTATAAATTTCATTTAAACCATATTATTGTTAGGAACAATCGAATTATTTTCTTAGTTTTCTTAATTTTCTTTAAAAGCCTGCAATTTCACAGTAACCCCATTTAAGTATCATCTTTCAGGCGGGGAATCTGTCATAGAATATGCTGTAAAAGCAATTCTTCTTGCAGGAAAACAAGCTCAAAGAATTCGCCAAAGCGGTATACTGTTTTTCCAAGTTATTTCGTGAGTTGAAAGGAAACACACACCCAGACAGACAGACACACACACACACACACACACTATGGGCGTATATCGCATATAGCCGCATGTCTAAGGACATTCCAAGGCGCAAGGACACATACCATATGCAATATTAATGCGGTCGCATAACCAAATTGGACTTTAAGCCGAAACTGCAAGGCGCAAAGAGGAAAGAGGAAAAGGAAAGAGGTAAAGAGGAAAGACGGTGAAAAACACAGGATGCAGAATGCAGGAAACAGGATACACAGGACAGGGCACATCTGCTGGCTGGATGTATCGTAAGCAATTCGATTCTCGCATGTGCTGGCAAATCCCCCAAAAGGATTGCAGCCAAGCAGGAAAAATGTAAACGGGAAAACCCAAAAAAAAAGAGGAAAATGGAAAAAACTTTGCATACGCTTTAATCAAAGAACGTGTCATACGGGAATGTGGCGAACATATAATTTCATTCTTAAAAACGCAGAGAGCAAAAAGAGAGAGAGAGAGAGCGTGTAGAGGGCGGGGGGAGCGGGGCAGGAAGCGCACGCAAAACTGTTGACAAAGCCACGCGGGTGCCAAGGCACACGTTGATACAAGTTTGTGCAGGCGCAGGCGCCAGGGTTGCCGCTGTAAGAGGCAGAGAGGTAAAAGCAGCGAGAGAGAGAGAGAGCGCACGCAGAGAGCAACGAAGTAGCAAGCAGTGAGCAGGCAGGCAGACAACAGGCAGAGAGCAAGCAGGGAGTAAGCACAGTGCAGGCAGAGAGCAGGCAGAGGCAGAGGCAGTGAGAGAGCGAGCCTGTGAGAGCGTAAAAGAAGAGTGAGTTAGTGAGTCAGTGAGTGAGTGAGTGCGCTCTCAGCACACACACACACACACCCAATGGGTGGTTGTTGTTTGACAGCACTGTCCAGTGTGCGTACGTGCATGTGTGTGCGTGTGTGTGTGGGGTTGCTTTTGACATTTGTGAAACCATGTGCCCCACTGCCCATGCCGGCCCTTCCCTCGCTCCGCTCCTGCGCTGCGCTGCTTATTAGACAAATAGTTGCCGCTTATTGCCTTTTAATTGCAACATTTTCGTTGCCGTTGCCTCCTTTGCCTCTCCCCCTCTCTCTTTGTTTATTAACTAATTGGCTAAAAAGGCGCCATCATACTTTTTTCAGCTGTCTAAATTCGCACACACGCTTAGAGAGAGAGGGCGCTGAGTAGGTGCATCTCACACACACACACACACACACACACACACTCTCCTTTAGCGTCTACCGGTAATCCCTTGGGTCATTAAGGCGTCTACGTGTCTGCTGCAGTCGCTGGATGAAGACGTCGACGACGTCGTCTCCTGATTGTCGCATATTTTATTCAGTTTGACATTACGCCCTGCCCTGCCTCGCCCTGCCCTGCTCCCTACTCGCCGCGACCTGCTCATCGTCATCCATGTCGTCCTTCGTCTGCAGCCAGCTTGTAAATATTGAACAACAACAAAAAGCCAGAAACTGAAGGAAGAAAGCATGGGGGGGGGGAGCAGAGGGAAGAAGAAGCAGCAGGAAAGTGTTGTAAAGTTGCCCCTGACGGAAGTTAGAAAACGCTCATATTTTTCTTCATTTTTTATACGACTCTTTTTATAGTTTTCTGCAGCATTTTGATGTGACGCGAGCTTAACTCTTCCCCTCTCTACACTCTCTTCCCTTTCTAAACTCTTTCCCTCTCTCCAGTTTCCCTTCTCTGCCTCATGCAGCAAACAGAACGATAATAATTGTTTATATCCCCTCGCTAGGGTATTCCCATGGGGGTAAGATTTTTGATAGATAAGCTTAAGTTAAGCCAATGATGCTTATCGAGGGTTATCGATAATTTGCAGATGGCAAGATCTAAGCTCGAATAACAAGCTGAAACTTGTCAAAAACTTTTTAACAGCTTTAACTTAAGGATTTGTAGAGTAATCTTATTCTTATATGTTTATAAAATTGGAGAATTTAATTTAGAGCAAATATATTTTAAAGTTCAAGTTCATTTCTTGAGAGTTTAGTGATATTTCCATTTAATTCCTCTGCAAACAGCACTCTGCCTTATTAAACAACATCTATATAAATAATTAGAAAGACTAAACTCTATAATCAATCATCAGGACTCTTGTGTCATGTCAACATGTCATCAGGGGGAAACTTTGCAATGGGAAATGTGTTCGGAAATAGCAACAACTTTACTCTCTTCCTCTTACCCCTCATCGGGGGATGGTAGGATTGTCTATCAATGAGTACACTACATTATTGAATACCATAGGCTGTCAATGGCCAAAGAAAACAATGACGTCATGCTTCGTCTTCGTCCGTCTGAGCGTGTTGAGAGAGTTAAGAGTTCCTTGAGGTTGAGTGCACTCGAGGTAGATATGTGGTACAGTGAGGGAAAAGGTAGGGAAGGGAACTGGAGTCTGCACAGGTGTTGTCTGCGACTTGATTAATAGTTTTACTCTTCAGTTTTAGTTCGTTGTTTTTTTGCTATTTTTTTTAATTCCCTTTGCCTTTTTGCCTTTTTGTTATTCATTGCTCGTAAAGCTCAAAAGCCACATCCGCCATATTAAATTCAGGCGCGTTGAACTTCCTTTCTTATAGCCATACAGCATATAAAACTGTCTATAAATACAGTTGAATTTTGTGTGTGTGTGTGTGTGTGTGTGCGCGCAACTCTGTGCATGTGTGTGTGTGCTGCGAATTTCTGTGGCTGCGGCTTGTACGAGTGTGTAGCCCCCTACCCCTACCCCTCCCCCTACGAGCACCCTCTCTCTCACCTTCAGCCACAAACGTAGCTTGAGCACATAACGTGCCATGTTTTTTTTTTTTTTTTTATTGTTGCACGTAATTTTGACTGCTTGAAAATCGATAGGAACAAAAATCCATAAAGCAGACAAATACAATGGCAAGAAACAATAATAAAATAGTTGTAGCAGAAGAAGAAGAGGAGGAGAACGTGGAAGAGACTTACCCAAGTGGCAACAATTTCCGCCTGCTGTGGTTGCGAGGGGGGAGGGGGTGTGTTATTGGTGTGAAATTTCAGCGACTTTTGCTCGTATACAAATCACTTCCGGGTGAATGTTGCCGTTGCACCCACACAATGCAGCTGCCCAATAAATAAAACACGCTACACGCACACACACGCGCATACAGGCAAAGCTCACACACACTCACACACTGCCAGCTATGCAGCAGCTTTGAATTTCTGCTTTGTATTGCCTACTTTCAGGCACACACACACACACACTCACACAAAATGTTGTGGCTCTTGTTGTTGTTGTTGTCGTCGACGTTGCTGTTGTTGTTGCTGCTGCTGCTGCTGCTGCTGCTGCTGCTGCACACGTAGCGCAGGCACGTTTAATTTATTATATAATTATTATATTTGCAATTTGTATGCATTTACGCAATTTACGCGCACAATTCTCGCAGCATTTGCATAAACATTTTACCGATTTTTTTTTTCTCACATGGAATAATACGCACGCACACACAGAAAGATACACAGACACACGCGCGTATAATAGTGAGAGAGCGTGCGAGCGAGCGAGCAAGAGCGTAGAGTAACACTTTGAGAGGAGAGTGGCAACACTTTCTAGCCTATTAAAATGCTGGCTGCTCATTCGCGATACCGTTTTGCTGCTGCTGCTGCTTAAACGCCGTTACGCTATGCCCGTTACGTTGTACTTGCTACTCGTCCGCCTGCCAAATGACGCACACACGACTATGGCGAACGTCGTCGACTAACTAATGCGAGTGGCGCTCGCAAGCCTGCTGCGTGGACCCTCTGTGTACACTCGCAACTTACATACCACACATACGTACATACACACACAGTGCTGCTTAGTTGCGTGCGAGAGCCCAAGAGCGCCAGAGAGCGAATGAGAATGAGAGCGAAGAGAGAGCGCAGCGCAGCGCGCTCCTTTGCTCTTCGCATTGACATTTAATTATTTGCCTTGTGCTGTGTAGTGTTGTAGTGGTTGTAGTTGTAGTCAGCCGCTGTGTGGAGTGAGTCTCGGCTTGAAGGGGCTGCCCGCAAGGTGGTGTGCGCGTCTTATCAATCGCCAATTTTGGGGGTTGTTTACAGGGTGTAGCAGGCAACACGCAAGTGACACCCGGTGTTTCTCTGACTCACGGCGCATGCGTTAAAGCACAATTTAAAGGTTATGCCGAAAAGTGTGCTTCGCGATTTCGTCACAGCTGGCCGCGACTCGCAATCAGCTGCTGCTGAAATGAGTACAATGAGTAAAAGCTCGCGCCAAAAGCTTTTCTTATTTGAACTGATGTATTCCACCAATAATCATATATCTATGTATCATATATAAATATTAAAAACAATATAAAAAAAAATAAATAAATAAATAAATAAATAAAAAATAAAAAAAAACATGGATAAGATACTGAGCTTTTAATGCTATCTCTGCAGGGCAACGAAAAATGTATAACGTAATCATTTGATCATAAATATTAAATAATAGAAGATCGCATGAATGGTTCTACGTAGTATAAATAAAAGAAAAGCGCAAAAAACTAAGAACTGACAGGAACAGATCAAATATAACAAACGACTGTCAGCATAGCGACTCGTGTCCAGTACCACACACACTTTGGACCGACTAATCTACCTCAAGCAAACAAAGCAAAATGAGGGGAACTGAGAGAAAAGTATATATGTTTGTATTTCTCTGTTAAAAAAAATCAGAACACTCATGTATAGAGTAGGGTATCAAGAAATAAATAAAGAGGAGAGACACACGCAGATATATTGAATTTCTATCACTTTATTCAACGTTTTACGTTAATTTTCTGGATGCTTCCTTGTTGTTTCGGTTTTTTTTTTGTTTGTTGTTGTTGTTTAACAATTATTTTCGGTGTTTATAAACGATTTAACATAATAATAATATGTAATAATAGTAGACATAACATTATGGGCATAAACTTAAGACTTATTATTATAAATAGAATCGTATATTAGGTACATAAATATATCATGTACATATGTATGATAGATTTCTCATTGCTCTTGTGTGTGTATTTTTAAAAACACTAATTGCAGGCATAAATCATGAATAATCATACACTTTTCAGATATACATATGTATGTATATATATTATATATATTATATATTTATTTAAATGTATCTATATCATTATCTGTAGCTGTTTCTTCATTCGTATTTAATATTTAATTTGTGCTTAGAAATCATTAAACAACTGCAAATCTCTTTGGTCTACTGCCTTGGCGGGTTTCCAATCCTGTTCGGGATAGTCATCGAAATTTTTCGTATCCCCATCGTGATGCACATCGGGCATAATTGGCGGCTATAATGAAACAGAAAATTCGTAAACCGATTAGATACGTAACCATAAAACTTAAAACTACCATAAAATTATTTGTGGGCGTACTTGTAGTAGGAGTACGAGGGGAAGGCAGGTCGGGACAGCTACGGCTATTAACGCCTCTAGAGCGTGTTGAGATTTATGAGCAACACCCACACCCACCCCGAATAGACACGCTGCGGTCATTAATTAACAACATTTGCTAATTTCTAAAATTGATTTGTTTATTTGCTTTTAATTACGTCCATGTATAAAAATACATTGAACTCTCAACGATCCTAACACGACCCAGTTCAGATCTGCGTCTGAGTACTATATTCTATGGTATCTTATCCGTATAATCGACTCACCTTTAGCTTCTTATTGTAGACGTCATTCCAATTTAAGTGTTTGAACCAGCGATGCCTCTTAACGTCATCGGCGCCATTCTGAAATGGAATGAAAAATTAACTTAGATGATTTTTTGGCTCGTGTTGCAGAATGCGCGACATGCTATTAAAAAATTTAAAAATCCTGTACCCTGTAAATATGTAGAGCGAAAAGGCAGGGTGCATAAACTAACCAGACAAACCCAAATCAAACTAATTGGAATATTATAATAAATTGAAATGGATTGAAATGTTATAAATTATATATTAGCTTTACTTTGGTTTTTGGGGCAAATACGAGCAGGGAATATATAATTTATTACAGGGTACCAGGTCTGGTACCAGCCTCTTTGCGTCTAGCGCGTTTCTAGCTATTTTTTTCTATTTTGAAAAATTTGTTTTTGCATTCGTTGTCGCCAGAACAAACTGACAGCGACCATGTGCATAAGGCTAGCCAAAATTTTAACTCGACGCGGGGTTTCGACAATTAATTTTTGATATATGTGTAGCGCAATTTTTAATACCCAAATAAAACACGCGCGATACGCTGCCATGACAAGTGTAAACAATTGTCTATAAATATGCTTTATATACACATTATTGCCATAAAAAGTTTGCCAAATTAAACGCACACTTTGGGAAAAAATTTAACAGGTGCTAAGAGAGACAAGTGAAGGATATTAAAATGGGAAGCAATTAGAAAATACTTGATAAAATTTCAATATTCTATTTTATAGCATATTTATCGTCTTTAAATTAGTACTATAATATGATGAACTATCTGGCTGTCTCAACTCACCTTCATATTGCCCAGCCGCTTGGTTCTATCATTAACCAACAACTTTTTGATCAAGTCTTTCGCAATGGGATCCATGTGTCGCTCCCATTCGATTTTGCCGCTCAATATTTTCTCATAAATCCCAAAGGGTTGTTCATCATAGAAGGGGGGATAGCCAACAAGCATTTCGTATATAAGCACACCTAGAAAAAATAAACATATTCATTATCATCTGATATTATTAAGGGAATAAAAGATATATGTACTTACCCAACGCCCACCAATCGACGGCTTTATTGTGACCCTTTGATTGTATTATCTCTGGTGCAATATACTCAGGTGTTCCACACAATGTCCAGGTGCGATCACGTAACTTTTTGGCGAATCCGAAATCGGTTATTTTCAAATGACCATCACGATTGATGAGTAAATTTTCTGGCTTTAGATCCCTATAGACAACTTGTAGGGAGTGTAGATATTCCAGAGCACTGACTATTTCGGCCGCATAGAAATTGGCTAAGAGAAAGAAACTTAGACTTTTGATTGGTATTATTAGCCTAGAGAATTACTTACAAGTTTGACTAGTAAATTTGCCCGCATTACGCAGATATGTGAACAACTCTCCGCCGCACACATAATCGAAGATCATATAGAGATTGGATTCATCCTTTGTCGACCATTCTCTGCAATAAAATATATATATAAATATTACACAGATCTACTTGGCTATATATACTACTTACAGGCAGATCACAAACGGATGTCGTATTTCACGCAATATATTGCGCTCGTTCTTAACGTGTTCAATCTGTTTGAGACGAATTACTTCGGTCATGGCCAAGATTTTCATGGCACAATATTTTTCGGAAATACGATCGCGACAGAGGCAAACACGGCCAAAAGTGCCAGTTCCTGCAACAGACAGAGAGACGAAGAAATTTAAGTAAATATCATAATTAAAGCATGACTCGATTTCAGATACATTAACCAATATATCAGGCTTTATGTGTGTGTGTGTGTGTGCTCGGGTTATGGCTGAAACCGCAAATGTCTTGAATGTCCGTAGCACGCCCCATTTAAGTGCTGTAAGTGATACTATGACAGGCGACTAAATGTGGGGTCGTTCAAAAACACAAGGTGGGCAGCCCCTTTAACGCCCGTTATCGGGACCCCCCTGCTGAACATGCATAATTACATTTTCTTGGTTTGGTTTTTTTTTTTTGCACTTTTAAACACGTTTTGAGGTTAGTTGGCTCTGTGTGTAAGTCGACACCCATAAGATTTTCTCAACCTTGAGTTTTTTAATTGGGCTAACGGCCAGCTTGGCCAGAGGGAAAGAGACAGGGGAGAAAGAGAGAGAGAGAGAGAGAGAGCAACCGCTCAAGTGGATTGGAACGTGTGAGTAGCTCAGATTACTCGCCACAACGAGTACTCGAAGCCGAAACGAAAGTCAAAGCAGGCGGCAAAGTGTTCGATTCGTTGTCGCACAGTGGAGTCGTTAAGCGTAACAAGTGGGCAAAATTGAAAAGCATAGGCAGATCTATTCGATTGCTCAGTAACAATTGGCAAGTGCACTGTGAAATTCTCAATTAATTTTCCGCTATTTGTTCCACGGTGCGCATGATTTTTTTTTTTTTTTTTGGCTGTTGCTAACGTGCTGCGGGCCATTTTGTTTGGATTTGGCCATAACAAAACTGCTTACAAATTGATTTGTCTTATAAATCAAGAGGATTCGCCGCATTGCATATAGTTTTTGCTTTAGGCGAGAGGGGGGTATGCGGTATGGGGAAGTGTAGGAGAAGAAAGAAAAGTTTTTCTCGCATGTTTTCAATTTTTCAGCACGTTTTTGGCTTTTCATTTTGGGCTACAATTATAATTAGCCGCAATGATGATGGGGAATGTAATAAAGCAAAAGTGCGAGATTATTGAACCGCATTTACAACAACAGCAACAGCAACAATAATAATAATAACTACAATAAAAGCAACAACAACAACATTTAATAATAATTATGAACATGACTCGACACGTGCATTGAAAATGAGGGCAGACCTAAATACGAGAAATGCCTTGGAAGGAAAGTGGGCGTAGATCAGGTACCACCCCATCCGTCTACGATGTTAACACCTGTCACGGCTGCTGGACAGGTGGGAGGTGGGGGGGGGGGTGGCAGGTGGCAGAGCATTACACGTGCAAATCAAACAATCTCAACACACTTATTCGCATCTAATGACCAGATATTGTAATTAATGAATCTCATTCGAGAATCGCAATTTCTATTTTGATTACGCTGCGAAAAATGACTCAGCCAATAACTGAGTATAGTCAGAACTTCTTGTATAAGAAGTTCGATGTTTCAGATTGAGTTACAAGTGAAGAAAATGGCACACAAATAAAAATAAAATAGAACTACGAGATTATTTCGTAATTAAGTGCTTAAAGTTACTTAAACTTATGCAGATCATCTTGGAAAAAGATTTCTTTCCTTTTAAAATAATATAAAGTATTTAAAAGAGTTTTTTTTATAAGCAATCTAAAATATATTATATAAAATAGTAATATCATGCCTTTAGCTCTTAAAGTCTCTGAGATCCAGACATTTATGCAGACGAAACAGACAACCCAGGTTATGATCATGAATTTACTATATGATATGATATACACAGTGGGACGTGCAACAGTTTCTTCTGCCGTGCAACAACTCAACGTTCCCATGGCGAGTACAAACAAACGCAGTCGTATATGCCATAAATTGTGAGTTATAACAAACATAAATACGTAATAATAATCGTAGGTAGCTAATAAAATATCCGGAAAAATTCCCCCTATATGTGCAAGCCCAATGGGTTTCTGGCTTTCAAAATTTGGCGAGAATAATAAATAAATAATCGAGAGAGAGATGCCAAGCGAAATAAATCAGACTGAGACTCCTCCTCCTCCAGCTGCTTGAAGAATGCTTTTAAATATTTTTATTATTATTCTGATTTTTTTTTCTTTTGCCTAATTTATTATCAAAACACAAAAACGTAACGAAGAGAGCGTGTTGCAGAGCGGAATCAACACGAAGCGAAAGTATTTCGTTGTGGAGGCAGATAAAAATGTGTAGCCAAATGGCAAATGGTTAACAAACCTCAAACAAATCGCCAACATTCTTCCCAGGCAGGCTATGAAAACAATAACAACAATAAGAACTGTAGGTGTGCAAAAAAAAACATTAACAATATAATACGTATGTACGTAGGTTTGTTTGTGCATCTGCTAGATTTTGGAGAAATTTAGAATATTTCAGAAATTTTTGATTAAAAAATTTCAGTCAACAAACAAGGCCAAAAACCATAGAGAAACGATATGTTTAAATATATTTATGGAGTTCAAATATTATGTAAATGTCATATAAGATTAAATAGAGTATACAAATTAGATTAAATAGAGTATGGCCAAAATTAATATACCCCCTGCCAAGGCTATAAAAACCCGAGAAAATAGCTTACATCATATTAGCAGGATATGCATTAAAAATTAATTATTATTCTCTTTAAACTTCTTTGACTTTCAATTATAATAAACTTGATTATACTACAAATTGTGCAATAAAAATATGTTGATTAAATCGGCGATTTCAATGGATTTTCATGAAAAGCAACAACAACAACAACGATTAGCACCTGTGTTAGCTGGCGAAATTGGAAAGTGCTTCGAGTGCTGTTTAAGCCACAATCGACGCGTCATTTTGCTGTCTGTCTTGGCCAAGTGAAATTGTGACAGCTTTGGAGCAGACGGCAAACAAAAGCGGCGCGTTAAACGACGCATACGCAAACGCAGCAGCAGCAGCAGCAGTGGCAGCAGACTCCGAGGCAGACGCAGTCGCAGTTGGGCAAAACGTCGCCGTCGCCGTTGCCGCCAGCAATTAAAGCCGGCTAAAAGAGATGCGAGTGAAAACCAGTTAACAGCTCCTGCGTAGACGTAAAAGTTGCAGCCGAAGATGTGCGAGGTGCAATAAGAAAGCAAACAAAATGCAGACAAGTTAGAGAGCTGCAAAGGGTGCTGAAGCAGGACTAAGGGATACCCATTAAAAAAAAAAATACTAAAAAATATACAAAATTATTTCTATATTAAATCTTTTCAATTTCCGCAACTAGTACAAATCTTGAACAAACCCCCCCCTCTCTGGCACAGCTGCAGACTACAGGGTATACTGCAATACTGCAAAATAAAACTTTACATCATACACGAAGCAACTTTCTATTTAATGATGCGACAGTTTCATGCAACAAGTAACTGCCCTGAACAGGTTCAGTTCCCGTTGCCAGAGAGTACCCAGAGTACTCTCGATACCCATCATCCCGTATACCCCTCTCTCTCTCTCTCTCGCATCGGATCGTCTGATTGATACTGTTTATTTTCTTAAGCGAAATGCAATGCAATTCTTTGTGCAGTTTTATTGGCAGTTGCCGGTTTCGCTTGCAGCTCCCCATAAATTATGTGTGCCAAAAGTCAAAATACTGTAAAAACCATAAGATGCGAAAGGAAAAAAAAAACGAAAATTTTGTAAATCTCGAAATGTAAACGACGACGAGACGTTGCCGCCAGACGCTGCTTATAAACTTGGCACAATTCGCACAGTTTTGGCAGCTGCTTGGCCGCCTTTTTGGCTAAATAAAGTTAATTGCGTTTTATACAGTTCCACGACATGAAAACACGAAAAAAAAAAACAAAAAAGTTTGTTTAAAATCGCATAAATACATTGAAAACAATAATAAAAGTCGAAGTTCTCTGATCTTTACGATCTCTTGCAATAAATTTTGGTTAATTTGAGCTTGCGAAGCGAATCGAAAATGGGCTCAACAATTAGGTTTGTATAAATATTTTAAAATATTACAGAGTCGAAATTATATTGATGTTTCCAATAGAACAAAATTAGTTAATGAATATTATATTATATTTAGAAAAGAAAAAAAAAACTAAAACATGTCGACCTAGTGAGCTAGATTTTCATTTACATTGATGACATTCGGTTCATAATTTTCAGGGATTTACGATATGTGGAAACACATGTTTGTCATCAACTCTCTGGGTAGCTTGGCGATTGAAACTACTTGTATCTTTGGTCGCACGGCTCACACAATTTCGATCGTTTTGACAAGTTTTTACAACGGAAAACACAACCGATCCCATCCCCCCCTCAGTTCGCTCGTTGTATGTAATTTACACATGAGATAAAACAGAAAAACATCATAAATCTAATGACGAACATGGAAGAGACACAAATGACGAAAGTATAAACTTTAAGATACCTTGTAGAGCATGAATACACAAATTTCTCAAGATCTTGTCACAGAAAAGAAGACGCTTTTCCTAAAATACCTATAAAATAAAATTACAGGGTATGCATAGACGCGTGGGTGGTCGTTTTTGCTTTTGATATAAGGTATGCTATTTTTATCATATGCAAAATGCAATTTTAGGTCATTTTTAAAAATAATAATGCCAATACAGCAAGACGCACGGTGAATGTTTATAACGCAGTTTTAATATGCCCATTTAGTGTTTGAGCCAAATCGACGAGACAAGCATGCAAATGTGCCATATTTCCCCTCCTAACATCATCTCTTTGTACCCCCCTATCTAAATGGCCGCCAGTCTGGTCAGTTCAGCAACGTGGCCAACTTGCGGGCAATTTGCCAAATAATAATTTTCTATAAAATTTCGCTTATAAAATTTCTTGATTTTGTTCAAATATAAAAAGCAAATTTTGAATTTTCTTATTTTTTTTCAAGATTTTTGCATTTCTAGCTCAAAGCTTACGCTCAAATTTTCCATACGATCATTAATTTTTTTTTTCGGATGACTCTGCAGGCGACCAAAACGAAGAGTGTATATATAAAAAAAAAAAACAGAATGTTCTGATTCGAATATAAAATTGAACTATGAAATATAATTTGCAGACACAACGACGACACGCGGTTTTCAGCTTCTTCTCCTCTTCTATCTCTCTCTTTTCTTAAAAAAACATCTTTGTACATGTGTAGCCGCTTGAAATCGCATTGGTTTTCTTTTATTTTCAAAATCCATTTAGGCTAAAAGCGTTAAAAAGTTTTGATTTCAAGGGTCTGCCAGACTTTCCCCATCTATACTATAGATGTATTTCCCAGTCTACGTATTTGGACACTTTTATGCCCCCCGTACGAAAATGAATTGTATTTCCCAGAACTGTGCGTAAATATTTATCTACCCACACACACACACACACACACACACACACACATCCATCAATCAATGCGCCACGAGCAGTAAAAGGATTGCGTTCTATATAGATTTCATTGCGTTGCGGTAAGGTCTTTGCGCTTTTGCATTCAAGATCAGATGATGGGGGAATGGAAATTTGTCAATTTGATATATTAGCCGTTAAAATGTTATAGCATGGGCGCCTTTCGTATGTCAAAGATTTCCGCATGCCGCTGTCAAGTTGTCGCTCTAAAGTCAGGCAAAAAAGTAGCACAAGAATAGTTTAAATGGCTATACATACTTTATAATATGGGGATATTATGTATAATTTAGTGCGCTCTTAAATGTTTAGTACAGCAACAATTGTGCCTTATATTATCTACATATATTTTAAATGTTTCTTAAAAACTTTTAAATGAATTTAGTATTAGGAATTATTATCAAATATTATAAAAATTAAAAAATGTTTAATGCAATTTTAGAGTCAATAAGATATACCTTTTCAATTATTTCCTAATTTCGGTACTTTCCCAATTAATATGGCAATATTATTGCCATGTTATGATCCATCAAATGGTCACGCGTGGCACAGATGTACAAAACAAAAACATGTTTGTTATTCACACGGTAATAGGCCAATGCAGGCATGCAAAATAAAAATGTTTATCCAAACTCGGAAAAACAATTCTTCGGAAATTTCCGGAAAAAAAAGATTTTATCACCTATGTACTACTGCACAATTCACAACAGACTCGTAAAAGCATCAACGAGCAACGATCGGACCATGTTTTGTGGTTGGACTACGACGGTTTATGCGGCTGGCTAATCAATGAAATTTTAAACAAACATGAACTTCAAATATTTATAAAGAATTCACTAAAAAAAAAAAAAAAAATCTGCAATTGAAAACCGCAGTGCGCAGTTTCCATACCGCGGCTTCCCCTCATTCGCATCTGTTGGTTTATACATACGTAGACGTAGACCCTAGACTCTCGCATTACTAAGAGACCCTAATAAGACGCGTGAGTCAGCAGGGGCACGCCAAACATCCGTATTGAGTTTATTTGAATTTTACGAGTTTCTCTGCAAAATTCTTGAACATACTATTATGATATTTAGATTATCTGGCAATTGTTTCAATATAAATGTTAGATTACTCATGCCGTGTCATCTTTGGGGTGTGAAATTGGAAGATTTAATAGATTACTCATACGCCATGGGATACTGATAGCTGATCGAATCTGCTGGCAAATGGTTTTGCACCGGAAAACCAGCTGAGGCATTTGTTTTGCTCGGTTCTTTGATTGGGTATTGAAAGAATATATCCAGATAATGCGAATGAAAGTTATACTATGTAGATTATATATAATTCTCTTGTAATTACACATTTTTGTAATTATATACCTTATTAACTAGGTATTCCTTATTTTTTCATTAATCAGGAACATAACAGATATTTTAGATTTTCCAATAAAGGTATTATCTATTTTATTGGGAATTTTCCTCATTACTAGAATTATCAAAAATAGTAGACACGTGAATTCCCTCCGTTAACAACATTTTCAGGAATCTTTTCATGTATCCATATATTTTTTTTTTCATTTTTTTCACCTTTTTGCAATTTCAAATATTTATTAGCTCATTTTTTATGCATTTAATCGGTCTTTTATCTTGTTTCTATTATTTCAACGCTTATACGTCGGGGCTTTGGCTTCTATTAGTTTTTATTGTTTTTATACGCAAATAAATTCTTATTGATTACGCAAATTGAAGGCGTTGGTAGAGGCAAATACTCTGGGTCTTATGATTATTATGAGAATCTCGCACCGCAGACTTCTGAAATAATCATTTTCATTGTTTTATAATGCTGCTTGCGCATTTTCACATAGCTTTTAATTTAGTTTGAGTATCGATTTAATTATATGGTATGTACATATATATCGTATATACACGAGAATCTATTTTAAGATTCGCCTGGGATCATGAATGAGAGTTTACGTATATGATGGTAATTACTATACAGTATTTTGAGTAAATTTCATTTGTTTTTCATTATCTTGACGTGGCTAACCGTGTTAGTATTATACTAAATTTAGTATAGATTTTAATGATGATATTACGGATTTTCCCAATGTGTAAATATTTACTCAATGTGCGGCTAGTTCGGTGATAAACCCATTTTTATTACTCCCATTTTTTGGCCATAATTTATCTTTCTTTTCTTTCATTGGTTTTCCCATTCTTAAGTCTAAGATATTGATTTCAAGTTCAAATGCTATCCATAGCTGGAACATCTCAAGTATGTATCATATCATTCTTTTGCATTAGTTTACTTTGGTGAAATATCAATTTCGCACATGGCATCCCCTCACACATTCGATTCCTTTTGTTTTCTTATCAGCCCAGACTCAGTTGCTGACCTAGAAACAGATATTTGTTTTGATAGCTCTACTCTAAACAAGCCTCAAAAACATGCGCAAATAAACATAAGGAACATCATCTGTACGTTAATCGAACTGAAAATACAACCATAACTCAAGTTGAAGGTCTCAGATATCACTGAAACTAACCCGAACAGGTTGAGGGTCGCCAGAGGTTCTCATAACAAACGTCCATTAACTAGATAAACATGGATTCTGACAACTGAATGGATAGTTTTGGTAAGATGCTATACATTCTAAATTTCAACAATTTTAAAGGAAAAATCAAAAAAAAAAGAATGGATAGGGTTATATTGACAAAGAAGGGAAATCGAACTGTAAGCTTATAGATCTATGCTATCTATTTGGACTTTGTACTACATAGAATTCTTCTACTAGTTATATATATATATTTATATGAGTGTGTGCATCGTGTCGATCAATCTTAAATTTACAAAATCGTTACTAAAATGTAAAAGCTTTTTTATGATCAGAGTATAGGCATATCACCGTACTCACCGACTGTCTTGATAATCTGATAATCATCAAGATGATATTTTCGTACACCCTTTGCTGTCTGTACACTGCTGCTCTCCTCTGACTCCTCGTCGGTCTCCTCATCGTCTGTCTCATTACCATCATCCTGTTCGCTCTCCTCGGAATCATCGTTGTTGGTCACAACATCATCATTATCCTCATCGGCATCCTGCTGCTCCTCATCCTGCTCCACATCGTCTTCGTCGTTGTCCGCTGATGTTGTTGTTGCGCTGCTGCTACTGCGACTGCTGACACTGACGTGTTTGGATTGTGTTGTTGTTGTTGTTGTTGTTGTTGGTTTCTTCTGTTGGTGTGACTGCTCTTCTTCTTCTTCGGTCTCCTCACTATAGTCCGACTCCAAGGGATCCGATGATTCACTCGACGCACTCACATGACTGTCAACTATCGGACGGCCCAATTTGAATGTGAATGTTGCCTCTGTGTTGTTGTCATTTGTTGCAATCTGTTTCTTCTGCTGTAATGCCGATGACGTCATGTTGCTTCCGTTTCCTGCTGTCAATTTTGATGAGGAGCCGCCTTTGGACGTTGCTGACGTTTTGTTGGCGCCTGTCAACGGGCCGCCGCAGAAGCGTGTACAAGTTGCCGTCGACATAGCTGCAAATGTTGCCGTTAGTCTCTGTGTTGCTGTTCCTATTCTTGTTCTTCTCTTTCCAACTGTTGTTGTTGTTGTTGTTGTTGTTGATGTTCTAGCTGTAAAGAAGAGAGAATTGACAGTGTTTAGTTGGATTGAATAGGCTGGTATGTTATGTTAACAACTCTGGGTATGCTCCTTTTTTTATTCAATTGAAATTTTTTTTTTTTTTTTTTTTTTTTTTTTTTTGTTAGGGATCAGAATACAGATTTTTCTATAACCTAATAAGCATCTATGGTTGTTACTTCTCCAAGACTACTTATAATTTAATTAATAAGTAGTTTCTGTGTATTAATAAATTGGGATATGGATATGAAAATTAGTTTAGTGTTTTATCTGCTAGGAAAAGGTATTATTATTTTAATTATTACACTTATTGCCTAGGATTGGGAGAACACCCAGAAAAAAACCCAATATATATATTGTTAAATTAGTTAAATTAAATTAGTTGTGGGAATTAAATGTTAATGATTTCAGGATAGCATATTTAATAGATAATAGGAATAGTTCGGAAAGTATTTTTACAGAAGGAGTGAGGGATAAATTCTAATATTATAATTTAACATATTTATGTATTTTAATGTCGTTTATTATTTCTTTCTTTTAACCATCAACTCTTTGAACAGCAAATCTTGTCTAGTCTCAAGTATCCTCACGGTTAAAGGGTATTGGATAATGTCGCCTGGCATTGTCTGCCTTTGCCTTTTGGTGCTATTTTGGTGCCACTTTGCCTGGTCGTCGTTTAATTAACCAAACGTTAGAAGGGAGGGGGAAGGCAAAGGCGAAGGGGTAGGGAAAGGGGAAGGGAAACGCCTTTTGTGCATCAGCTTGACAGCTTGGGACGTGCGCGTAAATTGAAAGCGAAATGAAATTGCCGCGAGGTAAACACGAGTGTGTAAAAGGGAGCAGGATGAGGGGGAGGAGACAAGAAAGGGATGGGGGATAGTACCTAAAAGGGGCAGCAATCAACAAGTGTCGCATGGCCCTATTCCAAGTGAAAGAAAGAAAAGATGCAGACAAAAGAGTTCAGGCGAGTGCTGAGCGCGTGTCGTGACACGAAAAAGCACGAGACTATGCATATACGATTATTTCTAGTGATTCTTGAGAGAAAGAGAGGAAAAAAATATATGTATGTATGTTATAACATGTCATAAAAGACATACATTGTATACGTTTTTATTTCTCAAGAATCAATAGGATATATACTTATATATACTTATATGACTTGATTCCTTTAAAATGTGCTTAAGTTTTGTCTATTTCCTGCTCAGTGAAGTGCACGGATCCCATCTCTATGCCCACTTTAACGCCAACTCTTCCCGCTCTGCTTTTTCTACTCTTTACTCTCCCCCTTCCTGTCTTTGTGGCAAGCCAAGATGGGCAGCTCCAATGCGTATTTCTTTGGCCTCTCGCTCTGGCTAGGAAAATTGACTTATACGCCAAAGGGTAGACAACAATAGGCCACACACACACACTCTAATACACTAATACCAGCGCACTAAAGGCACTTATATACACATGCTTCTATTATGATATTAATTTTATTAATAACAATAAACGCAGTCTCTGATTCAATTTGATGGCTGTGCACACACAAAGACCAAGAAGCAGAAGAAGAAGAAGAAGATGAGCAACGAGAAAGACATCGAGTCTATCGACACGGGTCATCTCGCTCCTCCTCTTCCTCCCTAGCATGGTACTTTAGTGACTAATAAATATTTTTCGTCAAAGAGTTTATTTCTAACATAATTCCTTAGCTCTACATTAGTCCACTTCAATTTTTATTCCTCAAATAATAGGTTTCCAAGGCCCAAAATAGTCGTTTGTTTTGACCTCTTCATTGACAATCTACGCCGAGCCATTTCTTCATTTGGAAACAAATATCACGGGGCTAAATCGGAATATGCGAGGTACAGTTCGTACAATTATAAATTTTGCCATGCATAACTCCACCGTGCATTGTCCATGGAACAGCACTTTAAATCGGTCGTTTCGCTTCAAATCAATATCGAATCTGTCAAACCTGAATAATATTCGCCGGTGTGTTTACCCTTTCAAGGTAATCGATAATATACTTGCATCAAACGGCCGACCTTGGCAAACACGGCCTTCTAAATTGTTCTGTCTGGTGTGGGGTGATCATTTTCGACGGTAACAACGGCAAATGTTATTCGGTAAATAAACACTCTTAAAGTCACACGTCCTTAGGTCGACAATCCGCACAATCCGCGGAAAGCTTTAGCAAATATTCATTAAAGTATGTACCCGTTCAGTTGAGATGCACACCTCACACCCCACTATTCGATATAATATCATCCATGGATTTGTCACATTTCACGACCTCTTTGGCGACCAAGTTCGGCATCATTACGTACGACCACAACGAACTATAAACATTCTTAACCATGAAATATGTCAGAGTCCCATAATATTTATCAAGTCTTCTGGTTTCGGGATGGATTTTACCAAAAATAATCTAATTACACACGAAATTCACTTTCATTTCTTAAAATTCACGAGATCGTCCTTCAATGCCTATAAAACGCAAACCAAACACTTTAAATTACAGTCAGCTGTAAGATAATGCACAGGACAGTGTTTATTAGAGCAGGTGCGCGCAAATACAAAAGTCACACATCAAACGACCCTCGTATATCACTCTAGTCCCGCACTGCAGCTGTGACTAGGGGGCGTGCTTTTAATTGAAAACTCTGCTCAGGTCCATCCAAGTCATCAAATGGCAATCGTGAACACAAACTAAGCTAATAGAAAATGGAACGACTGAGGGATACTCTTTCTGAAACTATGCTAAAATTTTCAGAATACATAACTAATATGATTATCCTAAAGTATTTCTATAGTTCAAGTTCATATTTGCAACATTAAGCGAAATAAATATATATTTTAATAATATAATATAAGGCGAAATAATCTATGCAAATTTGAATGCCTTTTCTGCTTTGCACACATTTTTCCCAACGATTCTATGAAAATCAATAGCCATGGCTATAGACAAGCCTGAGTGGCTTTTATTGTTTCATCACCTCGTACACGTATCTGGGCCATATTCTATCGCCATGTAATGGCAGAAGCATTCAATTGTTTCGACCGCAATAATATATCGTATAATACTACACGAGTTCTATACAGATTAATCATTATACGTACTGCAGGGACTTTTGAATGGAAGCTGCACTTGGAGTGGCCTCAGATTAGTCACCATCACAAGGTTGTCTGGACAAAAGGGATATTGTATGTAGAATTGTATGGAAATAAAGCCAGCAAAGTTCTATATGCAGATTCCCTGACAAAGCGCAAGAAATTCATTCTTGAAGACATCAAGCAAAAGAGTAACATATCATACAGTTCCATTCTTTGAACTGAAATCCAAATGGAATATTACAAAAAAATTCAGACAAAGGAATTATATTGATTCTGCAACAAAACAAAGAGAATGAAAATAAAATTCATCAACGAAATTTATTTTTATGACAATTGTGCTTCCCATTTGGTCTCCAGACAGTCTGTGAGTTCTCAAAAAAATCAAATAAATTATATACAAAATATATATGTACATATGAACGTATATATATACTTTGTTGTGTTCTTTACAAACAATAATAAAATCGCAAAGACTTGCAAAATATTTGTGTTTTCGCTATTAGAAAACAAAAGATCAGAACGTTTGTTTACGATGATTGTCGAATTGTTGTTGTTAAACATTTAATTACATACTATATACATATATATATTAATAGATATGTATATGATGTAGTACATATATACATATTTTTATGTGCCTTCCCCTGTCAGTCAAAATTATTTATCTACGAGCTCGAAAACGCAACTAAAAGTCCGGAAATATAACTTAAAGTTGAGTGTTTGTATATATGCGATTGTTATTGTTATTAGTTTTGTTATTGTTGCTGTAGTAAGAGGTAAAGTGCAAAATTTTGAGAGCAATTTCTCAAAATTATTGTAGACAATCACTCTGGCTGTAAATTAGCACACCCCAAGAAGAAGAAGAAGAAATGAGCATATACTGTGAGAGACGGAAGAACCAACGTCAGTCAGTCAATCGTTGTTGATCCCACCGCACTATACTATACTAATACTATATATATATATGTATGTATATATTCTTTATACAGTATATCGTATATCGCATACAGTAAAAACGTCTCCCCAACCATCCGTAATCACCTTGGGCTGCTGCTGCTGCTGCCAAAATGGAAATGGAAATCGAAATGAAAATTGAAATTGGGGTCGTCTCTGGCTGTTGGCAAGCGAAATGTTGCTTAATCTTCCGGTGGCTCGCACTTTGTTTTTGTTTTTCTTTTTTTTGTGAATGGAAAAACAACATAAAAATTAAGAGCAATAAATATAAAGACGAAAGTATTGAAGACATAAAAACCCCAAAAGACAAGAGGTGAAAAAAACTGTGAGTGTGCCAAGTGAAAAAGGTGGGAAACTTGGAAAAATGTCGATCACCCTCGACAGATCTTTCTAAAATGATAAATGTCCATATGTATTTATATATAGAGTTATACGATTGGAAATCTTCCATGTGACCCTGGAGAAAGACAAAGAAAACTGTTAAAAAAAAAACCTACAGATAAAAAGCGTAAACTCTTTCTATATATTCTTTTTCATGTTCCACATATTCTGTCTGTTTTCGTATTTAAATCAAAGTTATTGCCTAATTTTGTTTATATTTTTATTATTTATATGAAAAATTTCCTAACGGATTATGAAACTGTCCCCGCGGGACCTTTGCCAGATGCCGCAACTGGCGCGACTCAGGGGAGCTGATTTAGGAACTGATTTATCAGATATCTATTGCATGAAATCTACAAAATAAAATAGCGAGAATTAATGGGCAAATTAACATGAACTTTGCATCAAATTTAAACCCAATTAATTTAATGCCAAAACTTGCAACACCCTACCCTGCCTGTCCCATCTATATTCCGCCTGCATAATTAATGTTATTTATTAATTAAGCGCAATGCGATGCGATTTGTTATATGGGGCTGCAGCCCTGGCATTGGCATTATCATCGTCACATCTGTAGAATTTCCAAAATTTACCGTAGGCGAATATTAATGATCCCGTTCATTCTTTCAATTTTTCCCGTTTTTCATGGGAAAATACAAAACAGAATAAAATATATTGGGGCAGCAGGAGCAACGAATAATGAAACGAAATATGAATAAGTGTGGCCATCTCAATTAATGATGCCGAATTTAAATACGTACTATATATATATATATATATATATATATATATATCGTATAATTGCACATTTGGCTTGGCTTGTGACAAAAACAGATTCCCCACTCTCTCTCTCTCTCTTTCTGCCCAACATAATCGTAAACGCACTCGCGCCATTATAATCAAAAATAATGCCACCAAATATAATCGTAAAGCTCGACGCCATCACCCGGCTACGTTTTCCCCATTTTGTTCCCCATTCTAGTATTTTTTTTTTTGGTGTGTGTGGTTGGAAAGGGCAAAAGATTTACGAGTTTCTGGTATTTTTATAGTGCAAATATTTCCGGTGTCCTTGCGCCAGTTAATGTGTTGTAAATGAAGTTTATTAAATGACCTGATTCTCCAGAGATTTTCCTCGAGAAAGTTCAGGGAAATGGTAGCCAAAGCAAACTTAATCCAACTAAACTTTTAGTGGAAAAAAATCATCTCTAACTTCCCATTTAACTGGTAATTATGAAATCTCGCTTAACTTGCAAGATTTGCAACTTTTTTGACAACAACTTAGGGCTAATTAAGCTGTCTAATTAACTAACTACATGCATAAGGCTAATTATACGATTAGTGAGCAAGATTTTGGAAAGTAAACATTTACATTTAAATATATACATATCTACACTTGTACATATGTAGTATATCTATGGTTTTTTTTTTGGTTTTTCTCGGGAGTATTATTATTATCAATGATTACTCACCGAACTAATTTCAAGAGCCCGTCGCGAGCTCCCGATCTGCGATGACTGCTGATTTTCTTGTTGTTGTTTTGGTCTGTCTGTTCAGTTTTCTCTCTCTATCTCTCTCTGAATATATTGTATATTTATATAGTATACAAATATATATACGCGTGTTTTTTTTTCTCTTCTGCTGGAGCAAAATTTGAACGCTTGCGAAATTGTTAAAAATAAATATGTTACTTTTGGTGTGTGCACACGATATTTCTTAGCGTTTTTCCGCCGACTTTTCTTTGCCCGCAAACAGAAATAAACCTAACACTCAGCGCCAGAGACCAGATAGGTGTAGTATACCTGTGTTTCTATGTGTGAGGTGTATATAGGTAATAATTGCTACAGTTTGAAGACAATCCAACGACGGAGTTTAGAGTGTTTTTTTTTTTTTTCTTTTTGCTCTTTGATATTTTGCGGCTTTTAATTGTGTCACTTTTTGCTCGTTTTGTTTTGTTATTTGTTTTCTTGTTTTCTTTTTCTCAGATTTACCGCAACTCTTTCGCTTTGTTTTGCCTACAGTGCAACATATATATATCGACGACGATCTGTGCAGATCTAGAATATCCGGTTTATTGCCAAATGCACTTAGGCCGCGCTTAGCCGGAGACTCTGCGTGCTGCAGCTAAAACAATTGCAATATGCAAAACGACTCGACGTTTTTCCCGATTTTGTTATGGTTTTTTTTTTTTGTTTTGGCTAAAACAAAACTACGCGATTTATTAAGCTAGACATTCGCGCGATTACTTTAAGTTTTGTTTTTCTTTTTTTTGTTAATTTTTGCGATTTTTTCTAGTTTGAATTTTGTGTGTTTTATTTTTGAGAATTTTTTACTCAGTTGGGTTTGGTTTCTTTTGCTTTTTCTGATTTCTGCTGTCTGCCGCTTGGCGCTTGGAGCTGACCAGCCGCTTCCACGTTTTGCACGAAACTGAAACGTAAAATCTGCGAATCGACCGACGCTAGCAGAGCGGCAGTGATGACGCCGACGTCGCTGTTGCTGTTGCACACACACGCTACGTTGAGTGTGACTGCTGCTCTGTCTGTGTATTGGTGTGTGTGTGGACGATAATGATGTGGATGCTGATAATGTGGATGTGGAAGATGATGAGCCTCTTCTTGCCAGTATGTTTGTGTTGTGTTTGCGCTTAGCCACATTTACGACGCCAGCTGTGCGTGCGAGCAAGCGCATGTGTGGGTGTGTGTGTGTGTGCGAGTGCTTCTTGAGTGTCTGCCGCATGACGTAGGCGCCTCACTAGTCGCTCTTGTTTGATTTAAACGCGCGCTGTCGCAGGATCACTCAAACCTGCAAACGAGAGAGCGAGAGAGAGAGCACGCGCGGCACAGTGCTGCCACCTCCCCCTCCCTCTGAAAAACATCATTTTTAGCATTCACAACTTGGCTAATTTACAACACTCACCTGACTTGGTCGGGTCGGTCTGTTTGTTTTTGGAGCAGACATTGAGGCAGCAAAAATATAACGCCTGCCGCTGCTGCTACCGCTGTGGCTATTAACAATATTTTTTGGCTTTTGTTGAAATTTTGATTTGGCTTTGTTTGTTTGCATTACACACACACACACGCACGCCTCTTTAACTACGCACTTGTGTGTGTGTGTGTGTGTTGCCTTTCAAGCACTTTGCATGTTTATATGCTGATTCTGTTGGCTGTTGTAATCAAGCGTGACAAGGTCAGGCGTGTCTGCGTGTAAGAGCCTCATTTGGCCTGGCCAGCTCGACGCGCAACAACCGTTAATTCGGTGCGCTGCTGCTTTGCATGTGCCGCGCGCGACATGTGCATGCTTGCGCATGCAAGCAAATCTGCTCAAGTGCCGCCTGCAACACTTGTCAAGGGCAAGGACAAGAAGAACTTACCGTTAAACGGCAGCGTGGACCACATGCTGAAACGTCTTTGACTGCTTTGAGCTGCTGCCACTGCTCCTGCTGATATTAACTGATATTTTATTTATGATGATGAAAAGTTAAAGATGTAACGACAACAACTCTTACTTACTTTTTGGCTTATTTGTCGCTCGGTAGTACAATAAGGCGAAACCGTACAGCCAAATATTGCAGCATTTGCTGCAACTCTTAAGCATTCTTATCAGAGTTGATTCACGTTCAAAGAGTTCACAGCGCTACCAGATCGCGATATATACTTTGGCGCCAGACATTTGCTGCAGCAGAGTTGCCAATTGAGTTTTTAAAAGTGTGACCGAAAGTTAAAAACCATAAAATACAACATAACGAGCAAACGTCTTGAAAGTGTAAACATACAAAACACACAAAGGCCTACCTGGTCCTGCGACAATTTTGTATAAGTATATATTCTTTAGTTTTATTATTTATTTTCATTATTAATCGATATTACAACGAAATTTGTATGGGTATCGTTTACATTTACATTACAGTAAGTAGATACTTATATGATTTGCTTAACATTCTGCACTATCGAAACCAGTGTGCAGACTGCTCAGCTGTTCGAGTTGTCGTTGCCACTTTGTCAATTGCCGTCAGGTGGCAGCGCCAGCAAGTCAGACCAGCTGCTACGCAAATATATACAAGTATCGTGCAAATAATGAATGAGAGTGATCAAATTCTGAATATATACGACAACTAATTAAGCGGACAGTGTTAAAAAATTAAAACAACTTTATAAAATGTTTCAAATACAGAGGCAAATTAACAAACACAGCGATATGCAAAGCCCCAAAGAGAATACAGCAACAACAACAACGACAACAAATAGACAGCTGCAGCGGCGTGGGCAATAAAAAAAAAGCAAGCGTCGAAGCTGAGGCGAAGCTTTTTGGAAAGCTCACCCGTTGTTGCAAAGTTGTTTTTTTCTTTTCATGGTGCGGGGCTTTCAGTTTCAGTGGGTCACTCGAAGACAACGTTGCCCCCTTTTATCGCTGTCGGTCGGTGTGTTCGTGTGTCTCGCTTAGCAGCTGCTGCGTTCTGTGCGTGTGTGTTCGCTTTTGGCGCGAGCGTTTTTTGGCAGCAGCAAACGGTTTACGTAGCATGTCGCAAGCGTCGCATTAAACAACAACAACAAAAGCAACAACGGGCAAACGAATCGGTTGAATAACAAAAGCAACAACAACAGCAGCTAACAAAATTCATAACAGAATTTGTTTCTACTCTAAAAAAAAAAAAAAAAAACTATGAAAAATATTAACATTGATTTGTGAGTTGAATGTTTCTAATTGATGAAATAAATATAGTATATATATTGCAATATTTTAAGTTCACGCGCACAATAAGTGTTAATCACAATTTTATTGGCAACAAGTGTGATAGCAACAAGAACAACAACAACAATAACAACAACATCAGCACGACGGGCGCTATCAGACGCTGAAGGTGACTACAACAAAAGCAAAAACAACACGACGATAATACCAAATAAAAGCAATAACAACAACAATAGAATCAGTTGGTTAGCAACTAAGTCGAGTGCCAGCAACAACAATAAATCAACTTTTTTTTTGTTGTAGTTGTTTTAGGTAAAATATAAGAGAGAATGCGATAGCTTTTAATTGTTTTTGTAATCCGTTTTTATTATTTTCAACCAATCCCCCCCATTGTCACGAGACGCAGTTGAATTTCTTCGATTTCGAATTATTTTGCCCGCTTTTCGTCAATTTGTGGCAATCAAATTAATTGTCAAACTTTGCTGGGCTTTATTTGCCGTTAGTTCTCTCTCTTGCGAGCGCACTTGCCCACACTCTCTCTCGCCTCTCTCTCTCTCTTCTGCTCGCTTTGTTTTCGCCTTGACCATCGCCATTTGGCTCTAAGTGCAGTTGCACTTGATTTATACTGTGCTTTATGCTGCGTTTGTGTGTGTGTGTTTTCCTCCTTCTTTGGCGCTTTTGTTTTCAACCTGTCGCATCACACAAACGTACGCTAATTATACCCTGTGTGTAGGCGCTGCCAAATGGGTATACACATTTTGCATATAGTTACTTTCAATTTAGGAAATTTCATAAAAAAAATATGAAAATAAAATACATTTTTTTTAATTATTATACATATTATATCATCCATTCAATAAACTCTTTGCAGGGTATAAAATAACTGCGTACAAAGCTCACATTCACTTTGATTCCGCTTTGTGCTCGAAAAACATTTTGTCTGGTCAATTACCTTGCGTGTTGACAACCCAAATCTCCAGAGCGGCTTTTCCGGTGCAACTTTAGCCGTATCGTAGCCAAAGTCAGCTGTTTGTCATGCCATTTAGCAGGTAAACGGCTTAAAAGCCCACGTTAATCTGGCTATAAAAACATTAAGTACTATCGGGAATCGTATGACAATTTCAAAGTCTACTTTCGTCTAAATTTGAACAATGAAAATGTATAGCCATACAATGAAGTGCAAAATCCAAGTGAATTCTTTACGGAAAATCCACAGCTAAAAAAAATGTATAATAAAAAACAAACATTTCGCGTTGCTAATACCTGCATGTGAATGAAATGTTTGGCAATTAGTCATCGAAATGATATAAGCCTGTATGTATACGATAAGAAATGAGAAAGCGAATTTCATTTCAAAAGCGAAACATTTGCCTCGTAGACTTTATGCTCTCTCTCTCATTATGCTATATTATTTTATTCTCTCATTTCGCTATGTTACTCTCTCATTCAAATTGAGAACAGATAAGGAATTTTAGAATACGAATACGAATTTCATATATGTATTAAACACAGATAAGCTCAGAAGGAATATATACATTTAAGAAAACTATTTTATATATATTGATTTAAAGTATGATATTATAATGAGCTTTAATCATAAAGAAAAAGCCGCAGCCAACTTAACTAGCTATGCTGAATAAGCAAAAAGAAAGGCAGGGAGGAGAGAGATAGAGGAGTATGCGAAATAGAGAGGGAGAGGGAAGGCACGCGTGGGGGGGAAGCAAGTAAGTGTGTCAATTGAATGATGCCCCAATTGATTTATATATTTACTTTGGTTTCCATGAGTTCGTCATACACTAAATATGATGCGTGCCCAAGTGGGGAAACAGGTTTCGTTTGAGGGCAAATATAATAGTAATAATAATAAATAGCAGTAATGATTTTGCCCTGGCACTCAAAACAATAACTGCGATAAACAATCGACAAATCTGCGAGCTCAGCATATTGTACGCAATGTTTATATCCAGCTCTAGCGTGCTTACTTATCCTATCCAACAATAATATTTCCATACACATACATTCCATTTGTAATCGATGAGTCGCACACATGAAACTGTTGCATGCGCTAGCTGATAAGCAAGCTGAATATAGTTACAGGTTCCCAGCTACCCCAACTCATACCCTGCCCAGTTCAAGTTCCAGTCCAGCCAGACCCATTAAACCCATTCGCAACAAACCCGGCAGCTACTGTGTTTGTTTTTCTCTTTTGTTGCCTTTTTTTTTTTTTTTTTTTTAATGGGTTCAACATTATCAGGTTCAGTTATGGTTCCTGTTATTGTTGTTGTTCTCTGCTTCCCTATTTTCTGTCGTCATTTGTTGTCATTACTTTTGTTGACCAGCTGATTAGTGTCATATTATATGCTACCTTAACCAGCCTACGTTTTGAGCAATTACTTTGAACTTGGATATCATATTATATTTTGATAATGGCAGGTTTTAAAAAAGTTCAAAGGTTGCTCTGTTGTTTACTTATCGATACACCCGCAGTCAGTGCTGTATGTTAATATTATAAGTAGAGGAATTTAATCTGGGACTTTTATTTATTTATTTTATCAGGAATCGCATTCGTTTTCTATATCGATCCTATAAATTTTCATTTTACTCGCACTTTCTATTTATTCAACTTTATAACTTTGCTCATTACAAATATCATAAATAATGAGTAATTTATGGTTATCTTGCTAAAACACATGATAGTCTGTGCATATACATATATTCCATAAAACAGGAAGATACTTTTTACTTGGAATATCTTGCTTATTTATACATATTTTTTGGAAAATCAGAACATATAGTATACTAAATTGAAAGCTTTCATCTGTAAATCTTCCGCTAGACTCTACGCAAATAATTCTGTACATTTTTAATGTGAGATTAAAAAAAGCTTATATCATATAATGCAATAAATTTCCAAGACAACAGACAAATATTTGACTCGAAAATCTTTTATATACTTTAGATTCTGCAGCTTATCTGCAGCGCCCTGATCATTATTAAGTTTTATAAGGAAAGTTTTGTACTAGCTGCAGTGTCTGGAATAGATTTTACTTCTAGTTCTTATACAGAGTGCAACAGGTTGATAGTATCTGCTTGAAAATGGTTAGTAAAATCATCGAAGTACGAAATATTAAAATCTGTTTTAAATTATCTACATTGTTATCGCTCTGCTATCGTTTGTTAACTGTCGTTAGCATATGATTGAAGAGGTAAAACGAGAATACTGTATCAAGGCCCCCTTTTAAAGCTGATAGGAACTATCTGGCATGTGGACAATCTTTAATGGAAAATTCTGTATATATGTTTGTCAGATTTCGCGTGATACTTCTCCAAAAAACTTGTTCAATGAGTGCGATGTGCTTAGGTTGATAATGATAGGAACAAAATAAAAAATGTGCTGATAGGGGATTTCTAAGAGACGGAATTTGTATACGTTTCGTCTAACACAATTCTCCTGACCACTTGATATCATTATATATTATATATATTTCCATTGAAGCTTAGCTTTCATTTGTTTATTGTGCATAGAAAAAAAAATAAAAACAGAAACCGGTTGGCAATTTTTGGCTAGTAGAACTAATTGGGAATTGGTAGAGTGACATTGAAAACGGACCAGGGGCATCTGAATTAAGCCGGTTACAGTAGAGTGCATAAAAACAGGGAATACCCTGCTCTCGGATAGGTTAGAGGGTCAGTTTTCATAGTTAATTTGCAAGCTGTTAATTTTAGACTTGGGCACGCCTAGTTATTTATCCTATAATTGGATATGTATAGGTATAAATCATATAGATTTGTTTTTCAACTCTGATTAGTCTTGGCAAATTTTCTATATATTTAAAAATCACTAATTGGTTGTTATTCGTACACTCTATTTGTTTTGTTTTTATGTCTTTATTACTCATTAATTTTACGTTAACAAATATGGAATTATTATCAGAGTTTGTTGCTTATAAAGCTGTTTATAACTGTTTGCATGTGGAACGTGAGTTGATTAACGGTTTTGCCATCTACAATTACGGTATATACGTACACGTATGTGGGAACAAAAACGGTTTTCTTGCCATTGAAAATTGCAACGGAAATTATTACAATTGTTTATCAAGAAATAAATGTAAATATTCTATAAAAAAAGAAAGAAATTTTCATTATAGTTTTAGCCATACCAAATTTATTTGTCATACTCAGCTTTTCTTGAATTTCTATTTTTTGTTATCTATTATGTTCCTGACGATTTTTTTTTTGCAAACTGAAACTCTAGAAAATCTTAGATAGTTTTTTTAGCACATTTTTTTTGCCTGATGTAATTAAGATTTATTTCGCAGCATAATTGAAGAGACAAAATCAATTGAAACACTTGATCTGCCCTGACAATCGAATCAGATCTGAGATCTGAGCTCAATTAGCTTCCATGAGTGCAAAATTAGTGTATTTGTAGTATGTGTGTATGTATATGTACTATATGCACTATATATAGACTGTCGTTGAACTTGACATTGCACCCACCGTGCACAGTGCGACGTCAGACTAAACGGTTCACTCGAATCGGTTTAATTGTGATGCAAGTGACGATGGGATTCGCTTTAAACACAATTTAATGGGGTCTCGCTTAGTCAGCATCATCATGTCGAACCGGTTTACAATTGTTTGCTTTGCTTTATGCGACTTTAATTGTCACTTAGCACAACCACACACTGTGTCTGTTGGTAACATATAATAGTGCGACAAAAAGCCAAATGATAAACTATAGATATGAGAGAGAAGTACACTAATAAAATACCTTACAAAACGATTAAATGCATGCCTAATCTTCCGGGTTTCAAAAACAATTGTGTATTTTGTAAACTATGAGCTAACTACTTCAAAAAATAAGTCTATAAGCGGGGGGAATTTTTTAAGAAACTACACTCAAATATTTTACTGAAATACTTGGGTAGTTACCTGCCAAAACTTAGGATTAAGCAGGTGTTTATAAGCAATGTACACAAAAATAAACGTTGCCTTTTCTTCAACATTTAGCAAGCAAATCTTTCTCTCTTTCAAGAGTTATTCATCAAATTCGCTTGAAATATTGAGAATATCGAGAAAGATTCAATTGATGGCAATCAAATGGTTGTTAGAGATACACAAATATGTGTACATATATATTTATTGTATGGTATATATGCACAATTGATAATCGACAAATTTCGCCAGACGACGTCAATGGAGGAGTGGGCCAACATTGCGTATGCGTAATCAGTACAAATAACAATGTTCATAATATATTAAATGTGACTATGATTTCCCATTCTGTTTTTTTTTTTTTTTTCGTCAGTCACCAGCTACACGCATGCTAATCTCCTGACTTGGCCAATTAGATATTGGTGTTAATTTGTCCAGAGCTTTTGGGATGTACAATCGTTTGTATTTATAGACTGAAATATGTCAACTTGTGCCTCAGTCGTGTCCAGTCGTGTTCGAGTGTGTGCTGTCGCTCAAGGTGCTAATCTCACTAGAAGTGTGATAACTTTATCAATTCTTGTTTTTTTTTCTTATATAAATGCAAATGGCTTTTAATCGGTATTTAAAACTAAAAAACTCTTTGATTTTATTTGCAGAAACCGAAATACTTTTTAGAAACTGCAAGTAAATGTGCCTGGAAACATTTGAAAGACTTAAGCAAACGTCCGCCACAAGACGAGGAATATAGCGAGACTTATAGCGACGCTGGAATATTATTAATCCCCCTTGAAGCTAGCACAGGTGCTATACGTAAGCAGAAACTCAACGGAACTGATACAGATACGACGACATCGGATCGTATAGTTCGGCTAAGGGACGAGCAATATCTGCGTGATCTACAGACTCATCGTTATACTGACCTCCATGTGGAATATAGTCAAGCAATATTAGAAGTAGAAATCGAAGAAGAAGATATAGGAGCGGCATCTGTAGAAGCCGAAGTAGAACACACAATGCCCAACGATCAGGAGAATCCAGAGTAAGTGTCCTATCTTATACAAATTGTATCCAACATTTTTCATACTATTCTCTATTCCCTCTCTAGAACCAAACCGCTTAATAACAACAATAACAATGGCAACGGAAAGAGCACACAAAGTAAACCAAAAATACAACCAAAGTACAGTATACATCGCGATGTTCTCACACACGAATTGGTGATCAAGGATACGGGGTATGAGGCCAGGGATAAGAGTATTCCCTCATCGTTACGCAATTGCTGGCAGGGATGGAATTTCTTTGCGCTTTTCACCGGCGTAATACCCATCTTACAGTGGCTGCCACAGTATTCGTTGCGTCGCGATTTGATCGGTGACATTATAGCCGGTTTCACTGTGGCCATTATGAACATACCACATGGCATGGCCTATGGCATATTAGCAGGTGTATCGGCCGGAAATGGTCTCTATATGGCTGTGTTTCCTGTGCTTATCTACATGTTGCTGGGCACATCCAAGCATATTTCGATTGGCACTTTCGCTGTGGCCAGCATGATGACCCACAAGGTGGTGATGACCTATGCCAATGAACCGACTGTCATGGCTAATATAACCACAACAACAACAACTACTGTACCATCGTTAACAGTGGATACAGCAGCGACAACAACAGCGCATCCTCTGGCCCTGCTAAATGCAACATTGAGTCCACCTTGTGGAACATCTGACAATGTTATCACAAATCTCGAAGTGGTCACATCGCTGGCTCTAACCGTGGGCATTATGAATGTAAGTTGGCAGTTATAAAAAAAAAACAGAATCATTCAATTATATAATATTTTCTTTTCTTTAGCTACTCATGTCATTCCTCCGGCTGGGCACACTGGCCTCTCTGCTGAGCGAGCCGCTGGTCAACGGTTTCACCACAGCTGCCGCCTGTCATGTGGTTACCGCACAGCTGAAGGATGTGCTTGGCATAAGTGTGGCCAAGCATAAGGGTGCTTTCAAGATCCTGTACACTCTGAAGGATGTGATCACTGGTGTGCCCAATACAAACCTGGTTAATTTCGGCATTTGCCTTGGCATCATCATCTTCATGACCCTGTGCAATCAAGTGCTGAAACCTTGCCTAAGCAAACGTTGTCGTTTCCCGCTGCCTGCTGAACTGATCGCGGTCATTGGCGGCACATTGATCTCTAAATTCTGTCATCTAAATGAGAATTTCAATGTGAATCTTGTGGGTGATATTCCCAATGGACTGCCAAGCCCTGCATTGCCGCGTCTGGATCTGGTGCCCCTGCTGGCCGTGGATTCCATAGCCATTGCAATTGTCACCTATTCGATTATAATGTCAATGGGCTTGACTTTCGCCAAGAAACATGGCTACGAGGTGCGAGCCAATCAGGAACTCTTTGCAATGGGTGTGGGCAACATTGTGGGCGGATGTTTCGCTTGCCTGCCCATGGCATGTTCGCTATCACGTTCGGTTATACAGGATCAGACGGGTGGCGTCTCGCAAATTGCATCTCTAGTCTCGGCCACTTTGGTTGTGATCACCATCATGTGGACAGGACCCTTCTTCAGTAGTTTGCCCAGGGTAAGAGAAGGCTACACTAAATAGAAAGAGAGATATTAAAATTATTCTAATTATAATTCTTGTTTTTAGTGCGTCTTGGCCGGTGTCATTATTGTGGCTCTGAAACCCATGTTCATGCAGGTCTTTGAACTGAAGAAATTCGCCAAGCAAGGCAAACTGGAAATGTTCACTTGGATATCCACCTTCCTCTGCGTGGTGATCATTGACATTGATATTGGGTAACTACGAAAACTTCTACATATTATGTAATTTTTTTTATTTACGTTTTATTCTTTGTTTGCAGTCTTCTAATTGGAGTTTGCGTGTCCCTGTTGGCATTGTATATCAAAGGACTGAAACCGTATTCCTGCTTGTTGGGCTATATGCCAGAGTCACCTGGCATCTACATGGACATGAGTCAGCATAGCAATGTGATTCCAGTGCCGGGTACGCGCATCTTCCGCTACTGCGGCTCACTCAATTTTGCCACAAGCCTGTTCTTCCGTCGTGCTCTGAACGAGGCAGTCGCGTCGGATAGCGGCAAAAAGGCTATCAAAGGGAAAACCAGCTATGCACAGGTGGCACAGAATGGTGGCAAACCCGGAAAAGGGAAATTTGTACAGGCTACGGATTGCTATCAGTTTCTCATTCTGGATTTTTCGATGCTGGGTCACATAGACGTTGCCGGTTGCAGTACGCTGAGTGACATTAGCAAGGATCAGAAGGGACGTGGCGCACGCCTGTTGCTGGCCAGTCCTGTGGATCGAGTGTACGACACTCTGGTGCACAGCATGGCCCTCAGCGAGGGTCCGTTCGAGATCTTTCCAACACTGCACGATGCCGTGGAGTATGCGAATGCGTTTCGCACTGCGTGAGATATGCCTTGTGATAGCCCAAGTGTGTGGATTGTAGCACACCAAACCTTTTACCCTTAGATCATGATAAGTTTTTTAGTTTCTTCTTTTTTATTAACTTTTGTTGCCGTCTTACAATCGTTGAGATTTAGGCTAAGTTCGCGTAATGCATCATACACTTGTTGTTAGCAGATCGGATGAGATAGAGCTACTACCAAAATGCCGGATACAATATTTATTTTGTACTTAAAGCAACAACAACAACAACGAATGGTGGCGTTTAGTACCTAGAACTGTGCACCGCCGAGAGATTGTATAAACTATTTTATTGTAATTTTAACTGAAACAAGAGAAACTATAAAGTGTATTTTGTGCAATTTGTACCGAAAATGATCAATTCAATAATTAGATCCTAAGCTGATGTAAAGCCAATTGTGAACTGTACATAAATATGAAACTGAAGCGTTGTATTTATACATATACATATGTTATTTACCATATATAGAGAAATATTATGGAACATTACAATTGTTACCTCGAAATAGACAAAAGAACTGAACGTCAGCATACTAAGTTCTATTATGTAATTATGACAGTTTTGATTATCAAACTGTTTTTCATTTTCTCAAATTGTAAGGTAAGTTTTTGTCTAGAATTCTACTCTACAATTCCGTATTAAAACCAATTTGGACGTACGGCTTATTCTTATTATTATGATCCAAAGAAAGGCTAAAAGGAAAATAATGGATCCGCCCAAAAGTATGCTACAAAATAGGTTGTTTCACTGGCTGCTCATACTAAACGGAAATGCCGAAAACATCGTATGCCATTTAAATACTATCTATAAAGAGAACATGTATGATACGTAAACTCTGAAAGTCAGTCTGCGGAATCATCACGTACAATCACCGAGCTGACACCGAGCAATTAGCAGGTAACAATCAGGAATGACTAAGTAATGCTTGTTTTTAACATTTTTTTTTTGGGGTTTTGCGTTTATTTGTCGCGTCTGAAAAATGAGTGCGACGTGTGGGAGGAACTCTAAATGGAATAGATGGATGTACGAACTGACTAAAGCATAGGGCTGATCAAAAGATTGTCGATAAGTTACTATAGGCTAAGGTCATGTGCTGAACTTGGGGGGAAAAAGGTTCGCATATGCAAAACAATTAACTAGATTTAGTTGGATTGAACTATAGATTGGCTTCGCATGGGATTTTATTGCGTCTTGCGGTTGTCCAGCTCAAGTTTGTTCTGAAGGTAAATGCAATGTGACAAACTACGTGGTATGTGCGGTCGAGGACATAGTATAAACTGAGTTCCCATATAGGCATAATCAATAAGAAAAAATTTTGAAAATTTAGGTAAGGGTCCCCCCTATGAAATTTCTCCGAAAAAAATATTTTTTAATTTTTAAATCTCTAGTTTTTAGCTTTAATCGATTGCGAGGTTCAAAAATAATATTAAACAATTATTTAAATCGATTTTAAACGATACTTAATTTTGGACCAAAAATCATGTCGAAGTAGTCAAAAAATTAGACATGCAACACCATCAACAGGCATGGTACTCTCATTTTCAACCGATCGTAACTTTCTTAAAAATCAAACGATTTTCACGCGGAATGACATTTTGGTTATGTTTAAAGAACCTTAGTGGTTATATTATATTATAAGTGTGATTATACGCTTGTAACGGATTTTGACAATTGAGCGAAGGGTATCTTACTTACTGGGCTGTAGCCTATTTCAGTGTTTTATTTTTACTATTAAGCTGATAAGCGCCTCCTTTCGAGAGCTGTGATAGACATAGATTCCAAGCCTTATGTCCTCAGTTTGCAGTCGGAAAACCTTCAACAATTAACACCTTAATTTGTTAAGGCCAACAAATTGGTTGGCCGAAATAAACTCCACTTGGGGCAATTTCATAAACAATTTTCATGCTAAGGTCAAAGTTAGATACTTGTATGATAACAAAATAACCCGGAGATATTTCCCTCAGTCGGTTAACCTCCAGTTACAATCGCAATTTGTTCATTTCGAACTTCACGACATTGTTGGGTTGTTTAGCACTTTTATGGTTGTGTTAACACCAAGTGGCCCGTCTCATCGCAATGCTTGTGGAACGGTTCGTTCGGCCTGCAAATGGAAAAACAATTACGCTGCCTGTTAATATTGTTGTTATTGTTATTTTTGTTGTTGTTGTTAAATATATTGCATCTGACACACGCTGTGGGAACCTATTTTTTTGCGCTTTATAGTCGCTATAAACTTGTATGTATATAGTATATATTTATAGATTCCACCTACAAAATTTCTCAATTGGAAATTATTTTGCATTTACTAGATTCTTAGAGAACTATGATTAATATGTTCATAGGATCACTTAGAACACCTCGAACAGGTCAATTTACAGTAAAGATTATAATGGATTTCTATGATTAATGTTAGCACAATTGCCCGCCTCGTTGAGTGTGTGTCGAAGGTGACAATCGTCTCAGGCGTTAAATTGTTAAACTTAATTTAAATAATTGTTTCGCAATTGCAGAATTAAGCTAAGTGCTGATTATACTCGTTTTCCTTTCAACTATATACACTGCACTATAGACTATTCTTGCGATGTTTTCATTATTTTTAAGGGATCAGCATTAAAAGTTCATATAACTTTACCATTTCAAGTGCAAGTGAGACAAAGGCAGCGGCTGTGGAAGAAGAAAAAAAAAAGCCAAAATGCGCAAACATGTTTTGTTTACTCAATACATTTTCACATGCCCAGCCGAGCCGAGTGGCACAACAACAACAAGAGAAACGATGAGAGACACTTGCGGTTTGTAAGCCGAAGTTTCAGACGAAAGCCGAAGTCGAAGCCGAAGTGCGAAATTGCCTCTCTACGGCCTCCGGTTCCGACAGCGGGTGGTGTTTGCCTCTCGCTCACACGCGCAGTGATCGAGTTAGTTGTAATTGAGCGCGCAGAGACAAGAGACAAGATAACAACGAAGCTCTTTGTGAGAGAAACTAATAAAAAACCGAGCTTACAAACTGTTCCCACAACCAGTTCGAAGCGAACGCTCGTGCGGTGGAGACAACGACGCTGGAAGCGAATTTTATTGGAAAGACGCTGTTGGAAATAAATTTCAAGAATTCCTAAAGCAAAAAAAAAATAGTAAAATAAAATAAAAGTGAGTTGGTGTCAAGTAAAAAACATATACGAAATCAGGATATACTCAGTTATTAGTGAAAGTCAGGAAGGATAAGACGATAAGGTCGATTCAGCTGGTCGTCGATTCCCAACTTAGTAAAAAGCTAAATGAAAAAGTTGTTTGCCATGGCTATGACAACAACAGTTTAACTCATGCAATGACAATAACAACAACAACAACAACAGCAGAAACAACATGCATAAAACTCATTAACAATTATCAACTGCAAAAGGCCAAAAGAATGAATGTAAAAAAATCAAAGAAGAAAAAGAAAAACGCGAAAATAAAAGTGCATAGAAACCAAGTGCAGGTTTTTTCCCTTCAAAGAGAAATACTAAAAGATAATCAATTGACTATTAATTATAAAATCATATATTGAAGTTATTATAAACTTAACTTATTATCATTTTGCGTGATGTGCGATCTTACGTAAACCTGGGTATGCACCAAAATTACAGCTTCAGCAATGAACTCAATAAAAACAGCAAAAGAAACATGCAAAAGTGTCATAAGAAATGACGAAAGAGTGCGTTTATCAAGCGGGAACGGCGTCAAAACACCCTACAGCAACTTACATTGTTTTTTTCTTTTTTAAAAAAAGGAATGAGCAGAAAGAGAAATAGAACATTGAAAAATAAATTTGCCGAGTTAAATATGAGACACTTATGCACACCTAAACATTTTTTTCTAAAAAAAAATAAATGAGCAGAAAGAGAATTAAAACATTGAAAAATAAATTTGTCTCATTGCTTATCAATTTAAATATGAGACCATTGTGCACACCTAAACATTTTACCCTAATATTGCGATCGGTCAACCGAAATTCCTCAGTTTATCAGTTGATTCATACCAGGGTATATCATATTAAATAATTGGCATATTTGTCACGAGACTAAAATCCGATTGTAAAAAGTATGCTAAGTAATTGGAGACAAAAGCGAATCACTTAAGTATTCAGCAGAGTCTATAAACATAATTTACGAAATACTATGCGAAGAGAAACACAGGAATCAACAGGAAATTAATAAAAGAAATTAGTTAATCCATAAAAAACCGAAAAATAAAAAAAACTATTTAATTGGATATTTTAAAAACAGTTTCCACTTTTCTTTGTAGTTTCCGCCGTCTAAACAGTTCTCCAGTCGAGTGCTCTGTGCAGCCAAGTGTTACTGAACAACAAAAAAAAAACAACTTATTTTTCGATAATTGACTGGCAATTTACAAGAAAAAACCGTCAAAATTGGTTACCTAACGAAAACCTCGTTTGTGCTGAACGAAGGCAACAGAGTAAGTCCGTAAATAAACAAATAATTTCATAAGAAATGGGATTATTAAAATGGGGATTGTTTTTTCTACTCCCTTGAAAAGGGTATATTAATTTTGATCAGCTACTTGCAACGCACCTTAAGAGACAATATCATTATTATGGGATTCGATTTGGTCAATTGTTTATATAAGATCACTTGATAGTCCTCACAAATTTATCAAGCATTATCCCGCATTATATTGAAACTGTACTCGTTAAGTACTTAGCACCAATTTTGAATCACAACAGAATAAGATCATTATAATATGTATCACTCATTCTTAATTATCATGAGATCAGATCAGATAATGTTGCTAATTGGTTTGCGTTTGCATATATGCCAAAACAAGCTCAGACTCATAGATACTATAGATAACTCATTGCCTGACAACGCCCCACAATTAATGACGACTTTCAGATGACTTACTGTCAACTTAGACACGATTTCCACAATACAAGTACATATAATGTTGTTGTTATTCTTGATAAGTACACAGAAAATGAAAAAAAAAATTAAAATTCAACCAAACAGTGTGAGAAAATTTTTTTTAATAACCGCAATTAACTGACGAACTTCAAGGGGTTCATTTGAATTTCAGAAAAAAGTCAAGCTCAAACTGAGATGTCGTTTAGATTGTACTAGAGAAGCATTACGATTACTCATCACATGTAATTATATATTTACACATACATCCATTGAACAGAGCTCACTCTATCCTGATGTTTTCAGATTATTTAGAAGTGCAAAAGCGAAGCATATATAAAAGTAATTTTAATGGGGTATTTTCAAACTCGTGTTGAATTAGTGAAAAAAAAAAAAGAAAAAGCAAAGCTAGCCGAAAATGATATACCCTTGCAGAGAATTTTCATTTAAGGTTAAATATAATATTGTATTCCTGTACTTATAAATACTTGTTAAAGGGTATTTAAATTGTAAAAGGGAAGGGTAAAATAGTAAATAGTAAAAAACAATTTTTAACGAATAAATATGGGTTTTGTTCGATTGTTCCTGACTGAGAGACAGACAAATCTATATAAATTCCCCTGTCGATGCTGTTTATGGGGTCGAAGATGCCTCCTAAAGTGCGTTGCAAACTGCTGGCCAAAATAAATATACCCTCTGCAAGGGTATTAAAAAAAACTAAAAGCAAAACACAAAACATATTTCCTTCCCGTCGAAAAGCTCAATGCACGCGCAATACGCTTTGGCTAAGTAAGCTCCAAAGCAAATACATCATGTTGCGCTCATGTTGCCTCGGTTACGTTGGCGTCGACGTCGACGTAGCTGTCACTGCTGGCGTCGCTGCCTCAAAGTGGGTCATGGTTAAGTGTACTTCGGTCTCAGCTGCGAGCAAAGCGTCGCAGCGTCGCGCATGCGCTGTTTATTCGTCGACTACGCATTGCTCGCACAGCTGCCGTTTGAACAGCGTCTACTCGCACGCACACACACACAGAGAGAGACTAATAGACACTCTCTACTCTCACGCATACACGCTTACTCTAACGCTCTCCTTTTGCCACTCTCTCTCTCTCTTTGAACGCAGGACGACATGGGGTTCAGCTCCCGCATGGACTGCTGCGGGCAGTTCGTCAAGTACAGTTTGTTCATAGCGAACTTTGTGATGTTTGTGAGTATTGGCGAACTGTAATATATGTATAACAGTTGATTTGCATTTGAGGCGTATTGAATTAATTTTGATTTGCATATTTATGTATTCAGGTGGGCGGCGCAATTGTATTCTGCCTGACGCTGTGGACTCTAGTGGATCGTAGCTTTGTCAATGAGCTGCTGGGCACAAATCTCTTCTCGGGTGCCGTCTATGTGCTGCTGGTCACATCGATTATCATTTGCCTGGTCTCATTTCTGGGTTGTGTGGGAGCCGGCAAGGAAGTCAAGTGTCTGTTGCTAACGGTAAGTTGAGGTTAAGTAAGAAATCGATCGAGAAAACAATTTTTGTCATGTCGTGGCCCAAAAATACTTAACATCCATTTATCTATTTACGTATTATCGGCAGTATTTCATCATAGTGGCGCTGGTTTTCGTGACCATGCTAATTGGCGGTGTCTTGGGCTATGTGTTCCGCGAGCGAGTGCAGCAGACAATGCGACAGGTGAGCGCGAGCTTTTTTTGAAGATATATAGAGTCTGAGATCGGAGCTTTTGTGCTTTCACTAGGAAATGCGTTCCACAATGGCTTTGTATGGCAGTCGACGTGAGATTACCCAGGCCTGGGATCTGACACAGGAACGCCTGCAGTGCTGTGGCGTGGACACTTGGCACGACTGGAATCGCTATGGACCCGTGCCGGAGTCCTGCTGCCAGGAGCTGTTCGGTGGACAGCGCAAGGAGTGCACCATATTCCCGACCATCACAAATCTGTACAATCAGGGCTGTCTCTATGTGACGACCAATTTCATTAGGGATCATGCGGCCGTCATTGGCGGCACCTCAATTGCGGTGGCCATACTCATGGTAAGTACTAGGAATGGGGTAACATCTACTATGATATTAACTAATCTATTTCGTACTACTTATGCGACAGATATTCGGCATGATATTCTCCTGTTTGCTATTCAATATGATCGAATAGCGCCACATCGGAGGGACTGGCTTCGTAAAAGAGTCCGCTCCGAGGGAAACCCATTTGTAATATTATCTATAAGAGTATTATCTAGATCCGTTGCGTATTATGTATATATGTGTACTTATCTATCTATACTATATGTCTACCATAATTGTATACCTAGTGTATAATCATATAGCAATATCATGGCCTGTTATCATCGTATCTTTCGTATTATATTTTGTATTTTTTTATGTTTTTTATATATATTTTTGTTATAAATGTGTCTAAGTACCTAATCTGAATCCAAATCCATATCGAAATATTGTATTTGTTATATTCTAAGTTTTCTTTACATGCTTAAGAGCCTGCAAATCGTTTCAATTAACAAATAATGCAAAATATAATTAGCCCCTAAGTCAAATTCCTAAAGATACCAGAGATTGGCTACGAATTCTAAACTTTTTTTTTATTTTTAATGTTTGTTTGAGATGGTGCGTGATATCTTACATTAAGTATACATATATATGGTCAGCCATTTGGTGTCCGTTTATACTTAATTTTGGCCCAAAAATCATGTCGAAGTGGTCAAAAATTTAGACATGTAACACACTCAACAGGCCTGGTACCCTCATTTTACACCAATCACAACTTTCTTATAAATCAAACGATTTTCACGCGGAATGACATTTTATTTATGTGTTGATTATCTGAGTGATTCTACATTTAAATAATATTAAATTAGACCTTTTGAAATTTTTTGATATTTTGGAAATTTAGACAATGGTCCCCCCTGTAAAATTTCAAAAACAATTTTTTTCTTCAAAATTTTAAATCGCGAGGTTTTAATTTTAATCGATTGCGGAGGTCAAAATTAGTGATAAACAAGTGTTTAAATCGATTTCAGACTTTACTTATTTTTGGCCCAAAAATCATGTCGAAGTGTTCCAAAAATTAGAAAACACCCAACAAGCTGTCATTTTCAACCGATGTTTCTTAAAAACAAACGATTTCCACGCGGAAACATTTTTTTATGTTTTGATTATCTGAATGTCTACATTTAAATAATACAAATAGACCTTTGAAATTTTATATTTCGGAAATTAACAATGGTCCCCCTGTAAAATTTCAAAAAAATTTTTTTCAAAATTTAAACGCGAGGTTTAATTTTAACTTTAAATAAAAAGTTTTAAATATTTTTTTTTTTTTTTTTTTTTTCCCAAAATTTTTTTAATTTGTTAAAAAATTATTCATGTAACACCCTCAACAGGCATGTACCCTCATTTTCAACCGATCGTAACTTTCTTAAAAATCAACGATTTTACGCGGAATACATTTTGTTTATGGTTTGACAACCTGAGTGCTTCTACATTTAAAAAATAGCGTTAAAGATTTTTTGAAATTTTTCGATATTTTGAAAATTTTGGCAAGGGTCCCCTCTATGATTTTTCAACAAAATTTTTTTTTCAAAAATTTTAAATCGCGAATTTTTAATTTTAATCGATTGCAGGGGTCAAAATTAGTACTAAACAATCATTTAAATCGATTTTAAACGATACTTAATTTTGGCCCAAAAATCATGTCGAAATGGTCAAAAAATTAGACATGTAACACACTCAACAGGCCTGGTACCCTCATTTTCAACCGATCGTAACTTTCTTAAAAATCAAACGATTTCCACGCGGAATGACATTTTGTTTATGTTTTGATTATCTGAGTGATTCTACATTTAAATAATATCATAATAGACCTTTAATTTTTGATATTTTGAAATTTAGACAATAGTCCCCCTGCAAAATTTCAAAAAATTTTTCTTCAAAATTTTAAATCGCGAGGTTTTAATTTTATTCGATTCGGAGGTCAAACCTAGTAAAAATTAAAATAAAAAATTTAAACGATACTTAATTTTAGCCCAAAAATCATGTCGAAATGGTCAAAAAATTAGACATGTAACACACTCAACAGGCCTGGTACCCTCATTTTCAACCGATCGTAACTTTCTTAAAAATCAAACGATTTCCACGCGGAATAACATTTTGTTTATGTTTTGATTATCTGAGTGCTTCTACATTTAAAAAATAGCGTTAAAGATTTTTTGAAATTTTTCGATATTTCGGAAATTTAGACAATGGTCCCCCCTGTAAAATTTCAAAAACAAATTTTTCTTCAAAATTTTAAATCGCGAGGTTTTAATTTTAATCGATTGCGGAGGTCAAAATTAGTAATAAACAAGTGTTTAAAATCGATTTTAGACTATACTTAATTTTGGCCCAAAAATCATGTCGAAATGGTCAAAAAATTAGACATGTAACACACTCAACAGGCATGGTACTCTCATTTTCCATCGATCGTAACTTTCTTAAAAATCAAACGATTTCCGCGCGGAATGACATTTTGTTTATGTTTTAACAACCTTAGTGGATATATTATATTATAAGTGTGTTAACACGCTTGTAACGAATTTTGGCAATTGGGCGAAGAGTATCTTACTGTCGGGCGCGCTGGGCTGTACTTGTTTTGATATGCATACTTTATACTTTATTATATATAATTGGTTGATTATTATAGGCAATTGTTAAAGTTCTCCAGATTTTCAGAACACACTTTCTTTTATGTGATATGACAATCTATAAATAATTACTCCATATATAATCATTGTGTAGGTGACCTCAAAAAAAGAATACTATGAAACTGACTGGGAATTCGAACAATTTAATAAACTTATACTAGGGTATACTATATTCAACATTTTCTATAAACTATAAATAACTCTTAACTTAAGGTATAGTAAGGTATTCAAAAAGGTAAGCAGGCTCGAGAATGCCGCCAAACCCAACTGAATATATTCCACTTGGATGAACTGGATCCACTTGTGCCCGGCTCAATGGCCGTGGCATTCCACCATTCCCAGTAGCCACCATGGAACGCGGGATCGGCACGTGCATCGGCCACGGGGACTCGAGCACTCGGGACGGCATTCAGACGGAACTGATGCACCTCCTGCTCGAGCAGCTGCAACTGCAGCGGATGAAGCTTGGCCAGATTGTATCGTTCGCATGGATCTTTGGCCAAATTGAAGAAACATGGTGCCTCCAGAGGTTCACAGAGATAGATGCTCTGCGTGTGATTCTGTTCCTTGGCCGGACAACGATGAGTTGCCTCGACACGCAGCTGCTGTATGCGATCATTGGACAACGAACTGCTGCCCAACACCTGATGCACCTCCGAGGAGAGTACCTGCTGGACATAATACGCACTGAGCGGATCATCTTCACCCGCCGGCAGCTCACCCAGCCAACTATCGAAGCGTCCCTCGAACCGACTGCCATTCACATACTTCAGATTGTCGCGCATATATGAGGAATAGCCGAAAACATCGTCGAGCACGTGCAGCAGACGCCTCGACTGCGGCTCCAGATTGCCGCTCAGCGAGGGCCACATATTGACTCCATCCAATTTGAGATCTGCAGGCAGACGCACCTGCGCTGCAGCTGCCAATGTGGGCAGCCAATCGATGGCATGGATCACCTGATTCGATACGTAGCCGGTGTGTTGCAGCAATGGACTCCAGATGGCGCCAGCCGAGCGTATGCCACCCTCCCAGGGTGACTCCTTTTGTCCACGATATGGAAAATTGGAACCGGCATTCGAGTGTATGCCCACTGTAGGGGCTCCATTATCGGAGTAGAGCAACACGATGCTGTTATTCAACATGCCGCGATCCGACAGCGCACGCATGGTCTGGCCCACACTCTTGTCCAGGCTGGAGACCATGCCTGCAAAGAAATCGAATCGAATCTTCAATAGAATCAAAGGAAATGATCATGATGCATCCTTACCAGCATAGGTGCGTCGCTTGCGATCGGTTATGTGAGAGAACTTGGCTACCTCCTCGGGCGGCGCTTGCATGGGATCATCCTCGTTGCCCGTGTGCACTGCCAAATGGCTGAGTACCATGAAGAGTGGACGACTACGATCGTGCTGCATGATCACACGACGTGCCTCGGCGGTGAAGGCTTCTGTGGCATATGTACCGTTATCCCCATGCCAACGCCTACGATCGCGTCGGAAATCAACACCCTCCGCATATGGTTTATTCAGCATATGATGTGTATGATCGTAATAATCAATATATCCATTATAATAGCCATAATGATGATCGAAGCCACGCATCGTGGGCGTCAGTTCCTCACGCCAGAAACCCAGATGCCACTTGCCAATCAGCTGGGTGGAGTAGCCCGCCTCGCGAAAGAATTGCGGCATGAGGCGCTCATGCACGGGCAGACCCCATGGCTCGTCGGGTATCTGCACAAAGTGTTGCATGCCTAAAGGAAAGGGTATTCACAACATAAGTCACAAATATATTATACCCTCTAAATGGCAAACTTACCTGTGTGTATAGGGTATTTTCCGGTCAGCAGAGATGCTCGCGACGGTGTACACAAGTTGGGCACATAATGTCGATTCAATATAATTCCATTATAGGCAAAAGCATCGATATTGGGTGTGAGGATCTGATTGGAGCCGTGGAAACTCACATCGTTGTAGCCCTATAAAAATAATAAAAAAAAAAAAACATCTTTATGTCTCTGCGAATATTATCTATTTACTTTGCTTACCATATCATCAATAAGTATTATAATAATATTGGGCTTCGATCCATGACACAGGACAAGGCCCAGCAGTAAAACCAGTTGAGATAGTACCAACATTTTCATTTAGTCTTTATGTTTATTTTCTCTTTGTTTACGTATACTTGAGTTGCAATCTTTACAGATCTCGAAACACTTTGAGACAGTCGTCTTAAAAGCTCCCAATCATTTTAATCAAATGTCATCGCTCTCTTTGCACACCTGACATGAGGCAGATAATGGGCCAATTTGTTTTTTTTTAGACTAAAAAAAAACAAGAGAACATAACCAAATTAAGATTGAGATAACGTTTAAAGGCTTTGATTAGTTTAAAGCGGAAATAAAACCGAATATTATATTGTAGCGCAATCTTGGAAACCAAACCGGTTAAGAAATTAATTATACAGTAGCATATAGACCATAGTACTCGTGTTGGATTTAATGAACGAGTTTCGCAAATTATGCTGAACTACAACCTCAACGATGTGTATGAAATATATACCCACAGATTGCGAGATTTTATTATGCTGAAAATGTCTTCAAAACTAGCCTCATTATTATGTCTTTCTGTAAGCTCATAGTTTATTACACTTTTTGTTTTTTCAGCTGGAATTGAATGAATTGAATACGCAAGATGTGAATCATATTCTTCTCTCCAGACTTACACACGTTTGACCTTGAGAAACAGGTGCTGCCACAAGCAAGGTCAAAGATCTTTAGGATCGCAGGCAGTGGAGTTTCATTCAAAACGAAATCTCATATCGACTTTATCGGGGCACGTTCTTTTTTATTTAAGTTTAGTTAGGTGATAATTAGCGACACGACACACGCCCCACACCTTCGATCGCGACTGGTTTAACTAATTCGTGTACTTAATAATGCAATGAGGCGTTTCAACACGCCTCGTCGGGTTTGTTAATCTGAGCTCTACGAGCCGGCGAGGACTTGTGCAAGTCGTGTAAGTAGACGAGGCCAAGAAAGTCAGTAATATCGCAGCAATTGGCTTTAAATTGATAAGATCTTAAGGTTATTTTTTTATCACTTGAAATAATTGGGATCTGTAAAGTTTTCAAAAATATCTAGAGTTGTTAATGCGCATCAAGGGTTGTCTATGTTTTGACATGTGTTCAAGGTGATTCTGTTTTAATTTAATTTGAAAAACAAACAATCGAGTTTCTTAAAGTCTTTCCGGCCTACAAACAAGTTCTTTTATAGCTCCCCTAAACACGTTATCATGCGAGTGTTTATAAAACTTTTACACTGTATTTTTTTTTTTAATGACAGTTTTTCGAATCAGACAGTTTTGCAAACAGTCTAATGTATTCTTCTATGATTATTTTAGGAGTCGCAAATCTTAGGGTTTTGGACACGTTTAGCTTGATTGGCTAACAAATTTCGACAATGCAATTTTTCACTTCACTTCACATTGCATCACAATGTGGAGTTTCCACTTTGTTTTCTTTGGCTTTTCAACCTTATCGCAATCTGTGAACTCAGCAAGAGGAAAAATTACAACTAAAAAAATAAAAAGAAAAACTGAAAAACTGAAAAACTCCACCTACAACACAAGAAAACACTCGTTGAACGGTATAAGAGTTGCTATCTCACTCTATTGAATTCTCTTTCCCAGTTAGTTAGATCCTTTCAGTTGGATTGACTCCACGCGACTGAGCCCTCCCGATGCGGCAGCGCGTCGTTTTAATGCTAAACGTTTTATGGCTGTGACGTCACGAGACGAGTGCCAATTCAAACGGTTAATACGAATCGTGTGTATCGTGCACGACGAGCAAAACAATAAAGCACACTGAGAGAAAAAGCGATGTGTAAGGGCAGAAAGAAGAAAGAGAGTGCGAGTAACTCGAAAAGATAGAGAAAGATACGATGAGCGAATAATAAAATAAAATAATAGGCGAAAAATAAAATACAAGAAAGTTAATATTTATGCTTAATATTATATCATCTCACAATTGATCAAGCTGTTAGTGTATATTCGTAATTCAGCTTCTCTTATCAAATAAGCTTCAAATATAGGGCATATAATTTTTTAAAATCGAAAATAAACTTTTTTAACAAGTTGGTAAGAAAATATTTTGTAGTGGAACTTTTTAATATTGTAAAATAACATATTAACTTTTGTGTTTTGCATTTTATGAGTTTCAGTTTAAAACAATATCATACACAACTGAGCTTAGTTGTCTGCTTGGTGGTGTATTTTACTTGACTTGTCGCAAAGATTATGTTAGAGGAAAAGAGAGAGCAACAGCAAGCACAAAACGATTCGGCATCAACTCAACATTATTTTCTAAATATATAGCATACTTTCAGGTGTTGTTATGTAGTTTTTGCTTTAAAATTTTTGTGCGTAAAAATTAGTTACTACGCTCAGTTTTGGGATTCTTACAATTCGAATTTTTCAACGAACGTACCTTAAAAATTTTAAATTTAAATCTCTACGAGAAGTAATTTTGGCCGCTCTCCCATATTATTCCGACCACTGTGCGTTGCCTCTACCCTTTATATACGTATACGCCGATTGTTTCAATGTTGTCTGTGGTCAAAAGAATCATTTGTCGGAATTGATTTGTATTTGACTGGGACAGTCCAATTTCTTGGTTAATAATAAAACAGGCATACATTTTTCACATTTTCATTGGAATTAAAGTATGATACAGATATATATAGTTTGACCGTTAAAACGGTTCTATTTTAAAATAAGTGTTTATATTTCCATCAATATATTTGTATATAGACAAACCATTGACTAATTCCAAGAAATATACTATGTAGTTCCTCAGGAAGTACAATCTTTATCTTATTTCTTCGAATAAAACGTTCAGTTTTTGTGCAATCTAATCTGATCAATAATCTATTACCTAAGATAACACCCACTATATAAGTAGCTGCAGCACGATTCCAATCTCTAGTTTCCCCAACAAGCCTCAAGATGTTCAAAGCACATTATATTCTCCTAGTCGGTTTCATTGGACTGTTTACGGTGGTCTACGCCGTGCCATCTTTATATGGTAAGTGATTCCTAAGATAATCACACTCCCTCAGGGCTTAATTTCCTTTCTTCCTTCCTTCGTCATTCCCATAGATACTGAATATAAATGGGTAGAAGGCAATCTGTCATATCCTGTGCCAGCAAACGCTATAATTGGAGGCTTCGATCCCTATGGGTATTACACTTATGTGGGTCGTGTTATATGGGATTACAATGTCCTGCCCGCTCGAGTCGTGAGCGAAACAGGTATCGCCCACTTTAATACGGATACATTCAGCGCTAAGATATTGAACTACCAATTGTTGATCAAAGAACCGAATGTGGATTTCGTGTGGCAGCGCAGTTACGACGGCTTTCGAGAAGAGGGTGCCGTCTCTGTCGGTACTACCCGTTCTAACGAGCGAGTTTTCATCTGCCGCTCCAGATCTGATGGCGGTTTGCTGGTGGGAACTCTCTACCTTTCAAAACAGGCTTGCATCATCCAGAGTGACACTCTGCCTCTTCGGAAATTTGACAAGTATGAGATCCTCGTAGCTAAGGAAAAGAAAAACTCAACTTTCTACTAAAAATGTCTCTCTTAACTACATCCTCCCATTAAGTGATGTACAAACATAAACGTAACCAAACTTCACTTGAAAATCTGATTAGATTATATTCGATCATTAAACAATTCAGATCTTAAGTGCTTAATAAACTTAGAATGATTCGATTTAATAGATAACCAATTTAAGGGGAATTTGTAGTTATCTGTTATTGAAACTACAATGACTAACTATCGTTGTATCAAATAAAAGTAAAGTACAAGTTGAGTAAGGTCCTTTCTGGAGGAACTTCACATGGATTAATTTCTAAATTTTCGGGAAATCACTATAATATACTTGATATTATATTTCCGACCTTATGAAGTGTATACATATATTCTGACTCGGCTTCGACAAGAAAGGCAATACTTCAGCGCGTATAGCTATCGTAATGAAACTTCCTCTTTCTGCAGGCTGTAAATAGGTCGTATACCTGAACTATAGAACTTATCGGCCGATTTTTATAAGTTGTTTACACAGTTATCGACTTTTATATATGGGTACCGCTCTATCAAATTATTCTTTTATCCAAATCGCTCAATTATAACACTGTAAAGAGGTATAGCTAAGAAGTATACAACATGATATAATCTGCCTCTAACCAAAACTACATTTTTTCTGTCAGTGTCGCTTTAAATTATTTTTGTATTTTGTTGTTTCAGTTGTCTCTGATTTTAAGATCAGATTTGTGAATTGGCACGGTGAGTTGTAGATAAATTAAAATAAATAATGTTGATCCTTAAGCACGCTGTTCCCGTCTTGATTTGGACGGTTCTACTGGGTTATTTGGTTAATGCTGAATATCAGGTACGTAGGCATTAAATAATTCGCTTACTCAAAATTATGATAGTCATGGGGTAAAGGGCGAAAAAACGATGGCGATGAAACGATTGAAGAATTGAAGCAAAATGCAGTTAAACAAGAGGGCGTCATTAAATATCAGGCGAATCAATTGGCAAAACTGATAATGAAATTTAATGAATATACCAAATCCGTGAAGAATGCTGTCCAAGAGAAGGAGGTCGAAATTGGGCAATTGAAAACAACAATAAATGATCAGAATAGTGTTATGTTACCCATGAAGAGAAAAATATCAATTTTGGAAAATCAGAGCGAAACTCTTTGTGAGGAAATAAGTAAGAAAGTGGTAGAGATCGCTACACTCAAGTGCGATTTAGATGAAAAGGATAGGCAAATTTCCGAATATATTGAAAAACTAGAGCAAAGTGCAGCTGAAGATTGTTTACCATTCGGAAATTCAACTCATTTGCATGCAATCAAAATTCGTGGACTGGAACCGTTTTTAGCACCCTGCGATAGTCGATTGGCTGGACCCGGATGGATGGTCATCCAGCGTCGCATAGATGGACGTATCGATTTCAATAGGAAATGGAAGGATTATAAATATGGTTTCGGCAACGTCAACGGAGAGTTTTGGCTGGGACTCGAAAGACTACACAGGTTGACAAAAAATCGACGCTATGAGCTGTATGTCTATCTGGTTGGTATTCCTCATAATTGCTTTCTCTATGCCCGATACGATAAATTCGAAATAGGCAGTGAGGCTGAAAAGTATAAATTAATGTTACTGGGAAAATATAGTGGAACAGCAAACGATAATTTAAGTTACCATGAAGAAATGGCGTTTACAACAATAGATCGGGACAACGATAGGGCCAAGTATATAAACTTAGCCTCATACTTTGGTGGTGCTTGGTGGCATAATATTAATGAATACAGGTTTGTGTAACTAACACTTTGTTATAATTGATTTCAAAAGTTTTTATTTTCCGATTAAAGCAATTTGAATGGAAATACTTCTGGAAAAACCCTGTGGTGGGGTCAACCAATTAGTTCCTGCCAAATGCTTGTTCGACCTTATATACCTTAATTTGATGTCTTTCAAAATACACCTAGATATATATATATCTGTTAATAAAAAAATTTTAGTATAAAGTCGTAAAAAAGAAAACTGAAAAGTTAATCTTTGTTTTCAATTAGTTTTGTTTAAATAAAAGAAAAAAATCTTTTTATCTTTATTAAATATTGTATATATATTATATTAGATACAAATATAAAATAGGTTTATTTGGAGAGCAATAACCTCCTCCTATACAAACAATTTTAAAGCATAACTATGTACAGCTTAGGGAAATTTTAGTAATTTATGGAGATAATATAGTGATAGATAGATTTGAAAATAATAAATATACGTATATATATAAACAATATCTATCATACAGTATACAAGTAATTATTGCAAATCGTCGATGGAAATATTTAAACCATTGACAGGCTGAATAGAAATAATACAAAATATAGCAAAGTAATGGGAAGAAGTAGGGCTGAGCCAGTACTGCGTTCGTCCTGCCACCAGGTCCATTCGTTATTATAATACCTGGGATCGCACATAGGATCATCAGGCTTATTGCCCGGCTGACGTGCAAGTCTGCCATATTGCTCGATTCGTTGCCATAGTTCCAACACGAAGGACTCATTGCGATGCTCCTCATAGAGATTGTTGCGTTCGCAGGGATCCTCATCGATATCGAAGAGGCAGGGTGCAATCAATGGTTGACACGGCCTGCTTGTTGCAGCCAACTCAGGACACTTCAGAGTCGCCTCCAGGCGCAAGGAGCTAATGTTAATCTCTGGCACATCGCCACGCAGTCGCTGCAACTGCTGCCACACGCTCGTGTTTCGGATTGTCTCCTCGTAGTGTGCAGCACGTGGATCTATCGCATCACTGCTACGCTTCCCCAGCCAATCATCGTAGAGTCCCTTAACTGTGGTGCCATTCACAATCTTCCATTTGCCGTGTGTGTAGGACAAGTAGGGCACCACATCATCGATATTGTGTACAATTTCGCGTTCCACCGACTCGTAGCCATACTTAAGAGCAGACCACAGATTCAGACCGTCCAGTTGCAGTGAATCATTTAGCTGTATCTGCGCCGCAGCTGCCAAAGTGGGCAGAAGATCGCCTATGTAGAAACGCTGCTTCCAGACACTGCCCAGTCGCTCGAACTCTGTGCTCCAAATGGCAGCAGAACTGCGTATTCCTCCCTCCCAGGGCGAGTTCTTTTGCTGCAAAATAAAATCGAATTATGCAATTCTCAAGGAATCTCGTTGATATATGTACTTACACCCCTTAGCGGGTAGTTGGAAGCTGTGGTCGAGTGTTGTCCCACAGTGGGACCTCCATTATCCGAGAGAAACAAAACAATGCTGTGCTGCAGCATCTGCTGTTGCGCCAGTGCATCAATGACTTGGCCCACACTTCTGTCCAGTCGGGATACCATGGCAGCATAATATCTTTCCGTCTCGTTCTTGATGTACATGAAGTTCGCCAGTTCCTCGGCAGGTGCTTGCATTTCATCATCTTGATTAGCTCCATGCGGTGCCAGGTGGCTTAGCAGGAGGAACAGCGGCTTGGAGCTTTGATTATGTTGTTCGATCAACTCTACTGCGGCCTCAGTCAGCAAATCCGTCATATAATAACCCAAGTGATCATGGGAGACTCGCAGATCATCGCGAAAATCATGTCCACGTATATAGGATTTGCCCTGTTGTATAAATTATTTTATTATTATTTTTATTTTGTAATATTTTAATATTTTAATAGATTACTCACAGGTTGTACATATGTCTGATCGTAATAGTCCACATAAGCACCCAGATAACCAAAGTGATGATCAAATCCACGTGCGGTAGGCGTAAAGTTCCTCTGTGACATGCCAAGATGCCATTTCCCTAGTAGATTTGTCTGATAGCCATTTTGCTGGAAGATCTGTGCCATGGTCGTCTCATTCAAGGGCAATCCCCAGGGCTGATCGTTGACGATCACATAATGCTGCATGCCTGGCGGTATTTGTTGAAATGTTCGGTAAAAATCGAAAGAGATAATTTTGTCGTAGACATACCAGTGTTTATAGGGTATTTTCCCGTCAATAATGCCGCTCTACTCGGTGTACACATCGCCGGTGCATAAAGGTTATTTAGGATTACCCCACTATAGGCCAGTGCATCGATATTCGGGGTAAGGAACTTATTTGATCCGCGAAAGCTGACATCGTCAAAGCCCTGGGCAAAGTAAATATCAACGTCTCAAAAGAACAATATGTTGTCAGCACCTGGAATTACCAAATCATCAGCCATGATGATAATAATATGCGGTCTGTCATTATCAATTCCATAAACGCCAGCTAGGGCCCATAAGAGAGCTAGTTGAACGAAGAGATATCGCATTTTGTTGCTGCGTGAAGGAACCTAAAAAAAATTATAAACAAACCGATAGATTATAATTTATAGTATTGAAAAATTATATATATATTTATATTATTTATATTTATTTAAATTTACCATCAAGAGAAATTCCAGAAATAATGCTTATTAAATTAGTCATAGCTTACATTCTGGTCTTGAATAACTAATAAATAGCTAGCAGTAATAAATCGTGATTTTAAGAAAAGTTTTCACATATTTTACACCCGCATAACATTAAACAATAATTTTTATTGCCATTTTTACCCGATAAGCTAACGTTCAAAATTTTCGTTCTATTTACAGAGTATTTTATCCGTGTATTCACTTAACTATGGTTATTTGTCATGCTAGTTTGGCCACAGTTTTTGTTAATTATAAATAAATTTGAAAAACAACATCCACACTTCCGATTGATAGATGAATGTCAAATTTACTAAGATTAAATGATCTCTTGTTATGAAACTGTTTTTCATAATTGTTAAACAATACACAAACAACGTGATTCTGCTGTTATAACAATAGTAAACATTTGCTTTCAGTGTATACATAAGATTGTGCTAAAATTATATGTTTACTTATGATAATTCTCTTCTCAATTCTATCAATTTATAAGGTTTTGTATTTATTACTATTGTACACACATACGCCTCTAATTTTGTGCTTCATCATTTTCTCACACAATTTTAAATACAACACGAGCTTATCTACGTTGTGAGTGTAGAATTTTTATTTGCACAAATATAAATGTCACTCACCAGCAAAAATTGATCTGCTGCACCGTCTTTCTTCGTCAACTGTGCTCGCTATACTAAAACTCCATATAGTACAATAGAACCGGTTGGTTTGTTCAACCGACTGCCTGTTTACCGGTCTCTCGGCTGGAGCATTGGAGATCGTCGCGTGGGAGAGAGCACATTCAAGTACAACCGACACTTGTGGCATACTCTTCGGCTGAATATGGAACTCACTCGCGCCAATTTAATTTAAACAAACTATAGAAAAAACATAGTAGAGAGCATATATAAATAATGCAAAACAAAAAAAAATTGATGATAAAACTAAAATTAAATATTATAACTATTCTGCGACGCACATAAACATTTTAGAATAATTTAATTATTTACTCTTATTATTATTATTTATTATTATTTTACTTGTTATTTAATAATGTTTACTCTTTTATTGTTATCTAATTATACTAATTAGCAACTCACAAGCGAACACATGATTCATATGCATCAAAAAAACCCACATACCAATAAATTGTGACGTTAGCAAGGAAAAAGTACAAATTTCGCGCTTATAAAAGTAATAAGATCAGTCGATGAGAGTTTATTTACTATGATAAATTAATTAGCATCGGTTTTAATTAGGGTATCAGAATACACTCATTTAAATACCACATACATAAATATATATGTGGAAATATTTCTAATATTACGTTGTACAGTCAAACATCGAAAACTCCATTTATTAGAAAAAGTCTTAGGAGAGGGTAAAACTGACGCAACAAATAGCAAGCATTGAATAAGCAACAAAAACAAAAAAAAAGAAAGAGAGAAGAGAATAATATTTGTTTGCCGGCTGCCAAAAACCGGTGAGAGCTTTTCATCTTCGGGGTTGCCAGGTCAAGTCAAGCGACAGCCAACATAAGGCAGTGCATGGCAGTCGATGGCCACCGTAGAGTAGTTGGCAACCCAGTTATTCTCTCTCCCGCCAACAACTCAAGAGAGCGCCAATGTGAATATAAATGAGAGAGTATATTGAGCAGCTGGCAGTTGTTGGCGCAATTGTTGTTTTGTTTTTGACTGCCGCCTGCTCTCAAGTCACCAGAGCGCAGAGCACATGTCGCGTCTGCAGTACCTCGCGCACTCTTCGCACAGCTGCTACATCGACGTCCGCAGTCCGCATGTGCTCAGTTCCAGTTTCCATGTGGAAAATTTAATTAGAATTGTATGATAAAACAAAACTACAATTGGAACTGATTGAACCGATCAGAATTGGAAAATTAAACACTGAAAATGGATGAGCTAACTGATTTCTTTGGGTAAGTAACGCCCCGCTGACATTGACAGTTTGACACGCATGCTACAAGTGTCTAAAATTAGCAGTAAATGCATACGACTGTTATTTTTAGGAACCGTTTAGCATCTACCTGACGACCACGCGATTTGTGGCGCATATCAACAAAAGCAAACAATATTAAATTAGTAGTATTATATCAATACAAACTTATGAACCCAAAGATATCCAAAAGAAAATTGCACAACTAAAGCAATGCCCTGTGGAATGTGAGAGATAAGAAAAATCCACAGTTGGCAAAGAACTACATATGTCGCGAAAGCTCATGTACAACTTCAAAAGTTTATTGTTCTATTCTCTTAGAAAATGAATATCGTAAAATAGAGTAAAAAAATTCTTACTTTTAATATATTAATTTTCAACTTATATAATATAATAAAATTCAGTTCATTTCTCACATGTTAAGAAGTTCTTAGGTATTCTCCACTTTCATAAACAAATATGATATTTGTATACAATACATTTGTCATAATAATAATCAATAAACATTTCTACCCTTACAACTCACCTATATACCATTTGTGGCACTTTCTGCGGCTTGATGCTATAAATAAAAACCGCTAATCGAAATAGACAGGGTGCACTGCGTACCTTAGTTCGCATGGGGCAATAGATGACTACCCCCGGCTGAGCTGAGCTTAACATTTAGCCAGATTGTCCGAGCCGACTGTTAATTAGCTACGTATACGTACATATAGACTCGAATCAATGTAAACACAGTCACAAGCACAACCTCATCGGGGCAGTCATCACTTGTGTTTACCAGCAAAATCTCTTTGCGGTTTCGCGAGGATCGCATCGCTCTCGTCGAGAAACTCACCCACATTGTTACCCCCAAAAGCGTGCTTTCCAACTGGAAAGCTTCTCACGCGCACCAACTCACCACGATCATCACTTGAACCGTGTGTCTGTGTGTGTGTGCTCCGGAGCCCCGTGCTCGCTGTGGCGGTATTTAACGTCGTTCGCATTCACGCCAAATGTTCAGACGTAATTTGATCGCAAGCGGCGGCAACCGAGTTCTGAATTCAATTTAAGTAGTAGAAATCGAATCCATTTATCAATAATATTCAGATCAGCATTTGAATTGACATATTTGCACGCGATTCCCCAATATGGGTTATATGTTGTGATATTCAAGGAGCTCTTTATAAAAAGAAAAACACAAGTGATCGATAAATAATCATAATATTTACTTTGTACTAAGGATTCAAATTTCTGAGGTGAGAATCTAAATGGTATAAAGTGAATTAAACATGTAATTTAAAAAGAAAAAGTTAAATAATTGAATAATTAATTAAAAACAATTGTTTTTCAACCATAAATTTACAATAGTTCAACTCAAAACATTGTTTAAAATATTTTAACTAAAAATTAAGTAGATCAACCTAAGTTTTAATTTATAAAATTAAGTTAAATTATTTTCTAAATTCTTAACTTTTATTAATTTACTTTGATAATTTCGATTAAATAGTTTTTGCTTTAGATATATTCGTTTTTTGGATTAATTACCGAGCTGTCGGGATAACACTTAGTCATCATCAATCAATTTCCCTTCGATCACAAGACTTACATTAAAGTAGATTTCGCGTGGCAATCAACCGATATATAGCGTATATATACAGACAATAAAAAAACACATCTCTGCAAATCTCGCATTAACACCCGCCTACTAATCATCTTATAGCGTCTCTATAGTGACCATAAAGTTCCATGTGTTCCATGGTTCGGAATCAAATCGAACCCAGGCAAACCACCCACCTCGACCCGCTTTCAACGGTACAACTTGACATACAATTGAGAAACGTGTGAATATGTCGATTCGATTAACATGGTTATACAAAAATAATTACACGGGGTAAAAGAACAGTTTCGTAGGGCTAAGCAAAATTTTTTTTAGCTAAATTTGTTGATCAACATTTTTTCCACTCTATAAATAAATTAATTTTGTTTTCTATTTTTTTTTTAGCAACATGCCCAATTGGAGCGTGACCAGTGTATTTCGCGTGCTTACACGCCGTAAGCCTTTGGAGGATTCGACGGAATCCAAACTGGCCAAGGTATTATCTGCTTTCGATTTGACAGCATTGGGCATTGGCAGCACCCTCGGTGTGGGTGTATATGTGTTAGCCGGCGAGGTGTCCAAGAGCCATGCAGGTCCTGCGGTGGTCATCAGTTTTCTTATCGCTGCGATCGCCTCAGTTTTTGCGGGTCTGTGCTATGCGGAATTTGGCGCACGTGTCCCCAAGGCGGGATCTGCGTATATTTACAGCTATGTGACGATTGGAGAGTTCATTGCGTTCCTCATCGGATGGAATCTCATCTTGGAGTACGCAATCGGTATGTTTTATTGGCGACGCCGACAACTAATTGATCAAATTAATTGGTTAGCATTTGTGCCAAATACAATTGATATACACACAAAAACTCACATATTCACATGTACATACAATATTCCCGCAGGTTCCGCCAGTGTCGTCAAAGGGCTGAGCACGTATCTGGATTCACTGTGTGGCTACGCTATGCGAGATTTTCTGGTAGAACATTTGCCCATTAATGTTCAGGGCCTGAGCGCCTATCCGGATTTGTTTGCATTTATCGTGACCATTCTGTTCTCCTGGGCCATTGCGTCCGGTGCCAAAGAGTCCACCAGGGTGAATAACATATTCACCATGCTAAATCTTGGCGTTGTGCTGTTTGTCATCATTGCAGGACTTTTTAAGGGTAAGTTCATTTAGTAAATATACGACAATTTTCGTGTAGTCAAGCTGCAAAGATAATTCGTATTATAAACACTTGTTCGATACCTCGCAACAAATACAAAGTATCGATACATTTTTAATTTTTACGGTTCAGTGGCAATTGCAGTGCATGCAGCTGATTTTAAATTATCGCATAAATCCTGTCCGATAACATTATAACGCAATAATAATCGATAACAATTGGGATAAGCAACCGTTTATATATGGAATAATTTAAGCTGCGCACTAATTGCTTGAATTATTTCTTTTGTAATATTCTATAGTTTCCACAAGCAACTGGAGCATACCAAAGTCTGCAGTTCCCGCTGGCTATGGCGACGGCGGCTTTATGCCCTACGGCGTCTCGGGAATTATCAAAGGCGCCGCTGTTTGTTTTTATGGATTCATCGGCTTCGATTGCATTGCAACTGCCGGCGAGGAGGCCAAGAATCCAAAGAAATCCATTCCATTTGCTGTGATCGTATCGCTGGCTATGATCTTTTTGGCCTACTTCGGTGTATCTACCGTTTTGACCATGATGCTGCCGTATTATGCACAGGATGAGAGTGCTCCGTTGCCGCACGTTTTCCGCATATATGGCTGGCATGTGGCCGAGTATGTGGTCACAATTGGTGCCATGTTTGGACTGTGCGCCAGCCTGATGGGTGCCATGTTCCCGCTGCCTCGCATTGTGTTCGCCATGTCCAACGATGGGCTGCTGTTCAAGTGTCTTGGCGAGATTAGCGTCAAGTATAAGACACCATTCAAGGGCACCATGCTCACTGGTCTGTTGTGTGGCATTCTGGCGGCGATCTTCAATCTTAGTCAGCTGGTTAACATGATGTCGATTGGCACCTTGCTGGCCTACTCCATGGTGGCCAGCTGTGTGCTTATACTGCGCTACGAGGTGGACGATCGTCGGGACAGTCGCATTTTGGGCAATGGACGCTCCCTGAGCATGCAACAGGAACAACCCTGTGCGTTATGGCGTCGTCTCTTCAATCTCAATAAACAGACGGTCTCAACCAAGGAGACGGCACGTGTTGTAACCACGATGGTCACCCTGTTCTGTAAGTTAATGTGAAACTAGCTCACGGATTCTTCTGACTAATCTTGTTTCTCACTTTTGGCTTCCAGCTGCTTGGTGTCTGGTCTTCTCGCAAATCCTAACTAAATTCGAAGAGGATTTCGCCAACATCACGGAGTTCGATGTGCTGCTTCTTATACTCGCCGGCATACCCTTGATACTCATGATGTTTATCGTCTCGCGTCAGCCCACGTCGGGTGTCCAGTTGTCGTTCAAGGTGCCGCTAGTTCCTTGGCTGCCGGGCATCTCCATAATGATTAACATCTACCTGATGATCAAGCTGGACATTTTAACCTGGGTGCGCTTCTGCATATGGATCTCCATTGGGCTGGCCATCTTTCTATCCTACGGTATTCGTCATAGTCGTCTTAGACAGCGCGAGGAGCGACATAATTCCATTGCCATGCTGAGGGATTCAAGCGAATCGGCCCTGCTCAGCCAGGATCGTTCGAAATATGGCAACGAGGTGCCGCTGATTCTCATGCACAGCTCGTCGTGAGGACAAAGTTATACAATTTTAAATTAGTATTAAATTTGCACCTATTATCATAACACATTTTACGCATACACACTCAGGCACCCCCACTCGTATTTATATTAAATGTATAAAAGAATCTGTCCTACACGAAACACTCATTTCTCGTATATTAAATAGTTATAATTAGCAACCAAAAATTGTTATCAAGGTACAATAAGAGAAGCTAAAAGCAATAAACATGTCTGATACCAGGAAGTTTAATAAAATTATTATGTACTTGTTTTTCAAAAACTTATTCATATGATTAACCAATGTTGCTTCCAATATTCCAATTCCAAACAACAAAATCCCGTTACTCGAAAATAATAATGGTTTTTTAGCTTACAGTAAGTTAACATGTTATGTTAACTCGGCACGCATAACAGGAGCGCATCAGGAGCACACTTTTTGCGTTAACATGCTGAAGAACGCACAGAGCTCAGTTTGCGTTGCGCAGTGCTGGCTGTTAACGCAAAGTTGAGTCAGGGTGACCATGTGGTTTTCAAACGGTGTAAAGAACAAAACTTTTTAATATACATTTCACAGGACAGACTTAGTAAGAGTTTTTTCTATTATTTATTTGTGTTCAATTAAGAAATACATAGTAGTGCAATTATTGAATATTAATAGTAAAGTGTAATACAATGATATACGACCATGTGAAGACCGTGTAAATTAAAAAGCATGCACGACTTGCATTGTGCGAAAAATAACGGATCACACACAAGCATGTGTTCGTTGCAGGTCAACATGCTAGTTTTGGAACTAGTTCCAAGGTCATCAAAGTCAGCACGAAAGTTCAAGTTGTTGTGCCGGCGAATCTACAAGTTTGCTAAATTGTTGACTAACTTGTTGAATTAAAATATGCAACAAGTTTTTGTTGTTTTCGATGTCCTGGCAACGTGCTAAAAGCCAAGTAAACAATAAATTGGGCTCAAGTTCAGCTGTTGCATTGTTGCACAGGCAACGCAAGAAATGTTTGATCGATGCACAGTCGAAGGATAAAAACAGAAACGCCACGAAAATATTACGAGAAAAAACAAGTGCAATATTCGGGGATATGGCGCGTTATAAAAATTAAGCAACTTAAGCTAACATAGAGAAGGCTGATCCTACTGATCGGGCAGCATGGGAAACACGGAGAGCAATGTGACCAGTGGCGTCAAGAAACAGGCGGGAGTCTCCACACAGGCGCTCTACAAATTCGTCAATCTCAAGGGCGGCGGCCTGCTGGTGGACATGATGAAACGCGCCTGCCAGACGAAACAGTTTGCAGAGATCGATCATGCGATCAAGACTAAAGTGGAGCCCTTTCTATATAACAAAGGTGCTGGACGTTATTTTCCCATCTCGAAGCTGGTACTGCTGCGCAATCGGGACAGGCCGAGGACAAGACAACTGCCAGAGATACGGGCACTGGAGAATCCCGATGATGACTTCAATATACATGACTATTGTCCTGAGGTCTCCGAGGCGGAATATATATCGAATCCGAGTGCCTATCGTTTCGTCTGCTGGGATCTGAATGTAAGTGGGGATTTGTTAAATGTTGCTATATAGTAAAACTTTCGAATACTTTTCATTTGCAGATGCGCGGCGCTGTGGGAGAAACCATCTTGCATCTTTGCCTGCTGAACGCATCCGCCTTGCACGCAGATCTGGCCAAGCGATTGCTGAAGTTCTATCCCAAACTTATACTGGATGTCTATGTGAGTGACGAGTACTACGGGGAGAGCGTACTCCACATTGCCATTGTCAATGAGGATCCGGCAATGGTCAAGTATCTGTTGGATGCCAATGCGGATGTGCAGGAGCGGTAAGTTGGCTATGCCTTCACTTCCCAGTGTGCTCCACGTGTGTATTCTCACTTTTCCAGCTGCTGTGGCGCCTTTATGTCAGCGGAGGATACCAAACCCTCGCGCACAGATTCACCAGATCACGAGTATGTGGCACTGCAACCGATGACCAATTACGATGGCTATGTGTACTGGGGCGAGTATCCTCTCAGCTTCGCGGCTTGCCTGGCACAGGTAAGATCCTAACTGTACATCGATTAATTAATATTGAATCTATATGCCTTATTAGGAGGAATGCTTTCGCCTGGTGCTGGCACGTGGCGCAGATCCGGATTACCAGGACACTAACGGCAACACCGTGCTGCATATGTTGGTCATCTATGAGAAAATAGAAATGTTCGATGTGGGCTACGAGGTGGGCACCAACATACACATAAAGAATATACAAAACTTGACTCCACTGACGCTGGCAGCCAAATTGGGACGCGTCGAGATGTTCTTCCATGTCATGAGCATTGAGCGAGAGATCTATTGGCAACTGGGCAGCATCACCTGTGCCGCCTATCCGTTGCTTATGATCGACACCATTAACGAGGAGACGGGCAACATTAACAAGGATTCCGTATTGAATTTGGTAGTCTTTGGCGATAAGTTGGAGCATCTGGAGTTATTGGATGGCGTTGTTATTGATCTGCTGAAGACCAAATGGGATACCTTCTGCAAATCACGTTTCTACAAACAGTTCTATATGTTCGCCTTTTACTTCCTCATATCGCTGTTCAGCTTTATTCTACGCCCGGGTCCACCGGTCAAGGAGGATGACGATGAACAGGAACAGGAGGGCACTTCCCTGACATCCTCGAATGGCACCACTGCTCGTCATGATCTTTACACCAATGGTACCACGCTGGCGCAGCATGCCAAGCGAGGCGTCTCCAGCACGGAGTACAGTAAGTCCCTATAGAAGTCCCTGATGGTAATAATGTAGTATACTTATCTGATATATTATTGTATTGCAGAAACATTTTGGCTAAACTTCACGGAGTACTATGATCCCAACGAGGTGGAGACTTTACCCGCCTGGTGGCAGACCTATGCTCAGTGCCCGCTCATGAATCTGGAATCCGATCTGGCCAAGCTGCGTATTATAGCTGAGTTGATCAATTTTGTGGGTGCTATACTCTATCTGCTGGTAGCATTGAGGGAGGCACGCTTCTTGGGCTACAAGATGTTCATAGAGAATTTGGTGAGCAGAAGAAAAGGAATATTAAAGAGAGCAGAAAGAGATAATGAAGCTGAGGGAACTAAGTTATAACTGTTATATAAGAATATTTATACTTTTCTAACTCTAAAATATCCGCTCTCTTCTCTTCCTAGATGACAGCCCCATCGCGTGTTATGTTTTTGTTCTCCTGCGCTCTGATGATGACCATTCCCTGGCTGAGAGTCTCCTGCCTAACGGAAATCGATGATCATGTGACGGTTGTAATCATGCTGACTACTGCGCCCTACTTCCTCTTCTTTTGCCGGTACGTACATGATGCTGAAGTGCTTTAACTATCCGAATTTAAGTAAATTCTAATCCATTTCAGTGGCTTCAAGACCGTAGGACCCTTCGTTGTGATGATCTATCGCATGGTGATGGGAGACTTATTGCGATTCGTTTCCATCTATTTGGTTTTCGTATTGGGTTTCTCTCAGGCCTTTTATATTATATTCTTGACCTTCGATAATCCTTCAACGCCCGAGGATCAGGATGCTGAATCGAATCCCATGCCTTCGCCCATGGAATCGATTGTCGCTATGTTCCTAATGTCGTTGACCAACTTTGGAGATTACTATGGCGCCATGGTGTCTACCCAGCACGAGTATGAGGCCAAGATATTGTTCTTTCTCTTCATGGTGATTGTCAGTGTTTTGCTCGTGAACATGTTGATCGCTATGATGGGTAATACGTACCAGAAGATTGCCGAAATACGCAACGAATGGCAGCGCCAATGGGCGCGTATTGTGCTGGTCGTGGAGCGCAGTGTACCGCCTGGGGAGCGTCTCAAGAACTTCATGCACTACAGTCAATCCATGTCGGATGGTCGCCGAGCACTGGTGCTGCGCTTGAATATGACCGTAAGTTGGGGCAGAAAGAGAGAGAGAGAGAAAAGACACACATTGATTATGTTCTTCCAATGCAGGACGAGGAGAAGGAGGAGATGAAGGAGGTGCAGGAGATGAAACGCATCCATCAGCGTTTCGCCAAGAAGAGGCAAATGGAGCGCGAGGCACGCGCTCTACGACGCCAGCAGGAGTACGAGAAGTTCTTTGGGACAGCGCCCAAAACCGACAGCATGGAGAACAACAATATGTGAATCACATTGATGGACCCTTTGGAACGAAACTATCTGTATCAGTTCAAGTTTTATTGGACTATAGTTTTGCGTGGATGAGAGGCAAACAAAAGGAGGAAAGCATGAGGAGATGAGAATTTGTTTAGTTTGTGCAATAAATGTTTAGTCTATGGAACTGTTTCAACCACCACCAACCAGCACCACGCGCCTCTAGTTTGGCTAATTTATGCCATTTTGGGTGTCGTAAAATTCGACTTAACGACAAAGCTCAGCGTCGCCTTCTGCTCATATACAGGGTGCCAATAATGCGCCATTTGAATGATAATAACAGTATTTGTATTATGGACCAACGGTCCAATAAATCCAAGATGGATTCCCCTATATCACTCATGTAAGTATAGTATAGTATGCTACATCCGTTTATCGATTGAAAAGAAAGCAGAGGAGGAAGAGGGAGGGGGCATGGAACAAGAGGATTGTTGTTGTCATGCTGCATTCATCTTCATCTTGATTACGTAATTGCAACTGTTGCAAAAGGATCCCAGACACCTTTCATCAATGAGAGCAGGACGAGGGTGCAAGTGCACACGAACAAAGGTTTCCTTCTTCTTCTCTTTTCTTTCTTTTTGGGATATCATTGATATGATACTGATTATCGCAGACTGATCGACAATGCGTGGGATTCTCTTTATTTTTTTCGCTTGGCACCGGAAACGTTTAGTCCCTTTTGTTGTGCTCAGCGATCGATCCTTATTCGGCTCGTTGAAAGTGTTAAAAAGCAAGGATCGCGCTGAGCTGAGTACACGCTCTCGCTCTCCCCTCTCTCTCTCTCTCTCTCTCGCTCAGCTTGACTTTAATTGCGTCTGAATGGAGCAATTTAGTACATGCTGTGACTGATGCGATACCCCAGCAAAAGTTTTCCATACACTGGCAGAAAGGGTGGAGTGCGTTCCCAGCTAGTTTTGAGTAGTTTCTTTAAATTTGATTGATATTTCAGGCTTCCCCTAGTAAGTGAATGAAATCAACTCTACCACAGTCGAATTAAAGTTCTATCCAATGTTCGATTCCATAATTGAGCTAGAAATTGTTACTGTTTTGGTCAGCTTCTTGCCTCGACTTGTTCCCATTGTGCCCGTGTGCCACTGTGCCCTGGCCCAGCCCTGCTGCGGTCGCACAATGGGCACCACAGCGCGGCTAGCGGCGTTAATGATATGGTGGCAACCCTTCGCCGATCACAACAATGGCTTAGCCATAATTTGAATATGTCACAGAAAGAAGAAAGCAGGCAAAAAATTTTCTCAGCTCCGAATTGGCTTTGAGCCATTCGCTCTCTCTCTCTCTCTCTCTCTCTCTTCGCTCTCACCCGTTCTCTTATTGCGCCCGATTGTTTGGCATTTGATTCTCTTGCGACGTCCTTGCGACGTAATTATAGAGTCCTGGCGAGGTGTCGAATTCGTTGTAAGCGACAATTTAATCACATGTTTTGCCAGCAACACGTCGCCAGGTCGCATTGTTGCCAGGATCCTTTGTGCTTTGTGCCCGCTAATGGGGGCAGCTGGCAAATGGAAATGGGTGCAGCACCAACGCCCACTTCCCATTGTTCGGGACATTCTGGCCCCGACTTCTCCGCCTCCTGTGATGCTGCTGCTGCTTTGCTTGCGATGCTTTCGTGTCGCAGCATTGAAATAACCGTGCGATTTTTGGCATCGCCATAAAGTTAATAGCCAAAGATCTCCGATCTTGGGAAATGTTAATTTTCCCGCTGTAAAAATCCTGTGACTCGACTAAAAACTCTAGAAAGTTGGCAAAACTCTAAATTGTTTAATTACTCGCGTGCACTTACACACACACACACACACAACACAACACACGCCCGCGCACAAACATTGTAAAACAATAAAAGCAACGAAATAAAGGTTCGGTTTCTTGGGAAAATCGGTTTATGGCACTTGCGAGAGGGGCGTGTTGCAAATGACTTTTAAATGCGGCGAGTCGCGGCGAGGTCGCTGATTGCTTTTTATTCTCGCATTCTGCACGAGTTTTCCTCGCTCTTTTTTTTTGTATTTTTTGTGTGCCTTATTTATTTATTTTCTTTTCTTTTGCTTTGTAGTTAACTAACGTCGATTGTCTGGACATTTTCCTTTGGCAATACCCAAAAGAAAAAGTCCTTTGGGAGAGCAAAAGAAAAATGCAAAAAGTATTCAAATCAATTGCACATTTAAATAAGAATTATGGCCAGGGTTGCCAGGTGAACCCCCTCTCCCCCCATCACAAATGTGACCTGTGAGCTTAAATCTTTGCTGAAGTTTGAAGAGTTCTTTGAGTTTATTTAAACTAAATTATTTATGCAAATAAAGGCGGCCTGAACGCAAAAAAAAATCGCTTGCAATTTATTTTGACAGTCTGCCGGGAGGGTTGGGAGGGGAGTGTGTGTGGGTGGGTGAAAAACAGAGGAGCGGAGTGCAAGGGTTGCTCTATATTGTACCTTGTTTGCCTTTTAGCTTACGCTATTGATTTAAAACTGCCAAAATCAAAGCAAATAAATCGAGTGCTTGTGCCTCGTTGGAGGTGGCAACCCTAAAACGATTGTGTTAATACGTATTATGTAAATATGTAAATATATAAACGTATATGCATTTCCATTGTGTTTAACTATTGTTAAACTGTTAGACTGTGTCTTGGATGGCAACCCTTAACCCTTTTCACTCTATACTTTTTTTTATTATTCGCATTCAAGTATGCCCGAATATTTTAAAATTTGTATTTACTTTTTGGCTCACTGACATGATTGTGCATGTCTGTGCCTGTCATTTGCATTCGCACTTGTTGAACAGTTTTCAAAATCATTCAACGATTATCTCTCATGCGCCATTGGATATCGTTGAGAGCATTAAAAAAGTTCTGTTCGATTGGGGGAAAACTCTTGGATGATATATAGTAGAATCGCAAATATCTTTAAAATAAAAATCTAATTCACTATAAATGTTGTATAACACGTTGGTCCCCTTCATAACTAAACTGCCTACGCCACTGTTGGCGGAATGAGAAAGAGATAACGCTCTCAACTGTTGAGTGTAGTTGAGATATGACTGTATTTATCTGTATATGAAATATGGTTTTCGGAATAAAAAACTCTTCAGCAAGGCATCCTAGTATACAGTATCTAAAACAGTATCCCGATAACCCTGAACCCTGAATAAGTCTAAGCTCTGCCTACCTTATCTTTTGATTCGTTCTTGCTTCTCTCCCCCGCTCACTGATTCCATCTTTCCCTCTCTCTCTCTCTCTCTTCGCTCACCCTGCTGCGTCTTGTCTACTTTCTCGTTTTGATTGGGAACCACTTGACGTTTGTTTGTTTGCGGTGGGTGGTTGGGGGGTTGGAGGCTGTCTAACAAAAAACCGCAAAGTTTTAATTGAATTTCCCGAACAAAATAATGTTTTGCCACTTGAGTCTCGCGGGAGACGCTAAACAAATAAATCGACAAACGCAAAGCAGAGCCGAGTGAATGGCAGGCTGATTGACGGAATGCCAGACTGACGGACTGATAGATTGATACTTACAGAGCGGGGTATGCAAACAGACTTGAGCTTCTACTTAAATAAATTCAATTCGCAAAATCAAATCACTTGAGTGAAAATACGCGGCACAATGAAAGTTGCATTAAAAATTCGTACCAAAAAACGGAAATACAAAACAAACAAATGGACCCAGAAGGGGAATAGAGTGCAGAATAGATTGGAGTAGGTCGCAAGGGATGGGTCGGGAGAGGGGGCGGCTAGATGACAGCCATTGCAAAGGCGTCGAAGCGCTTTTCCCCATTGCTGAAATCGCTCTTTGATCTTTGACAGCATTAAACACGCGCAATAAAACCCTTTGAGTTTTTACCAACTGTGGCAGCAAAACCATTTGCCAAATGAGTGAAATTAATTACAAGAAGCCACAGCAAAGCAACAACCAAAGCTAAAGGCATTACTGACGCAGTAGATACCCTCGAAGAGGCCAGACCGGATAACAGAGAGTTTTAAAGAGAGAGAAATATATAAATATTTTTAAAATTTCCAGCTGCATTTATGATTTATCTAGGAACAGTTTAAGCTTGTCTTACTTGCCTAAGGGACCACTGCTCTATAGGGTATAATTATGAAAATATCAAAGTGTCTGTCAACACTTTTGACTGCGACTTTGTGGCTGCTGCTGCTGCCGTTGACGGGCCTCACCACGTGTCGCGCTTTAGAATCTCATTTGCCACGCTGACAACGCCCATTTCCACGCCCACGCCCGCGCCCACCCAACCGAGTAAATCGACTGATGATGATGATGATGGCCTGAGGCGACCGCAGCACTTTGACACATTTCGGGCAGCTAATTCATCGTCCCACTGTGCTTGTTGGTCGTAAACACACACCGTGGGATCCGGCATCGGGCATCGACAATTCGCAGCCCATCCTGATCCTGGTAGAAGGTTCCCGGATGACGCTTTGAGAACTGCACTCCACAGAAGTCGCCTCGAGTGGCCACTTCGGTTCGGCGACGATTTGCGGCCTCGAAGCGAAAACAAAAATTAGAAGAAACCAAAGCACTCGAACCGGAGTCGAAGCCGGAGTCAGGAGCGAGGAGCCAGGAGTCAGCAGCCCAGGCAACCCCTAAGAGTGACCCCTAAAGCGGTGCGAGGGCAACATCATGTATTAAGAATATTAAGAACTTACGAGCTACAAAAGCGGCTCTTAAGTGGCCCGTTTCGATTACACGGCAGCGAGACTTAAGATTCAAAATTCAAGATTCGAATTCTGGGCTGGTGAAGTGCCCACTTTACAGAGCCCGACTCGTTCGTTCGACTGCAACCCTTTTTTTTCTTCGTTTTCTTTGACTATATTCGATTTTAGAGAAATTAACGTCGTTTAGCCAAGTGGTCTGAGGTTCCTTTATTTTTTTTTTCATCTACATTCTGCATATATCGTACATATGCTGTACATTTCTTGGTTAATCTGTTATGACATCTAGTAGCTGTAGGGGAGTAGAGTAGGGAGGGGGGGTTAGAGTTGCCCATTTGCTAATGAGCTCAAATCGAGCTTGCCTTATGAGTGCCATCGATATGGTACGCTCTGACAGCTCCGCGATTGCAATTTGCATTTCCCAGGCGAGAACAACTTCCCACAGATTCTCACACGTTGCTCTCGCTCTCGTTTCCTCTCTTCCCCCACCTTTGTCTCTGACTTTGTGGGCTTACACATGTTCCAGCCAGCATTGATCCCTTTTTGCCAATTTCGCAATTGCGAAAAATGCATAATTGTCCCGGATCCTTCCGTAGGGGCCCGGAAATGCGGCAACAAAAACACATGCTGCAACACAATGTAAACAAGGTGCATGTTGCATTTATTTATTATTATTATTGTTTTATTTGTTTGTTTGCCTGCATTTATTTTTTTCTGTCTCTCTCTCTATCCGTATACGAATTCCGTTGAATTGCGCACAATAAAGGATGACAAAGGGACGAGAAGATGCTGAGACAGCGGCAAACAATGAAGGGACAATTGCCCAGCGTGCGGGGGTAGCGGTACCGGGGCAAATCAGGTGAATGCAAACGGAAGTCGGACTCCTCGACATCCTCCTTGTTCTAGCCAGGCTGTGTGACCGCCCAATGCGATCCATCTATTCAGCGCTTTGTCTAGTCCCGTGGCCAGTTTGACCCTAATGGGATCAGCTCTGGAGTTAGTTGAACTTATTATTGCTTGAATTTGTCTCATTTGTTCATTTTTTTCGTTGGAACTCTAGACAAGGAAGAGGGAGGTTTGAGGGTTCTAATTACTGCTGAATGAACGGATGTTTCTTTGAAGAAAGTATTGTGAATTTAGCAGGAAGAAACTAAAAGTAAAAAACAATAGTAAATGTGATAAATGGATGTAGTTTTGGGGTATAAACGAACTTGAAAATGCAGTAAATTGAATTAAAATATGAGATTCATGAATACTAATTCTGTTTTTATTTAATTTCCTTTGGGAATGTGTAAAAATGATTGATCCATCTATACTATGCATCTATATAATTCAACTGAAATATCTAACAACAGTCTGTAACAACTTTGACCACACTTTGCGCCCCCCTATATATTTCCCCCATTCTGAAAACCATTTGTAGTTCTTTTATTATTTTCCTTTCTTTACTTTATCATAGATAATATTCCCTCTACGCAGATGCTTAAACATGTTCATTATTCACGTGCGATGTGCGAAGTTTGCCGTTAATTCCGCCTACGCTCCTTACTCTCTGCATATCAACGCAATACAATGGAAAATGGGCATACAATTTTTCATTTTTCCCGAGGAAAATGCAAAGAAAAATCGTTGAATTTCGTGTGCATGCAAAATGCTCTTAACTCGAATGACACGTGAAAAGCGCAAAATCTGTTAAGTAATCAAATGGACACGTACGCCTAGGAAAATGTTATCAAATGTGTGTGAGTGTGTGTGAGTGCGGGGGTGCATGGCCAGTGGGAAATGGGAAAACTGGTAAAGTAGAAGAGTGAAAAAGTGGGAGACTGCAAACGGAACAAAAGATCTGCAGCTACGTGAGAAAATGTCAAACTGTAGCTGGACGTGCAGTTTTCCGGCAGTTTCTGGCGATTTTGCCAGGTGCAGGGCATGCAGGGGGTACAGTCGGAGCTGCAATAAATATTAAATTCAATTTGCGACTAATTAATGCAAAAAGTCAAGCGAATTTAACCTCGTTTAATTTATTGAAAAGAATCACAGACTTTTTTCTGCGCATTGTTCCCTGCGCGTCTTTATCATCGTTTTTTGTTATTATCATCATCACATTTGTTGCATTGTTTTCGAATTTAATTTAAAAAATGAAATAAAAAAGCAACGCTCGGTATAGGTATGTGGGCCTTGACTGGGTCCCCCAATTCATAATTGAAGAATTCACAATGACAACAACAACAACAATGCAAACAACAACAACAACAGCAGATGGCAACAATGGAACGCGCGACTCCCGGGATTTAATGCAGGAAGAATGAGAATTTTGGGAAGAGCAGCATGAATGAAGCAAGCGAGCGGACTAGTTCTGCGCATAAAGGGTTATATATAGGGCTCGGGATCGGACGTAGCGTCTTCCATAATTACAGAACTGTTGATTCCACTTGGACTGTGGCTGTGGCAATTGAGTACAAAGAGTGCAAAGTAGATGTGTTTATAGCACCACCTGATTGTGCCTTGTTGTGTAGGGTAGCCACAAAAAAAAAGAAAGGGGAATAGAAAAGGACGCTAAAGAAACAGAAAGAGAAACAGAAACATATGAAAAAGTAAACTATGCTATCGCACCTGCCTGTGAATGCGAGATGCGTGCGGCAAAAAGCAAAAGTCTGTCTTCCCTTTTGGCCTCCCTCTGCCTTGCGCTCTCCCTCTCTCTCTCTCTCTGCTTGCTCGCTAAGTGAAAAGTAGAATGGATAGAAAGCAAAACGCTAGCTGAACAAAACTTTTTCCATTACACAACACATCAACTTTTCTTTTTTCCTCCTCCTCCTCCTCCTCATTCTTCCTTCTCTCATTTTTCCTGACTTTTTTCGGTGGGCAGCACAAAGGAAACGTTGAAAGCGCTGAAAGCTTTTTATGCCCTGCAAGTGAAAAGGGTAGACTGGGCATATTAGTTTGAAAAGTGGCCAATCGGCTGCTCTAGCTGATATAAACCATATATAATAATAATATTAAATGTTCTGCTCAGCGAAAACCTTGCCAAGAGTTTTTCCCATAGTGCGTGTGTAACTCTTATTCATGTTGAGTCATTATAACTGAGCAATAATGATATTTTATTTAATTCAGTTATTCCTGGTCTGGTCTACTTATTATAATTGATTAGTAAATGCAGCGCACGTTGTGCCTCTTCAGGCAAGAAAAACACTTCATTTTGTATGTTTTTGTTAGGGTTTTTTTTTCCTTTTTTTAAGCATTGTGTAATCAGAAGCAGTGCGCTCTCTACACACCTCACCCGGCTACACCCACACAGCCACGGTCATGCATATGTGTTTTATATATGTTTATACATACATAGTAGGTATTGCTTATAAGTACATAGTATAGTACCTCTCTCTATGTGTGTATATAAATTTTTCCAACCATTCAGGGCGTTTTTCTCGTTTTACGTTTCTCTCCTTTACGTTTTACGTTTTTCGTTTTCCGTTTTGTTATTGTGTTGTGTGGCGCATTGTGTCGCTTTTGCTTTTCCACTTTTCTTTACCAAATAAGTAAATAATTGCAGTAATATCCTTTCGTGCGCAAAAAAGAAAGAAACGAACAACGGCAGAGAATGGAAAGCGTGTTTCCATGTCCTTTTCACAAACTAAAATGTGCTTTCCACACACACACACACACACTGTTATGGTACATACACACACACACACTTGTACGCACGCCTAGACACTCTATATGTGGCTGTATATAGCACAGAGAGGCACACAAACACCCACAATGGCCAGGGCATACAAAAATTCACACCAAGGCGCCATTGTGATTGGCTGAAAAGGCAAAGCCAACGGGCCACGCACACACACACACGCACACTCAGTCGCTCTCTGAGCGTATGCGTTTTAGCTCTCACACTGCCGAAGCTCTCTCTCTCTCTCTCTGTGTGTTCGGACAAATAACAATGCATGCCGCGGAAGTGCAGCGCCAGGCAAAACAATAACGGAAATTGTGTGCCCACTGTGTGCGAAAAATCAATGCAATTTTTGAGAGAACGGGCAGAACGGGAGAACTACAACGAGAGAGAGAGGGAGAGGGAGCGAGAGAATGCAAAAATGAGATGGGTGCACATAGTGGCCAAGTGTAGGAGTGCGAGTGCGAGTGCAGGCGCTCCAAACGAGGTCGCTGCGGCAAGAGAAAAAAAATGGGAGCAGAGCAGCCAAAAACTACTAACAAGGCGGCCAGACACGAACCGAGCTGAGCCGAGTCGAGCCGAACAGTAAACGAGCGAGCGCGTTTGTGTTCTCTTCGTTGTAGTAGTTGTTGCTGTTGCTGTTGTTGCAGTTGTTGCTGACTATTCAGTGTTTCTATTGAACACACCCCTCAATGGGCAACAACTACAACTAACAAGGCGGCCGATATAAAGGAGCCAATGGAACAAAGCCGACAAGCAGCGTAACAAAGCAGCAGCAGCAGCAGCAGCGGCAGCATGGTGAACAAGAGCGAGAGAGAGACGGAGAGAGAGAACAAGAGAGGCCACAGGTATGCGAGAACAAGCCAGCTCGACTTCTGTTTCACTCGTGCACATACACACGCACTCACACACACACGCAACAGCACCGAGGGTTGTTGCCAAAGAGAGCGAGAGAGCGAAAGAGAGGAAGAGACCAGCAGAATGAGAGCGGCTCGGCTGGCGCAGTCGGCTAAGCAGAAAACTGGATTTGACTGTAGTCGTGTCAGTCTCAATTATTGCGCAGACAAATCAGTCAGTGTGTAGCTGTTGAGCCGAACAGAAGCAGCAGCAAGAGCTACAGCAACAGCAACAGCAAAAGCAACTGCCGAGCAAACATAGAAACACACAGAGCACAAAAACTAAAAGAGAAAAAAAAGACATTGTGAATACAGTGAAAAGTGAGACAAACAAGAGAATAGCAAGAACACAAAACAGAGTGAACGAACATTCCACAATAATAATAATAATAAAAAATAATATCAAGTGATAAACAAACATAATGGCCACATTATCGTCACATCCCAACTACGGTTTCCATTTGGGCACCGGTCAGGGCCTGGAGCTGCCCTCGCCCGGCGACTATGCCTCCCAGGGCTTGGGCAATGCCCAGCTCAGTCCCAGCATGGACATGGATATCAAGCGCGTCTTGCATTATTCACAGAGCGGCGGATTGGCCGCTAGTCTGGCTGCCATGGGTGGTTCACCTGGCGGCGGACACGGCGCAGTTGGCAGCCAGGGAGCCGGCAACATGAGCCACCACATGGCACATCACATGCACAACGCGGTGGCTGCCCAGCAGACACTGTCGCCCAACAGTTCGATTGGCTCCGCCGGTAGCTTGGGCAGCCAGAGCAGCTTAGGCAGCACTGGCATGGGCGGCGGCATGGGCATGGGCAGCACACACAGCTCGTCGGCGAGCACAGGCCCCGGCAATGGATCCATGCACAGTCTGGCCACTTCACCCGGCCAGGAGGGACACATCAAGCGCCCGATGAACGCGTTCATGGTCTGGTCCCGCCTGCAGCGTCGTCAAATTGCCAAGGATAATCCCAAGATGCACAACTCGGAGATATCGAAGCGTCTGGGTGCCGAATGGAAACTGCTCGCCGAGTCCGAGAAGCGTCCCTTCATCGATGAGGCCAAGCGTCTGCGTGCTCTGCACATGAAGGAGCATCCGGATTACAAATATCGTCCACGTCGCAAGCCCAAGAATCCCCTCGCCGGCGGTCCACAGGGTGCTCTGCAGATGCAGGGTAACATGAATATGAATATGAACATGAACATGAACATGAATATGGCACAACAGAAACTGGGAGGAGCCGGCGCTGGCCCAGCAGGCGGTGGCTACAATCCGTTCCATCAGCTGCCACCCTACTTCGCTCCCTCGCATCATCTGGACCAGCCGTACCCAGTGCCATATTTCACAGGCTTCGATCCCCTGGCGTTGTCCAAGCTGCACCAGAGCGCGGCGGCCAACAATCAGACGCACAAGCATCTTGAGGCGCAACAGGCCGCCTCCCAGTTGCCACCCACCTCGCTGAGCAGCTTCTACTCCGGCATCTACTCGGGCATTTCGGCGCCATCGCTGTATGCCGCACACTCTGCGAACGCCGCCGCCGCCGGACTGTATACCTCATCCTCGACATCGTCACCGGGCTCATCGCCCGGCACCATCACGCCCAATGGCATGGATGGCTCCATGGATAGCGCGCTGAGGCGACCGGTGCCGGTGCTCTACTAGGACAGGGTACAGGGTGCGGGTGTCCCAGAGTAAAGTACAATTTGCATTGTTGAAGCGTTCCCAAAGTGATCCACTGGTTTTAAATCTTTAAAAGTTTAAAAGCTCTAAGTAAGCCAATCTCTAGTAGTTCCCTATCGATGATATGCTATCTATAGATAATCCCTGTCAAGCAACGCTCGCAAAAGTCTAGTACAATCTTTGAACGGAACGGTGCATGGAGAAGAAGCCGTTTAATGAAACATTCCTAGCCAATAAACATATGAATAACTTTACATACCATACCTATACTATATATAATATTATTAATATTATATTACAGAACGTATCTATAATTTATTTGTCACTAAAATGTCAAAGCAAGCGAATGTAACGAAACCTAATTGTAAATTAATTTTATTTAGTTTTAAGCGTGTGCTCCTTGTTGTTTTTGTCAGCACCTTCTCATATCCTAGTTACGAGTATTGTGACCCCATAAACTCTCTTCCCTCACACACAAATTGTATATATCATACCAGTTCGTTATAGTGTCGCAAGAAACCCAAAAAAAAATATATATTAATAATAATTAAATAAAACAAAAATCACACAAAACACATTCAAAAATGTATTATTAATTGTATTAAAATTACAAAAAATTAAAGTTTATTATTAAGATGATGATTACGAAATATTTAAAAAGAAATAAAAACCAACATGCAAAAACATAAATATCTTGATGAATTTTTAATTGGTATTCTAAAGAAAATACGGAGACTTTCAATATTTCAAGTTATGGAACGGTTTCTATGTGGCAATTTAAATCATATTATTTTGCATCCTTATAAAATTTGAGCTCTAAGAGAGTATTCCTTACTATATTCTTATTTTTTTAGATTTTCCATAAAGTCTGTAGAAATACATAATTTTATGTATACCAATTAATTGTCGCTTAGCTCTAGTTAAAGATGATTTAATGTTAAATATTTTGTGAATCTCCCAATGTTGGTTCTGTAACAATTCTTCTCGTCTATTTCTTCTGCTACGGCTTCTACTAATACGATTTACTTTCCAGCTTTATGGAAACCTTCGTGCAATTACGAGCTCGTATCAATATTAACCTTGTCTCCACGTGTTGCTCCGACAAACAAATAGGTAAATATAATAGAAATTATTTTGCTCAGTTTATATCTTTCCATTGTTGCACACATCCATATAACATGTTTATTTCGTCCCGCAGCGAGCGAAGTGTTTTTTTTTTAAAACTTTAATTTGATTTGCAAACAGAAAAATATATGAGATATTATACAACTATTTGGGCCCGTTGTATTAATTTCTATTGATTAATGCGCTGTTTATTTTACGCCTTGGACGAACAATGATACACCACGATCGCTATAGGGTAGGAGGGAAGAGATCATGGGGAGAGAACACAAAGGTTGCGAGTATTGCCTAGGGTATCTATCGCCAGAGCATCACCGAGTTGCGCTCCGACTGGATCTATCATCTATGTGGGGCCTTTGTTTCGGACGCAACGGGGGCTCGGGCCATTGAAATTTTAGACGAAGAAATCAACGAGTTTTCAGTCATTATTCCGTTGTTTTTTTTTTCACTCTTCGATCTTAAGTTGTAATAATAATAAGAATAATTGCGGTCATTAATAAATCCACTTGCATTGTCTTCCACAATTCGAATATTCGAATTGTGATTTAAGTTTCTGAGTATGTGTGAGTGAGCTGAGTGTGTGTGTTTGTGTGTGTGTGAAATGTGTTAAAACATCAAATATTGATTATTGTTGTTATTATAGGCATTATTGTTGCCAGACTTACTGTGGTTGTTGTTGTTGTTTCTCCTCATTCTTCATTCTCCTCTCGATATGAATTTCACAAATATTTACCTTGCATTGACGTGATATTGAATAATTATATAAAGAATGAGGCTTAGGCTAGTTTGTGGAAAGCGGAAAGAGTGGAACACAAAACATCAGACAGACAGAAAGAATTTTCGGGAGGGTTGAAAAAAAAATGAGAATTCTTTGTTTAGCGGATTGCAAGGGATTTGTAAATTAAAACTGTATCATTTGCTGAAGAGGCTCTCAATCATGATCTAATGGAAGAGAATGGTAGGTATTATATACTATTTTATATACTAAATAGTTATGCTATTTTAGTTCGTTTGAGAGGTATTTTCTAACCAACCTTACCAATCTAGAACTTGCATTACGCGATTGCATGAGATCTTTAATAAATTTGATCGAAATTGAAGTCAATTCGTTTCGCTCAGGTAACTCAATTATCAGAATCTAAACTAGCCCCTCGCCTGCTTTTACCATTCCTTTCGCCCGAACACTCTGCTACTTTACGACCCCTAACAATCCCGTTTACTGCCCACCCACACCCACGCACACTCAGGCAGTATGGTCCGCTTTCTAGCAATGTGTACGAAAATAATTTCGCAAAACAAAAGACGATGACAAAAACAAATCGCGGCCATAATATTTTCTTTTTTACGGCTTTATTGGCGGATTAGCGTCGCCGTCGCCGGAAAGCAAAAGGAGTGTGCAATGCGAGGTGTTTTATTGTACGGTACATATGGATGCATGAGTAATATTACTATGTAGATTCTTTTTTACCTGCTCCGACGGCACCCGGATTAACCACAGAGACGAGCGTCGCGACGTCATCGTCGCGCTATTGTCGCCCCTTGTTGTTGTTGTTGTTGTTGTTGTCTGATTTTCGTTGTTTTTCCAAATTGTTTTCTTTTTGTTTGTCTCTTTTTTTTAGACGAAACGCTAATCCGGCGGATTAGCGAGACGGATTAGCATAAAGGTGATACAATTCGCTACAATTATTGCTGCGCGAGGTCGAAGGCAACGCAGCTCGTTTTTACATGGAAGGTTAAGATGCCATAAAAGCAGCATCTATGTACAATATAGAAAACAACAATAACAGCAGGAACAACAACATCATCATCATCAAGAGTGACAACATCGCTGCGAAGGGGTCAAGCAGCAGTTGGCGTTGTCGCTGTCGCTGTCGTTGTCGAGTTGTTGCTGCCGCTGTTGCCGTCTCATTCTTTACAGCCCCTAAGCAATATGGCGACTTTGTTGCGAGGGTGGTGATGGCGGGGCCGGGGGTTGGGTCTCCCCCTCCCCAGTGCTGTGTCTGTCTGTCGTGTTGTCGTGTGTCCCAAGTCTGGTTTTACAGCCTAATTTGTGGGTGGTGGCTTTTGTCAAACTGTTTCACATTTGCCTTTCGCATAGGGGATGCTTTGCGCTACACTAGGCAACAAAGTTGTTGTTCGTTTATATAAATGATATAGATACCACACAAATTGTGAAATTTATAGTGGTATTTGGAGAACTTTCTTATCGAAATATTATGTAAATCTCTTTTAATAAATTCGTTCTTTCATATACATATTTAATATATAATAATATATAATATTGTTAATATATAATTAATAATGTATAATATATAATAATTAAGTTATTTATTTTTAATTCTTGATGAACTACTGTTTTATTTAATCTCCTTTTCCTTTTTATTTAATCTCCTTTCATGCGCAGCATGTAAAGCACTGTACTACAAATAGCCGATAATAGATTAGAAAGACAATTTTTAATATAATATAAATAATATAATAAGCTATATATCTTCTTCCATTTCCTTAATTAGCTTTATTTCCAACTTAAATAAACATTAAAGTTGTAAGTTAAGCCATAATTCACGGAATTTTGTTGGACAGTGTTGTTTTGTGCCTGGACATGGAGCATATTGTCGGGGGTGGCGCGTGGTTGACAAGTAGCAAAGCGTGGCGGCTTTTAAGTGCTAGTTTGACATTTTTTTGTCGCAGTGGTTGTTATTGTTGTTGTTGTTGTTTTCGCAGTGGTTGTTGTTGTTGTTGCTGCTGCTGCTGCTGCTGTTGTTGTTATGGGCAACCGAGCTAACCAACCAGACCGTCAATAAGTCGCAGCTAACAATTAATTAAAAGCCCATGGCACACACAGCGCACTTAGGCAAATGAGCAGCCAGCCGAGCGCGGCCCACGAGGCGTATGTGCGATGCCAACTGGGACGTAATTTGTCAGGGCGCGTCAAAGCAAACGGCAAGCGGCATGTGGCATGTGGCATGCGACAAATGGCAAATGATGAAACGCTGCAATGCAATGGGAAAATGCAAAGCGCAGCCAAAAGGATAACTGCGATTCCGCCCGCCCATCTGTCTGGCTGTCTCCCTGTCTCGCTGTCAGCTCGTCCGCCTCGAGACGAGCTCTTGAGTGTTGTCAACAACGTCATTAACACGGCACGACGCCAAATGGAAATTAAATGATGATAAATTTGCAACTCGACGAAGGCAACTGAAGTCTCCTTCCCAGCCCCGTCCCTCTTCCCTCTCCCTTCCTTAGCTGCTCGCCTCTTCCAGCCACACTGGAAGCATTTGCATAATAAACGACGGATGTCGGTGAAAACTGCGGAAACCGAGGAAACTGCGAGGCGCATTCAATTGTACGAAATTTGATTAGGTGCGAGAGACATTTCATTTGTCAGGCCGAAAGGTTGATGCGACCACGAGCTGGTTTCGCTCGCTGCCACAACCCTATCTACTCTACTCTACTCTACTCCAGAGTTGACGGCGATTGATGAGCTCAAAGTGGACGCCCATGTGGTGGCACAACACTTACGCCCGTTTGACGAGACGAGGATCAACGCAGCGGGGGGTGGCACGAGCAGCAGTAAGTAGGGATTAGTGACAGCGAATCAACAACTCAATTGACGAAATTCTAAATCGACTATAGAGTATCTTAAATCTGAGAATGATCGGAAATTGTTTTCACTTTGCTTGAAATATTTGATTCCCTTTCTATAAATCTGTAGTTAGCTCATTTGATATTCAGATACCCTGTAAGATCGCCAGAGCGAAAAGCTCTGTTCGCCTCAATACTCGAGGTTGTTAAAGCTGCCCGCGGGTGTCCAGAGTTCACATGACAATGGTCAAAAGGGATTTGAGGCGCGGGGGATCCTTCGCGTGTGCGTGTGCTTTGCATTAGTATGGAACGCCCGCCGTTAAGCTGGCCCGGCTGTGCCCCCGATGTGGCATGCATTGTCTGCTGACCGGGCGCATCTTCAGCATCTTCCTGTGCTGCGGCTGTCTAATGCATTATTGTTCCTGTCCACTGAGGAGATGCTCGTGCTGAATCCTGCCGATTCTCTTTATGGAATTTCATAAATGCCTCTCGAGCGTAATTTGTTTCCTGTTTACGCGCAGCAGGACATTTCGCATCCGCGTGGTGCGCATTGGCGTATAAATTATTGCCCGAATCATAAGCATACACGGCAGACGGCATAGGGCAAACCCACCACCACCGGGCAGTATCCGTTACCCCCGGGTACTGCCAGCGTAGCTCAAGTGTTTGCCCATTAATTTGCCGCCAGTGTGCGGGGTGGATTCACTGCAAATATTTGCATAAATTTGTAATAATTTTATCGTCAATTTGTATTTTATTAGCGTGTTGCGAGCCACTCGGCTACAGCCCCCGCCCTCCTGCCATCATCACGGCCACGCCCATTGTCTAAGCATCTCCCATCTCCCATCTGTGTGTGTGTGATTGTCTGACCGTGATTTGTGTGGTTTTTGCGGGTGCTTCATAACGATTATTCTTATTTCATTTTATTAATTTGCTCAAAATTTGTCACTTTGCCATTGTTCCACATCGCTTTGCGTCACTTTCAATGTGCTTTGATGTTTATGGAGTAGAATACAGGAAGAAGAAGAGAGTGGAGAAGTGGAGATATGTGTTGGATTAAGCTAGAGTTGAGTCTGTTTTATGTTTGTAGTATTTCAAGCCATCCCTGACGTCATTCCTTATCTAACATGAAATCTTTATTTTTGCACCTCATTCCCATGAATGAATGCTATTAAATCTTATCTCATGATTATTATGAAATTATTTTAATATTTATATTATATATAACTTTTTTTAAGTTTTTAATTCAATTTAATCACTCAAAGGGAAGAATATTTGTTTAATATAATATAGAATTCTTATTATTACATACACATATATTATTTTCGATAAAGTTATAGTATTTTGGTCCTATCCACCTTCCGTTATAGATATACCGACCTATCACAAATAGAATCTTTGTATTTGACACTGGAGGTTATCGGGAGCTGATAAGGGACCGAGAAAAATGTGTGGGTCTCAAATCGTTTGCCTCCTCTACTGTCAGTCTGTGATTCAATACAGTGTGTTGTGGATTACAAAAACGATTGCTTCGAATAAATAAGAGGTTACATATTATTCATTAATATGTTGAGCCATAGGCGCTCTATCGTTGTGGTGATATGGACGGTTCTTAGTCTGGGATATATCGTTCACGCTGAACATTTTGTAAGTATGCACGAAAGACTAAAAACGTTAAATAGAACTTAAAATGAAAAAAATAATAATTTATAATATATAATATATTATATATGGTATATTCATGCTTATTTATTTTGTTTTACTTAATATTTCAAAATACCTCCAGTATTCAGGCAGAATAGAACTGAAATGTGATTAAAACATAATTTTTCTATTTCACATTTAATGTATTATATTCTTATTTTTTTTTTTTGAAAATTTAAACGTTTATTAAAACATGTCGAGTTTATAAAAAAAATCAGATAATTGTGCTATTTGCGATTACTTAAAAAAGTATTAAAGTCATACTTGCATATTTTAATGTTCATATGTATAAATAGATTACCCCACACTATACAACAACGTTGCTTAAGTCAAATAACCAAAGCTTGTTCTTATCAGTATTTTGTTTTAATTTCATTTCATATTTTGAATTCATATTATAGAGCTGTAGCTCCAATAAATTGGACAGTCAGTGCGGGAATTTTGTTACAAGATGTTCAAGCCGGTTCTTTTAGATACTTCAGAATTTCGAAAAGAAATAGAAGACTACAAAGAAAAATACCATGACGTAGATGAAAAGATAACGAAGATGGAGCAAAATGCGATCCGACAAGAGAATGTTATTAATTACCAGACAGACCAAATGGCAAAACTGATTATTAAAATTGAAAAATATGAAGAGACTATCAAAGGTAAAGATGGCCAAATAAAAATATTGATTGGTGAAATAAATGAAAATAGTATCAAAACCAAACGTGAAATTGAAAATAGAGATAGTCAAATAAAGGCAAAAGAATTGAAAATTGTAGAAATTGAAAAAGAAAACAAACTTAAGCACGAAGAAAAAGACAGCCAAATTAAAAAATTGGAATCTAAAATTACTGTAATGGATAACAAAATCAAACTCGTATCCAATGAAAAATCTCAAATCGAAGAGATTAATAAAGAAAACAAATTGAAACACGAACTAAAAGACAGTCAAATAAATAAATTTCAAACTGAATTGAAAGAAAAGAATAACCTATTAGAATCGACACGAAATAAAATCACATTGCTGGGAAACCAATCCGAGGAAGTGAAAAACAAAAACACTGAAATCAACTCACTCAAGTTAGATTTACAATCGAAAGACGCCCAGATTTCCGAATATAAGCAAAATCTCGAAAAAGCTGAAAGTTGTTTGCCAATCGGAAACTCTACCTATTTGCATGCCTTCAAAATTCCCGGATTGAAACCATTTGTGGCACCTTGCGATAGTCACATCGCTGGACCTGGGTGGATGGTCATCCAGCGACGAATTGATGGAAGTGTTGATTTCCATAGAAAATGGGACGACTATAAAGAAGGTTTCGGCAACGTTAGCGCCGAGTTTTGGTTAGGCCTTGAAAAGCTTCACAGGCTGACCACAAGTCGACGATACGAACTGTGGGTTCATGTGGTGTCCGCTAGGAATATCGTTTACAATGTTAAATACGATAAATTTGAAATTGACAGTGAGCTGGAACAGTTTAAGCTTAAATCACTGGGGATCAAAACAGGAACTGGTGCCGATAATTTTCGTGTGCACGAGGGTTGGGGATTTTCAACGTTTGATCGAGACAACGATAACAATAATATTAGTCATTATGCAAAGAATTTGCGAAGTGCTTGGTGGTTTAAAAATGATATTAAAAGGTAACAAATTTAAACAAAAGTTTTAATAACTTTTTAAGGATTTTTTTCTTCTCTTGACTTTAGCAACTTAAATGGACTTTTTTCTGACAGTAATGGTATGTGGTGGGGTGAGCTCCTTAAATCATGCCAAATGCTTATTCGACCTTGGCAGCCTGAGTAGATCAATAATATTGATGGGAACTATAAAAAACAATGGTAATTTTGTATCTTTCTAATGTTTTTAATATGCCAAGTAAATTTCTAAGCCTAAAGTTAAATTTAAATGTTTTAACAATTGTAATTTTTGATAATTAATAAATAAATTGTTGGTTTATTTTTGCAATAAAGTTAAAGTCGGCAAAGTACTCTAATTTATCAGATCATTTTAGACTGATTGCAATGCATAAGTACGATAAGGTATCTAGGCATAACTAGCGCTTTTATCACTGCTGGCGTCGACTGCGAGTTATGGATGGAGGCATCATAATAGAAGAGGTTTGGAATCCTTCGATAAGCAGCGCAAAACACAATACTAATTTCTCATTTCTTGCGATTGTAGGTTCGGCTCGGACTTTTAGGCACATAGAGCTCCATAGAGCTGCTAGAGAAGCACCGGGCTCAGGTGGTGCAGCAGCTGCGGCGGCTCCAATCGAATGACGGCGTGTGCTGGCAATCAAAACAACTGTGAAAACGAGTGCGAATGTGAGTACTCGAACTCATTGCTCGCCAACAGAGAAAGATGGAGAGAGAGAGAAAGAGAGAGACAGAGAGAGAGTGCAGCAGAATGGAGAGGGGGGTCGCAGCTGAACAACTGGCAATCCAGATCGCAGCTATTATGACATAATTAACTTCTCGTTTACCCCAACGGGGATTACATAACTCAATTGCGACTCAAGGCTGGTGAGGGAGGCGAGGGGCAAGGGGATTACGTACAAAGCAGACTGTTTACATTTTGGCAACACAAACACAAAACGGAAATGCAGGCTCTAAACTGCTTACCGGACTGGCCAAACAAATAACCCGTACGAAGAGAGACAGATATACAGATATACAGACAGAGGAGTGGTAGGTGGGGTGATAGAGGGGGAGCGAGGGTCTGGTAAATACGTCGTTGTACAATGGTAGCAAATACGGTTTTTCGGTTTTTCGATTTTTCGATATTTCGATTTGTGAGCGCCAGCTGCGACAAGCGAAAAAGAAAGGCGAGTTAGAAAGCAAAGCAGAAGCGAAGAAAGAATTACAAAACCCAAAACAGGAAAATAGAAAAAATAGAGAATAGTATTTATTGATAACTGGGTTGGTTCGTTATTTGTCTGGCTCGATCTGTCGATCCACTGAATGGGTTAAACGCCACACGGCAACAGCAACAGCTGTTGTAACTGTTGTAACTGGCAATAGCTTAGGGATTATAACTGTCCCCTTCAACAATGCGCGGCGGATTGATGCAGAAACAGTGGTAGAAGAAGACAAGCATAGCGAAGAAAGAGAGAGAGAGAGAGAGAGAGAGCGAGAGAGGGAGAGGTGCCCACATAATTGTTGCCCATTGTTGCTCACTAATAATATTTAATAACATTTTGGCGTTAAGTTGGCGAACAGAGTTCTCTCCCTCTCTCTCTCTCTCTCCCTCCCTCCCTCCGCCGCAGAGACTTCCTTAACCCATTCACCATACAAGACAGACCTCATCAATGCCTTGACGAATCGCAAACAAAGCAAAATTTGAGTAATCAGCTTCATTCAAGAAACGTGTAGAAAAAGACACAGGGACTAGTTAAATAAAAGACGAGAGACGAGAAGAGCTTAACGAATTTAGAAATACTCTATACCCAGTATATATACCTACGAAACATCGTAACATCTTTCTTAGGGATCTGATAAGTTTCGAATAGTATGGTATTCGTATGTGTTCTCACCATAAGCTGCTTTACTTTTTATGTTCTCTGGTTTATTAGTTTGTTTTCCATCCTGAAATTTACTATACCTACCTGTTTGTGATATCTATTTAGTCTTAAGTTCGGGTTGCCAGTTTCCAATCAAATTTTATTGATTTAAGTCCGCAAAATATGCAAACAAAAACTTCAAGTAAGGGTATTATATGGGGCATTACACAAAAGTCGGTTTTCAATATTTATTTCAGCTTCCCAGCGATCTCTGCGAATGGGGGCCACCGCTCATGGCCGGCGGGGCGGCGTAGGTGCTGCTGCGTTGTGTGATATGGGGGGGAGGAGGGTTACGGGTCGAGCACTCGGATCGCTTGCGGATGGCACAACAAAAGCGCTTAAATGAAACAAAGCAATCGAACAATGGGCGCGCATTATTTTCTAATTTATCGGCATTGTGTGCAAGTTTGGATTCGGATTCGGTTCGGGTTTGGGGCTCGGGTTCACTTGGGATCGGTTCGCTGTTGCTGTTGTTATTGATTTAAACAAATCGAGAAGCGAACAAGTGAAGAGCAGCATCGCCACAGTCGGCGCTATTAATGCGCTTTTAATGAAGTAATAACAACAAAGTCGATGCAGAGGATGACGCAGCTGCCACCTTCATCGGAGCTGGTACTGTACTCGCAATTAGGGTTAATCTCGGCGCACTGATCTCGGCTGCAATCGCGTCTATTAATTGCATTTTGTCACAGCAAATTCGCCAGTTGCACGCAGACACGCCACACGCTTGGGGCTTGGCCACGTTAGCCAGAGCCAACAACAATGTGGCCACTCCAAACCAGAACCAGAACCAGAACTAGAACTGGGCTTGGATGTCACTTAGTATGTTACGTTCCAATAATTATGTATAGAGAGACCCCAACGGTATAGGGTTGGCCGTTGACCCACTTTGATAGGGCAACTGTGGGCTGCAGATGGGTGTGGCCCCATGTGGTACATTCTAAATTAGAATGAATTCAAGAGTTTGGCATTTCTATAGATGATGTTGATGCCCTATAGGGCCTATACGCCTGCTGCCTGCTGCCTGCTGCCTGCTGCCCACCTGTAAGGCCAGTGATTACCGGGAATTCTAGGGAATGTGCTACAAAGCAGAGCGATTCCTGTCTCTGCTCTGTCTGTGTCAACATTTGAACTGTCGCGACAAAGTCAATTGAACCCGGTATCCTTGGGCCCGTTAATTAGAAGAATCTCCCGAGACAGCAGAGCGCAGGGTGACAAATTCCTGCTAATCGTGGCGGACAGAGGAAAATAAAAGAAGCCTAAAACCATCGGGAAATGTGGATCAAATCAATTAACATGCGACTAAACGTTGCAAGACAACGTCAGCAACGCCAGCTGACAATGGCCAACTACTGTTTGGTAATACTTGCCCCACAAATGTCTGCTGCACTTGCAACCCGGTTTCATGCTTACGAATACCCTGTAGACTAGACTGCACTCTAGATCCGACATATTGTCCATACCCACATAGGGTATCCACATAGTCGACTCATTGCAATGAACAGCTCCGATCTTGCTCATGTTTGATTTGACTGGACGCCACTAAACGATGGCAAACAGAGCGCGAGTTGCGCTTTTGGGCTCGATTGGCTTCTAATCGGCTGTGGCGGCGTCAACTGCATCTGCCAGTCCGAGTGGCAACTGCTAAATGCAACTGAAGCAACTGATGCAACCGGGGCAACCATCTCGGAGGCAACTGCAGTATGCAAATGAGCTGTAACAACAAGAACAGGGGCAGAGTCGCCTCGACTGTTTGTCTTGGCCATTTGTAGACTTCGACACTGTTTGCCCATTTAATTCATAGGCCTGAACGAGTTTTCCACTCGATTATTGTTGTTGTTCTTGTTGTTGCTTGTTGCTATTGTTGTTGGCCCGCTTAACACTCGATTGGTTTTGTTGTTTAGCACAATCAGATGAGACGCGTACAAGCTCGTATATCAACGATCGAGCGCATTTCAAACTGCCCCACCCCGTGCAGAGAGCACCGCAAGACTCTGTCTCCCTCTTCCTCTGTGTCTGCGTCTGTGTCTCTCTCTTTCTCTCTCTCTCTCTCTCTTGATCGCAGTGCGGGGTAGTGATCTGGCTATATCATTAAGGTTCATTATGTTTTATTTGCGCATCGATGTGTCCGAATGTCCGGCCGAAAAAAAAGGTGTTTTGCTGTGTTCCGTTTCATTTTCGCTTTATTGTTTGATTTCTTTTGCGCTTGTTTTGTTGTTTTTGTTTACGCTCGACACCATTGCAAATTTTCGATACAAAAACCTCGTCATTTATACACATGCGAACATAATTACGTTAATTTCATTGTGTCATGAGGGTAGCCCAATCGAAGTACCCGACTAGTTCTCTCTCTCTGCCACCCGTTGCCCTTATCAAATCAGGCGGCGTCCTGTGTTTTTCTCTCGCCCTGCAACTTGATTTATGATGTGACGGAAGTTTAGTATTTCGGAATTTATTAGACAAAACATTGGGCGCAGTTTCAATTTCAGTTTCAGTTTCCAGCGCGCATTACACAGTCAGAATTCCTCAAAACGCACTGCGATCGAACAGTTCCGACTCCCATTGGTGAAAGTGAGCAGCGGTTGGCAACTTTTGTCCATCCGACAGTGGCAACGGCAACGGCAACGGCGCCGGCGAAAGGGACTCGAAACTGTCACAAAAAGGAGCAACAACAACAACAGCAGCAGCAGCAAGGAGGAAGGACTGTCAGGAGCATGCCACGGTCGCCCATTTGGGCGCTGACAGTCGTCACATGGGACACTGCGATTGCGAGTGGGTATGAGAGTGCTCAGCACTCTCTGAATGGCCCATACAAATATCGTTTTTATGTTTTTCTTCTTTTCCCCCCTTTTTCCCAAAATGCCATGCAAAACTGTCGAGACATTTTGCGCTGCGAAAAAAAGGGAAATCAATTGAAATGTATTTTCATGGTGTTTTTACTCGAGGCTTAGAGGAGAATTATATCAATATTTTCCTTTGATGGATACACTAATGATGATATGGCACAGAGAGAGTACTTTGGAATGAGAACGAATGTACTATTTGTTCAAGTTCTTTTTTGAAACTTCAGCCGGGAAGAATTAACTATATCTTCAAGCTCAGCTCATCTTTTTAACTAAGATCAAATATATATAAATTCAGCCTGTTTCCCCCACTTAACCAGTCTCTGCTCACGAGAACTGATGCAATTCTGTTTTAACTAATACTTAACACAACAGAAAGCAAACTCAGTTTTTATGTTATATGAAACTGGTTCAAGTCGGTTGGTCTCCAGCTTTCCAGTTTGTAGCTTTCCAGTTTCCACTTCCAATTACGCAATGAAGCGGGGCAAATCCAAACTGCGAACTGCGTCACTTGCAGCTCCAATTGCCGATTGCACAGGTGTGTCTCACTGCCTACATATGTATGTATGTACATACCTTCTCTCATTTACACACGTATCTATGTACGTATATAGCACACATGTCGGATACCGACGTCACAGAGTTGTGTGTTGTGTGTATTTATAGAAAAAAATAGACAATTATATTGAAACAATTGAGACAATGGTCGCAGCCCAACGAAATACGCTTGCTTTGTCTGCTTATGATCTCTTTCAGTTGTTGTTTGTGCTTGCGGACCCTGTTCTATGTTTAGATTTCGTTTAATGGAACGTCGATTGCAGATTAACAAATTGCTTAGTTCGTGTGGGTCGGTCATAGAGTAAATTACAGCAAAAACAATAATTGTCTTGATCGCTCATTAAAACTGCAAATATCTCACTTATTTCGCTTGTTTTATTTGCAAAATAATACTAGTTTAATAAAGAACTGCATTTATTTCATATGCAAGCACCATTCTTTGAAGCTCAATTAGCTGACAATGCAAACAAAAAGACAAGGATGACTAAGAATAATTTAATAACAACAAGAATCGCAGCAGCATCCACATTGTCAAATGAAAGAAATAATATATGTAAGTGTGAATGCACAGAAATTCTAGCTCACTCACTCGCACTCAAGCCATCTACTCACCTAAATATTCTCAACACGACATACATACAAAGCTAATGGCATAAAATTACAAAAACAACATTTACACAAAGCTGAGATGCGCTCATAACTTTGCTCTCCTTTTCGCATATTAATCTGCTCTCACCAAGTCCAAATTAATGGCGGACAGTATGCTAAGCATGCGTGGAGGTGAGAAAGAACATATAACATTGATCTCCTTGTCACTTACTCGCTTGCATTCCACTCTCTAATTTACTCTCACCAAGTCGAAATTAATGGCGGACAGTATTCTAAGCACAACAACAACTCAGCATGCACAAAACTGAGAGCGCAATCAGAGCTTGCATCTCCTTTTCACTTACTCTCTCGCGGTTCACTCTCTAATTTACTCTCACCAAGTCGAAGCTAATGGCGGACAGTATTCTAAGAATAACAACAACAAGCATGCATAAAAATGCGAGCGCAAGGAGAGGTTTGATCGCCTTTTCACTTACTCGTACGCGGTTACTTTAAAATTGACTCTCACCAAGTCGAAGTTAATGGCGGCTTGTATTCTAAGCACAACAACAACACAACAGCATGCGCGCAGCTGAGAGAGAACATAGAAGAGTATGGTGCATTTGCAGTTGAGAGTACAGCATGCATGCAAGGGGACTATATAATCATAAGATTAAAGAAAATGTTTGTATTAATGCAAGTATTTATGAATTAACTACCAGAATTAAAATACCAAATGAAACGAGATAACAAATAAATAATAACTGCAATTAAATAAATTTTTCAAATATAAAGAAAATAGTAAGAGAGCTGTGGATGCAATATATATATTTATATGCATAAACTGAATACGACCTTTTCGCTTTTTATATATAAATTAAATAGCAAGTAAACAAAGCAGCTTCACATCATTTATTTACTATATACAAATGAATATTACCTAAATAAATTGTAGCGTACTATAATTACACCAATTACACTATTCTTCTTCATTTTTATCATTGTTCCGTCTCGTAAATGGTGCGAAAACTGCGTATTCTCTTTTGCGCTCTTCAGTCTGTCTGCCTTTAATAAATTTATTTACACTTTGTTGCGTTTTGGTTTTTTAGCTCAGATTTGGGGCGCGAGTCGTGTGGATTGTTGTCAAGGACGATTTCCGGGCAGCGGTTGCAACCCCTAATTGCTGCCCACTTGAGCGGACCTCGAGAGGAACACGGAACACATAAAAAAGACTCGGAACTGGGAATTCTCGACTCAGCTGCGCTTATCTGTGTCAGCCATCAGTTGGCAACGTTCTCAGCCACACAGCCACTCCACTATCAGTCTGGGCTAATCGGCAAACAGTTGCCCTATGTATCCTCGTGTGTATCTCTTGCATCCTTTGATCCGAGCTAATTTCATGTTTATCGCGGCATCGAAATTATCCAGTGGCCAAATGGGCGTTCGCTTAGCTTTAGTTTTGAGGTTTCTTTATGGCCCGCCCCGATCTTTTCTCTTATTCTCGTTTCATTTTATTTTCTGACTCTTCTAATTTATTTTGAGACTGGTGTTTATGGTCCAATTTGCTAGTTCTTTTGATGACCGTTTACCGCTAAGTTCGTTATCTCCTCGTTGGGTTTATCGCCGTCATTTGCCTAATTTGACTTTTTTATTGCATATTTCCAAGAGGTTTCATTGATATTCTCTAACTATTTACCAGACAGTATATTGTGCGACTTCTCTTTGTTTGCCTTATAATCGGTGCCTTGTGGCGAACCTGCTAATTATAAGAAAATTTCTATGCATCGAAATTAGCAAACAATTGTTAGGTGCTGCCTCGAAATTGATCCAATGTTACTAACTAATATTACCCTATCTTATTAGGGTATCTATATTGCTAGTCAACACAAACTATTGTGAACTACACTAAAATCAAGTTGTGATCTTGTATTCGTCTATACATTCCGTTTCTATAGAGAGACTACACATCGTTTCGACATTGTTAATCCATATTGACAGTAATGTGGTTGTTCGATTTGTTAATGTTGATTATTGCATATAAAATTTTCCATATTGTATCGATCCCATGAATCGGCTTTCATGCCAACATATGACGATCAAAGTAAGCACTACCAATTAGCACAATTTCGTTCAGTTTTTGGTAACAATTCGTCATTGTGGCGCCAATTGTTGGTCTGGCTTCATCATTGTACCGATTTCAATATCAAATATATATTTCAGCATAATACTCTACAGTGGGAACTTAGTGATGTAATTTTTATAATAATAACAAGTTTGATAAATAATTAATATTTTTAAGACTATAATGATATATTAAAATGATTTACAGGGTATATTCGGGCTGCGCTTAAGAATTTTCCTCTGTATCCCTTGCTGTAAATTTTCCATTCGATTGCAATTCGAAAATATGTTCTCACAGGACACAAAAAGAAGGCTGAACTTGGGCTTACAGTTTGCGGCTCAAGTGCACGTCCACTTAACGGGATCGCACAATGAAAATGTTTTGCGCCGCTTTTCCCACCCCTCGTCCTCGTCCCACCCGCCGCCGCCGCCGGCAGCGTCCTCCGACTCCATGGAACACTCGACCAAAAATCGCGCGCCCATTAGAGCGTGTTTAATGTTATTTATTCATTAGGTTTAAGTGTGCGCGAAAAATAACAATTACAAAAGCAGTCGACAAAAAAAAGAAGCGTATTTCGTTTTTTCATTGTTGGCCTGCTGCACGGGGTCAAATTTCCCCGGAAAATAAAAAATAGAAACGATAATTGAGTGCGGCATCGTCGTTATGAAAATACCGAGTGGCCTCTCTGGGTTTATTTCACAAAGGAACTAGCATATTTTCGGCAAGGATCTAGCGATTCTTTGCAGCTGTTGTGGGTTGTGAAAAGTGCACGAAGCAGTACGCAAGAGGAGGGGCAGAGCAAGAGGATGGAGTAGGGGCAGCTATCAGATAGACAGTTTCAATAGTGCTGGCCTCATTTGAGAGCAGCTTAAGATCTGAATGCTTAGGAAACTTAAACTTAACGTTTTTTTTTCACATGAAGTACATATACATACATATGTGTATATATCTATATGTATGTGCTTTATACCTTTACAATATGTGTCCTAGCGCAACACATTGGACATTATGGGCAGGTGTTGCCGGGCAGGAGCTGCGTAAAAAGCGCGCACAGCGTGGGGCGGTCTTTGAGGATTACACGCTCGCAGAAGCATGAAGAGCTTGCGAGACTGAAACTGAGAGCGGGATTGAGATGGACTGGGAACTACGACTAGGAACGTATGCCAGGTTGTGGGAGGGTGAGGGACAGACTCACTCATGCAACTAGCGAGAGTCGCAGCACTTGTGGGGCTTTCATTTAATTAGCCACAGCTGACAGTTAGCCAAAGAAAGGAGCAACAAGAGGTGTGTGCTGTGTGTGTGTGTGGCACATACAAGTCTGATTTACATATACGTATAAGTGTGTGTGTGTGTGTGAGTGTGTTGCTGCCGGCGGAAACACAAATGCGAGTTGAGTTCGCCGAGTCGAAACTGAAGTTGCGGCACTCGAGTTGGCGTACGGCTGGCCAGCTGTGGCAGTGCAAAACGATTGCGAGTGCCATTCCGAATCGTATTCAGATTCACATTCAGATTCTGATTCTGATTCTTAGTCCTGGAGCCACTTGACGCTGCTTCAACGGCAACAAAATGCAATTTATAAGCATATAGTATGGTATAATGACATTTAACAATGTCGATTGGGCGGGCATTTAACGGCAGCCAAATGCACTCAAAACATTTCAATTGATTTCGAAAAGGAATATTGTATACTGTATACCATATTGTGTATGATTTGCGCAATAAATCAAAATTCTGTAAAAAGTGCAGCTCACTCAAGCATTAAAAATTAATTATGAAAGTGTTGCCCTCTCGCTTGCACTCATGCTGGCACTCGCCTCTTATATATGATTTATTGTGTTAGGCAACTTGCAGTCGTAAAACTGAGTTATGTAAGAAGGCGCTCTGCGGTTCTTAGGGATAGCAAACATCGGGATCGACGAAGAAAATGTGCAACACACCCTGGAAAATCGGTAATGCAGGCGCCAAATGTTGCTTGCCAAACAAAGCGTAAATTATGAAAATTATGAATTGCTTTGGTTGAAATCTTTATAGGGAGTTGTGTATGTATGTCTTGGCATGCCCCTCGCTCTCGCTCTCTCTTTCCAGTCTCGGAGTTTTCTTAGAGAGAATGTGTCTCTCACTCTCTCTTTCCGTAACAGTGTCGATTGTCTGCCAATGACATCTTTATTAGTTTCCACAACGTTGGCTGCAGTCCAACAATGGAAAATGTCAAAAAATTTATAATGAATTATGATGAATTGCGCTGGCGCAGCGATACGCAAAGAAGTCTTAAGTTGAGAGAGAAGGAGTGAGAGAGAAATACAAAGAGATAGAGAGCAACAAAAGCTAATTATAAACTTAATTTCAACTTGAGATCCGAGCGTTGCGCGTTGTGGGAACTTTAAAAAAAATTGGTAGCCTCTTAACGGGTTCACTTCGATTATAACTGGTTCGATCTCTTCTCTAAACTAATAAAATTTGTATAATTTCAATAGACTGTAACCGATGCGTTTAAAAATTCATTTTCCCCAAGATATTGCCTGAAATCGAGAGTTTGGAGGAGAAAGGTTTTAGGAATCGGCCGAGAATGTGTATAAAATATGTGGGATGATTTATTGGAAATACTGTAATTTTATAAGAATTCAGATTTTGATATTAAAAATGGTTGGATTAGCTGATAAACTCAAAATAAAATATGCTTCTACACAATTACTTCGTTTCTCTTTGTTTTTGCGTATGATCTTAACTGGTAGCCTTTTGCAGTAGCCTAAAGCGCATAATACTTAGAAAAACACACACACACACACATTGGATTACAGATAATAGACATATGTGAGTATTTGTAAAGCTTTGTTGTTGTTGATTTTATTTCAGAGGTTTTGGCATTAATGTCGGCCCAGTCTTTTGACATGCCCATTGACATTTGAAAGCGCTTGCGAGCCGCGTCGAGTCGCTTTTTGACATTAATTGTGTAAATTCTTAGGGTCACCCAATTCAAATCGCCTCGAATCGAAGCCATATAACAATTGCGTCAAATTAAAAAAAAACTCCCCAGCGTGCCAAGTGCCCCATACGGATCTAAGACTGTAGCTGAAGCTGAAGCTGGACATGAGTGTGCTTTTGGATATGGGTATGTCTCCTTCTCCTTCTCCCTCCATCTCCATCTCTACTTCGCGCTCGCTCTCTTCCTCTGAAACTGTCTCCGTTTCACTTGCTGTGTGAAGGGGCACGTGCTTTTGTTGTAGTGAAACCGTTGCTGGGCGCATTTGTCTCTGCGCCATTGGCATTTGTCTCGTTTAGAGAAAGGTGTCTTTCAGAGCAGATACAGATACAGATACAGATTTTCATATAACAAGCTGCGACAATGAACTCTGGGTGCCAAAGATTGATTGTGCGACGCCATTTTGTTGCTTTCGAGTGACTGAATGTCCAATCTAAACGGGAATTATAACTAGATCTATTAACATCAGAAAACAGATTGGAGAAACGAAGGTAAATGTTTTGATTGTGTGGCGAGGATTAATCTGTAACCTCAATATTAGCGATCGAGCGATCTCCATGGGAACGATAACAAATTTAATCAACTGCAAAATGGACTAGAGAAATTAAATGTAAACAACAGTGTATTGAATTATGTTACAAAGAAAATGTACAACTATATATGTAGTTCACTAAGCCGTGGAAATCAGAATGGGAATGTTGTCCTCGTCGAAAGCAAAAATCTGAAAGCTTGCAAACATCTAAACAAATGAATGAACTATGCCATCTCTCTCTTTCTCCCGCATTCCCTCGCTCTCTCTCTCTCTCCCCATCGTCTACTCAACATAATGGAACAGTAATTAACACAAATCGCAAATTATAACAAATCCCAGCGTCTGACCATCGAAAGGTTCGACCCCGCAGCCAGCATAAAGTTTTCTTTGCCTCATTCTTGTTTCTGCCCCTCCTCCTGCCGACCGCCGCCTGTCGCCTTGAATGGCCATTTATCATGGCAACTATGACGGCCCATTTGCTACGCGAAACGGAAGTGGACAAAAGTGGCCATTCGAGAGAAAGAGAGAGAGGCAAACTGGCAAACACAGCGATACGACATATATGTAGTATTTAATGTCATTCTCTAGCAACCAGTCCAAGGAGACGCGCAGTCTGCAACAGTCGAAGTATTCGCAACAATTTGACCGCAGTTGCCGCACATTTGAACCCAAATTACTTGAGATAAATGCGTACTTAATTTGCAGACTTTGAGTGGTGGTATCAAAATAATAATCAATGTTCCATTATCCTTTCAACGGCAGGCGAGCACTGCGTGAAGATTATAAGCGACACGTTCATCGCTCTGTCCCCCCGTCCTCTTCCCTTCTCTGAGGCTCTCTGGATCCTTTTACCCTGCGGCGCCCCATACCTAAGTGAATTCCAGTTGAACCCGTTTGCAAACCGAACCCTTCTTGCATACATCTCTCTCGCTCTTAGGCACTGCTTGTGTGTGTGCGAAAAGTTTGCCTTTCCCCCTTTTACCGTTAGCCCCGAGGCGGTGCGAAAATTTGGACATGTTACGTGTTTGCCAAAGTTAAATAGCCGCCGCTTTGGGTGCAAAGGTTAAACAAGGATTTGGCATGTTTTTCCAGACAAGCAAAAGTGGCAAATCTCGGAAAACAAGTCTGTTAAGCTCGCCGATTGGCCTACGCGAGAGCGAGAGAGAGATCATTTTATACCCTGCATATTTGGTGAAAAGGGTGTTTTGATAATTGCTCATATATATCTCATTTGGGTTGAATATAAATATACACTATGTATGGAGCCTACACATTGTCTTATACTCATTACTTGAGGTTAGGGTAGGGTATCTCTACTGTCGCACACACACGCAGACAACTTATTCATGTCTCCCATCGCCATTCAATTTCGATTCCATATGAACATTTTCGAGTGCCTTATGCAAATCCAATTTGATTCAGTTAAAGATCCCGCGCCAAGACAGGTAGGCGTCATCATCAACATATCGAAATCGACTCGGTTCGATTTGCATTGTATCAAGTGGCGGGCACAAAGGGGTCGACATTAAAACAAAACTAAATCACGGCTTAGCGTCAAAGATGTTAATTTTATGGGAGCTATAGCTACCTTTTCGGGCCTGCCTCTGCTCTCCAAAATTTATTCAGTAACTGTCAAAAGGGGGCGCGCCAAGTCGTAAAAAAGCGACTTCGAAATACGTTACAAATCGAACATAATAACCGATCGAGTGAATGTGAGAAACAGAGAGAGAGAGAGAGAGATAGATATTTGACTTCCATTTTGGAGCGGCGTGTGACGCGTAACGGTCAGGGACGATCCCCGATCTGCAGTGGCATCTCGACTGATCCCGCATTGATGCTGCTCGTCTATTGTCACACAGAGAACTGAAAGAAAAAAAACGGATTTAATAAACAAACAAGAGCCCAGTGAATAGCGAAAAAATAACCAAAATAACATAAAAAAGAGGAACTATCATTAGCATGGTTTCAATCAGTTTATTGATCATCTGACTACCAGCATTTGGTGATCTCTGATCTGTTGACTGTGTGAAACATGCCGCATACGGATTGCCCAAGCGGGTCAGTTACGATGTCCTAATGATGTTTGCTAATTAATACTAATGATATTATGGAATCAAAGAAATCAAGTATACAAAAATTCTGTATTCGGTTAAACTTTGTAAAGTTGTTTAATTTGGTCTCAATTTTAATCTTACCTTACTATTCTAAATGTAATAAAATATATAATGGTAGTAACATAATTCTAGGTAATCCAATAAAATGTGTTTTCTTTTTTTATAATTTATCAACTATGTTACTCTGATATGAGTATAAAAGATATATGATGATTGCATTATCATCGTAATTGACACTTATGTAATACCTTATTATATCCTCGTCTCACCCCTCTCCGTCAAACATAAATACTCACGCATTAACACGATATCCAATTAAAATAATGCGCTATGATTCTCAATGCGTAAACATTTTAATTTCCCTGCGAATGGCGAGCTTTAAACTGGAACAAAGCCCCTGGGATTATGAATATGCGTGTAAGCGTATGTGTCGGAGATTTGGAGCAATTAGAGGAACATAAAACCACACAGATATATCATAGGGCAAGAGTACGAGAGCGACAGAGCGCGAAGCGGAGAAAGGGTAGAGGGGAGAGGGCGACTCTCGAGTCTCTTGAAAACTCATATGGTATTTGGAGGCAGCGAGGGCAAAGTTGGGGCACAGTGGCTGTAATTAATTTACGCCACTTGACTTTTGGGTGGCAGTGTGATGGGCCAATGTATTAAGGATGGCGCCAGGCGGAAGCCGGAACGGAAGCGGATACGGAAATGCCAAAGCATGTGGAAACATTTGCCAATGTTTGCCGTACAGATGGGATAATGCCGAGGCAGTAATTAAAAGGCCTCGTGCGACTAGCTAAGCTGCGGCTGTGAATGGGACTGGTACTGGTACTGGTACTGGGGCTGAGTAACGGTACCGAGTAGCGGTACTGAGTGCTGGATTTGAAGTGCACAGGTCCTTCGAGTGGCAATGTTTTTTCACGCGCCACTCACCAGGCTAATTGAATATTTGCCAGGTGGACGAGTCAGGAGCAGATTTGCATACGCTGCATTTAACCCAGGAGAAGAATGGCAAACAAGGCCGTAACTAGGACCAACCAGATGGTGCACTATTTTGACGAGCACTTACCACTAAATGCGTCTTAGGCGCATCGCATTGTCTGCCTGGCCAGGACAATACAGGACCTCCCAATATGACATCGGCAGTCGCTGCGGCGGCGGCAGCGTTGTGACAATGCGACATTCTTTGGCCCGATTGTTGCGGCAACATTCCCGAATTCCTTTTAAGTAAAAATTACATTTTTAAATGCGCAATTGTCCTTTTCTCCTGTCCTCCTGTCCTCGTCCCGATGAATGGCGGTTGCCTTTTGAAGCATGTCCCAAGAACAATTGTCGCAAGCGAATTTGCATATTTTGTTCTAGTTACAATTGCTCTGTTGTTCCCTTTCTCCCTCTCTCTCACACTCGTTCTCTCTCTCTCTCTGTCTATTACTCAGCTTTTACCCTCTCTTTCTTTAGCCTTCTTCAAGCGAAACACTTTGCGGAATGCATATATGTGTGTGTGTGTGTGTGTGTGCAGAGAAGTCGAGACCCACCGCAAGGCATCGAGTGAAGACCATAAAAACGGCCCAAACGAGTTGCCGTTCGGGGTACTGTAATAAAAGCCAGGGAAGTCAGGGAACCAGGGAGAACGAGAAATCGGGGAATCGTGTAGAATCGCAAGAACTCTCGCGTGCCTTGAAGCAATATTTACTTATTTGCATTTAAGTTGAGCCCAGACAAAGATCTGTACTCTCAACCTCACACCTCCCTCATTTGGCCGGCCCCGTGATTTATAACGTTTGTAAAAATATGACAGACTTGTCATATAAATTCACATATTGTTAGCACACCGAAAAAGGCTAAGTCTTTGAAGAAGTGGAGAGCACATCGTTTTGCAGCTTGACTTGGGAGCATTGTGTCCGCACTCCGGATCCTTCTGCCTTCTGCCTTCTGGGCCTGTTCAATGCAAACGATGCAACGCCCTCGGTTTCTGTTTCAGTTTCGGTTTCAGTTGCAGTTGCAGTTTCAAACACACTCGACGAGTCGAGGTCTTTGTTTGCCTCTCAGTCTTGGGGCCACTTTGGGCCATTTGCACGTGCTGCTCTGGCCACAACGGCAAATGCAACACATAAAAATATTTTCAATTTACAGAGGTCCAGAAACCATTGAGGAAGTTCTGTACTTATAGCAAAATTACAGAAGTCGCTTTATTGCACTCTCGTCTTGCCTTTTTTTTACAGCTATCGCCTAGGGAAGTTATTAGAATTGTTTCTAGCGGCAGATAACGTTGCAAGGTGTTATTAACTAGTAATGGAAACGGAAAGGTCGGCTCACGGCATCTATATAAAGAACGTTCACTATGCAATATGTAATCATTGCAACAAATTGAAGATGATAATGTCATTTGCATTGCACTCACTCAGTCCTCATAAGTAAGATGGAAGTTGATCAGGTTTTTACTTAGCATAAGCATACTAAATACCTTTTTTTTCTTTTTTATTATTTTGAGATCAACCATATTTCAATGGTGTATATTTCATGGAAACAGATATATTTTTATTTAGAGTTTTCTTGAGTTCCGCATTCAGATGTGATGAATAGTTTACTACATCTTTCCCTCCATCTATCATAATTTATTAGTTTTACTATATACATATATTTATCCCTTTATTCTTTATCTAAGCAACAAAAAGCTGCTTCAAGGTTTTGACTATTACTAGATATCGCAAATAATCTCATATTATCATAGGCTTATTATTTCTATTATATTTTCTTCTAAAATTTGATGAAAATGAAAATACTTGAGGATTTCAAGTTAAGAAAAATAAGGTGCGAAACCTGCGGATTTATTTTATTTTTGCGCGGATGATCCACGATTCGAGCGGGATATGGTGAGAAACGAAAGGGCGAGAGGTGAAGGAGGAGTGTCATAAAAGTGTGGCATACAGGCAACGACAGGGAGGGAAGGGATCAGCAGTCAGTGCTTCGTGTAGGAGTGAGTGTGAGGCGTATTTGTGACCTAAAGTTATTAGGCAAAGTGACCTTTTGGAATACTTTCGCGCTGTCTCACTCTGATGGAGGCTAAGTAGAAACAGACATCGGGAATTCCCGCGGCAAGGACGCGTGTCCTGCGCACATACATAAAAGCTAAATGCATCGCATTGTCTATTGTTTGGCCTAATGCTAATGCCTTCGGGCTGCAGTTCGGGCTGTTTGGCCTTATTAGTGGGTTTATTGAGTACAGGAATTTCCGAATCCGAATCTTAACCCGAGACTTCCGAGAAGCCCAGACAGTTCGCCGCCGTGGCGATTAGCGTACCCGACTCGGAGGCTCTACGGATTGCTCTAGGACTCTATGGCATTCCGGCTGATTTCTTGTCAAAATTCACTTGAAATTTCACACTTTAATGTTAACTGCCTGCTGTTTTTCGATAACAGCCCACGGGCTGCTCTGACGATATCGATAACAGCGGCGGCAATTTGATACCCAAATCCTTGTTTTTGTAATCTTTGAACTCTCGCCCCACCATCCCTCTTATGCCCTACTCCCATGACACAATCGAAACAATGGCAAATACGCAATACAAAAACATTAGGAAACAATTGAAATTGTTGAAACATAAATCCCCCCTACCCTCCTCCCTTCTGCACGGGCGTAGAGCCCCCTCCCCCTCGCTGTGTAGAGAGTGCGTGCTTGTATCTATGTATATCCTGCGCAATATATGATGCCGCCGCCTTTATTGTAGGGTGTGTGCGTGTGTGTCTGTGTCTGTTTTTTTTTTCATTCACAATCAACAGTCGCAGCAGTAAGCGCTTTGTTCGCGGGCATTATTACGTCTGATGTACCAAAAATCGAGGTACAGCTAGGGCTAAGGGCTGGGGTACACAGGGAGATAGAGTCGAGTACGCTGAAATACCAGAGGAAATTATATGTGTTTCCTGTCTATTCAGAATCACATTGTTTTTCTCTCAGTGTAGACGCGAGTCGGGGAAGTTCAATCTGAAGTGGCTACAATGAACATTAACCTTGATGTGGAGCAATAACAACAACTAAATGCGCATTTTGCACAGCTTTAATTGAGCTCCCAAGCCAGGTACAACTGTACCTATGCTATCTCGCTCTACCGCTCCCACTCTCCCCGTCTCACTCTCTCACACGTCAAAGTTGTATGTTGGTTTTCTCTTGTCAACGTTGATCTAATCTGACATTTGGACAGAGGATGCATCGCTGCACAGATTTTCCAATAAACAAATTTCACAGGACCCTATTGAGTTGCATATACAGACAGATAGGACAGATACGGATACCGTATGCCATATACCGTTGCAGAGATACAGTTACATTCTGTGGCAAAAGATTAGCGTTTTACGCTCGTTTGAATTTTGATTATGCTAAGCTAAGGATTTAAATTTTCGCATTGTTTGGACTCAAGAGGGGTTGATTGTTTTCCAAACCAGAGGGTAGTACGTAGAGTTCGTAGAGTTTGACTGTCAGATTGATTGGCACTTGTACATACGTTTTTGTGCTCGATATAAAACCAATTCTGTCTAGTCTCCATAAGATCGGATGATTAGGCAGAAACAATATGTCAAAGTAGAATATGTGTGTGTGTGTAGGAATGTGAGGGAGTAAGGAAAAGCAGATGAAGAAGAACCGAGAAGAACAGCCTGCAGGTCTGTTCTCGCAGACAGAGTGTCGCCGTCTTCTTGCCACTTCAGGGACAGTTGAGCCGCCGTAACCGGGCCCATTTCGTAGCTGTTGTTGGACATTTAAAGGAAAATAGATTATTACAATGAATGAAACGAAATGATATTTCAGAATGATCTGCAATTCTATACTAATCTAGCAGACTGTCTGTCTGCCCAGGCAGAAGACACAGAGCAGGGCCAGAGTCTCGCTGGGCCATTGTTCTTGCCAGACATGCTGGCGACCCAGGCAGCAGGTAGACTCGAGCACGGCCACCAAAAGGAAGTCCTCCTCTAAATGTCTGCCCATTGTCCAGGCCATGGTTATACTCTCTCTCTGTTTCACTTCCCTAACTATCCATCCATTCGATCCATACGCATCATTGTTGGCCACGCTTTTCGGAGAACAGTGTGTGACAAAACAGTAGAACAAGAGAACTGAACAGAGGAGAATAGAGAACAGAGAATAGAGAATAAGAGAATAGTAGAATGCACAGAGAGACAGAGAGGAGACAACGACTTCTCTGTTGACTGCGCCCCAACACAAAATGCATCTTTTCTTCTGCTCGCTTTCTTCCCTGTCCCTTCTTTTATGCCGCTCTGCTTATGTGCTGGTTGTTTATTAATGTGGAAATGCCTCTCCAAATTGGAGTGTCATTTGGGTGCTCTGCGACGTTGGAGGGAGGGTGCCGCTGCAATGGGAATACCAGAGCGAATTGTGTGTTAGGGTGCAAGTTTAATGAAAGTCATAAAAATGTGTGAAGGAAACGCGTTTCAAAAGGAAAAATGCGACAGTTGAAAACGCTTTTGTTTCGAATTGAGATCATAACGATATGTGTGTAGATACATACGTGGGTAGAGAATTAAGAAAGAATATCGTAAGGAGTTGGGGAATGGACAGCTGAAAAAATATGTTTGTAAATTTCATAGCTAAACTAGAATCCAATGATATTGCGCGATCTAGTCTTTCGATTTAAATTTTGATTAATCGAGAAGAAGAGGAATTTCCTTATATATGATTCGAAATATATCGATTTCTATTGGCATATGGTATAGTTAATGCGCTCTGCGATAAGTGGATACCAGACGGATTTCAGTAATCCCCCGAAATTAATGATAGCCATTGAGGAACAATACTCGAAACTCGTCCGACTCGAAATGCATTCAAGTGTGCGCCATTATGGGCACATAATGAATACACCCTGTATAAATACAGTGCACACAACCCACGTGAACTCCGACGTCGACGCCGACGCGCCAGACAGTCTGTCGCCTACGGTGGCGAGAAAGGGAACGCACGAGCGGGAGACAGGGACAAGTAGAAGCTGCATGCAGATAAGAACACGCACAAAGAGAGCGAGACAAAACGAAGAACACAGGGCGATAGTAAAGCAAAGCAAATACACCAGAGGATCGCTTACAGCGTGCCAGAGTGAGAGAGCGAGATGGAGAGAAACCATAGAAGAAGAGCAGGAGAGCGAGTACGGAAGAGCAGAGCAAAAACAATGGCCTCCTACACAGGGGTTAAAGTGATCAGGGGAGAAAGAAACGAAACAGAAAAGAAATAACACACTCACACACACACACACATACACATACATAGGCGATAAAGCCGAACCCGTGCCTCGGGCATTTGACTTTTGTTGTGCGCTTCACTTTGCTTTCATTTGTTTTGGGAATTTCCCAAATAAAAGGTAGTTTAGGCTCGACAGGTAGCTCGCAGTACCCCGTACCTTGTACTTAGCGAGTACAGTCGATCCGAGAGGATGACGTTGACAACAAGCGACACACACACACAGCACACACACAGCCACACACCTGTGTCGCAGTCGATGCAAACGGATTGAACGGAGTTTCCCAGGCTGCTCCTCTCCGGTGCAGCTGGTGCAATAACAAACACAGGAAGGAAGGTTTGCGAGCTTAGGCCTAAGCCGGCCTTAGCCCATCGGGCAGGAGGAGGACTTGCGACTTAGCCAGTTAGCCATGGCCAGATTTAAATGACCGCAGCTCAGCGGCGATTTGTGTAATTAAAAGCCGCATGCAAATTGTGGGAAATTTCTGTGAGGAACTCAAACTCGAACAATTCCAACTATATTGTAGTAAACCTTATATCTATAATGCTGGTTAAGAATGGATATACTTTTTTTCTTGAAAAGAAGCTGCTCAATAGATACGACAAACTAGATCTAAGACACTCATATATAGAGGCTCGATTAAAAGGGGAAATTCACACGCCTCTTGAATGATTTATAGATCTGTGTTCGCACAGGCAAAAACCATGACAAAAAACGGCAAAAATGCCAAAAGAAATTGAATAAAATCAGGGTATTCGTATTCGTTAGGCAATCGATTGTCAAGGGACCCACCCAACCCTTTTGCATTGTCTGCTCCGATTTTTGCTTCTGCTCTTCCGCCGTCAAGAAATCAATGCGACCCAGAGGGCAAACCCTGCGAAAGATCAGCGCAAATTGCGATCTCTCTCACCTGCGCAGTTGACAAAATATCAGAAGAGAGGGAAAGTGAGGAGGAGAGAGAGAGGGGAGATCTTTGCCGTAAAAGGGTCACGCACATTATTTTTTTTTCTTTCGATTTTCTTTTTGCATTTAAAAAAGTGGGTCGGGGGTCGAGCACAATCCGAAGAATTGGCAACGGGGTCGAGGCTTGGGTTTTCGACTTGATTGAGTTTTTGCGTTCGCATTCGCTTGATCCTTCGATCGGTTCAAAAGGTGAAAAATAATTGAACCCTGTGCGAGTGAGAAAGAGATAGAGAGAGAGAGAGCACAAAATTTGCAAGCATGTAATTGTCTGGGATTGAGGGATTGACAAAGGTTGCGGAAGAGTTGCAATTGAATTTAACTCTTTTGTTGTTTATTTATTGGTATCAGAGCCAGGGCAGAGATCAACGTTTTTGACTGGCGCGAAATAAAAACACATTCACATTCACATTCGCATTCGCATTCATGGCGATGGTATGAGGGGTTCCATTTTTGCATTCGAGGTGCAAACAATGTTGCCCTGATTGCAATAACATGCAAAAGAAAATCAAGGAAATCTGGGAAAAGGCGCCAAAACTAAGGACATGCTGTTCTTATGGAAATATCGATGAGATTACACGATCTTCAAAATGCGTTGCCAATGATTAAATTAACAAGCATGCTAATTATTTCGTTGGGGTGGGAGCACTACAACATTTAGTGATATTCATATGCTATAGAAATTTGATATAATAAACTTTCCTTCCTTTACCTTTCTTATTTCTGAATTATTTCAAATTTTGAAATTATTTATATGTATATATTTTTTTTTTGTAAAGCATTTAATTTTTATTTAAAATTCTAACTCTGTTATTTATTATAATATTGAACAGCATTTATGCAATTATTATCACAATTAAATAACTATACTAACTTACAAATGCCGTTCTGGGCATATAAGCTGAAGTTCTATTCATTAAAAAGTTTTTAGATATATGCGGCATATTCAGATTGCGTTCCTTGTCAACGTTGCCTGGGAATTGTTGCAGAGACAGATGCAAAATTGATCAATAAACTAAAACGAAATGAGCAACTTAACAAAGCCAATCGCGCACGATCACTTGAGATGACAGATCTGGGCAAATCTTCGGCCCTCCAGAGTATCAGCTTACCCCCCTTGCCATAGATTGCGATAGATTCGCAAGTCGCATGCGAATCGATTTGCCATTCAAAGCCAATCAAGTGTGTGTGATCTACATACACATCTGTATGCAAATCGAATAGGAATGAGATTCAATTTCATTGCACAACAATGAGAAAAGAGAATTGCAACCGTGGCGAAAGGGAAAGCGGGCAAATGGAAAATAGAACAAAACGGAACGGAACTCCCCTCGGCGTGTCGTGACCCAACTCACCGGCAAAAAGGCAAAAAAAAAAATACCCTGGCCAAAGATTTTGCGACAATCGAATTGCCATTCTCAAGATTTGAGGAACTCCCTTCGCGATCGGCGAATTGGCCCGTTTGCCATTTGCCATTTGCCATTTGCATGCGTCTCAAATTCGAACTTCATTTCGAATTCATTGACGTGTGTGCCTGTGTGTGTGTGTGTGTGTGTGTGTGCCGACTACTGTTTGTTGATTTTTAATTTATTTTTGATTTTTCGATTTTTTGCGCGTTCCTGACATGTCTGTCTTCCCGTCTGTCGTCTGCTCATGCCTCATCGTGTCATTCTTTGGCCAGCTGCCTGTCTGTTTTGGCAATTTCCTTGCGGTTTTGCTGAAGTGCATTGCGCACTTCCCGAGATGCCCAAGTTGACTGACTATCAAAGTGTCATCCATCATTTTGATGGGCTGTTGCAACCTCTTGCTGCCCCTGTACCAGAGATCGCCCCTTGCCTCTTGTTTACATGTCTGGCCCACTCGCCAGTTAAAAAGTCGCACGCATCAAGTCGCATCTTGTAATTGAATCTTTTATCCTGACTGCAGATCGCTGGGAAAAAAAAAGCGACTGCCTTTACTTGTAACAACAGCGAAATTTGCATGTGGCATGAAATTCGAGTGGCACACGGTGCAACAGCGACGGGCTTGTTGCACGTATGGAGTGTGCATCGTGGAGCGTGGAGCATGGAGCGTGTGGCATGCGTGGGCCGAAAGCCGCACAATGCAGCCAACTTAATGGGGCAGCATAATAATTTTCCACTTTGCCATTGCCACGCACCATGAAATTGGTGCTCCTCGACCCTCCGCCTTTCCCCCCCACAGCACATCGTAACCCACCCACGCCAACACTGCCGCACAGTGTCCAGTGCAACTTCAACTAATCAGCTGTCAGGGCAAATAACTCAATTAACTTGATCGGCCCTCGGTCGACGGGCTGCGGCACCGATTCCATGGAATTTCAAATGCAACCGAGTGGCAACTGTCAAAATTCTGTTCGAAATTCAACGAATTTTGAGATCAAAACAATGCGAGACAACAAGAGCAAACTCGCCCAGTCCCAGTCCCAGTCCCAATCCCAGTTCCAGACAGAGCCACACTAAAGACTCTAAAGATCTGGCCATTGATCAGCCCCCTCTTATAAAGTGGCGACTGTCATTCGACTGCGACGATGACTTTGTATGAAATGCGTACGATTTGAGTGCACAGAAAGGAGAGAGACAGAGAGAGGAAAGGGAAGCTGCCAGAGATCTTGCCAAGCAACGAGCCTCCTAATGGGGCACACAGCTGGTGGTTCCACACTGTCTGGCCTCGGCCAGACCAGTCGGCGACTCCCAGCTCCGACTCCAACTGCCGCTGAAGTATGCGCTGTGTTTTCATATATCAATAATTCTGTAGCCTGTGCGCGCGATGGAAATGCATTTATTTTCATATTTTTTCTTTATTTTCTTGATTTGTCGCTGCGCGCCTCAATAAAAAGAGCGACACGGCAATCAATATGCAATAATCAATAGAGCAACAACATTTCCATTTCGTTTTTACTTTTCCAAGATCTGACAAAAGCGCATCCAAAACTTGTTGCTGCTCCAACAACAACAACAACAACAACAACAGCAAAAGTGCAACTCAGTCCAACAATAACAATGACGCTGCCGCAAAAGTTTCTTACGAAGTCCCCGAAAAGAAGAATCGAACCCTAATGAGTTGCTGGCGGGGCACGTGAAGCGTGCACTGAGCGAAAAAGTCGAGTATTAAGTAAAAAATTGCAATAAAAAAAAATGTTGTAAAAATTATTACAAACTTTTTCAATATATTTACTGTTTCTCAAATGAAATGTGAGCTATTTTATCTATAAATACATTTTTAAATTTTCTAAAATAATAATAACAGACTTTTTATAAATATTTTTAACAATATAAGCCTAAATATTTTAAATTTACTTTTTAAGTGCTCAATAAAAAAAACTCTTTTAAATTTTAAATTGATTATTAAATTTGTTTACTAAAAAAAAGATTAAATTAAAATTTATATTAAATTTTACTGTCTTTTGTCTTTTACTTTGATCCATTCTTGAATCGACAGTTTTATGTATAAGGTCTAATAGACAAATAAATATGGTTTTAATTTCTCTCAGTGCAGGCGGACCGGTTCCTTGTCGATTTGGGTACGGAATGGCAGCTCTTGCAGGTCTGATTGAATCCACTATTTATGCGCTTAAGGTTAATCAAAGCGCGGTCGTGCGATGCTTTACACCTTTGGATTCGAGGCACACTGGTCCAGTGTGAGGAGGAGTGGGGCAGAGCAGGGCGGGGATATTGGAGAACAGCAGGAACGGGAGCGGCAGTGGCAGTCACATCCACAGCAGCAGAAACAATTGGAATTTCGGTCGTGTCATAAATGCCACAGGATATGGCACTGCTTGCCATCCATAAATAATAAAATTTTATGTTCGTTCTTCGGCTTGGGGGATTAACGAAAAGACGAGCATACTCACACACACACACATATATATATATATTAAACATCTGTATATGCATTTAGCTTTGTATATGTATGTGGCACCATGGGGCGCCAAGTGATTGTGCCGACTCAACGGCCTGTTTGTTCTTATTAAAAGACACAAAGAATCTAAAAAATTTTAATGAAAATCCTCGAGAGCTGGGAATTTACGGGAATAACTTGATGGTACCCGTGTCGCTGCCTCTGTCACTGTCTCTATCTCTGTCTCTGTCTCTTTCTCTGGTGCAACTACTTATGAAGCCTGCCACTTATTTATCACAACAAATCAGCGCACGCACCCACACAAAACCGATTCGACACGCGCCCGCGGTGGGCACCGATCGCACCCGAAGCGTACCTGGTACTGGCACTGCATCTGGAACTGGCACTGCGTCTGGATGCTGTCCATGCGATCAGCGCAATTAAGCCCCGTCGGGTCGAATCGCATTGGAATTGGCGTGGCTGGGCGGGCTGAGGGCATCGGGCTGAAGGCATCGCTGTAACAAGGTGCTAAATCATTGGTGCGACATTAACCCCAAGCTATGGCACACTTTATCAATGCAAAAGGAAAACCAAACCAAAGCAAAGCGAACCATATATGTTGCGCCTATCAACGCCCAAAAGGATCAAGTTCGCCTCAGCCCCCACAACAACAGGGGCAACAATGGAGCAGGGCGGTCCGCTGTCCATTTGCCTGACCAGCCATCAGCTAATGAAAGCGCAATAGCTGAATTATGACTGCCATCCAGCACACTGGGCCAAGATGCGTTAAAAACGGGATGAAAACAACTCGAGACGAACAACTCACTCTCCTTCTCCCAATAATATTCATTACTCTAATATATTTTAAACAGATAATTAAATATATGTATTTATATAGTAGTTTGCAAATTCATGAGGGAGGTATTTCCGTATTCCTTTGCATAGTTAGATAATTAGTTAATTTAAATTATACATGAGTACATTTAATTCTTAAGACCTTTCTGCGAATACAAGCATAAAAGTGCAATCATATTTCTAACCTTATATAAAGATATGTATATATATATATATAACAGTAAAGAGAGTAATAAATATTGATACATCTATTATATAAATTCGTTAGATTATGCCTTATCAAACTTAATTAAATATTATTAAACTTAGAGAAACAATAATCTCAACAACAATCAAATTTATCTCATGTTTAAACAGATTGAGAAAATGTTCTGTTTTAATTAAATTTATAACGAGTGAAAATAGTGTTTGTTCCACTGTGACAACGTATGAAGTAGCTCTTTTTTTCAGATTCCACAGTGCAGCAAAAATGCGCAATGCGAACCGAACAGGAGAAAATATGAAAGAAGAAAAAAAAAACTCCTAGAAAAATGTGTTAAAAATTGTTGGGCTTTATTCGTATACTTCCCGGGTACTCTGCTGCTATGCTAGTCCCTCAGTCTGTCTGCATGGACATTTCGTGTCCATTTGTAGTTCATATCGTGTGTGTTGGCCCAACAACTGTAGTCAATTTCGCGCGTTGGCTGGCAACTTGGGCGGCTCTGGGTGGCAGTTGGCAACATTGTCGGGGATTAAAATTTATGAGCCCCATTGGAAATGCCTTCGTGAACTGCAGTGACTGCTCTTCTTTTCCCCCCACACCAACAGTCACTCTTTCCCTCCATCTCTTTCTCTAGGTATCTTTCTTTTAGACTGATATCGTGCGATACGTAGTGCAAAATAAATAAAAACAGAAATTGGGTCAATAAGCGTTTGCGCTTGCAGCAACATCGGCAAAAGCAAAGCCAACAAAAATCCAGCAGAAATACGAAACAACAATCAAAACTACTTAATGATAACTGACAATAATGAGTGCGAGCGACAAAATTGTGCAAAAAGGAAACGAATAGAAAGAAATACACACACACAATGCCATTTCTCTATGGCACACGAGAAAGCTTAAAAAAATAACAAGTATAACAATAACAAATGGAATGAAATGGAATTCGCCATCAATCAAATATTGCTTAATAATTAAACAATTCAATAAAGTCAACAAACGAAAATAAATTGTTATAATAAATTGTCAGCGTGCTGGGCACAAAGACGCTAATAAGAAACGGTTAGCTGATGCCACGAAACGCGACTATCGAATGCCCTGCAAAAGCCAAATGGTATAAAGATATTCCAGTTAAAGCATATCATTTGTATAAGCTGTTTTTAATTTCAAAAACATTTCACTGTATTCATTTTAGAAAACAATTCCACACTCTTCTCATGCAGATTTCTATGGATTGTATTGAATTCCCTGATCCGCGGCAATTGCTGCTCAAGTTTTGATAGGGCCCCGAAGTCAAGGCCCCCAAACAAACGGAGGCCTATGCTGGTGAATAGTTTAGAATACATTAAAAAAAAACTCTCATATATGTATAAGCGATTCATATGCGAATATATGAACTTTTTATGCTAATCACATTCTTCAGTTAATTGGATGATAATACATATTTAATAGAATGCCCGTTAACACGAGTGTGGCCTGTGTGGGGCTCGACTCGGCGACAAGGGCGTAGAGCATTTTGGAAAAGCGCTGACAATCTACCAGCTCACTTGGTAATTGCGCAAGTCTCGCCCCAAGGTGTTCCACTGTACAGAGGGAATGCGATGGAGGTAGGCTGAGCCGGGAACCGTTATATATAGTATAGTACACTGTCTATCGAAATCAAAAGTTGCAGAACCGCTGCCGGAACCGTTGCTCGATGATATCTAGAAATAGAAGTGCAACTGATAATGCGATAGGAAAGCAGAGAGGCGAGAGAGGGAGTTGGGGCTACAGATACAATCAGTTAGGCAGTCAGTCAGTCATATTACACTATGAAATGACAAATATTTATTTGTTGTTTAGTTATTGAACGGCATGAAAAGGTCCAGGCCGCAATCCGATTTTGGGGGCTTTTGTCAATCGATTGCTTCGCTTTTGTTGTTCTTCTTGTTGCTGTAGTTGTTTGTTATTGTTGTTGCTGTTGTTGTTGTTGTTGCCTTTCTCTCGTTTGTTGCCCTGTTGCTTTTGTGGCATTCGTTTCGCTACTCTTTCGGCCCGTTTCTTTTTCGGTGGCTCTAAGTAGTCGCTGTTGGCGTTGCTCTTGCTGTTTGTCTTTGGGCCCCTTTGTTTGTGCCACAAAATTTTAATTATAAGCTTAACTTACACAAAAAGCCAATTGTCATTGTAACTGTCCGGGCCGGGTAAAGCTCATTTATCAATGCGACAGTTCTGAGTGGAAAGAGCGTGGAAAAACAATGTGAATAATAGAAACAAGTAGGGAATGGCTTGGGAAATGCGCATAGAGAACGAAAGTTGAAGAAATCGCCATGAATAGAAAGTCTATTGACTATAACTACAAGGTAATAATATTAAATAGAACTACTTGTCATTACTGTAGTGTCATATAAGAAACACTGTGACAATCGATATATTTCGCTATCGATAGCGGTTTGCCTATGCTTCGCTATCGAGGTGCCACAGTGCATATTAAGCGCCCCTGCTGTTTCCTGTGGCACCACGCGTATCTGGCATATTTGTATCTTACAGATACAAATCACTGCGACGCGCATCTTTCAACACGCGCGCTGTGCGCATCAATCACAAATACTTAAGGAGCATACGAAAACACGATGCGATATGATATGAATATATGTATGTATGTAGCTGCCCCAAAGAGAACAACAAATATTTATTATTATTGTTGTATTTCACGCCTTTAAGCCGACAGATACAGCCGGAGAACAAAAGCCTGATCTGGGTAGGAGAAAAGAAAAGCCCCGAAAAATAAAAAAAAAAAAAAAAAAAAAAAAAAACGACGCCTTGTTATGCATTGCATTTCTCTGATGCCTTTTCTTTTTTGTTTTCTCCTGCTGTCTCTCATTTCGCTGTTTGTTGTTGTTACTCCTATTTATTTGTTGCTCTTGTTATTAAGTTCTCATTGTTTCCATTGGCTTTGGCAATTTCTCATCGACGCAGCTGTAGAGCAGCAAAGCGTCTGCGCTATCATGAATATTTTCCGCTTTTCAAGAAAAACTTTCGGATCCGCTAAAAGAAAAGAGACATAAACACATAAATTTCGCTATGCTTTGCTGCTCGTTTAATTGTTACATATTTTTTTACGATCCCCTAGGCCGAACTGTCTGACAATCCTGCGCCTTTCCCTTTCCTCTGACATCTTCCAAGGAAGGGAAGGGACGGCAGGCAGGCAGGCCTCTTCCCTTGGGTCAGTGCAACCCCCTTGCCCTTGCCCATTTTCTCAGCTTGTAAGTTGCATTTGATGGGCCTGGACTGTGGCATCATTAGGTTTTGTGCCGAAAATTAGGGTACAATTTATGGGACGCGCTAATTTTCTTTGAATTTCCTGCCAAAAAAATAAAAAAAAGGGGGCAACCCGTTGGCGAAACTTGTAATTTATGTCGCTGAGAAAGGACACTCGCTCGGATAGGACTGGGCCAATTAGTGGCGGTAAATGTCATCCTAAAATTACCTTATACCCGCTACTCCCCATCCCCGATGCTACCTAACCCAACTGCTTCTATGCTGCTGCTTTCCATTGTCACCTTTGAAGCCTCTGAGCTTTTGCTGTCACCTAATTGAATCGAGGACGAGTGCCAAAATCGCTTAGTGCTAATCCGATTTGTGGCTGACCATTCTGTTAGTTACACGCATCGCTTACCACGCCGTGGGGCAGGCGGGGGACCCCAAGGGGAACCCCAAACTGGACACCCGCAAAATCTTGGCTTATGCTCAAAAGGACAAAATGCTTGAGTTTTTCTTTTGGTCCCTCAGCGTGGCCTTTTGTCAGGTTTTCCATTTTTTTGCCATATTCTTTTTTTTATGGAATTCTCATAATTTTCTTTGCCATACCCTGTGTAAAAGCCTCGACAGGGTACAACTGGGAAACTTACAAAATCTCTCTCAGTTCGTATACTATATTTAGACACATGCAGGGTATCTGCTCAGTCAGACTCTGACTTATTGTGTGTGTGGGAGTTGAAGTGCCATCGAGGTGGATTCGTTCTTATAGCTGGTCAGTCAGGCGCAAATTATAAAGGAATTAATAGAGACTGTGTCCGACAATGGGACGATTTCAAAAGGAAAACCTCAAAGCAACATTAGAATGGAGCAGGGAAGCAGGCAGCAGTCGGATTAGGCAGCGTGAGCAGCGTCTCGACGTCTTTGTGACAATCTCGACAATCTTGGCATAAAAATTGGCATTTGAATGCATTCAAATGCGAATATGCAAAGAGGACAAGCCCATAATCATAATGAAGCTGCCGGGCTAAGCTGATTGATTGCCATGTAGGAGCTGAAGGACTGCAGATAAAAGAGCCAACGTAAGGTTGCACATTGTGCCCAGATGTAAGAGCAGAGAACGGCAGTGGAACAGGGCGGGAGAGGACGAAGAAGCAGCAGAAGACGAGACAGCTATCCATCAGGACGCATTTACAAAATGCAAATGCAGAACTAACCCACTTAAAACTGTCATTATGATCATAATTGATCATCTCAGGCCCTTCAGGGATATATAGACCTCGTATTTGCATAATGCCTGCCAGCGATAGGCGACTCTAGAAACAGGTTAACGGGATTAACTTGGCAATGTTTGGAAAACTTTCTAAGCAAACAACAAATGAAACTGAAACTGAAACTCAAAAATTGAAATTGAATTCGAAATGGGCGCGAAGAGGAGGACGCGCCAGAACAGTTGGACAGTTGAGAACTGGAAAAGAGAGCTTACTTACTGGATGATGGGATTAACGTTTCGCGAACTGTCATAAGGGGCTGCCAGCCTGTCAGCTTAGATGGCTAACTTGATCTTAAGCTCTTTTGGTCATGTGAAAAATTATGAAAACCCTCTACGGTTGTGCTATATGGCAATGCAAGATCGCAAAACATCTTGTATCGCTAGATCGTTTTATCGCTTGATCGCCGCTCGTATTTCGTCCAGGTAGGACGAAGGACAAGACTGAGGATGAGGATGAGGACGATTGCCCATTCCCAGACGGGACGGTGCAGAAGAAGCAGCATGAAGTGGTTCAACTAATCAAAACTGACAAGGCGGCAGACCGGCCTGAGATCAAGACAAGGCCGATTCTGATCCCGATTTCGATGTCGATCCAGATTCAGATTCATAGGATGTGTGTGCGTGTGCCTTGATAGGGCTGGGCTGGGCTGGGCTGGTCTAAGATGCTGTTGATGTTGCTTGGGGTAGAAGGGGGGAGGGGGAGAGGTTGCCGAACGGAAGTGAGTTCATCAAATTGCGAGGTGACAAAAGGGTTGCAACTTACAGCCGAAGGGTTTCACGCGGTCAGGTAAAGACAATGCGACAAGGGTCAAACGGCGATGGCAGGGGCTAAAGTTTAAATCAAATTAAATTCATAGGTCTGAACGAGTTCAAAAGTTGAAATGCTCAGACAGGATGCTGCAGGCCTGCAATTAGCTGCCATTTGTTTGGTTATCTATTTCCTTTTTTTTTTTTTGGTTGCAGCCTTGAAATAATCAGGGCGCTACGCTTGGTTTATTTCCGTACACATCGAAGGGAAATTTTAAGAAAACTGAGATCGAATAATCAATTGCGAAATGCGAAATATATAAAAAAAATAGAAATATTGTATTTAGAAAATTTCTAAACCTCGAAGTGGTTAGTTACAGACAATAATCATATATTGAACATGTTAATGATTATTGTGCTGGTATATACTATGTGGAGGATGACGAGCATGAGTCTCTCGAGGACTCTGGAGAAGCTCTTCTCTCTGCCTCGACCATAGGCAATGACTAGTCAGCAATTAGGGCTGCCCATTGTCATGTTTCTGCTGGACAGCTGCGCAATCGAGTTCGGAACGAAGTTGGAGTCGGAGTCGGAGACGGAGTCGATGAAGTGATGTGAGTCGGGGAAATTAGCGAGCCTGTGCAGGGAGCTCTGGTCTCTCGTCTCGGCCCTTTGATGAATTGCTCTGGCTGCATGCAACCTCTCGAAGAGTTACGCATCGTTTTGTGTCAAGAGTGTCGACTTGATTGGTTCTGACAGCGCGCGAACCGATGCGGATGCGAATGAGAGCGCGTAGCTGAACCTCAACCTCAACCTGAAGCTGAACCTGAACCTGAATCGAAGAGGCAGCTAAAGGACTCGCAGCAGCTGCGCGCACTGCGTCGCTAAGATCGCGGCTCAAATTGATGTGGATGATCTGATGATGATGATGATGATGAACTTCCGAGGCGCGACAGAAGTGTAGCAAAAAAAAAAACAAGAACGGTTTGTTTTGCCGGGGAGCCGAAGGGTCAGAGAAGCTGTGGTTGTTGTTGTTATCCGCCTTATATGCAAATCAAAAGGACACGAAGGCCGCCGCCCTTTGAAGCTGCACTGGGATCGAAAAGCCCAAAGAAATCGAGAGCAACCGACACGTTGATGAGCCCCGATTGTTGTTTGCCAGCGAAAGTGACCGTGAATGGAGTGAGTGTTGAGTGTGAGTGTGAGTGAGTGTGCATTTGAATATAATGTGAGAGAGACCCTTTCGATTGAATTCGAATTAAACAGTTGCTACGTTTATGTTTCCCACTCTCCATTGCGTCCATTTTGCAATGACAACTTTGTCTTCAGGGTTTCCAGTTTTTCAGTTTCCTCAACTTCTTCCTCAGCCTCCTCAGCTTTTCACCGCACATTTTCACAGCCCTCGGTAACGGTTGCTTTCTAAAAGGGGCGTACAGCGTTTGGCAATTATAAATCTCGGGCGTGGCCAATTTAATGGCCAAACTTTGTTCGCGTAAAACTTTAAAAACGCTCAACCCTTTGGTGAACCCCAAAAGAACAAAAAAAAAGAAATAAGAATAAAAACCCAAAGGAAAGGGTATCCGGTGGTAAACCTAGTATCAAAATCGATTGATAAATCTTCGGATAGGCTACAAATGGGCGTGGCTCGAAAATAGATTTGCCAATTTTACAATTTTACAATTTTATTGGCAACGCCCCGACAAACCTACAAATGTCAGCAAATTTTTAATGGCTTCATTAAAATGGCAAACCCCCTTTTTGCCTGCCCTTCGTGCCCTCTCCGCCCCATGCCAACGTCGACAACTGTCATATACACGGACTAACCCTTCTTCATATACGATTTGCATTAGCTGCGAAACAACAACAACAACAACAATAAACAACATCATCGATTAATGTCCATTACAAATGTTTTCCATTTGTCAGCGTGCGTCGCGTTTTGCTTTTCAATTTTTCGCAAGCTCCCTCTCCCTCTGCCTCCCCCTTTTTCCTAAATTTGCGTATCGATTCGAGTAACCAACCGGTAATTTATGCGAATCTCTGATAAGGCATCGCGAAACTGTGAAATCGAATCGAATCAAATGTAATTCGCACAGGATTCCGTTTTGTGTCGTTTTTGTGGCGGTTTTGTATCGATTTTAAGGCGATTTTCCATTTAGGGTGCATCTGAAAAGAACATATTGCATTATACATACATATACCTGACATAACGTTACAATTTTTTCTACAAAAACTATCGTTAATTTAGTGAATTTATGCAGGGGATATTTGAGATTTGTAACTGAAATTACAAAATTAGTATAATTAAAGAAAAATAAAAAAATAATTAAATTAAATAAATAATTATTTGTGTTGAAGAAACTTAGTTCTTTCTTTCTTAAAGCTTTCCCAAATTATGATTAAATATTTTCAGATACTTACACTACGTCTTCAATCAGGTTTCCAAAAAAACGAAACGATTCTCAGGTTAGTCATGGCCATTTAAAAATGCAGCCTAACTAAACTACAGGCCAGACAGCCTGTCGCGCTGGGGGGATTAAATGTCTCATATGATATTCTGTTTCTCTTGACCGGTTCCCGAAAGATGCCACATCATGGTCAGAGGCTGCCTGGCTGCCTGGCGTAGATTGAACAGTTGCGCTGTGTCCCAGACATGGGAAACGGAATGGATTTCGAACTGCCTAATGGAAGTCAGTATGCTCGATAAAGGGATCGATCGATTTGAATGCAGTCACAGATAGCAGAGAAGGGAGGTGTAGAAAAAGAGAGAGAGAGAGAGAGAGCTGAGGCATGGGAAACTCGAGTTCTGTGAGGTAGACTGTACGAGCCACTTGACCTTGTCTGTGGCCAGCGTTTGGCTGCACTTTTAAAGAAGAAGCGCGCGTCTATTATCCTGTCGGCCATTCGGATATTTGTCCATTCGTAATGCTTCTGCTACCCGCTACCCGCTACCCCGTTGCCCGTTGCCCGCTGTGCTTTTGTTCTGGCCAAAGGCAGAGACAATGACGCGTTCAAAAAACACACACTCACACACACACCCACACAGTATGATAGAATGAAAAAATAAAACAGTCACACAGATACACACACATAGATACACCTATGCTTGAGCCACAGGACGCGGGCGGCAGGACGCGTTGCCAAGACAATGGCCAAGCAGCAAATTGAGAATTCATTCATGTGAAACAGGCACAAGGTGGCAAGCGGACAAGCCAAAAAGGAGAAGAGAAGAGAAGAGAAGGCGGAGCAGAAGAGACCGCTTGACCGGCCAGAGGCCCAGGGCATTAAAACACCTTAAAGAGGATTATAGGAATTTTGACACTTTTTCGGCATATCCTTAACAGCGGAGAGAACCTGATGCCGCAGCACGTTGCGCCATTGAGGACGAGAAAATGAGAGAGAGAGAGAGAGAGAAATTTGACCATTGAGCAAGACGATTCGTTAGGGTCGGTCGCCAGTCTGTCTGGGTTTATCGGTCTGCTCAATGAACTGTCCGACCTGCTGCTGCCCTCCAACTCCGCATTCGTCTCCCCTGCTGACTCTGCTCTCGGTCAGATAGATGAATGAATGAAAAAAAAAAAGAGCTCAAACAAAAGTCAATTACACGCGTTCTCTGGCCATTCTTCCCTTCGAATACTATGTGGTATACTAGTAGAGATCCTAGTATTATCTTGTTTCCCTTTGGCATTATCTCTCGTTGCGCTCTTCACTGGGTTCTCCGAAACGAATTTGTTTTCTAGCCAAAAGGATTCTGTCACCATACCATGCCTTACGTATCTCCCATATGACTTGGATTAATTTACATTCAAACTATAATCCAGATAAGCCACTTACATCTCTATATATCATGTAACTGTACTCTTCGGTTCAGTTCAGCATATTATATACTATACTATATACTTTGCACATACCATATATAATCGGCATAAGTATTTTGATGTATTGTTTCATTTCATTTTTCAAACTATTATATATACATATTATATTATTATATCTTGGATCAGCTAATTTATAATATATATTATGTATAAGCTAATTTATTTTCAGTTCTTTAAGCGTCGCAACGCGATAAGCTTTGGCTTACCTTGACTCATTATATATTTAGTATTTCCGAATCTCTCCCGCCTGCACCAACAAAATATAATTATACATATAGTATTGCTGATAATGCTTCGTTGATGCTCGCGTGAGAGATTAGTAATAAAATATTTTTGGGTCTCTTCGGATTGTTTTTAAAATCCCAAGTTCAGTTGGTGATATACCTCTCAGTGTTGTGGATCTAATATTTCATTGTGCAGACTATACAAATCTTATTGAATTCATTTAAATAATGTTGAATATTAAGCACATTCTAACCATGATAATATGGATTGTTATACTAGTTTATGAGGCTAGTGCTATGATTCCGGTAAGCAAGTACTCAATGTTTCGAAATTTCTCATATCGAGCTTATATCTTATCTGTATTTAATTAACTCATTCAATTTTACTTTAACCAGAACTGCAGCACCGACTTCCAATTGGATGATCCATGCTCGACGTTTTGTTACAAACTTTTTAAGCCTGTGCTTCTACATAACCTAGAGTTGAAAGATCAGTTAAAAGAGTCGAAAGAAAAGTTCCATGTTTTAGATGAGACGATAAACAAGATGAGAGAGAATGCAACTAGCCAGGAGATCATCATAAAAAACCAGACAGACCAATTGGCAAAACTTGATATTAAACTTGCAGAATATGAAGACACAGTTAAATATAGGAACAATCAAATCAATATACTCATATCTAAAAACATAGAGCTGAATAACAATCAGATCGAAAACAAAAGAAAAGACACTGAAATTGAAAATTTGAAATCTGAAATAGAAGCAAAAAATCGACTTATCGAATCGTTTAAAGAGAAAATATCATTGCTAGAGAGCCAGTTGGAGACTTCAGTTACAGCGGAGAGTTGTGTGGAGTACGGTAATTCAAATGAATTGCATTCAATCCGAATTGCCGGAATGGATCCGTTTACGGCACCTTGTGAGAGTGGGATCTTTGGGCCCGGCTGGATGGTCATCCAAAGGCGCATTGATGGTAGTGTCGATTTCAATAAGAACTGGCTAGACTATAGGAACGGTTTCGGTGTGGTTAGTGGAGAGTTTTGGCTAGGACTGGAGAAACTACACAGATTAACAACAACTAGACGCTACGAACTGTATATTCAGGTTGTTGACTTGTTAGACGACGTTTACAATTACCGATATGATAGATTCGAAATAGGCAGCGAAGCGGAAAAGTATATACTGAAATCATTGGGAAAATATACTGGAGAAGGTTATGATTGCTTACGTAGGAACCTTGGAATCGCATTTACAACACCGGATCAGGATAACGACAATTACTGTTCACATAATTTGGCCATAATATATGGAGGGGGTTGGTGGCATGTAGCTGGTCCACACAGGTGGGTAAAAATATAAGACTATTTACATTACAGAAGATTTATCTTTATATTAGTATAATTCATTGCATACAACACATACTTTTTCAACTGATTTATTAAATTAAATTTCTTTTGTTTTGTTTTAGTAATTTGAACACCATATTCCAAGGGGAGCATTTTTGGTGGGGTCAGCCCATTGTGACTTGCCAAATGCTTATACGCCCGCTGCTTCATTAATATACTCAAAGTAAGCAAAGTATCTCCCTGAATAAAGGATATACATATGTGAATATATGTATGTTGATAAAGCAAACATATGAAACGTTTTTTTTTATTCTTAATTTTGGCAGTTTCTTTCTTATCAATTCTCTGTCAATCTATGAAACCATTTGGGCAAATCTTGTTCCCTTCCAGATGTGTCTGAGCGTGTGTCCTTATGTCTCTGTATGTTTGTATAATCAATTGAAATTCGCAAGGATTAAATACACGCAGCCAGTGATGCGCATCTCTCAATTGTTTGTCGCAGCCCGATTGATTGTTATCGATAAGTTTGGGCTGCTCGAAACATTTGGCAAACTGTTTGCTCTGCGGCCTATGAAATTGAACCCGATGTTTATCTGAGGAGCTCACCAGAGGCTGCAACACGCGAATGCTGGGTTAAGGGGAAGATAACGCGAATTCTAAGGAAATTGCAAATGATTATAAAAAATACCTGGAGAGAGTTTCTAAGGGAATACGTAGTTATTTTCCACATACCTATGGCATACTTTAGGGGTGGAGAAGTTACACAAAACTTTAGTAATTTGGGGAGATTGAAAAGATAGTCTAAAATAGTCTTGCAGCACAGTTATTCTCTGGATTTATAGTTTAGAAGAACTCGCAATGCATAATTTCAGCTCAATTTCAATTAGTTTAAATACAAATATCGATTATGGTATAGTAGGGTAGTCTAGCAGTCTGTAAAGCTTTCTCGGCCATTTTGAGAGACATTAAGGAGCAACAAAAGCTGCAAAATCCACATGGCAACAAGCCCCATTTAGGAATACGAATGTTGAATGTAGAATTGCTGCAGGTTGGCAGCTCCAGCCCCAACAAGCGTAGTAACCGCAAACAATGGCTAGAAGAAGAGCGATTTAGGCATTAGAGCACATTGAATTGAATCGCTGATTTGTGGCATTTGAATACCCAGCAAAGGCAGCACATACTCATACTCATTCAGCGCATTCACCTTATTCACTTTAATGCTGAAGACGAGCCTCTACTTCAGTTCTGGCATTGTCAGCCTCTTTTTGTGCAACTACTCATTAACATTTATTTGCGAGTGCGGCGGAGAATGCAATGGCAAAGGCAACTGCCATGATAAATATGACAAACAGAGGAGCGAACGAAGGGAAGACAGACGGAATGAAAGAATGAGCGAATGCACGAATGAACGAACGAACAAGGGGCGAATAGACAAACAGACAAACAGAAGGGACAAACAAATGCAATGCGAAAGCGCAGGGCGGTGGGCAACGACGCCCTGGATACCCTTTAAAATTAACTAGTATATATTCCTTATACAGCGTATTTACAGGGTATGCCTTCGGTGTACTAACAACTAATGCTAACTAACGGTAAAAGAGTTGCAGTTAGGGAAAGACAATGGTCGACATAGGAGAGCACCAAATGCGAGGTCCAAACGCGAGGGTTACTCGACTAGTTTGCGCAGTGCAGCAGGCAATTAGAGTGACGAACTCTTAGAGCTGCCCTCGCTGGGTTGCCCCGGCACAGTTGCACTCAGTCACTCAGTCGGTTTAGTTAGTGCAAAGAGAGCTGGAAAAACGTGCAGCATTGTTCGCAACTTGCAATTGTTGCCAGACAAAGGTAACGAGCACAGAGAGAGAGAGAGAGATGCCTGACAACCCTACTCCCCCTTCTGCTCGTCCGATGTGGGCAGCAAGTCATTAGAGTCAAATTGAAATAGAATTGGAATTAGGGTTTCAATTGGAACTGGAACATTCCATTGAGGTTATGTGCGTTCGCCATTAGTTTGTTGTTAATTAAAATGGAAGCCAAGTGCCAGTCGAGTTGCTACAACAAAATCTGAATCAGCGCTAAAAACCGCCCTGCAAAAACAAAGGCAAACACCTGCACAGTGCGAGTACACCCACACACACACACACACACACACATAGTAAAAGCTCTGCAAACAATGGCGACAAATGGAGCTGTCGCTGCTGCTGTCGCTGTTGCAGTTGCCGTCGCCGTCGCCGCCGCCGCTGCAGTCGTCACGGGCAACAGGACACCAAGGAAATTAACAGAACAAAGCGCTGCATGAATGCGGCAGGAAGGGAGGCGGAGTAGCCAGGCCAGGCCAGGGCAGGGCAGGGCAACTGTCGTCCTGCCCAGTCAGGATTGAAGCGACGCATTTTAAAGCGCACACAGTAGATTAGCCAAAATAAAAATAAATACGCGCGTGTGTGTGTGTGTGTGTGTGTGCCATGCAAATGTGGATACTCTTGTGGCAAAGGCAGCCATGTCAGCATCAGCTCGGAAAAAGTGTCCATTAAGATTAGTTGATTTTGCTTTCGATAGTTGTGAAGCGCTAAGTAAATGCGTTAAATAAACAAATGTACAACAACAAACACAATTCTCCCCAGCGACTCCCATTCGACTCTCTCGCTCTCTCTCACACTTGGCCTCATGTAATACGCCTGCCCCAACCAGAAGCAGCGGCGTCGACAGCGACAGCAGCGACAATTCCAATTGGAAACGCCCACTAGACTGGCAAACGCAATGGCGAGCAGTGACAGTAGTGTCGTCTCGCTTCAGCATTAGGGCAACACCTGCTCTGCGTGGCGCTCAATTGGCGCTCTTTTGCTTGTGCGCTCTCTTGCTCTCTCGCTCGCTCACACACGCTCGTCTGCGCTCTGAGCTGAGTTGTGCTCTTTTTGCGTTTTGAGCGGAGGAGAGAAGCGGTTCTTGTTGTTGCTGACTTTTTTCTTGGCTCAAGTGTCACCTGCACCTGGACGACGCGTCGCTGTCGCTGTTGACTGCGCAGCACACACACACTGTCGAATTTGCCCCTCTCTCTCGCCTCTTGTCTCGCCGCTTGCAGATACAACAAAAATATTTCCTATGTTTCAGTTGAGCGTGGCAACATGTTACAAATTGCCAGCAACAACAACAACAACAAGAAGAAGAAAATACTTATTAATCAACAACAAAATTGAACAAATAAACCAATAAAAAGGCTGCTGCCAACCAGTTGGAGTTGCCAGCGAGAGAGAGGCGAGAGAGAGAGAGAGCGCGAGTGGGAGAGCGAGTTAGCTTGGCAAAGCTTCTAGCTGCCTGCCGTAGGCGCCCGCTAATGCGAATGTGTGTGTGTGTGTGCGTGTGCGTGAGCTGCCTCTGTTGCTGTGGCTGCCTCTGCTGCTGCTTCTGCTGCTGCTGCTGCCTCTGCTGGTGTCGCTGCAGCCAACCCCCCAAATGTGACAAGTCCGTGCGACTCGCTCGTCTGTGCCTCGTGTGAGAGCGCGCGCCAAGTTTTTAGTTACGCGTCGGAACGTACCCGTTGTATAGCCGCCAAGCCGAAGGCAGCGCTTAGAAGTCGCAGCAACAGCGCAGCAGCAGCTCAGCAGCTCGGCAGCAGCGATAGCCTTAGTTTTAATCCATAGTTTAAATAATAAATAACAACAAAAACAACAAAAACAACAACAACGACAGCAGCCAGACCGGAAAAACGTTTGTGGCAATAGGCAAATTTGTTGTTTTCTCGTGTTGCCAGTTGCCAGTTGCAACGTATTGCGTATTGCATCAACTTGTCGCGTCGGTTAAACGCAAAACCCAACGGCAACAACAACATCCACAGCCCACAGCCCACAGTCCACAGTCCACAGTGCAGTGTGTATCAGTGTATCTCTGAGCTACTCAGTGTTCTATAACCATTTTAATCGTATACATATTCCATTTTGGAGTTGAAAACTCATCGTAATGTCGTGAAATTTCAACCTTAAGCTACTTACACATGTATTCATGAATCCATTCAAAAAACAACTGTTGTATGCGTGAATGAATAAACGAATCATGTTATTATAAACAAACAAACAAAACAAATATCCAGTTTATAAAGTGTAAAACAAAAAGCCGCAGTAAACAGAGACAGACATATTGAAACTGAAACAGAAACGAAGAGTTAAGCTCATAAAAGTTTCTCGTAAATTGTTCGAGAATTATTTAAACAAAACTCGGCGACATAAGGAATGTAAAACAACAACAACAACAACAACAGCAGCTGCAAATCTCGCTCATCCATTGTAGTTTATTATAAAGAATATAAACATACTTATATATATCCATATCTATTCGATTCCCCCCTTGGGGCATGCTATATACCAGGGCAATGCAGCGCCAATCAAGGTAAGTGAATATTGGAGGGAAAAGTTCAATAAACCTAGATATTATGTGTGTACAAATAAATAATGAAGCTAATGGGAAAAGCTCGTCGACTTTACTTGAGGTTTTTTAATCTCGAAAAAAAAGGACTAAACATCGAAAAACTTAAGCCCAAGGAATACCTAGCACATATGATATTTAATTGTATGATCAGAGTTCCTAGTAAAAACATTTAATATGGATTAATTCAATTTCCAATTTCCGGCTTCACGATATGTTCGAAAAATATGATAAAAGCCTTGCGAGTTATTCTTATAACCCACATATAATACTCCAGGCTAATCATCTTGAAATTTTTGTTTAATATTAGGACTAAATACCGCCAAATAAAACCCAGATAAATTATCTTAATATATAATAAATAAGTCTAACAAATTACTCGATATTATTTCGATTCATTGAACTCTTGAACGTTGAAAGTGATAAAATTGGCACGATATGTTCGTAACATATGCGTGAAATTCTTGAACTTACTATATAGCAAACAGAGATCAAATACAATTGTGTAAATAGTGTTGGGAAACACCTGATTCACTTATGGGAATCTCTGTGTGTCTTTAGCAACCGCAACATGTGTTTTCAAATATTGAACTATACATGGGAGTACAACAGACTCAGATGATCTTTTTTTTTGCAAAGATCTCTTGAGACTCGAATTAATATATTCACATAGGGTTTGCTGGCCAGAGACTTGCCCTTGGCCCTTGGAACTTGACACTAAACCAAGAGATACGTTTACGATGCGATTGTTGCGAGTGTGAAAGTTCTTAATTACAAACATTAGGGGGCCGCTGCGGCTTAGGGCCACGGATCACAATCACAGCGTGTGCCCAAGAGACACTTTTCAATGGATACGATGCGAGAAGGGAGAACGGAGAGGGGACGGAGGAAACGTGAAGAAGAGACAGACAGACAGAGAAGCATAAGTAGAAGCGGAACGAGGCATTTCAACACAAAGTGGAGACACTTAAAGCTCTACCTGTATTGAATTGAGATTCACGCCACTCGACTCTCTCGATTCTCGACTCTCGATTCTCGACTCTCCACTGTTGATTCTTGATTCTTGAGCACAGCAGCGGAGAACTGTGGGCATCTGGGGCTCTGGGGCTCTGGGCCTCTGCGCAGGCTCAGCATGTGGCTAAGCCGATCATAATTCTTGTTTGACAGTGCAACAAACGGATGAACAAATGAACGAGGAGGAGCGAGTCTGGGACCCCAAAACAGTTCAGTTTCCATCGGCTGAGCTCCTGCTCCCCATTCCAGCGTATCGTTTGCAGCTTCCTGTCCCTTTCCCCTGCAGACAAACAACAACGGGTAGCCAGTTACCAGCTGCCAATTTAGTATAGTTAAAACTGAACGAGTTGCAGTCACCCTGTAAAAAGTATACAATTTTCAACAGCTAAGCCTGTCGCTTGACAACTGGCTGTGTATACCCTGTGCCAATTACGACAGCAGGGTATATCATAAGTATTTGCCCTGCCCTGGGCCAATTTACTCCTACTGCGCGCAAGAATCGTCTGCGAGAAGATTTGCATAACAAACGCGAAACATGAAACGCGTAGACGAAGGCAGCCGTTGCAATGATCGTAAATAACACGGTTGATATCTATTAACGCTTTTACTGGTGTTACTGGATTATCGCCAGACATGGAAGGGGCTCTCGGAGAAAGTGAGCAGAGAAAGAGAACATCGCATCGGCTGTGAGCCCACGCTTTTGCATGTTGCGCAACGGGCATGGGGGGGGGAGACTTGGGGTTAGGGTTAGGGTTCGGACTGGGACTCGGGTCTGGTAGTTCTCGCAGCAAATAAAAATATCTGGAGTGCAATTTGTGCACAGCTGGTGGTGCAACCGCTGCTGGTGGTGCTGCCAATGGCCTGTGGTGCTGCCGTTGCTCCCCTTTGCGACAACATTGCGAAATTTGTTTGCACTCCATAAAGATTACAAATATGCCCCTCCAACTGACAGACCCGCCTGCCCGCAGCCCGCCCCTCTCTCTCTTTTAAATAAATTTCATGGTTAATACGCATGCTTGAGCCATTTTTACTTTAACACCAAAGTGGATAATGCCCGGAAGCAGCGCAGATGTCGCAGTTGTCGTTGGCCACAAGAGTTATGGACACACGAACGGAATGCGGATTAACAGTGCCAGCCAAAAGTCGATGGCACCAACGGCGACCCAATAACTACAGTTAACTGCAAAAGTATTTTCAGTTAACTCCACATTCAATTTAGGCGGAAATTTTTCTTTAAATGAGCATATATTGGTTGAACAGCTATAGATATATCTGAATATATATACCTATCTAGCTTTATCTCTGTCTTGTCCCGATTTTGCTTTAGATAAACCTTATTCAAGTAACTTGAGATAATAATAATTAATTCCAGCAGAGTTTGTGCACTGCTTGACCCATTTGATAGCTTCGATCTGAAACATCAAGTAGAAGTACTTTATTTAGGGGGGAGAGAGAGGAGAGATCCAGTCATAGACACATCGTTCGTCTGCTATGCAAATAGAGCCCAGTTGTGCAGATGACACATTTGCCCAGCTTAAGAGCCCCGCCCCGTAGGTGGATTCCATTTTAAGCAACACTCCGGCTTGTCTTCCGCACACCCATCGATTCAATTGTGCTCCGGCTGTGTGCTCTTCGTCATCATCATCCTTGCTGGACCATTAGGCAAATTGAAAGCATTTAGCGGGAAGCTGGAACGGCTTCTTGACCACTCAAAACCCTTTGCCGCAACGCATTTAACACACACATTAATGCGACGCGACCCGCACTTGGGATGGGCATCAAGTGGACCTCTCTCTCTCTCTCTGGCTGGGAACCGTAGCCCTAACCTGCTCCTGATCTGACTCGAGCTGGCTGACTGTGGTTTTCAAAAGGCCCAAAAATGAAAATGAATTGAAAGAAATGGTTTTCAAGTGCCCGGATGCATAATGAACCGGACGCCACGCTATGGCTTGGACTGCGTTGCCGGCGTGTGCAGCTCCTTTACCTTCCAACCCCACCCCCATGCCGCCCTGAAGGGTTGTGACATTCGTCCCATAGAATGCGCCAGCGGAGAAAAGGTTTCGAGTTCCAGTCTCGAGTCTCGTGGCGCGCTGCTCGCTGCTCGAAGTACTCCTGGGGCTGGTCCATTGTTTTTCCCCCCGGTGCTGGGTTTGGGGTCACTGGCGACAGGCGACACACTTCGAGGGTCCAAATCAATTAGTTAATTGACGAACAAAAGCCCAGAGGCCTAAGCATAATAAAAAGCCGAGTTTGCGCTTCAACGACTTGGACTTGGATATTTATTGGAAATGCAAAACCTTTTTATACGTAATAATTGCCAGTAATAATATTGGAAAGTTGAGAGTTCTGAATATTTAGGAGTTAATTGAAAACGAGTAGCTAAGTAGATTACTATTTCTTATCGCTGTGCTCTTTCGTCAACAGATCGACGCACTCTCCTCGAACCACTGGCAGCACAGCAGCAACAGGCACAGGCACAGGCACAGTAATCCGGCTGCACGGCCGTAATCCGACTGCTGCTCCGTCCACAAAATGATGGAACGTCTGTCCACGCACTTGTCGCTCTCAGGCCTATCGCTCGCACATCCTCTGCAGAGTCATTTGAGTTCGGTCAGTACCAGCAGCGGCACGCATTTGGGCCAACTGATACAGCATCATCAGCAACAGCAGCAGCAGCAACAGCAGCAGCAACAACACAGCAGTGAACAGAGTCACGCCCACAGTCACGCCCACCATCACAGTCAGCAATTGTCACTGAGTCAATTGGGGCAACAGCAGCAGCAGCAGCAACAACAGCAGCAACAGCAACAGCTGCAGCAACATCATCAACATCACCAGCAGCAGCAGCAGCAGCAGCAACATCACCATCATCACCATCAGTGCAGCAGCAACAGCAGCGGCGGCTCGCCCAACGGCAACGTATCCTCCGCTCTGGGCCTGCACTCTCACCTACATCATTCGGCAGCAGCAGCGGCAGCAGCAGCGCATCATCTGAGCTCACAGCACTCGCAACTGCAGCAGCATCATCAGGCGGCAGCCGCAGCAGCAGCAGCAGCAGCGGCAGCAGCCGCGACGGCAGCAGCGACTGTCTCCCAATCCTCCGGCCACGCCGCAGGCAGTCACAGCAGTAGCCTCAGCAGCCAGGCACAGTCTCAGCAGCCGCACAGCAACAGCAACGGCTTAGCTCAGCTCGGACATAGCCACGCCAGCGCGATCTCTGGATCTGGATCCGGGAGCAGTGCCAGTGCGCCAGTGCATCACACGTCCACGTCCAGCAGCACGGCCTCAAGCAGCAGCGTAATGGCTGCCGCCGCTGCAGCGCATCTGCATCACAACTCGCAGGCGTCGCCCATTGGCAACCTGCACCAGAACATGGGCAGCCTCATGAACAGCGGCAGCAGCGCCAGGTGAGCTAGAGAAATATATGCATATCTATATATAAATATTAAAATGTTCATGATTATTCATCCAAGTACCGTCATGGGATACCACAAATTAGTAGATTTCATTTAAATAATTCTTTCTTATTAGAAAGCTATTTATTTAAAAAAATCAATTACATGCGCTTATAGGGTGTCCATATACCAATTTCCAATTTGATGATCAGTTCAATGCGATTGTTTTACTCAGGCTGCCAAGGACGAATAAGCATTTGACATGATTTAAGATTCCTACCCCACCACATACCATCACTTTCAAAAAAAGGTGCATTTAAGTCGCTAAAGTCAAAAGAATAAGAAAAAGCTTTAAATATATTGTAAACCATATTTAAATTGTTCACCCACCTGTCTGGATATTTATTGTACCACCAAGCACTATCAAACAGTTCGGCAACATTTGTATTATTAGACATATCGTTGTCTCGATCAAACGTTGAAAATCCCCAACCCAGGTGATCACGTAAATTATCTTTGCCAGTTCCTGTTTTGATCCCCAGTGATTTAAGCTTATACTGTTCTAGCTCACTGCCAATTTCAAATTTATCGTATTTAATATATCTAACGATATTATCCTTAGCGAACCCCACATGAACCAACAGTTCGTATCGTCGACTTGTGGTCAGCCTATGAAGCTTTTCAAGGCCTAACCAAAACTCGGCGCTTACGTTGCCGAAACCTTCTTTATAGTCGTCCCATTTCCTATGGAAATCGACACTTCCATCAATTCGTCGCTGGATGACCATCCACCCAGGTCCACCGATCTGACTATCGCAAGGTGCCACAAATGGTTTCAGTCCGGGAATTTGGAAGGCATGCAAATGGGTAGAGTTTCCGAATGGCAAACAACTCTCAGCTGAACTTTTTTCGAGATTTTGCTTATATTCGGAAATCTGGGCGTCTCTCGATTGTAAATCTAGCTTGAGTGAGTTGATTTCAATGTTTTTATTTTTCACTTCCTCAGCAGAAGTCTCGGACTGGTTTGCCAGTAAGGTCATTTTCTTTTGGTAGGCCTCTATTTGGTCCTTCTTTTCCTTGATCTGTGATTCTAATGTTCTTATTTGAGTATTGCTTATTAGAGATTCATTTTTTGCGGTTTCGATAATTTGATAATTTTTTGTAATTGTAGATTTTAATTGATTAATTTCACTGTCCTTTTGTTTGTGTTCATATTGGTTTTTCTTATTAAGTTGTTCTATCTGAGATTCTAACGTTTTAATAAGCTTATCTTTGTTTTCGGATTCGTGTCTGCTTTTGATGTTAAGTTCAGTCAGCCTTTCCTTTTCCCTAACTACATCTTCAAGCTTAACATTGAGTTTTGCCAGTTCGTCAGTTTGGTAATCAATGACGCTCTGGAGGCGAGTGATATTGACCTGCATGGTTGCCATCTTCCTATCTACATCATGATAGATATCCCTATAAGCATCTATCTGTGCCCGAAACTCCACAGTGTCTAGTAGTACTGGCTTGAAGAGTTTGTAACAAAAAATGCTGCATTTATTATCCAAATCGTCGGGCCTGCACTTCTTCTGAAACTAATATAAATGAATAATATGGAAAATCAGTCGAAATGCATTAAACAAGTCGGAAAGGCTACAGCCGAGCGCGCCTGACTGTGGTATACCCGCTACAACTTTGCGAAAAAACGCGTCTCACAGTCTCAAATTTGTTTTGACTATGAAAGTTGCACGTACATAGTTCTTATTGGATTTTGCCACCTTTTTTCAGTGCTTTCCAATTATCAAAGGGCTTTTAATTATGAATGTGTAAAAGAGAAGCCTATATAATGCATCAATTAATTTATTGTGAAATCAATAATCCAACCAGATTTGTCGTTTATTTTGTATGTTGCTGCAAAATATCACTAAAGATTCTAAATCGCCTTATCTTTATCATTGATTTCAAAAGAATATATAGCATAATGCAAAAAAAAATAAAAATAAATAATAATAAATAATAATAATAATCATAAATAATAATAATAAAATAACAGAAGGGGGAAACATCTCCGACCCCATAAAGTATATATATTCTTGCTCACGATCACTAGCCGAGTCGATTGAGCCATGTACATCTGTCTATCCGTCTGTTTATTTGAGACAACAGATCTCAGCTATTAAAAAAGCTAGAGACACAAAATTTGGCATGGTATTTTTATCATAGGCAGATAAAGATTATAACAAAAATTTTTAATACCACACCCACCGCCCCCGAAAATCGCTAAATTGCAATTATTAAAAAAACCAATGAAGTCATAACATTCTGCTTTGGTATATATAAAGCTGATGAACATATCTTCCACATAACAATTCAATGGAACCCATAACACAGATGTTATTAAAGGTAACATTTTCAGTACAAATGTTCGGTGAAAAAAAAACTAGTCGATAAGACCACAGTCGAGCGTGCCCGACCGTAAAACACCCTTCACCCAATTCTTAAATCCGAAACAACCATGTAATCACACTTATAATTAAAAGCAGAAAGTTCAATTCAAAGTAAAGCGGCGACATATACTCGTAATCATCAAATTTCGTAGCTTCAGGCCTTATGAGAACCGAGATCTGCTTATCATACACACAGCGAGACAAACCAACGGACAGACGGACGTGGCTATACCGACTCGCTATTGATATTGATCAAAAATGTGTATACACATATGTCGGAGATGCCTTTTTTTTGGGTCGGCATAAAATTTAAATAGCATTCTACTTGATATATAGCGGGTATAAACATTATAGAGATTACGCAACATTCTTATTTTCCACGTCCTGGACAGATCCACATACGTACGGATCGTAAGTAAAAAGAGCAAATATTTTGCTCCTTAGCAAATACTTTGTTCCTTACTTACCATCTGTTCTCCTTTAACACAATATTCCAGTAGAAATATAAACAGCACCACGTAACTAACACGGCTAAAGCCCAACATTTTGTTGATTTTGTACGCGAAACTTATTTAATTCGGAGCAATATCAAATTAAGTCAACAATGAACTGTGTCCAATCACAAACTGAATTCTCGGGATCGAAGACAACTAAAACGAAATCTATTTAGAAGCTATAAATCACGCTCACACGTTTCCATACAGACATTGTGTATGTATGTGTGCCCCAGAAATTGGCAAAAATCATCTTGTTGCGATAAGCTCGTATTTATAAACTATTCTTTTATGATTGTGACTCGTGTTGAACATAATTCTTTCGAAAATATTGTTTGCCTACTATTAGTTATCAACTACAAAATGTACACGTAATGAAATAAATATGTGTGAAGGGAAAATGTAGATGTATATATGTGTATTTAACAATGAATTTTCCTATTTTCTCGCACAGCGACGTCTTCTTCAGCCTGATGATACAGAACACAACGAAGCGACAGAACGAGGAGCACATCAAGCGACCTATGAACGCGTTTATGGTCTGGTCACGATTGCAGCGTCGCAAAATAGCGCAGGATAATCCGAAGATGCACAACTCGGAGATATCAAAGAGGCTGGGTGAGTTGATGTCTTCCAGCTATATACAAAAATTTCAATTTCTTTCCGTATCAAAAAAAAAAATATTCTAAACATGCTGAATATTCTGAAAATTTGATTTGAGTATGACCGCAATAGGTCGCATCCGTTGTCTTATCGCTGGGACGTATGTCTGGTCGTGGGACCTGCTGTTAATCTGAAAACAAAAGCAAATCTCACACAAAACTAAATTAAGAGGCGGCACACGACCTGCCAGACCTCAATCGCGCCCACTCTCATGCCCTAACGTTTTGCGCTCCCTTCCCTATGCAACTTAAACTAATCAACGTAATACCACACACACGCACACACACACACACACACCTCCCCCGTGAAACCCCTTGGCCTAAACCTGCAATGACAAACCAGAAACAGACTCGACTCTCAACGCAACTGTCAAAACTGAGAAGCGTATGTCACACAATGGAGGAAACGCCGATTCCGATGCCGATGCCGATGCCGAGTGCGTTGATTATGCTTCGCAACTGAAGGGTTGCCACCCCCGTTGAATTGGCATGCCTCTGCCCCACTGCTACTTGCCACATCATTGCCGCTTGCCGCTTAAACTAGTTGCAAAGTTAAGTAGTTTAATTCAACTAGGGATGGGGCAAGGGAGTTTGTCGGCTAATCCCAGGCAGAGATTCGCAGCAAATTCAATTTCAATCACACACACACACACACACGCACACGCACAGGCCGTCCAAGTGCGGCACGTGGCAAGTGACAGTCGAGATCTTTAGCATAACAATGCGACGGAGACGAGCCCGAGACGAGCGACTACTACTACTACTACCAACTCATGCATATGCGATGAGTGCTGCCTCGGTGGCATCTTCTTCGTGCCACTAATCAGCCCTGAAAAAAGCTGTCACAACAGCGATAACAATAAGCCCATCGATAAGGCTGCCATATTCCAATCAAATTCGACGGAAAGCGAGGCGGCAATTCCACATCGACTGGGACTGACTTCCTCACACACTCTCCCTCTCTCTCTCTCCTCTCTCTCGCTCTCGGGCAGCACTTGTGAAATGACTTTTCCATTTTTCTTTGCTTTTTATTTTTCTTTTTTTTTTTAGCTTTGTTTGAGCAAAAACAATGCAAATTAAACGCGACTCACTTGCAGCGCAGTTGAGCGCAACAAACAACAACAGCGACGAGGGGCAAACTCTGCGCTGTTCTCTTATGTAATTAAGGGAAAGGGGGTGTAGAGTATAGCACGGTCACGACTTACAGATACCATGTGAATAATGTGAATAGAAAATGGCTTGAAGAGTATGTAATTTATTCGATTTCTTATTCGAAATAAATATTAAAACATTTAGAGCAATGCAGAATTCAACACCGACGCATATAATGCCCCCTTTCTTTACTTCGTACAGGGTATAACTGGCCGAAGAGGGTTGCTGCAGCCAAATGGCGATTAATTTTGTACACAGCCATTAAAGAAAATTTCTTAATCAGGCAACTGAATGCCCTAACACTCTCACTCTCATTCTGACTCGCTTGCTCTCTCTCTCTCTCTCTCTCTCTCTCTTGCTCTCACTCTTGCAACTGGCAAAGTTCAAGTAGCAGACCGTGGCAATATATATGAAAATCAATGCTGTATAACAACAACAGGCTGTGGCACAATGTACACTCCACAACAAACTTCAGTTTCGAAGTATCCCATTTTTTTTTTCGTGGTTTGAGTTTTATGGAAAGGCGCGAGCTTTTGTTCGCTTTTCATTTCACCTTTTTGTCCTTCCTCTTCCCATTCATATTGTTGTTGTTGTTGTTGTTGTAGATGTTGCTGCCGTTGTTGTTGTTGCTGCTGCTGTTGTGCTTTGGCAAATCCATTATGTCAATTGACAGTTCTGTGTAATATTCGCTGTCAGTTGCAGCTTTTGTTCGATTTTCGTATTTGGGATTTTTCCGTTTCATTTTGAGAGGACAACAGGGCACAGGGCGAATCATTGTAGATTTAGTTAACTCGCTCGCGATAAAGAAGAAGAAGCAGCAGTTCTTGAGTTCTTGAGAATCCTTAGAAATCCATCGATTGTGCCAATTGTGAAAATGTGCTGGAAATCGTTTAAAACGATTTGAGTAGCGCTCGAATAGTTTGCACGATATATATGCAATTTGAGGTTAAGTTGAATGTGGCTACAGCCGAGTGGCAACCCTGGGCAAATAATGAACCATTTGCCACACTGAAACAAACGGCAAAGTTCTGCACTTGAAAAAGTTGCTCTGGCAAAAAAGCAAAAGCAAAAAACGGAATTAAATAAAACGTGAATGAAAACGAAAATGAAAATAAACAAAGCTCATTATGAAAAATTGCGCTGAGAAAAGGCGCAAACAAAAAACTGTGGCATCAACAAAGGCGCCACAAAAAATGGCGGCGCGAAAGCGGCACACACACACACACAGATAAATAAAATAACGGCAACTGTGGAGAGCTCTTCAGACGTCGCCGCCGGCGTTGCCATTTATTTGATTATGCCAAACAAAAGGCAAACAAAAAGTGAAACAAAGCGAAAAGTCAAATGAAAATAAAATAAATGTGAAATTAAAAAAAAAATGTTATACTAAAATAGAAAACAATCTGGTCGGGCGCGAGCCTAATTGAGATTGCAACTGTCATTAATTACAGTCTGCGAATTTGAATTAACAACAAAAGCCAACAACAACAACAACAACAATTACAAACAACAACAACAACACGAGGAAGAAAATAGCAACGCCTCTTTTCGAAAATAATTGAAAAACCTGTCGAATCCACCGTCGCCTTCAGTTTGCTTCGCTTCGTATCGCCTCAACTTCGATTTGGTTTGTTTATTTTTTAATCAAGGTCCTGGGTATCCGCCCTGGATCCTGGGGGAATATTAAATAATGTTAGACACAGCCCGCCCACGTGCTGAATCGATGACTCAACTGACTGAAGGCTGTAATCGAACAAAGGACTTTTTCTTGGGCGGAGGAGGAGGCTGCAGGACAAAAGGTCGAGCTCGCTCAAGCCTTTGGCCCAACCCCCCAAAAGCCTCCATTGTTGCACAACAAGGCGCAAACAATTGATTAGTTTGCCTCGCAAGGGGATCGTCCTGGCAATTGACAGGTGTGTGTGTGTGTGTGTGTGTGGGAGACGGGAAACTGTGGATAACTGCAGAGGAGGAGCAAATCAGAGAGATGAGACTGAAGCATCGAAGATAGTTAAGCTAAGCTTGGTCTTTTGTCTGTATAGCATGGCAGTTCATTTTCCACTAACATGATAATACTTGCAATGCCCATGAATTCACTTTCAAGCTCCTATAATATCATAACTAAGATAGCTACATTCCAGTGAGCTTGAAGTATTTCTCAAATAAATTGTAAGTTTTTTATTTGAGGGCAATCAAATTATTAAAAATTGTTGCAATGGTATTAAATATTGTACCTACTTAAATTGAATGTTCTAGCTTGAAGAACTCACTAGATATTATAATTATTTTTGTTATACGACAAAGTAACTATATAATATATATAATATATCATACTGTCATCAAATTTGGTAACTATAGCTCTTAAAGTTTGAGAGATCTTGGCTGTCATACAGATCTGGCAGTTGAAAGTATATAAAGAAGTAATAACACTATTCGAAGCCCATCAATTGGGTGCATAATAAACCCCCCCGCTTTAATAACTTTCAACCTTCTACTCCCTGTTCGACCCTTCTTGTTCTTCTCAGCCGCAAGTAAACAGTTCAAATCTTTTGGTCAAGTTATGAGTTCTGCCTCGAGTGGGCGCCAGTTGGTGTGTAAACAGACCCCAGAGAGAGAGAGATAGACCCAAGAATGGACACTGTCGTAATCCCATAAGTAGTCCGATTGTTTGCTGTTGTGCGATGCAGGCAGGGGGGGCTGAAGAGAGTTCCCAACTTGAGCATTGTCCCAAAACTAAACAAATTGTGGCTAAGCCAAGGAGGGGCGGATCGAGGCGGGGCGGGGCGGGGCGGTGCCTGACAAGCCGAGTAGTCGCAGCCCAATTGTGAGCTGTGTGAACTGCAAACTGCAACTGGAGCCGACGTCCCTCAAATATTTACCCTGCCGCTTAGCAGTTTTCCCAAAGCAGTTTTCCGGGCGGGAAAAACTTGTTAATTACGCCCGAGTCGCACTCTGTCAGCTGCAACTCTCGTCTCTCTGGTCTGTTTCTCATATCAATTATTAAGCTGGCCACTCAGTCCAGCTGCGGGAGAGGCATGAAGATGGGGATGGAGATGGGGATGGGGTTGGGGATGGGTTGGCGGATGAGGACGGGCAGGCAGCCCACACTGACGCCAGACATTGTCGATTGTCATCCTTTTGTGGCATGTCAACTGAGGCCTGTTTGCGTTCCTTAGTTTATTCAACTGCACAACTTGTAGATACTCCCCCCCGCTCTCTCTCTCTTTCTCTCTCTCTCTCTTGTCTCTCCTTCTCTGCCTTGCTGGAGCTGTCTTGTTTATTATTATGTGAAGTCTGCCCCAGCTAAGGTGTCGTGCCCAGGAGCTGGCATTGCGCATTTGACGGCCACTTGCCACATGCCACATGCCACATGCCACTTGCCTCTTGGACGGCCTGTCAATGTATCTATAAATTAGTGTTTTACCAGCACCAGCTGCCGGTTATAAGTGGGCGTTCGTCTGCCCCTGCTCGGGGTGACAACTGTTTGTGCTTTTGTCTGACACTTATTGTTATACTAGTATGTAGTTCTCCACTGTGTGTCTGTGTGTGTGTGTGTGTGTGTGTGTCTTGGCCTGCCAAGCCTTCTGTGTCCCTCTTTGTCGCCACACAATGCAAACCGCCCGAGAGCCACTAGAATTACACGTAATAACTAATTAGTCTCATTTCCCCCGAGCATGTTTTATTCGACTTTTTGTGCAACTAATTCAGCCACAATCTGTTGCAATATTTTTCTATATAACATACATAATACCAACGATTAGCCCGATGGGGAAACTTACTGAGCTTGGGGGCTATAATCGAATGCGAATGAATTGGAATGGTCTTATGAATGAGCTAGGGGGAGCTGTAAGTACTTCCTGCTCGAGACCGTAACATATCTCTAATCCATTTTCATATATTTAGGCGGGACATGAGTAAGTTGGACAGACAGACAGACTATATATATATATACGTTTCTATATACCTTTCTCTTCCCTGCGCATAAATATGTTTTGATTTGTATATAGGATATACTTACTATATGTATCTAGTTATATATGTGACTCTGATGCTGACAAGGCACAGCGACATTTGTCGCCTCATTTGCGGCTAAGGACTCTCTGGGTCTCTCCCTTCGGGCCTTATCAGCCGCCTTATGACACATGTCATTATAACATTTTACATTTACTTAAAAACATTTGCAATTTCTGAGCACAATGGATCCAGATCTGCTGCTGCCTGTCCGTCGTCTGGCTGCCACTTGCCACTTGCCACTTATGAGTATGTGGCACGTGCATGTGCCATAGACACACACATCGAGAGAGAGAGAGAGAGAGAGACAGCGATAGAGTATATGCCAGCTTGGCAGCGAAGCGAGACAGGAAGCGGGACAAAAGCACGCCCCCAAATGGGCCCACACCACCTGCTGGTTTTGGGCCATTATAGTGCCAGGACTCGCTCCGAGCCGGGGTTGAATGTTCCTTGCCTAGAGGCAGAGGGAGAAGGGCATGGGGTAGGGGATAGGGGGAGGCGAGACTGACGGAGCTGACAAACAGGCAACGGGACAACAACAAATGACAATGCCAAAACTGACAACAATGGTGGCCGAATAGACAGGGACAAACAGCAGACTGAACAGAAACAGAAACAGAGAGAGAGAGAGAGAGAGAGAGAGAGAGAGAGAGAGGGAGAGAGACGAAGCATTGTATCCTTTCCTAGCTAGGATGATGATGTTGATGTGCGTGCTCTTCTCCAGCAGGTTGCCATGAGTGCGTACCCCATTGTGGACAACAGCTTCAAGTGCCCCCAACAAAAGTATCTAATGGATTAACGACTTTGCACATTAAATATCTCTGAACAAGTATCTTGTATATACTCTATCTCTCTCTCTCTCTCTCTCCCAGGTGCCGAATGGAAACTGCTCACCGAGGAGGAGAAACGTCCTTTTATCGACGAGGCCAAACGTTTGCGGTAAGTTCAACTCAAACCCATCGCCTCCCTCGATCCTCTTCCCTTAAGCATATTTGCTTCCCTTGCAGCGCCATGCACATGAAGGAGCATCCCGACTACAAATATCGACCCAGACGCAAGCCCAAAGCTCTGCGACGCGATGGCTATCCATATCCCATGCCATATCCATCGGTTCCCGTGGAGGCGTTACGAGCAGGTAAGCGGGGGCATTAAATCAAGGATTTCCCTGGTTATATCTAAGTGTGTTTTAATGTGATCTTGCTGAACGAGGGATGCAGAAAATTTAAAATAGATTTAATGTATGGAATAAGTATAGGTATTGTCACAGAATTTGATCTAGGTATATATCTATACACTCGGCTGCTAACACTGTTCAGGAATGAGTTCAAAAATACCCTACTTCCTGGCATACATAAGAGATATGCAAATAATATTATTAGTAATAAAATAAACAATTATAATTTCAATTTCCATTCCCATTCGTAAATCCATTTGAACTGCCTGAAATCGCTTGTAAACCTGCACATAATTCCGCCCTCCCTCGAGGCCACCTTACAGTGCTGGCAAAAACAATGCATATACTTGTAGAAAGCAGGCAGGCAGGCAGTCGGGACTCATGAATTGTGGCCCAAAGACAAACGCGATTGTGGCACGATACGAGCTGCTCCACACAGGGTCTAGAGCGGGTATAATGGGGCGGGGGAGGGTCTACTATATGACAAACTATCTACACAATCGACTGACTTACTGGTTATGGCTTTTGTTGCGACAACAAACTCAAAACGCTTCGTGGAGTAGAGTTGGCTCTGGGATGGAACTGGGGCGAACTACCCATGTCGCATGTCCTGACAAACTGTGAAGTCATCATCCTGGCTTAACAACTCATTCAAGAGACAGACAGACAGCAGGACGAGCATAAGTTTTCATTCACAATGGCGGTGAGTCGGGGAGGCATACAGCAGAAAGAGGGAGAGGGAGTGGGAGTGGGAGTGGGCCTGGTTGGGGGAGGTTTTAAATTAGCATTTGTCACGTCTTTGCTGTCGCCTGTTTTACTTTTTTGCCCAAATTTAACGCTAGTTTCTTGGGTTCAGCGAATTTGTGCTTTGGCTAGGACAATGCCAGCCATGCGGATGATTTATGCGCCTCGGAAATGATAATAAAAATGCTAGGAAATGCGTAATAAATAAAACGAATTAACTTCGAGGCAGCTCGACTTGCGGCTCAGCGCACACACGCGACACACAATGCAAGATGGCCGGGAGGGAAAGAGATGGCATATATAGTTTATAGAGAGAGCTACTGCTGGCATATGCTATGAGCATGAATTAATTGAATACATCAAGAAAGGAAGCTCTCAATTTGAGGAGGCACAAAAATTAAGTCAACTGAAAATGGAAATTTCAATGTTTATATCATCTTTATTCCCTGGCAGACGGGGGATTTTATAACCTTAAATATATCTGCAAAGCTTAAGATCAATTTACAAGGAAATAATGATGAGAATGAATATTATTCTCATGTAATTCTCATAGTTTAGTCCAAAGTTAAGATCTTTTTTCAGAGTTACCACTCCATTCAATTGAATAGGTTTCTTTGCCTCTATAGGATGTCGGGCTATACCTAATCCAGCATTATGTGGCATAACAATATGCTTGGACAATGTCGATGTTGCCACTTGAGTGTACAGGGTATTCGCTTTCGTTTCTAGCTGTCTCTCAGCAATTTTAATTGCCGCAGCATGCCGCGGCATCCCGAACAAGATAATGCCATGAATGAAGTGTATTTTTGTATTTTTTTTGTGTTGGACTTTATCTTTTATATATCTGCGTCTCTGGCTCAAAAGGCGGCGGCGCTAGTAATTATCGAGCGGGTTAAGAAGAGGGCAGCTGGTCGACTACCGTTTACCGTTTAGGGCAATTGGTAAGAGTTGTGAGGCCGGCTGAGGCGTCTATCAGATGCGGCTTGAAATAGCTGATTCAGCGGACAATTATCTGCGGGCGAGAGGGGGGGCAGCAGCGGGTTAAGGGGTAAATATTTTTGGAGTGGCAATTATTTTAAGCACACACACACACACACACAAGAGAACCGAAAAAACGTGGAAACCCAAAAAGCATTGTGGTAATTGCTGTAGACTTACTTCTTGGCCATTTTGAAGCGACTCTCATCTCTCTCTCTTTTTCTCTCTCTTTCTCTCTGTCACTTGCAGGCATCTCGCCGGGCTACTTCGCACCGGGTCCCACAGCAGCGGCCTATCACCTGGGCAGCCATCTCACGCAGACCTCGTCGCCCAGCTCAACGCAGGTGAGTACGCGCGCGGTTCCCAACGGTAGCCCGCGGTTTGTCCAATTATACATATTGATCGGCGGGTCGCCCTAATAACATAATTACACACGCCCCGCTCGCAGACGCCCACTTTAAAAGGCGGAAAGCATGTGCGGCGAGCGGGGAGAGCGAGGCGAGCGTGACTAAGCGCGACACGATCCTTGAGCGTCCAGTTAAGCATTGTGATATGTCATGCTCAGGATTCAGTGTGCTGCAACGTGTCATTACGCGTTTAGTCCTGGCCACAGCAGATCCCCCAGTGCAGATAGGACGACGGGGCGGGCGACAGGACGATAAGAAAACAAACAGAGCGCGAGTGCGAGTGCAGGTCAGCACCTGCGCCCGGCTTGGCCTCGAGCTGGGCTCAGGGTCAGCTGTAGTTGCATACCCAATTCCTAAAAGCATTTACAGGGTATACAATTGGCAATTATAACTTTGCAGGCACACACACACATCACAGCGAAGTAGGCGTGTCCAGTTGCCGCCCAACGCTCAGCTTGGACCCTTTGGAGCTGCCTCGGCCTCCGTTTGCATGTGTGTGTTTATTAACAACCCATTAAAAGCCATGACTGTTGCTTGGCTTTGTTGCAGCTCCCGAGCTGGGCCAAGCCGGGCTGCCTATTTGAGGCTGTGATTGATGTCTGCGCTGCGTCGGGCTGCGGCCGAGCCGTGTTGCGGGTGTTGAAAGCCAGCCATTTGGCCGACACTGGGCAACACAATAACCTCTCGCCGGCGGTTAATAATATGCCACAGTCCGCGCTCTGGCCGTATAGGATTAACAATAATGATAATAATAATAGACCAGCTTCGCAGGCAGCTGACTGTAATCCGAGTGGGCGTATTGGTAGGCAAACCAGGCAAGACGGTACACTCATTATAAGGCTCGTCTCACACCCCATAGAGGGAGCAGTTCTAAAGACATTCCATCATAAGGCCCTTCTGAAGTGCACTTGAGACTGAATTGGATTGTGCAGAGCGTAGAATAGAAATATGCTACGAAATGACGAGATTAGACTGAAGCAAACGGACCGATGGGTATGGGGTACTCCCAGGGCTGATAGTTTGCACAGCTGACTGGGTAACGGCAAAGACAACATTTGCGACACTGGCCACACCTGCATCCCTTCTCCCTCCTCCCCCTCCCCCTCTGCGACTCTCACTAATCACCTTGCGGGCTCAAACCACTCGAAAGTCGAAACCGAAGCCGGCGCGAGTTAAATCAATTAACTGCCAACAATAATAGACCAATTGAGAGGGAGAAGGAGAGAGGTAGAGAGAGAGAGAGGAGGTAGAGCTAACCCAAACACAAACTGCGCTTAATTCGTCGAGCATCAAAATATTTACCAATCCTACGTTAATTCCCAATTGGGCACAAATCAAATCAAATCAAATTGTAATCCAAAACGCTTTCGGGCCAAAAACACATGCTGTCTGTTGCCACAGTCGCTGCCACTGCCACTGCCACAGACGGAGTGGAAGATGATGATGATGGTGCTGGTGCTGGTGATGGTGATGATGATGTGTTAACAACATAATTATAGCCCAGAGCCAAGTGCTCAAAACGGGGAGCGCAACCCCTCGCGAGCAACAACTCAAAAGCAAAGAAAAAAAAAAAAAAAAAAAACGGAAATGAAGCAAAACAACCCCCGACGCGCTTAGCACCCGTTCCCGTTCCCGTTCCCGTTGCCGTGCATGAGGAACCCGCTCATAGTACCCCGGCACCAGTCGTAGTCTCACACTTCTCCAGTTCCCCTTCCCAGTTCCACTCCCACTCCCTTACCCAGTTACAGCCGCAATGAAAAACGTATTGCAAATCAAATAAAATTAAATTGAGACCCGGTCCCAGTCTCGATCCCGGGCGGGGGTTGTTCACGTTGCATCCACAATTAGTTGGTCAAATAAAGCCACAAAAGTGTTAAGCAATTTGCACTAAACAAGGGTTACACACCCAACCCCTCCCAATTACACCCATAGACCATTAAGTCGAGCAGGTGGTTAAGATAAAACAGGGATTATTATGTAGCTACAAGTATTTACAGTAGCAAGATGTAGTAGATAGAGGAAGAGAATTATCTCAAGGCATTATAATAAATTATATAATAATATAATATATATATAAATGTATTACAAGGTTTACTATACCATTTACTGTGATATATACTTCTATATAGTTTAACTAGGGATAGGAAAGGGTGAAGAATTATTTATTATATATATTTATTTATGTTCTTCCTGACTGTTTTATATATCAAGATATCAGAATATTAAATAGGTATATATGTACATATATCCCAAAGATACTACAGCTGCCGTAGAAATAATCCATCAGCACTTGCAGCTTGCTGGAAGGGTATAGAATATTCGCTATATTCACTGATTTCTTTAATTCAAGGAATCCTAGAGTTATACAGCACTAAATAAATGATATCTGACACTCCTCTCTCTCTCTCTCTCTTGCTCTCTCTCTCTCCTGCAGGCCACCCTCTCCGGGCAGATGGACAAATTTGCCGCTCTGGAGCGCAGTTCGTATCTGAGCAATGCAGCAGCTGCTGCTGCGGGCGGCCAGGCGAGCGCATACAGCGCCTATCTGGATCCCAGTGTGCTGACCAAGGCCTACTTCGACTCCAAGATGTACCAGGATCGTGCCAACTATGCCTTCGACATTTCCAAGATCTATGGTGCACAGCAGCATGCGGCGGCGCATCATCAGCAGCAGCAGCAACAGCAACAGCAGCAGCAGCAGCAGCAACAACAGCAGCAGCAGCAGCAGCAACAGTTGCTCATGGCCAGCAGCGCAGGCACTGGGGGAGGCGGAGGCAGCGGCAGTGCCGGCGGCAGTTCGCACAACAACAACAGCAGCAGCGGTCTGGACGAGCGCGATGCCACGCCCCAGCTGGATGGGGGCGGGCAGGTGGAGGCAAAGCCGCATCTGCATTCGCCCAGCGATGTCGGCCTGGACTATGCCCATCAGTATGCCCAGCAATATGGTGGCCAATTGGCCAGTGTGGGCGTGGGCGTGGGCGTGGCCGGCGCCTCAGCAGTCGCAGGCGGCGGAGGCGTGGTTGCCGGCAGTGCAGGCGTCCCCGGTGCCGGTGCCAGCGATTTTCGGCGCCCGCTGACGGTGATCTTCTGACCACCATCGTCCAACGGCAGCGAGGAGCTGAACTTGTCGATGACCTAAGCGGAGGTCGAAAAGCGAGATTAGAGCTAAATGAAACGTAGCCAACTTTACAGTTAAGCCTCGAGTTGTAAACTAAGGATAAGCATTGTTGAGGGAGCAGCGAGCAGGAGGCAGCGAAGGAGGAGCGTATGCGGAAGAGGGCGATCTTGGTGGAGCGAGGAGGGGAATGCAGAACAACGAGCGGTGCAATTTTTTATGTTTTAAACGCTGAACGAAGTGCATAGCATAAATTTAAATCTATTTAAATTCTACACATATACAACAACAAACAAAAACAACAACACAAACAACAACAACAAAAACGACAACAACAACTTACAAAATACGAAAAAGTAAAGCAGCAAAAATGCTAAAAATAAAACGCGCATTATCAAAAGCTACGATTGTACGATTTATTGGGGAGGGGGAGAGGGGAAAATAGACCGCAGATTGTCTGATTACTAAATATGCAGCACAATTTTAATTATAATTATAATATATGTTCGTATTTGTATTAAAATAAAAGCAGCGAATAAGCTCAGCTACTTCTAGATATATAGATAATAATAGATATAATATTCTATATATAACCAACATATCTTAAACGTATTCCAACTCAGTTGCAAAGTCTCTGAAACTTTTTATCTGAACTCGAGCAAACGGAAGAGTAAAGGCGAGGGAGTGGGAGTCAGGGTGTGACCTGGGGTGGGGAGCTGACAAAAGTCAAAAGTGCGCGAAACGCCTTAACGTTAAACGCTTCCTAATTAAGTCAACTTCTTGCGCGGGCCAATCGGAATTCCTTCTCTGCTCAAGCAGCGGCAACAACTCAAAGGAATTAAAAAAAAAAATAAATAAAAACCGTCGCAGGCGTCGCTGCCGTTGGCCACCACTAATTAGTGCGAATCGAGGTGCAAACAAATCTTGGCAAATTTAATTAATTTTACGCCGTCTTAAACGCAGCCGCAATTAGCGAAATACACTTGCTGCCAACGTCGAGGGATGGGATGGTAGCAGAAGGTTCTGTGATATATGCGAATATATTCAAAGGTAAATTCCAATTAGTTTCATGTGAACGAACATTTTTTCAACTGGTGTTCTTTTCAAATTGGCGTTCAACGTTAGATGGTGACAAAAGCGTTGTTGTTATACCAACACTAGATGGCGCTCTTACACAAGTCAGACTTTGTTTCAATATATTTGCTGTTGGACTACCTGTCGCTAGCTGGCGCTTTAACTTAGCGGTTACATTTCACATTCAATTTTTGATGGGTAGCACTTTTTCAGTGAGCGTAAAGAGTGTTGCAGGCGCCATCTATGACTCATGCTGAATTCTGTTAATTCACAGGCTCGTGCCTTCTGTTAGTCTATCATAAATACAGCTCTGTTACAAATAACAGAACTCTGCTTACGCCCTGTTAACATTCTTTGATAAAAAAAGATATCCTACAATTTTTGCGCTTTTCGGGCATGCCCGTGAAGTAACGAACTTTGAAATTTTACTGAGCGTGCTCGAAAGTACAATTAACAGTTTGCAAAAAGATTTAAAAAACATAACGCACACCAGTTTTTAGCGTAAATTCGGCAAACACAGAGTTAGTTTTTAGGTTTTAGTATATTTCGCAGAAGTTTAATTAATTTGTATACCCTTCCTTGTAAACATATTTATTTTAGCCACAAGTTTGCCTTACATTTTAGGTGTCATCTACGACCCTATAAAATATATATATATATTCTAAATCAACATCGATAGGGCAGCTCATATAGCTCTGTCCGTCTGTTGCAATACTTCTTCTTTGCTTTTTATTGGTTCAGGTTGTATATTAGTCGGAAAGAGTCAGATTTGACCGATATACATATTGTAAAGCTGCCATAGAAAGTATAGAGCGATTTTTGTTAGTTTTCAACATAGCGTTGCCTGCTTACATCGTGTTTGGCGCGACTTGACTTTTATTCGTCTGATGCACATAATTGGCAATCCTTAGCCAAGGATCAGTTTCAAGCTAGTCTACTCTTTCTGCCATTCATCCGCCTCCAGCAGCAGCAGCAGCATCAGCAGCCTGTCTGCATACTAAACAAATCACGCTTAGCTCGCGCCACATTTGCATATTTCAGACGCAGAACTTTCACCCGCAAATGGAAATGGAAATGGAAGTGAACGAGGACGTGGACGAGGCCGAGGAGAGGACGTCGTCTGCTCCATAAATTATTGCAGTGCAAACAATGCGCTGGACGACAATGCGAGGCTGCAGGGGCAGCTGTGGCACCCGTAGATACCTCCGAAAGTGGCAGCCGTAAGGGCAAGGAGTGAGTGCCTCAGAAATACCCAAAATTATGGCAATCACAGAGAGTGAAAATGGGAGAGAGGCAAGGGAAGGGACTGCCACTAAGTAGCGCAATTTTTGCCAGTTGGCGCTGCCAAATGGAGACCGCAGCCCGACGAGCTCATTGTGCTGCAGTTGGAAGACATAATGGGAATAGCCGAAATGTCCATTATGCGAGAACAAATGGCAGCTGGCATAGTGTGCCAGCTAACGATAACGCCCGACATGCAGCGAGGGGCTTGAACGGACTGGCGGGAGTGGCACGAGTGGCGGGTGGCAGCCACCTCAGCCAAGGGCCACCAGTTGCTGTGCCATTGTTTTGGCCGCCTTGGCCGCCTTGGCCAATAAAATGCATTCGGCTGGCATGCAAAACAAAAACGATAAAAAACGATGATGAAGAGCAGCGAAACCGTCGCCATTGAGAACGCGTCTAAGCAGACGCAGCGCCAGCACAAGCTCCCACTCTGCGCTGGCATTGTCTATGCCATTGGCCGAGGCGCCACTGGCAGTGTCGACATGCGCGCAACGTAGTCGCACACACACACACACACACACACAGGAGGGGGGGGCTGTCTGGCATGAGAAAACAGTTGATAGCGCTGCCATTTTTATTGTCACCACAATGTGGCAGCGCGGGGGCGGCATTGGCTGCTGCTCACACAGCACCCCCACCCCCACCTCGGCTTGCTAGTGCCACAAAGCAAAAGTCTACACAGCAAGCGACGCTTTGGAGAGCAACGCCTGCGCAGAAGACCGCAAAACTCTATTCAAACTCAATTCTGTTTTGGCGGGAAAACATTTTTGAAATGTGCATAAAGAAAGAAAGATTCGCACAGAGTGAGAGAGAGAAAAAACAAGAGAGGGATCTTAATAAGCCAAAAATTAAAATCTCTATAATAAAATTATTATTTGACATAAGTATACTAAAAAGAAGGAATAATATTAGAAAATTAATGAAAAACTTAAATTATATTACTCATTTTATAAGAATACATCTAATTTAATGGTAATATTTATACTAAATGGAAGAAATAATATTTGATATTTAATGAAAACTTAAATTAGATTACTCCTTTTAAAATAATATTATAATTTAATTCGTCAGATTACACGTTTTCTTATTCAAATTCCCTTTAAAAATGATTGTATATTCTTAAATTTATGCCCAAACATTTCACTAATCCCCTGCAAACGGAACCCCTTCTGTTTGACAATTTTATGATCCCGATTATACGGAAATTAATTGACGAATTTCCTGCATGATTCGCAATGCACAAGGAGCTTCGATCCTCTCTTATCTCTCCACAACAAAACAAAGGGTATCACACAAACGCAATGCAATCGTGAATTGTTTACACCACTTTATACTACCGATCGGAGCGACGATCGATTGTGGTGGCAAACAAGGCGTCTGATAAGTGAGACTCAAAAGGGAATATGGGTAATATTGTATAAAGGTATTTTTGGGCAAGATTATCTTGTCTCGAGTCTGACAATAAGGAAAGCGGGCAAATATCGCGTATCTGATAATATCGCTGGGCTGGGCCAGAAAGGGACGCAGGACAAACAAATGGACAAACACAAGAGCACAAGACAATTTCGACAACATGAGCAAACACACACAGAGAGAGAGAGAGAGAGAGAGAGAGAGAGAGAGAGCGAGGAGAGAGAGGAGTGTGCAGCAGCAAATTTTATCACTTAGCCGCCGCATTGGCGTCGCAGCGTCCTCCACGAGGTGTCAGAATAAAAACTCTACAAACACCCGTCGCGCACTCTCTCTCTGTCTCTCTATCTCCCTTTTCCTGCGCTCTCACCAACTCTCTCACCCACTCGCTGTTGCGCACTCACTCACTCACACGGCGTGCAGTGCACTGCTCGCTCGCTCCTGTGTCGAGTGTCGAGTGCAGAGTGAGCGCAGGCAAATACAATAACAAATTTACCCCCACACACACGCACACGCACACACACACACACAAGCACACGCCGAGACACATTTTGTTTGCCGATTTCGCCTGGTTTTGTGCGTCCACCAACTGTCGCAAGTTTCGAATACCTTCTCCCATAGATTGTGGACTGCGCTTGTGCCCGTGTGCCCGTGCAGCAGTCCATGGGCCAAAGAATGTGTGTGTCTCGTTTCAAATCGAAATTGTCGCGCACTCGACACGGACGCACCGGCTCTAGCTCCGGCTCCGGCTTTGATACTCGTCACTATAGACTCGTCTCCCGGTTAGTTCCAGAGCACAAAGGAAACGCAACCTGAAGTGTCGCATTGTCAAGTGTTAAGATCGCGCATCAATAAACGTTATTGTTCGACATTATCATAATAATATTAATATCGTGTTATAAACAATAAAACAATAAAGTAAATATTTTTAAAGAGTGCAGAGCAGTTTAAACATTTTCAAAAGTGTGTGTGTTTAATAAAAGACAAATCGAACAGATCTGAAAGTTTTATTACGGAATTACTCATCTCAACTTCCGACTCTTAAAAGGTTAGCAACTCTATTACAAACAACATTACTTGTTTCGGAATTTTCATGTGAATCATTCTTGGATTGTTTGAACAAAGTTTGATTGATATTTATTTTCGATATTTGCTATTGATACTGATATGAAATTGACAATTATCAATTATATTTATATTGTTTATTTTATTACTTCTAAGATGGTTGAAGGAGAACAAAACTTTTAAGTACTTTTTGCGATTAATTTAAATATATAATTGTTAAGAGATTTAATATTTTATTTAATATTGTTTTGATATTTTCTCATTTATGTAATATCATAGAACTCTGTTGGATTTTTTAATCAACTAAATATTTTATTTGAATCAAGTTTTTTTTTAATCGTTTCCATTTTGAATGCAATATAGAAATCTGAGATATATTCATATAATCTTATAATACTTTAAGCGAGATAATAATAACATTTTATAAGAAATAAATTCATATAATATGACTGTCAGCCTGATAATATCGACATACCGACATTAGTTCCAATAAATTCTTGTTTGTTTATGAAACAAATTTTATATATTTTAATATTTAATTTGCACCTGGGGCTCAGCTCCGATTTTTTTAAACCATAACAATGGCCTTACCTATGTATAATTGAAACGGAACTGCTCAGATAAGCTGCAGGGAATATGCGGCTTAGCTTTTCCAGGAAGTAACCTACTACTGTAAACATATCGGAAGAGGGGAGTTCCTTCCATTTCTGGAATTCTCTAGTTTCCCCCTCCTATCCATCTCTATATTTATTTCGCCCTGCCCCCCAACGGAATGCCATCGACTTCCTGACCTCACGAGTCACCCGTCACCAATACAAAGCGTATCTATTGAACTCTAATACCGTTTGCATTTCAGACCTGTTCCCGCTGCAGTGAACCCAGCTCCCGGCGGACAACCGGACCGATTGAGCTACTCACCTGACAGACAAGCCAATTCCACTCAACCCACCCCCCGCGCCAGAGCCATGACGAGCATCTCGGCCCTGCTGAGCCGCAGTCACAATCACAGTCACAGCCATAGTCACAATCAGAGTCACAGTCACAGTCACAGTCACAACAGCAATGGCTACACAAGCAGTGGCAGCAGCAGTCACAGCAGCCTCTCTCCGCCGCTGGCTCCATCAGCAGCATCAGCAGCAGCAGCAACAACAATGACAATGGGTGCAACCACAACGACGCCGCCGCCGCCTCCGCCTCTGCCGAAACTGCAACAACAACAACAGCAGCAGCAGCAGCAGCAGAGCAACAACACTAATGGCAGCTCCCATCATGACCACATTAAACGACCAATGAATGCTTTTATGGTCTGGTCACGAGGACAACGGCGCAAAATGGCCCAGGACAATCCCAAAATGCACAATTCGGAGATATCGAAACGCCTGGGCGCCGAGTGGAAATTGCTCACCGAATCACAGAAGCGTCCATTCATCGATGAGGCCAAGCGCTTGCGGTGAGTATCATTGTTGGGGTCTGGGTGTGTGTGTATTTGTGTGTGTGTGTGTGGGGGGGGGGAGTTTTTGTTTATTGCCTCTCTATATGCGTGTGTGTGGGTAACTGAACTGGTTACAATTTAAGCGATTAGCTAAGACAATGCACAGCTATTGTGGGGGCTCTGCAACGGTATTGAAAGGCGTGTATACCATATACCATATAGAAGCGCATATCTTGAGTAAACAATTCAATTTCAATTTCAATTCAATTGAGTTTTTATTCCCTCACTGCAGTTATCTTTCGTTCTGGCATTCGTTTGGCATTGTCTGAGCAAGTCTAGCAAGTTTACCATATATACTATATATATATTCTTGAACAGTCCCGAGATTTGCTTAAAAACAATTTTAGAGCCTTATAGCTACATTGATTTTGGGACTAAAATAATTTACTTCAGCGCCTTAAAGTTACTTCATATGAAGTTTATTAGATCTTAAGTCAAAACACAAGACAAACTATGCACAGGAAGTCCAAAACACAATGTAAGATATCTAACAAATTTGTTCTTCGGAAAATGCTGTAAGATCGCTCAAAGTTAAACAAGTTTAAATTATTATTAATTATTATAATTCAATTTTACTTAAACTTCATAAATTCACTATACCGATTAAGAACAGAAAAGCTCACCTAATTTTCTTTAAAATATACTATATCTTAATTTAATTTTAACTTTAATATAAATCCGAAAAAAGGGTATAAACTTAAATCAGATGCACTCCATATATGCGTTATAGTTTCTCGTTCTATGTCATATGTTTTGCTCGTCAATAGCTCAACAAAGATCTAGATCTAGTTTATATGGAACTCTTGCTTGGCTTAGCATTAAAAAACATATACCTTGTGATCTGCAGAGTATCAGGGCTTCGGCATAGCCTTAACTGCTTTTTCTATTCTGATTTTGCATTCAATTTTCGTGTTGTCTGACTGTCTAAATCCCTTATTGATCGTATTGGACTGGCAAATGGTTGTGTAAACTTTATACCTGACATTTATTAATGAGCTTGGGTTCGCAGGGGCTTAAGCTAATGGCCATTCGGGCCACAGGAGAGACACTGGGAAAACAAGAAACACACTTGACAAATATTTGCCAATGTGATAAGGTTTTTCAGTTTCGGGCCTGTAGATAAATATATAGATACTATATGATATTGGGGGCTGACCAATTTGGGTATGGGAATGCAACAAAGCCAACCAAAAGCAGATCGCTCGAAGAAAGCAAAAGTGTCAACAACAATGAAAAGAGAAAGAGAGAGAAAGAGAGGGCAACAACAAGAACACAACACACACACCTTTTTATCAACTTTTATCGTTTGTCAAAGAAATGTCAACAATTGCGCATTGTTGCAGCTGGGAATGATCGAAAGAAGACCCGAAGACCTCGGAGACCCAAAGAACTCCAGAACTATAGAAGCCTATGCCTTGCTAAATGGTCAGATAAGCGTTGCACTCTTGCGGGAGAGGTTTTATTGAAGGGTTTTTGGGATACAGGCCGTATACCCTATAGAGTTACGTTGAAGGGTATATTCAGTTAGGATAACCATCAATTTGGCAGGGCTTTGAGTGAGGCGAACAGAGAGCTGAACTTAGAGGGGAAGTTTGAAATGTATTCATAATATTACAGGGTATCTTGGCGGCAGTTATACCAGTTTCGTTCGTTTTTATAGTGTAACAGATTGACTTTATGATATCATCGCGATCGTTCAATCGCTCAATCGCTTAATATCGATGCCGTTGCCCGATCTTTGATCAATGTTCCAACATTTACTCAATTTACAGGGCGCTGCACATGAAAGAGCACCCCGATTACAAATATCGGCCGCGTCGCAAGCCCAAGACGTTGAACAAGTCCCCTGTGCCGGGCGGAGGTGCCGGCGGCGGTGGTGGCGTTGGCGGTGGCATTGGAGGATCTGTGGCAGGAGCAGGCGGCGCTGGAGGAAATGCTGGAGCAGGTGCTCAGCTGAGCAAGGAACAGACACAGGCACAACTGTCACCGCTGGCGGCCAGCCTATCACATCATCATCTGCCACATCATGCTCACCATGGCCACCATCCACATGCCGCACACGCCCACGTCCATGCCCACCATGCCCATCATGCCCAGCTGAGCGCCGTTGCGGCGGCAGCAGCTGCGGCTGCCGTCTCACATTCGCACGCCCATTCCCACTCGCCCACCTCGCTGGCGTCCAAATATGGCTTCGGATCACCGTTGGAACTGACGCTGCCGCGTGTGCCCAGCGCCTTTCCCGGCCTGGGGCATTATCCGCTGGATCCCACACTGGCATTGGATCTGCAGGCGCGTCTGCAGGCCATGTACGCCGGCAGCATCTACCACTCGTGGCGCTACTTGCCGCTGATCAGTCCAGAGACTCCTCCCTCGCCGCCCAGCAGCAGTGGCACCGGCATCTCGTCCTATGGCTGCGTCAAGTCATCCAAATCGTCGCCAGTTGCGGCGATGCCCGGCGTGGCCACAACGCCGCCCAACATCATTTGACCGACTCCGCTGCGCTTCGGCGCTGCAACCGCTGAGCATGCGGTCTGAACTTACAGTTACAGTCATGCAAATAAGTTATGCTCCCCCCTCCCCACACACACACACACACACATACACAATCCCACTTCTAGTGTAGAGCCCTAGTGTTAGTCGAATCCTTGTGAGTTCCTCCATTATGTTGCATGTTCTCTTTTAACTATCTACCCTTTCCTTCCCGAACCTCCCCCCGTACAGTGCATGAACTTTTGTTGTTGATTGTGTTCAGAACTATCGTTAGAACTATCGAACATACTATCGTATAGAGCGGCAAATCTGATTGTTGCATTTTCAATACGATCTGTCAAGTTTTAGTTGAAGAAAAATTAATTACAGATATAAAATATTTGTGGTCCAGGGTAAACCTTTCAAAGAACAGATAGATCAAGATGAAAAAAAATATATAGACCAGCGAATAAGGTTAAATTCTTATAACACATACTTATATATGAATTACAAAGAATTTTCTTTTCTTCATTATCGTTGTGATCTTTGACAATCCACTTTAGGAATCGCGCAATTTCAGCTATGATATCAGAAATTTTGAAATTCGATTGGCAGCGAATCGAGTATAAGGACAATTCAACAAAAATCTAAAAAGCAGATGAGAAAATATGTTGAAAATTAACTAAAATAACAATTTATTGGGTACAGCAAAAAAGGATAGATTTCTGGACGATTGAAAGAACAGATCTATATGGAAATAGGCTGACCTGGCACAATATCCAGTTTAATCCGAAACCTGAAAAGATTAACGAAAGTTCTCACAAGCCACAACACAATCACAGTCAATTGTTTATGCACACCTTGTACAGTGCTTCTAATTTCTTAGTGCTTTATAAAATTATTGTTGGCCCGATCTTGTGTAATATATATGCGAATATATATGTAGTATATATTTAAAAAATAAATTCTATATTTTAATGTGATATAAAATGGAAAAACTGTAAACGAATAAACGATTTTTAATAGCAAAAATACCCACTGATTGATAACTACACTTGTAAGACTCTTAACCCACCCCGACACCCTCGCCCTTTTGATTCCAGACCATTCTTCCACGCCTCCCCTCCCGCCCACGAAAAGCCAGGCAATCTGTCAGCGTTCAACCAACAGGGGGCGCCACAGGCGCGTGAATAATAACGACAATGTTTGCTGATGCGTTGATTATTAGTTTAAATTGCCGACCGCTCGGGGGGTTGTCTACCCAGCCAAGGGGATGTGGATGTACTCCTCGACTCTCGACTCTCCACAGTTGCTTAATGGGATTCACAACGCCCACTTGTTTATGCAACCGACTGTGAACTGTGAACTGCGATGAGGCGTGGCAGACATTGCTACAAAAAACAATTGACACCTCTTTGCACTGTGCCCGAAACAAAGGGGAAGCAACCACCAGGATGGGAAGAGCAGCGAGTGGCACAGGGGGGGGGAGGGGTAGTGGCACAGGGGATAGCGTAGCAATCGTGACGGCATCATAACCAGCTGAAAAGCCGCACATAAAACTCACACAAATGCCACGCTGCAGCGCAGCCAAAGTGCTGATAAGAAAAGTGAACGCGCAGCGACGTCTGCCCAAAGAAAAGCCCCCCACCCCTCCCTCTCACACTCCTGCTGCCAGCCAGCGACCGCACTCCGTCCATGTGCCCAGTGACAATTCCAACCCGGCAGCCAAAAGTCGTGCGCTGATTGTCTGCACACACACACACACACTGAGAGAGAGACACACACACACACAGTCGCAGTCAGTTAGGAGAGAGAGAGAGGGAGAGAGAGCTCACGTCTGGCTGCCTTTTGTTGCCGCAAGGTCGTTTTCATAGTGTGTCCTGGTCCTGCTCCGTGTCCGGGTCCGAGACCCAGACCCAGACCCCGACCACGACCACGACCAGGACCGGCAATAAAGACAGTCCCTCGTTGTTTGTATTTGACCTCAGTCACAGTGCAAATCACTTGTGCGAAACACTGCGAAATGCTACAACAATATTTGCCCAATGAAGTTGTCACTCTACGCCTCCTTCTTCCTCTCCTCCTCCGCCTCCACCCGCAGTGCAACTTGCAACCCCAAGCAAGGCCGCATAAATGGAATTCCTTAACTGAGCCACAACTATGGAGACTGTTAATTAAGTGATAAATAGATAACTTCACTCATCAGGGAATCCCCAGTTAGCAGTGACTTCTTCTCAAAGTGAGAAAACAACCCCTTGCAGTGATGACTCGTAGATCCGAAAAGAAAACTTACCTTCTGTTTGACAATTATTCTCTATATACTCACACAATTTTTGGGATTTGAGTCTTTGGACATGTTTAGTTCAAAAGGAAATTAATAAAGTAATCATTATTAAAAGAAATTAATAAACTTCGATAACAATGTGTTACAGAAATAAGAAAATCAAGCGAAGTCGATAATTAATCGAATCCGTGATCGATCGCAGCTTCTCTCTAATTTTTTTCAATGTAAAAAATCGATAACAAACTGCAAAACTATCGGTTTGTTTAATGAAGTTGCATCAAGGAGATTAAAACAATACTATCTTCATCCTACCTACTACAATAAGTAATCTAACAAATCATATGTATTATGATGCCTCATAATTACACAGTTGAAAGAGTTTATTACTCCATCTGGGGTCGTATTTATCTTATCAGAGGCAACGCGACTTGCGAATCAATTATCGAAATTTAACGGATCAACTACTTAGGGATCTGTGCAAAAGTCAATAGATAGATATCAAAACTAAAGACACGCGCAGCACACGTGCACCCACACCAACACACACACACTCACACACACACACTTGAAGTGCTGCTTCAATTTCGCTGAGAACTCTCCGCGAGCAACTCACTTGTTTCAAGGCAAACACAAACTACGAACCAGGGGGGAGGAGGAGCGGGAAGCACAAACGAAAAACGTGTGAAATGAAAGTTGGTTTGATTTTCTTTGTGTGCCTGTAGAGCGAGAAAGAGAAAGAGAGAGAGAAGGTAAACAGTGTAAGGGGAGAATTGGCAAGGCGAGTGAGAGATCTTTCTGTTCCTTCCTTTCGCCCTCCCCCCCACTCTCGCACCGCACTACTGTACAAATTTTTGTTTTATTTATTTGCCACGAGTCGGCTGCGGCTGCTTCCATGCCCACCCTGCTCTCTCCACCTCTCCACCCAGTTCCTTTTTGGGTTTCTTTTTTTTTTTTGCTATTTCATTCCTGGCACACTCGCATCCGTTTCGATAAAAAGAAATATTTTCTTTTTGCCATGCGTTGACTGCGGCACTTTCTTTTGGCCCGAGCTCTTCATTATTACTAGTAGTATATTTATATTTATTTTCTCACCCCCCTCTCTCTCTCTGTCACTGTCTCTGTGACTGCCTCTGTCTCGCTTTCTCCATTATTATTATTTTGCTGAAGTTGTCTCTTTAAGGTAGCCGGAGCATTACCCATTACGCAGAGGATATTGTGTGGCCATGAATCAATTGGGCAATGTCCATTGGCCGGAAATATGGAGGACCGCAAAAAGATGGCACTCCATTTGCATTCCCTCATTTCGCATCGAAATTGAAGAAAGCGAGGGAGCTGACTCTGTCACTCTCTCTCTCTTTCTCTCTCTCTCTCCCTCTGCGCCTTCCACATAATCGCGTGTAATAAATTTTAATTTTTTAAGCATTTGTAAGCACTTTTATCAGGCCAACAAAGGACTACATTTTTTAAGTGCCAAGCCAGCCAAAAAAAGGATATAAGATTAAGACGCCAGCTCCGAAAATGAGACATAAAAAAAAGAGAGAGAACGCCAGGCAAATTAGCGAACGACCCACAGCACGGTCTGTGAGGTCGGGGATAAGGCGAAGTCGAAGGCGAAGGCGAAGGCGACAAGCTGCGGCTGCGGCTTCCACATCCACTCAGCTACAGCGGTTTATCACGCCCACTGCGTCAACGGATATCCGACGCATGGAAGACAAACAAAAAAGGCATTAAATCGCATTTAAGTCACAGCGAGGCGAGGCGGGGCGAAAAGAGACGGCGAATTGTGGAGGCAAGGCGAAACCACCCCGCATTTGGGCTTATACTTCATTTGCCTGGCAGACTGAGCACGAGGATGACGAATACCGTTGATACGGTCCCGTTTGAGTATAAAGGATATGTGCAGCTTATCACAGGAATGCTGTGCTGGCAGAGGAGTATTTAAATTCAGTTGAAAAATAATCATAAATTGTGGGCAAATGGATTAAGGAATGAATCTGAATCTGAGAAAATGAAATCAAATCTGAATTTCACTTGCACCATTTACCATAAAAGCTTAAAGCGTATCTGAATAAAGAAGCCTCATCCAGCAGTAATGAAATTGTCCATGTAACAATTTGTAGTACAGAGCAGCATTCCACGGCCCCCCAATGAGCCCCGGCAGAGCAATTAAACCGAGAACTGCGCTGCACTCCGAGAGGAGCAGCGAATGCATTTACGCACAATGCCAGACTGTTTTTTTTTTCTGTTTCTTTTTTTCTTCGCCAGCCTCATTTTTTCTGTAAAACTGTGCAAAAAGTGGCAACGCCATCATCATCCGCACGGACACTGGGCCTGGCAGAGAGCAGCTCAGAGCCAGTGGAGCAGCACAAAGGAGCAATTAATGCGAAATTGTCGCTGCATAATTGCTGAACATGCAACTGGAGCAGCAGCAGGGCATAAAGAAGCAATTAATGCCGCACAAATGCGCTTGGCATGCATAAAAATGTTGAACCCTTCAACTTGTCAGCTGCCAAAGAGTGCAAAAAACTGCAGCAGTAAAAGCAAATCAAATGCGAAGTTTCTGACCATTTGGACCAGGGCCGGCAAACACAATTGCAATTACATTAGAAATGACAGCAGCCGAGAGAGAGGGAGATCAGCTGTACATACATATGTACATAGTAGATGCTTCTACACAATGCCAACAGTTTAAGCCTTAGCCATGTGGCATCCACGTAGCGCGTTGACTTCCGTTGCATGCCAGGCACGTTGCAAATTGTCGCACTACGCCAGCGCATCCAAAAAACGCCTGGCAACACACAAAAGCCACGGCCAAACGAATTGCCAATTTAAATGTGAATAGAAAAATTGCAAGCGTCCCTCCTACCCACCCACTCCACACGCCGAGATTCTTTCACAATTCGCCAATCACTCGGTTGTCCCAACAATAACAATGACTATGCACGCAGCCCTTCCTCTTAAGCAGGTTACATTGTACGAAAGAAGTGTATGTCGTCCCATCCCCATCGATTCGGCTGACAATTGATACATGTGTACACGGTACAGACACATGTGTACACGGTACAGACACATGTGTACACGGTACAGGCACATGAGTGTCCACAATGGCACACACATACAAATGTGCATACGTGTCCATAAATATATGCATTTGGGTTTTTTCGTCTCTCCCACTCACTCTCTCTCTCTCTCTGACTGCAACCACTACGAAAGCAAATACTAACACCCAACCACAATTCAGACCAGGGTGGCTGCGCCGGCCCCGTGGTCGCGGCAGAGGATCAACCAAAACACAGCGAGATCAATTCAGTCGGACAACGACCGGAACGAAGCACGGGTTATTTTATGCGCTTGTGCCGTCGTTTCAATGTAGGGTTATGTAGCACAGGCTCGCATAACAGTAGCGAGCTTGACAGCGTTGCCTTTCTTTATTCCTTAATTTGCAGCGTTGCCCACTCACTGGCTTCCTCGAATGTAAATTTGGGCAGCCGCTCAATTTCGATTTTGGTTGCGAGCTGGCTGCCCTTCTTATGACTAGGTACTTCAAATTTCTAGGCAGAATGCCCAAAATAGGCACTTTTGTGCAAAATATGCATTAGGATACCCGGCGATCTACCAGCGATTTTGCACTTCCAATAGAAGGCAAAGCTGTTGCACGCCAAGCGAGCGATCAGGAGCCCAGCAGAAAAGGGAAGTTCCTCTAAGTTCTAACTCTGAACGAAGAAAATGTACCAAGCAAACAAAACAAAACGAGAGATAATAGAAAACAAAAACAAAACAACGCGAATGTCCCAATCACTTGCTCAGACAACAACAACATGTTTCGGGATGCACACACACAAATATAAGTGTGCACGCATGCAAAAGTCAAAAGTATGCGTAGCTTAGCTTAGCTTCAGCTGTCGGAAGAAATGCACGATGGGATATATTGTTGCTCTCCGCTCGCGCAATTCATTCGGCTTGCATAATGTGAGATGCACGATGGGATCTTTCATTGCGCGCTCGCTCTTCCATTATTCTTCTGTATTCGCACAGTTCGTTTGGCCTTGAATTGTTTTGCTTTGGCTTTGCTTGGTACATTTTCTTCGTTCAGAGTTAGAACTTAGAGGAACTTCCCTTTCGCTGGGCTCCTGATCGCTCGCTTGGCGTGACACCAGCTAGCCTTGTATTGGAAGTCAAAATCGCTGGTAGATCGCCGGGAAAATACCCCAATGCATATTTTGCACAAAAGTGCCTAGTTTGCACATTCTACCTAGAAATTTACAAGTACCTAGTCATAAGAAGGGCAGCCAGCTCGCAACCAAAATCGAAAATTGAGCGAGCTGCCCAAATTACATTCGAGGAAGCCAGTAAAAAGGCAACGCGCAAATTAAGGAATAAAAAAAGGCAAACGCTGTCGAAGCTACGCATACTGTCATATGCGAGCCTGTCATACATAACCCATACATTAAACACGGCACAAGCGCATAAAAAACACCCGTGCCATCGTTCCGCAGTCGTTGCCGACAATGATCTCGCTGTGTTTTCGGAGTTGATCCTCGTGCCGCGTACCGACAGGGAGCCGAGCGCAAGCGACACCCGATGTATCTGAAAATTGACATAGCGTTGGCAGCCATGTTAACCTATTTGAGACCCTATGTGTTCTCTGCTTAGTGCTGCAACACTCTCTCCGTGAGTATCTAATAAGAACACGATAAATTAGAGCCTGATTGATTGGCGATAGGAAATATATCGATATTTATGAAAAGCTGTCTCGCCCATCGCCATTTAGCGCAAGCAGATCAGTTTTGTCTTGAATTGCATATAATTGTTTACTGTTTACGTCTTTTAATTTCTAGAAAAGCAAAGTCTCATCAGGTGCACATTATGTATTATATATAGCCGATACTGAACTCAACAATTACTCGGTCATTGTAAACTCATGCAGATAATTTGCGTTGCCTGCATAGCAGCAAGGTTCTCGACAAAGGCAACAAACAAATCCCGCCGGGCAATGGACTAATAAAGCAGCACCTACATACGCTGTATGTATGTCTATAAATGACCCGTTCGTTATCTTGTGCAGCGGGCTAGGGAATCAACCAAGCAATTGCACTGCCCAATCTGCTGACCCCGCGGACCACAGCCGAGACCCGTCTATATGTAATTGCATAATATATGTACATATATGATTTGCATGTGACTGATAAACATTTGCTCCACTTGTTGTTGTTGCCAGCTGCCGGCAGAGAGTCATCTCGCGTAGGCCCAGCCCCATGCGGAGCAGCGAATGATAAGAATGGGTATAAATGCAGCTTCGGTGGCTGCCAAAAGTGCAGTTGCCTTCTCTGAGGAGCTACTTACAAGATGTACAAACTAATCGTTCTATTGACCAGTGTCCTGTGCGTGACAAGCGCTGGACGCATTGTACAGCGTGACTTTCAGCGTGACATTGGCAGCGGTAAGTTACCCAGCAGGAATTGTGGCTTATAATCTATCCTCGTTCCTTGTTTCTCGTTCCTCCAGCTGATCAGCGCCTGTCTTGGCAAGATTTGGTCAGGCAAAAGTTCATTCTGGACATTGTGCAACGTGTTCAGCAGCCACTGCAGCAGGATGATCTCATTCAGCTCGATCAGGGTCTGATTATGGACACGGATCGCTATCGTGGTGGCATCGACGCCGATATGCAACGTGTCATTGACTTGGACCGCCAGCGGCGCCTGCTGGATGAACACCAGATCTTCAGCATTCGCAATGTCGAGCATGTGCAGCAGCTGCGCGGCATCTACCGTTTGCTAGTCCGTGCGAATGAGTTTGAGACGCTACAGCGCAATGTCATCTATCTGAGACGCAACATAAACCCGGTGCTGCTGATCAATGCACTGACTCTGGCCATTCGGGATCGCGAGGACAGTCAAGTCTTGATCGTACCAGCAGTCCAGGAGATTTTGCCTGAACTGTATCTCGATCAGAAGACCATCGAACGTGTGCAGCGTGTGCAGCAGGAGCTGCAACAGAACCAGCGATCATCTTTCTTGGATCTTGTGGGTCTTCGTCAGCGTATGCGTGAGGCCAATCCCTTGATGAGAATGGCAATGCCCTGGCGGGATTTTGGCCTCCAAATGGCTCAGAGCAGGCAGCAGTTGCGTCAGGTACAGAATGTTGTGGTGCTGCCCATGCAGCAAAACGAGGATAATGATATTTCCCTGCTCACCGAGGACATCGGCATGCGCAATTTTGTCCAAAATCTGATAGAAGAGTTGGCTCTGCTGGAGGATACCGAGAATGCACGACGAGCTGGCAATTATGGCGGCATAGGCGAGGATGAGGATGAAAGTGTTTCCACTGGCTTCTTCCAACAGGAGAACCAGGATAATATGTACGGCAATCAGCGGGAGCGCTTCCTGAATTCTCTGCGTAGGCGCAACGAGGACGATGGTGAAATTCAAGGCAGAAGTCAGGAAGACCGTTACATACGTGTGCCGCTGCAGCGGAACATTGGAGGCGGCATTGATCGGATGTCTGGCTACCAGCGCATCTCTGGTGACCAGATCGGACAACTGCCCACTGTTAGCAGTGATAACGAGCGACTTTTGCATGTGGGTCGACGTCGCCAGAACGATATCAGCAGCACACCGGAAGATCAGCTTTTCGCACGTTATGGAGGAGTGATTCGCGGCGATAGACTGAGCGAGGGGCGCCGTGTGGACGAGGAGCGTGTACCCTATCAAAGCAGCCAAAACATATTGAACCCGTATCAGCAGGAGGAGGACTACTCCCGCACCTCAGATACCAAACTGCCCACCGTTCGCCGCAATGACGAGCGACTGGTATACATCAATAGACGTCGTCTTGGCGATAATCTGGATAACCTTGCTCCGCGACGTGTGGTGCCAATCGAAGAGGGTCGCCGGGTAGGCGAGATGCGAGATGAGGATATTGTGCAGTTCATCCGTCGTGACAATCGTTTGGAACAGCTCAGCGACGACGAGATCCTTGAGATGTTGCGTCGCAATCGCCAGCGCAAAGAACAAGAGCAACAACAACAAGAACGTTTTTCCGGCGTGCAGCGAGGCGAACGATTCAGCGAAGGTCGCCGCGTGGACCAGGAGCAGTATCAGGCTGAAGACCAGGAAAGGAACGATGTGAATGGAAGAACACAAAATGAAGAGCGTCTAATCCAGCTGATCCGTCAAGACAGTCGTTTGGGTCAATTGAGTAATTCAGAAATCATTGGATTGTTGCGTCAATATCGCCAGCAGCTGGAACGTGATCAGAACGATGGACATCGCTCTCGACGCAGCCTTGTTAGCCCGATTGAAGAGCAAACCTACTCTCGACGCGGTGAAATCATCTTGCAGACTCTACGCCAGTTGTTGGCCCGCCTCAACCAGGAGCGCATCGCAGTGCGTCTGAATAGGGATGAGCTGCAATTCAATGACGACTCACGACAGATTCTTCCGAATGAGAATCAGGCTCAACGCTATGCTCTGCGACTGAATGAAATGCGTGAGGATTCGCGACGCAATCGTGCCCTGCTTGAGCAGATCAACGTTGTGGAAGATCGTCTGCAGCAGATTATTGGTGAGGTGATCCGCGAGAGAGGCACTCGGCAAGGAGAGATTGATGGACAGCTGCGTGTCGAGCGTGTGATTGGAGATGTTCTACTGGGTCGAATTGGTAACATTGGAATCATTCGCATTCTTCGCCAGCAGCTTCAAGAGAGCAGTTTCGCGCAACAGGATCGCCTTGGACTTGGCGTCGATGTGAGCGATCGCGTTCTGCAGTACACCCTGCGCAGGATTCTCAGAACTGTGGATGACCTGCGGGATCAGATTCTTGGTGTCTATAGGCGAGAACAGCTTGAGATGCCTGATGTAACCATAAACGATATACGCGTCAGCCAATTACGCACTCGCATCGAGAACTACGACCTGGACGTGTCCAACCTGCTCCAGCAGGAGCAGCCCCAGCAGGCACAGCAGCTTCCGCAGAGACAACTGTTTGTGCGCCAGCGTCGTCTAAACAATGCCCCATTCACCATTGACATGGACATCAGCTCGGAGCGCTCTCAAGATGCCATTGTTCGTATCTTTCTGGGACCCGGTCAGGATGCTGCCGGGCGTGAACTGAGCTTGGAGCAGCGTCGTACGGACTTTGTACTACTGAACGCCTTGAAGATCGAATTGCAACCAGGCCGCAATCGCATCCAGCAACGCTCAACGAACCTGGAGTGGACCTCTCGCGATGCCACGCCTTACAGCGAGATTTATCGCCGTGTGATGACAACGGTACGTGGCCAGCAGCAGGCACAGAACTCCTTCAGCGATCTGGTTGGTGAAAATGGACGCTTCCCCCAGCGCTTGCTGCTGCCTCGCGGTCGTCCCGAAGGTCTGCCCATGCAGCTGCTGGTAATTGTTTCGCCCGTCGAACAGCAGGAACAAGACGAACGCGTGAGACAGGAACGTTTCGATGGCGTGATTGGCATTAGCCAGGCCTCCATCGAGGACAATCGTCCGTTGGGATATCCGCTGGACCGTCGCCTTGACAACGAGCAGCAGCTCCTGCGCCTACCCAATGTGCAGATCCAGGATGTTCTAATCGTGCAGGAGAACTAAGCAACAAAATCGAATTAATGAACCGACCGACCTTATAGATACCATACCCCTTTTGAAATCCAATAGTTATATTATCTTTTACTATATAATCTTGAATAAACTGCAACTATGCAAAAATGCATTTGAAAAGCGAACGATTTTAATTTGTATTTTGAGCATCGGTTTATCTTCAGTAACTATCCAAACTTAACAGACTAGAAACCGATTAGTAGGTATCCAATTGAAATATATATTTAAAATATTAAACATACCTTGAGAGAGTGACTTTTTTCACTTTGCACTCAAGCACACCCGACTGCGTTTTCTAATTTCGAAAAACAATTTGATTGCAAATTGCATGATAATCGGTTGGGAGAATTGCAAGGATTAGGGCGCAACGCCCCTAACAAAAGCCGCCCACAAAAACACTTTCATATTATGTTTGAGGACAGACAATGCAGCTGGAGAATCGCTGGCAGGCGGCTTTTGCCTGGCACTATAATAGACTTTTCTTATTCTTGCCACACAACTCAATTTGCAGCTCGTCGCCTGGATCCACCCTCAACCAGGGCGACACACACACACACACACATACAGTGTGATATGTATATCTGAGCTGACGCAGACGCCCAGCGAAGCGTCAATTGCCAAATTAATTGGCCGTAAAAAATTGAAAATGAAAATATAATCACACTTTCCGTTCCGTTGTGATGTCTGCCTTCTCTTTCGCACTCCCTTCACACGGCTCACGGCTCGTTGTCACTGGCTCAGCTGGGTGAATGGTTTGAGCCTTAACCCGCCTCCGCCTAGCCAGCGTTTTCTCATCAAGCCAGACGCAGCGTTGATGTTGGCCAACCATGGCACATCAGACGATTCGCTGCAGGCAACAGAATTTTGCATTTTTCCCAGTTCAACTGCCGCACCACAATGCTATACCCTGTAAAATATATTGGTATAGTTATTCGAGTTTTACACTCATCTGTAATACAAAAAGAAATCATCAGGAATATATACCTATATATGGTACATCCATTTATGAATTAACTGACTAGAAAGATCTTTAAAGTTAGCCCCATCAATTGCAGCGTATCGCACAGTCGCTTTCGATATATTTCGATTACTTTTTGTGCTGGCAAAGAATATGCTGCATCGCATAATGGAAAAAAGGTTGGCCCTGCCGACCTGTCTCTCTGCCTTTTGCCGCCTCAATGCATTTTCATCTTCGAGTGTTCTTCGCCAGAGTCTTCTTTTTTCTTCTCTGTCTCTTCTCGTTCTCTGCTTCCCGTACAGTCTGATGAACTGATTAGAGGGCAGAAAGTTGGCGCATTACACGGCCTATTAGTTGGCTGCTTAATGCAAAAATAATTATGTCTCGTTAATCAGTGCTGCAAAAAGTTTCAAGAGACTTTCGCCAAGTCGCCTTTTAACCCCTTTCGCTCTTGGCCAAAAACTTTCTTCTTCGAGTGGCAATTGAAGGTAGCAAAATGCAGCTTCCACAAACTTTTGTGATTAGCGGCCGCAGCACAGATAGCAACAAAGTCAGAGGCAGCGGCAGAGGCAGCGGCAGCTGATGCGGAAAATGTTGGCATAATTTATGTTGTTGCGCCTTGCACTCTAGCTGGCAGTTCGAGCTCATCGAGCGGAAATGCCGTCGCGCGCGCGCGGAGTTTTCCAGAAAATAGCATAGCATACATTCCAGGGCTGCGGCAAAAACTTTTCGCACGCAAATTAGCGGACACGTTTGTTTCGCTGTGTGTGTGCCACAACCAAGTCCGACGCCGCTAAAACTTTTTCAGTTATGAATATAAAGTTTATTTATTAAGCCAAACAACTTTTAACCCGTTTCTTATCTACTATTCTACTGTGCACATACCCCGCAATGTGTGAATAAGCTGAAAACGGGTATAATAGAACTGAACTGAAATATGCAAATAAATAATAAATAAACTCAACATAGTATAAATATGATATAATGCTAATTAAGTGTAGGATATCACCTGCTCGTTGATTATCCAGCCTAATATTTTAATATTTTACTTTGAAAGTTAATAGAGCAGAAGAATATACAAATCTAAGAGCATTTCTTTGCCTACTATCAATATAAGATAACGAGCGTTAATCCCCCGAAAAAAAATGCCATAATATAACCGACAATAATGCCACGCTCAGCGGATGCGAAATCAATGCACAAAGTTGAGTTTAGTTTATACATATATGTAGTACCTTTTGTGTAGACGTGTGGAAAATATTCGCAATCGAAATGTTAAAAGCAACTGCAGGGCGTGAGCTGCCTTCAAATCAATACAACAACCCATAAAAAGCTCAAGAATAAACGAACCCTTTGGCCCAGTCAAAAGAATTTACAATACGAAATTTTAGCATGTTCTATGAGGGTTGAGGGTTGAGATTGGAGTCCGCACTGGCAGAGGGAGCGTCTGTCTTGTTGCCTGTTTGGGGCTATCAAGTTGAGCAGAAAACTTCTTGCTATTCACACTCGAATATGAATGCATGTTCTACAATAATATACCATACATACATATAGAAGAATGCTAACAAACGGAAATGTGATATACGCGACAAAGTCGCAACACAAAGGCTAATGGAAGGGGAAGGACCGGGTATGGGCGGGGTACGGGCAGGGGGGAGGTGTGCTAGAAATCGAACCAATTGCTTACAAAGCATACCCAAAATTCTATTCCCAGAAATGGGCGGGGTGTGTAGGTGATAATGCTACATGGCAATCGTCACAGTCGTCTATTCAATTTGTTGCGAATTAAAAAGAACTTGGCATGTAAAAAATAACTGGAGAATATAGGTCGAGTACAGTTAGAAAATGATGGACTGTTGGATAACCTGTAGCAGAGATCGAAGATTAAATAAATTCTAAAATTCAAGCGGTATTTCAAGGTATTATTAAAGCAACCTGAGCAGAAAACTCGTGGTTAATTTATTGTGTGTTTTACTTATTTAGGAAAATGCAATCTTTGTCAAAGTAAATAGAAATCAATACTCACTGAAACAGTCAATACAGGGTATAAAATACCAAGGCAAAGAAATAAAAATCGTGGGGGTGGCGCATTGTCAAAAGGCTTTTCTGCTATTGTAACGAATGGAACCACAAACAGACTTCCTCTCCTTATCCCCCCACCCCCCCCTCCATCCACCTACAGAGACGCACAGCTGACACGCTTTGGCGCACCGAGAGATAAGAAAGAGTGAGGAACCTCTAGAGGCTTTGGCTTGAAGCGGGATTACAAGCGATGCGCAGCAGGAAATGTGTACAGGAAGGGACGCGGCTGATGCAGGTAAGCAGGTGCCAACGGAACTGGAAGTGGGCAGGGCGGGGAGGGGAGGGATGTGTCGTACTAAACTAATAGTTAACAAATATTTTCAATTACAGTTGCTGTCACAGCAAAATCAATCAATTTCGCCAACCACAGGAAAAGCAGCGCAAATGCATTTAATTTTTCCAATATATTCTAGGGGTGTAGGGGAAGGGGGGGTCAGAAGGTGGGTGGAATTCCCCTTTTCACTGATACAAATGCTGTTACGCAAATTGATTTTGTGGCCACAGAGATTACAGCAAATGCATTTTGCATTTCTCATTTTCCATTTTCCGTTTTCACAAGTATTTTATTTTCATTCGATTTTTGTCAATTTGCCAACTAATGAGGCTGAAAATGTTTTCGATTATTTCTGCTGCGTTTGCTGAATGATATGTGTAATTAGAATGGGCTCTATTAGTGACTGTGTGGGTGTGTCAACAACGAATCGCATTTGCCGTGGCTTATTTGCGATTCACACCACAAACAAAGTAAACAAAGCAACCCCCCACCCCGCCTACTCTACTAATTCCCCTTTCTTTGCCCTCTTTTCTTTTGGCCTTCTACTTTCCCTGTATTTTCTCTAAAGACAACCCTCCCGGCATTCCCCTTCTCGAGTGGTGTGCGGCGTGTGCCAAGTGGCGAGTGCGAAAAGCAATAAAACGTTAAGCATACACACGCACACACACACACACACACACACACACAAAAAGCCAGAGCAAATTTGTTGCAAATCAAAATAAATTTCTAGCAGAGCTTAGAAAAAAGCAATCATAACAAGATATGATGATGATATATTGCTAGCTAAAAAGCGTATACACTATAGAAAGTATTTAAAATATATATATATATATTAATTATAAATTAAATTCATATCGATATTAAAGTTAGTGGTAAACGATATATATTTAATATAAAAATAATGGATTTAAAAAAAAAACTATATAATGTTAATGGAACAGCAAGTATTGCAGTCCATTTCAAAGCAATCTCGAGTACATAATATAATCATCATCGATGCATAGGCAAAACGACCCTGAAATGCAGTCTTCCCTTCGAGCCGGGTAGAGTATGAGCGGGCATAGTAAGCGTAGGCGTTGCTGTCCACTCATAACATTTCTACGCTCCCTCAACCCGATATAAGTTCAAGTTTTTTTTTTCGTTTTCTTCCCACAAATGCCATGTGAATGCTGTGAATGCTGTGAATACTGTTGCCAATTGTCCTTGTCACATTCGAGTACTCGCTTTCTTTTTATCCGACCCTCTCCCACTCTCTGGACACTGGAATTCCATAACAATTTATGCAATCAGTTGGACAATGCGTACGCAGTGCAGCTGGCAACCCTTGAGGGCAACCCTCAGCACCCCAGTCCAGCCCACTTCACCCTTCTCCTGCCCCAGTGCCCCCTTTAGCCATAGAGCTTGGTTAATCCTTTTGAATATTTTTGACACGTGCGCTGCAATTATTTTATTACCCCCGCGAGTGCAGCAGCAACAACAACTCTCTCTGACTGCAATGTGCCACGCCCACACTGGCAATGGGGCGTAGCAGTTTTTTGGCAGTCGCGCGTCAACAATGGGCCGGCAATTGATGCAATTCATTGAAATTGTTGCGACTGTTTAGACTAAAATTGCATTAGTCTCCACAGGCCTTTGTTGTTGTTGCTGTTGTTGCTGCTGCTGTTGTTGCTGACACTTTTGTTGCTGTTGCTGCTGCTGCTGCTGTTGTTGTGCGTGTAAGAGCACAAACAATTGACAATAATTTTCGCGGTTGCATTGAAATTCAAACGGCGCAAATTGTGAGCACAATTTTTAAATACGCGCACTGTAGCTGACACCCCTTGCCCCGTTTCCCAATACATATCCACGCCCCCAATTATGGTCGCTTTGCATTATCTCCAACACACTTAGGTGTGCATACACACACACACACATAGATACATACATATATTTTAATAATGATGCCATTTGTTTGGCCATAGAATTGCGTTGGCAATAAAATTTGGCTTTGCCACATAATTCAAATTGTTAATCGCGTTTAATGGGCGGCATTTATCAATATTTTCCCAGAAAAGAAGTAGCAGCATTCAAATGCGCACCCCCTGCCGCTGCCACTGCCTCAGCAGCGCTCTCTCTCTCTCTCTCTCTCTCTCTCTCTCTCTTACTCTTTCTCTGCCCAATGACAATGTGTTGACAATGCGAAAACAAAAATGGCGTCTAATATGGCGACAAAATGTGGGGCGGAAATAAAAGCGCAACGGTCAGCGTTGCACTGAACCATGCCCAGCCCATTCACGCCTCCCCCCTTCCACGAAGCCCCCTGGAAGCCCCCTTAGTTATGAAGTTTGCCAGCAGTTGGCCATCAGGCTTTTAATGCGCTCCATTGTGTCAAGATAAAGCAACGGAAATTAGCACGATAGCAGGAAGTTGCCAGCGTCGTTGGCGTTGTTCTTGACGACGACGACGACGACGACGACGACGACGACGACGACGACGACGACGACGACGACGACAGCGAGAAGGCGATACGATAAAAAAAAACACAACTGAAGGGCAGGGGGCAGAGAGAAGGAGAGAAAGAGAGGGACAACTGCTGATGGCAAAGGCGTGAGCCACAGGACGGTCCTCAGCCACAAATAATAATGAAAACGGAAATGAAATACAATACCCAGGAATACCAGAAGAGATGCTGAATAGCATCAATGATGATGTTGCTCATCATGATCTTCTTCTTCTCTAGAGCTTTGCCATTTTCCTTTCTTTGACACTTTAGAGAAGGGTCTGCAGACCTTGCTAAGGTGTTCGTTTAACATTCCTACGGTCAGTTTGTATGGGCGACAAGACAATCGGAGCTAATCAGAGCGCACTTTTCCTTGCGATAGACCCTTTCATTTCATTAGCATATTACACTTCATTCAATTCGATTTTATCTTTACTTTATTTTCAAATAAAATCTCTAATTACATATTTCATTAATATCTGATAAATCTAAAAAAGGAACATTTCTATTACAATGTTCCCCGCAAGCCTCATTAAAATATTTCACACTTTTTCAATGTTTCCCATTTTTATATGGCAACAATTGGATATTAATAAGCCAAGGAATACGCCACAAATGCAGAAATGGAAGTGGGAGATCTACGTATCTGGAGCCGGAGAAGGAGAAGGAGCTGCTTGTGTTATTCTTTTCATAAACCGCACACAAATTAGACGCATACAAAAAAGCCAAAAAAAAGAGACGAAAATGAACGTTGATTGTCGTCTATTCTTGCCAAGTTTTGGACCTGTTTCGGGGAGGGGGAAGTAGAGGGCGGGCGGGGCGGTGGTTCACGCAAAGTCAATTAGGCAAAACGACGATGGGCAAACAAAACTGAAAACAATTCGCATTTAAATTTGCATTCGCATTCTTAGAAAATTTACGCGAAAATTGCAAACGAAGCGGGAGCGCGGAGGGAAACGGGAATATTGCGGGGAATATTGCCGTAAAATACGTGCATATTATTGCGCTTATCTGGCAGCAAACACGCCCGGTCCCAGGCCGGGCCCGGCTCGTTCCCTGACATGACACAGGCCTCTTCAAGTTGATTCGCTTTTCTTTCTCTCTGACAAGAACTGAGCTTCATTCAGTCTTTCATTGCCGTAGTACTTGTTGTTGTTGTTGTTGTTGTTGTTGTTGTTGCTCTTGTATTGTGCATTTGTTTTTATGCGTGTGGCAAAGCTGTCAAGCCCCGCTCCCCACTACAGGCTCAGTCACACTGTTCCCCTCCTCTCTCTCTCCCAACTCTGCCCTCCACTCGTCTGTCCTAAGTAACACATCCTTCCTTAAACGTTTCTTGTCTGCCAAATGTTTCCATGGGTCTATACGATTGTGTGTCTGTGTGTGTGTGTGTGTGTGTACGTGTGTGTGTGCGGTTTTATGTGTGCATTGTATTGCTGGCATAATAGACACATTTAATTTTACTATTATGCCTTTTTGTTGTCATCGCATTCGCATAAGCATAATAAACCGTTTCGTTTTCAAGTTTTCTTCTTCGCTTATTTGCCAGTCATTTTATTTGATTTGCAGAGTTGAGAGAGAGAGAGACAAACGCCAAATGTATATATAATATATTCTTAAGAAATTGGAGACATGCAAGGTGGAAAATTGAAACTGAAAGACTCAAAGATCATAAACTAACCCCACTTGCTTTGTAGATTGCATTATTTGTCCCTTTGTATCGTCAATGACGACGTTATCTCGAAATTGAATTGAAAACTATGCACACCCTAATGACAAATTAATTTCCTACTCAAGTGTTTTGGCAATTAGCAGATAATTTGCTTAGCATTCAGTTTTTATTCAAGTTAGGTAAACAATCAAGCTCTATTAGCCATTTAATAGATCATATTTAGTTTTATATGGTATAATTATTTCTTTAGAATTTTATGTTTTTATACATTCAAAGCCAATTAATAATATACCATAATAGGTGTATGGGTTTATTGTATTATATCTCATATGAAATATCTTAACAACTAATAATTTTTTTGGAAATTGCAGAAATACACTAATAATATTAATTAATGAGAAAAAATATATATAATAAGTATATGAATAATATAAGTACAATAAGCCGTGCAAAATACATGAATAATTATATATTTTGAATTTCAACTGTTTCTAGCTTATCAGGCTTCCCTTCGAATATGGGCAGCACTGATAAAAGTGTGTGCGCGACACGAATTACTTTTACAATAGATGGCGCCACTACAATATTTATTTCATTATATTTGCGATTCTCATTATATATATCGATATAGTCGTAATAAGATATCGATAGTGTATTATTGCTTTCACGGTTTGTTTACATTTTGTCTTGCAAAATAAATATTAAGAATACATATAATAATGGTTTATATAAATTCAGCGTTTAATTGGTAAATTGTACCGCAATTACAAAGAGTAAGGCAAACATAAACTCGTTATGCGTATTATTATACTCTCCATACACATTAGTATGTATAAACACATGTTAATCGCAACTCAAAGCTTTGATTCAGGTATGAGATCATCGATGAGAGAATATTAAGATTAGGACGACCATGGATGTTAAGAGCAACACCACTATTTTGGACCTCAACTTGGACGTCTTGAATATAATTTATTGCCAGTTATTTTATACAAAAGATGCAGTTAATTTGGCCAAAGCTCATCCCTATCTAACTGACGCGTTAGTGTACCACAGCCGGTACCGATTCAGAAATATTTGGATTATGCCACCAGAAATACAAGACTTACCCTTCATATTGAAGCATTGTGGCACAGAAGTTTTATCCTTAAGAGATACAAGCTGTGATCGAACTGCAACTATGATGGAACTTGCGGCAAAATATTGTCCCAATCTGCAATTCATAGAAATGCTCGTATCGGGCGAAAACTTAAAGATCATTGAAGAGTCTCTGATCAGCCTGACAAAATTGCACCGCATCACACTTAATAAGAAACCGAAGGAAATAGATTCCCGAAAATTGTTTAAAATTATAAACGAGCTGCCAATGTTGATATCATTGAAAATAGATAATCAATGTTGGAACTTTAATCATTGTAAGGTAACTTATTTTACATTTTTATGAATCATTGAAAACTAATAGTCTCTTATACCTTATTTTAAAGTGGCGCTATTGAACAATCTTACAGAACTGGAAATCAATATAATGCAGATGTGCGATGAAGAAATTAATATACTCGCTAATATTTGGAAAAAATTGCGAGTGTTGCACACAGAAGCCACAGCAGATAAGATCAAAACATTGTCCAAATATTGTTTTCAACTCGAGTACCTGAGTGTGTGGAATTTTAGCGACGATGATAAAGTCGGCATTGGTCACTTTCGAAAATTAAAACAGCTTAAAATAGTTTCATATAATCAGGAAAATGGTTTTGGATTGCATTTCAAAACGCTGCACGGAAATTATAACAAGCAATTGGAAAGTGTGGAATTCCCTCGTGGTCACATATCAAAGGCAAACGATTCCAAACGTCTTTCTAAGCTGCAGGTATTAAAATCATTTGTATGTCGCAATATCGAACCGAGGTGTGTACGTTATATAGCACGTATGCCTCTAGAGAAAGTGGCCCTACAAGAGTTAATGAAAAATGATATACTTTTATTGATTCGCGAGTGCAAAACAATAAGATGGCTGCACGTTAATAAAATCAATGATTTAGACAAAGGATTTTTCAACAATCTATTGGTTAGCTTGGACGCGAATGGCGTTCAGAGTGATAATCCTTTTGTACTGAGCCTCAATGGAGATATAAAATATATAAACTACATTAAAAGAGAGGTAAGATGTGCTAAAAAGTATGTATGAAAATTTCTACTTAACTTAATCTCTTATCTCTATTTCAGCTGGAGACAAACTTAAAGCAAAATTTGCTTAGGGTTGATTTTAATAAATATACTTTATTAGACTTTTGTGTGTAAACGAGTATCGTATATAAAAGTAGCTGAAGAAGCTGACTGCCTGTTTAGACGAAAAGTTTTGTTACATCTATCTTAAATCCTTCGTATATGAAGAACGATTAACAAATCTGAAATGTGATATCCAAAAATATTTTGTAAATAATTACAAACATACATACATATACGAGATGTTATTGCATGAGACGCATCGACATATGCAACAAGTTGTTATCGATAGGACTATCGAGTTGGACGACTGTAAATCTATACAACAATGCAATTTATTACTGTGCTGTTATTTTGTTAAAGTTGTAAAAAATTGCAAGTCAACAACATTAGAACTTGCACTAATGCAACATCTTGCGATTGTGATGTTTTATCCAAGCTTTATCGAGCTTTTGCTGCATGTTGCAATATGCAATAGAATTTCATCATGGGTCTGACCAGTAGCAGCACTGACAGACACAAATTGAGATTGGATTAGTCTTTAATAAATTTTCAATGATGGAAGTTGAGAGCAAAACAAGTATTTTGGACCTTAATTTACACGTGTTGGATAAAATATTTGATGAACTGAAAGAGCTCAAAGATAAAATCAGTTTAGGCAGATGTCATCCACTCCTCTCCGATGCCTTCGCTTTCCACGTTCGTAATTTGTTTAAGGACTTATCCTTTCTTAAGCTCGACAAAGCGGAATTATCTTTTATTTTGGAATGGTGTGGGACAACTGTGGAATCAATAGATGTCAGAAGTTTCAATTTGGATGATGGTGATTTAATAGTTCGTTTGGCTGCAAAGCACTGCCCTAATTTGTATTATTTACAAATATTGCTGGCTCCCGAAAATGTGAAGACTATCGAACAAAATTTGGCAGACCTATCACAGATTCAATATGTTGATCTAATAAATTATTCAAACACTGTCAACGTTGATATTAAGAACATTTTAAAAACATTACTTAAGCTTCCGGATTTGTGTGGGATCTGTGTGGAGACAAGTAACTGGGAATTAACTTACAGTAAGTCAAGTAAAAATATATTATCACTTATTAATATTTCTATGTATTATTTAAAGATCCAAATGATATTGATTTGGAGCTGTCGGTGGTGGACGGAAACATTGAGGAATCATCTGAAGTATGCAGAATTTTATGGGGAGATAAAAAGTATTTGTCTATTGAAGGCGCTTCGGAGGGTGTTACAGTTCTCTCTAACGTTTGTCCCAAAGTAGAATATATTAACTTTACCGGATTGCGCGATTACTATAACTATGGCATAGGACATTTTCCAAATTTAAAAAAGTTGGAAGTGGCATGCCTTGCCCGTAAAGAGGACTGTTACGGACTGCATGTACAATCGTTGTGCAATAAATATAATTATCACTTGGAGAGTCTTGTGATAAATTCACATATGGAAGGCATAAAGTCTGCGCGAAGACTCTCCAAAATGAAAGCGCTCAAAACATTTGAGTGCTTTGAAATCGAGTCAAAATGTATTAAGCACATAGCAAGAATACCACTAGAGAGTATAAATGTATGGAGCATTAAGAGAGATGATTTCTTAGTTCTTATACGTGGTTGCAAGACAATAAGACATTTTACAATGGCAACAGATATAGAAATCGACATAGTTTATCTTAAAACTCTATTACATATTCTTTGGACCAATGGAGTTCAACCAGATAAGCCGTTTGTTTTGACAATACGCTTCCAGGTGAAATTTATGGATGTGATCCAAACTGAGGTAAAACAAAGTACAGTTATGTATGTTATATGTAGTAAAACATCTATGAATGTATTATATCTTTCAGTTGGCTGCCAATTCCAAGGGTAATTTATTTCTACTAAAAGGAAAGTAATCTACACTCACAACCGAATTTTGGCCTTTGACTTGAAGACATCGATTCCTTAGACAATTATAGCATTTACATTTATATACACCGCATATTATATTATTGATTATATTAAATTATGTGTACCTCCTTGAGGTTTCACTGTATTTTTTGATGACTTGAAACATAATCACTTCAATTAATTTAATAAAACAAATTGAATTTTTGTCAAATGTAATTTTTGTGTTCCATTGATATATTTTTATAAGCATAACTATTTTTATTTAACATTTACCTTTGGATTTTCCCTTTGATTTTTTCACAAGCGCTATGAGCGCTTCCGTTGAGTAAGACTTTGGACGCTCAATAGGAAGACCAAGGGCTCGGTCCCAAATAAGGGAGGCGAGTACGCCCAAAGCACGGGAAACACCAAATAAAACGGTGTAATAGTTCATTTCCGTCATGCAATAGTGCTGTAGGAGGACTCCCGAGTGAGCATCGACATTTGGCCAGGGATTCTTCACCTTTCCGAGTTCGGTTAAGATTGGCGGAACAACTTTGTAGATCGTAGATACCAGCTTAAACATATTGTCGTCAGGCAAGTGCTTCAGCGCGAACTCGCGTTGGCAGGTATACCGAGGATCGGTCTTACGGAGTACAGCATGCCCATAACCGGGTACAACCCTTCCTGACTTTAGGGTCTTCCAGATGTATTCCTTTAGTTGTTCTTCCGTGGGATTTTCGCCGGCCTCTTTTTGAATTTGCTTTAACCAAATGAGAACCTCCTGATTGGCCAGCCCATGCAGTGGACCAGCCAGCCCATTCATGCCGGCAGCCAAGGATAGATACGGATCCGACAGGGCGGAGCCCACCAGATGAGTTGTGTGTGCAGATACATTACCACCCTCATGGTCACTGTGAATAGTAAGATATAGACGCATCAGTTCCACAAATTTCGGATCATCGAAGCCTAGCATTTTCATAAAATTGGCCGACCAATCTAGGTTTGGATCCACCTTAGAGGAACCTTTGCCGTCGCGATAGGTATTCGTATAAATCGCGGCAGCCACCACGATTATCTTGCCAATTAGGTCCATACTATCCTCATATGTATGTTTCCAGTATTGGGCCTTGGGAACACCCTTAGAGTACGCCTTAGCGAATTTGCTATCATGATTGAGTGCCGTTATGGCCGCAGAGAACTGCGACATTGGATGTAGTGTCTTTGGAAAGTCTTTAAGCATTTTCATCACATGCTTCGGCATTTTGGAACCACGATCAGCCCACTCACAAGAGATTTGCTGGACCTGCTTCTCGGTGGGTATCTCACTAGTCATTAGAAGCCAAAAGAGGCCCTCGGGCAGGGGCTCGCAGCCCTCTTTAGCATGCGGCAATTTATCCTGGATTTCCTCAATTGTATAACCGCGAAACCGAATTCCCTCATCAGCATCCAGCACAGATGTTTCGGTGACCAAGGCATTCATGCCGCGCATTCCTCCGTACATCATATCGATGGTTGTCTCACCCATTTTATGTTTGCCCGACTCCTTGCGAAACTTTGCTATCTTTTCATGCTCTTGTTTTATCCTGCATTCCATCACCTCAAGCAACGTGCCCTTGGAGAAGCTCATATACCGCATCGATGTTCTCAAGACCGACAGCTGCCTGGGTGAAACGAACCCGCGAAGTTTCCCAGAAGAATAGGTCGTCATTTTTATTACAAAATTAATGTAAAAAATTTGTTTGGTCAACTATTTAGGAATTTTTAATTATTCTAACTAAGTAATTTCGCGGTTTTTTTTTTTTTTTTTGACCAAACAAAAAGAATAAAAACTAACTAAACAAAAAGCCGAAAATACATTTGACCTACAAATTAATGTACGATGTAACTATTTTAGGTGTTATTGTAGGAATAGTTAAAGTCAGTGCATGGCTAACTTCGTTCTCGAGAGCGTTTAGTACGATATTAAATTTTTTTTTTAATTTAAACTATGATGACGTATGGTGACATTCATGACTCGACTGGCAAGCACAGGTTCATTCGAATTCCATGCACAGGCTGTGGATGGCTTGACTTCTGGTAGGATCTGCACGTAGAGACGAAGGTTGAGACCTTCCGTTGTTCCGCGAGGAAGCTGAAGATGCGGGGGAAAGGAATACATACTATTTGAAGCAAATGGCGCAAATGGTTGCCTCGCCTCATAGAGATCACTGAGGGTGTGTCCGATGGGAGCCAAAGAAAACGTACGATTCAGTTGATTTTTGCCCGCCTCTATATGATCAATAAACTCATCGAGCAGCAAACGGGGATGATTTCGTTCCATTGGTAACAAATAACTTCGAACCCGAATAGCAACAGCATCCCAGGCAAAGATCTCGTAACTCATGTTGAATGCTTTGTGGTTCAGTCGGATTTGGCGTGCCATAAGGCGTCGTTGCAGCAATTGCAGATTGTTGCGCTGCGTCTGCAACAGTTGCTGATCCAGTAGATTGATCAGATCGCTGTACACTGTTTGCTCGAAGGTTTCCAACTGTCCCACATATATATTGCGCACATGCAGCCGATGTGACATACTTGTTTCCATTGGCCCGTCGAACTGCGACATCAGTTCATCCAGTTGCATGACAAGCTCGCGATAAATCGGATCTCTCAAGTTGGAGCTACCCATGGCCATTAGGTTGGGCTCGGTGCGATCGCCGTTGATCAAGCGACTTAGTTGACGACACATTTGCCAGTACTCATTTTCAATAACTCGTCCCACTGTGCACACACACTGCGATCTGTCAGCACGAGCTTGCAGCTGTTTATCAATCCGGGTTCGCAGCGCTGCAATGGATGCGCTTATCAATTGACGCACAGCCTCAACCTCAAGTGCCAACGACCTGTATGGCACGCCTCCTGTTGTCACCAAATCAGAGTCCAGTTCAGCATTGCTGCTGCCCATGGCGAGCTCTTCCATCTGCAAATGGGCCGATAGTTGCCGCACGTTTTGAAGGAAGAAGAGATCATGACGTGACTGCTCCAGCTGGTCTATCAGCTGGCGACTGAGCAGGCGATTCCAGTAGCTGCGCAAGCTCACATCCAAGCTAAGTTGTGCCATCGCAGGTGGCACATTAATAATCAATGGCTCCCGGGTGGGGATGAGCTGCAGCTCGACACGTTGCCGGAAGAGTATGTTATGCAGCGTCTCCCGCCAGCTGATGCGAGGACTCGGCGATAATTGCTGCCAATTTGTCCGCTGTGCAGCAAGTATTACCCGTCTATCGAAATACACCTGAGGTAGCACCTCGTGCATGTCTGGCAACAGCAGATCCTGAGTATCAGTGCGTTCGATCATCGCAAGCTGCAGGGCGTTCACAAAGAGCACTGGATGAAGGTGGATGCGAGAGTAGCATGCGTTGCGCTGGAAACTTTGCCAATCCTTGGCCAGCGACAGAAAGCGAAAGGTGTTCAACAATTGCTGTGGCAAATCCTCCTGCAGCTGGTTGTAGATGCTGTAGGGTTGCAACAGACGACGCTGCTGGACAAGTTCCATGAAATCCATTAGCAATGGCCATGTACCCTATTAAAATCAATTCTATTGTTTTAACCTGAAAGTGTACATATATCTATCTTAGATCTACTTACAGCCATGTAGTTATTGGGATTCGCATTCAGTGTGCTTCCCATTTCGATAAGCTCTTGATGCAGCAGTGGCTTGTGCACTTGCAACAACAGATCGAGCAGGAAGCGTTGGCGCAACTGCCACTCCGAGGTCACATTCTGATGGGATTCACTTGACCACCAACGCGAACGCGGATCCAATCGACTGAAGCAGTCCGAAACGCTCAGAAGCGTCATGAGCATGAATTTCAATCCCGTCATTTCGAATGAGCCGGCGTTTGTATGGAAATCTTAAAAGTAAATTATTCGAATGCCTTATCAGTCTATAGGATATACATGTGTATATTGTATCAATACTATAATTAAGTATAATGTATGATTTATATTTTTATTAATACCATCATATATATGGGAAGTTCTATTGCAATAATTAATTAAAAATTCTTTTTGCAGATAACAACATTTCCAATTCCTCAAAATTTTACCAAAAGGGGATATTTTGGTTATTCCGGCGCCAACATCTGACACCTGATCTTTCTAAAACCCGAAAAGATAAGACGAATTTCTTTGAATTTCCCAAAAATGTATTCAACAGAAACGTTATCAAATTTCAAATGCGACTGTAAACAATCACAGCTGATTATCAGTGAGGCCATAGCCATGCAACTACATATGCAAGGTCACACTGGTCGATTCCGCTTGCGAAATTTATGGATATTGGGGAGTTATCGGAGGCTATATCTCCAAAACTAACGATGAAATTGAGATGTTTACGTATTATTTATGTTTTATTTCGTCGTCATTTAATTTATTCAATCAGTAATTCAATTTTTAGGGACTAAAATTAAAAAAATCGATTCGAGATAAAATCGAATCGTTTTCAACTCGATTACTAACGCAGTTTATTTTTCATCACCGACGGAAAAGGAAGTTCTTCGCCCTCGTTGTTTACTGTTTTTTTTTTTCAATAATCTAGAATATCTTTATTCAAGAAAGTTATTGTGTGAGATTGCGAATCTGGATAGTGCTTGATTTCTGATATTGACCCTATGATCAGTATTTCAAAATCGAAATCTCTAAATCTTGTCATTCTGTGTTCGAAAGTCTTCAATTATTTAAAATATGGGAAGCAGGAAAACAATTACAGACCTAAACATCGACATTTTAATTCTAATCTTGGAGGAAATCGAATCTATTGATGATCAAATACACTTTGCTAGTGCACATCCAAATTTGAAAAACGCGTTCGAGTATTACCACCGATCGTGGGTAAATTCGGAAATTTGTTTTAAAGATAAGCAAAATCAAATCTTATTAACCCATTGGCGTTTTATTTTGGAATGGTGGGGCCCAAGTGTTCTTTCTATTGATAATGAACACAATCATATAAACTCAGAAAACTTAGTGGAGGCTGCAGCTGAATTCTGTCCTAATTTGGAAATAATTCACTTCGTCATTGAAGAAGAAAGTAACTTCACAAAATTTGAGAATAATATTCCGAAACTAAGAATGTTGAAGGATATTCGAATCACATGTGACTATTTCATCCCGTCGAATCGACATTCTAAAAATCGAATTTATATTAATAAATTCATTGAAACACTACAAAGTTTAAATAACCTACACAAACTTAGTTTTGGAAACTATTATTTGAAGAGAAAAGAAAGTAAGTTAAGCCAATATATAATTTGTATCAAGTAAGGTTGATACATATACAAATTTAATACTGTTATATCATTTGCAGGACTACAATTGGATAAATTGACACAATTAGAAGAGTTAAGGATTGGCGGTATTGAAGATGAAGACGTGAAAGATCTTTTAAATTTGTTCCAATGTTTACGATATCTAAAAGTTGACGAATATCCATTACCAAACAGTCTTGTTAACTTGGCAAGTCAAAACAAACAGTTAAATATAATAAGCTTGAAAACACCCCAGAAGAAATACGACAAATATGCGTGGGTTTCTGCTTTGCATGGACCATAGGATTTCAATGTAATATTAAAACATGTTCCTCATCAGAGGATAGATAACATTAACAAATAGCTCTCAGTTGAAAAAATCATCACAAATATATTTTATACCATATTAAATATACATGAATCATCAAATTTCCTTTTTTATTTAAATAGCGTCAAAAATTTCAAATAAAAATCGTAAGTACCATTACAAATCTAAATGTATAAACTCATTATCCCGTTTTAGGAACAATTATTATATTACTTTAGCTTAGTTTAGTCTCAATTGCTAGGCCAATGTGGTCCTTTTGGCCACAAAATCCCTGGAGCTCTTCTCCTTGTTCGTAAAGCGTGCGTATCTACGAAAGACAAATAAATTGAAAACGATATCAGCAACAAATACATAATGTTGGAGAGTGTAAACTTACGTTTTCTTATATTTGGATACATCGGCCGCACTTAGCGATGGGCGGGTTGTTTGATAAGCTTCAATAAGATGTTTTTGTTTTACTAAAATTCTCTTTGGCAGTTTCTGTCGGACGAGGAGTGGAAACAAATGTATTAATTAATATGTAATTTGATAGGTTTTTGTATTTTAATATACATATACATATCTCGTATATATAAATAAATTCACACTTATGTATTTTACAGATGAGTATTTTGATTGATCAATGCTCAATGAAAGTTCTTGTTAAGATAAAGCCACATTAACTTATCCTAGATGCCTACTGTGCTACTTAGTTGAACTTATATGTATATTGATATTTAGACGGTAAAGTCCCTCGGAATGTTTCTGTTTCAGAGTAACCGTTCTCCTCGTCATCCTGCTCATCGCATGAGGATGGCGGCGTCTCCAGCATTGGCATGGATAGATCTAAGTATACGTCGTTCGGATTACTACTGTACTGCTGCAGTATGCCATCGAAACTCTCAACCAGCTCGGCAAATGTCGGTCGTGCCGATGACTCAAAGTTCCAACATTGCCGCATCACCAGATATATATTGATTGTACATGTCGGCGGTTTTTCCATGCGTTGGCCGGTGATCAAATAACTATATAGTTCCTCTGCAGACATAATGTTTGGATATGGTTGTTCACCATATGTCATTATCTCCCACAACAATACCCCGTAGCTCCAGACATCGCTTTGAGAGTCATAGAACTTCTCTTGCAGTGATTCGGGTGCCATCCATTTAATGGGCAGTCGTCCATTCGTATTTTTCCGATAATAATCTGTATCCTGTATATCTCGGGCCAGTCCAAAGTCGGCTATTTTCATCACATAGCCATCGCTGACCAGCACGTTCCGTGCGGCCAAGTCACGATGTATGCACTGTGGGGAATCGTTAAGAAATGAAACAATGATGCATGTTTACAGGGACTCCAAGGACCTGAAGACGATGCTTACCCGTCGCGAGGCGAGATACTCCATGCCTCGTGCTATTTGAAAGGCGAACATAATGAGCTCCTTCTCTCCCAATTGCTGCTGTGGTGATAGCAGCGAACTTTCGTCCAGATAGCCATCGCTGTCACTGCGCCGTTGCAGCGTTCCTGGTCGGTTTTGCTTGAGAAAATCCTTGAGATTGCCGTGTGGTGCATACTCGACAATAACCCACAATGGTCCATTCTGGCTGCAGCAGCCCAACAGATTGATGATGTTAATGTGCTTGCCAATCATTTTCATCACCTCCATTTCGCGCACCAAGCTGGCCATGTCGGCGTCCGTATGCTCCTCCTTGACCATTTTGACAGCGACTATGGTGCCCATGTTGCTGCCAACGGGAGGCGGACTACGTAACAGGCCCTCGGCCTCAGCCATGACAACCCGTCCAAAGGCTCCCTCACCCAGAATGGAGCCCAGCGAAAGCTGTTGCCTGGCAATTTCCCAGTTGGAATCAAGTGGAAACTCGTACTCGTTGAACGCTTGTGCCGGATCCGACGAACCGCCCGTGGTCGTATTCGAGAATGTGGTACGTTGTTTCTCGATTTTGATGACAGGAATCTGTAGATCGCCAGCAAACCCGCTGCCCTCCAAGCTTGCCGGCTTGTATATGATAACTTTTTTAGTCCACTGATGCACTGTTTCGATGCGATGCTTGAGAAGCTTCTCCCGTCGTAGTCGTCGCAGCATGTAGACGATAAATGCGCTTCCCAACAGGAAGATCATTAGAATCATGACGCCAGTCATGGCGATACCATACGGATGTGTGCCAAGCACACCCCACGGATGCATGAAGGGCAAATGCTTGACCACATGTAGATATAAGCTGGCATTTGTGGAACCCAGCGAGCTAGCTGCTACGCAGGTGTACCAGCCCTCCTGGCTGTAACTGACATTTTTGAACTCCAGTAAATGTGGCGTATCCAGCGAAGTGTTTAATGGAATGGGTTTCAAATTGCTGCCCTTCAGTCCGTCTCCGCTTGCATTGGAGCTCTTCTGTTCGACGAGACGCAGCCAAGTCACAGTGGGTTCATTATCAGAAATGATGTCACAATTGAGAACCACACGGCTGTTAACCAAGACGGTCTTGTTCGAGAACGGGGCAATGATTGGCTTCCCTGGAAAGCGATCGTTGACCAATACATTCATATCTCCCTGAATGCACATGAGTTGGTTGCACACACGACACCTGTATATGGCTGAGTCTGTGGTGATTAAATCTTCAATTTTGAGAGAATAATTACGATAGATATAACCGCCGATTTCACGTTCCAACGGACGAAAATCTTTGTCCTCCGGCTTTTTGAAGGTCCAAGTTATGTTCGCTGGCGGGTAAGCTGTGTATTGGCAGAGGAGTTTAAGGGTTTTTCCCGTAACCGAGTGCTGTAGAGGTTGAATTGTTTTGGTAAAGTAGAGTCGATACTCCCCCGTATAATTCTTGGTGTCCGCATCGACACTGGCATCATCATCTGCATCATTGATTGCCGGCAACTCAGTTGTTGTTGTTGTCGTTGTTGTTGTTGTTGTCGAAGATTCGCTCGTTGTTGTTGTTGTTGTTGTTGTGGTTGCCTCAGGCGGGATTACTTTCAGGTAAGCAGCAGCTACAGTGCGTCCTACAATATTCTCGGCCACACAAATATACCAACCGGCATCGACGTCCAAAACGCTGCCCAGTACCAATAGCTGTGGCTGATCCTGGCGAGGCCACAGTACATCCAGATATAAGCTGTCCGTCAGCTTAGTCTGTCGATCACGCAAGCTCTGCAGCAGTGCAGCAATGTTGACACGCGAATCCGTTGGATGCAGCCAGGTTATCTTTGGCTCCAGCTGAGAATCCTCCAGCCTACACTCAAAGCTTACATGCTCCTCGTAGACGGCGGTCACATTGTGCGGATAACCCGCACTCAGCACAGGCGTCGAGTGTTGTCGAGAGTTCACCTCCAGTCGGGTAACCTGGCTATCGCTTGAGACCCCATTGTTGGATCGACGACAGAAATAGATGCCCGCATCCTGAGGCTGCAGCTCCAACACGCTCAGTGTCAACTTTTTAATGCGAATCCGATTCGATTCACCTGCCTCGACTTGGCTATTGTTATGGAACCAAGTAGCAGGCCCATCGTTACCGGGTGGGCAATTCATTTGGAACATGCCGCCAGCTGTACGTTGCACTATCGTCTCCATGGGCTGCGTCGTGAGGCGTGCCAATCCGCTGTCATTCAATCGATGCAAATATAACTCTGGCGCGGCCTGATCACTTATCTGTGCTCTTCCCGTGGCAATTTCGCTGGTGCCAATGTGCAACGTCATATTGGCCCACTTAAGATCACTGTACTTGCAGGCATAGCTACCGGATGCACTGGCACTCGCTCGTTCCAGGAGCCAACTGCTGCCGCTGTGCATCACCTGATTCTCATAGTACCAGATGGCTTGCGGCTTCTGGCAGAGTAGAGAGATGTTTACATCTTCGGGTACATGGCGACGTGGTGAGGCCTCCGATTGCAACAATTGCACCACATCGAAGACGCAACGATGCTCCTCAAAGTGGCAGCCCAATGTGTTCTTGGAGCTGCTGCTGCTGATCACGATTTGGTTGATCACGATGATCAAGTTGATGATGATCCGCACTTTTTGCATTCTCAAGTGTGGCGAGAGCCCCGCGCGACTCTTGTTGTTGTTGTTATTATTATATAGTAATTGTTGTTGTTGTTGAGATTGTTGTTTGTTTAGCCAAAGTTGTTGCCAAATTGTGTTGCCTTCTTTTGCCACTTCGTACTCGTCTGCTAAGCCACTTGTCCTGCGCTTAGCTTCATTTTTTCACATTTTTATTTTGATTTTTGTATAATTTATGGACAAAGTTTTTTCTTTTTCTTCTTCTTGTTTTAATACGCGCAACAGAAATAAATCTAAAGACAAAAAAAGTCAAGCATTATGTGCACTGCCTGTGTAATGAGCCCTCTGGTTGCTGTCGTTGCCAAGCCAACTGACTGTCTATAATCGTTGTCTATATACGCATAGCTATCCGTATATATTGTACATATATTATATTAAGTTTGTTTGATCCGTAGGCCGTATGCCAAATACGTTGAATGTCGTCATTTTACATTAACTGCATACAGTTAGAAATTTATCGTTGTAGCAATAATGATAATGATAATAATAATCATGATTCTCTAGAGTTGTTAAAGTCAATACACACAGAGAGAATTGGCTATGTCAAACTGATTCCATGCCTAGAACATTGCATTCATTTAAAAAACTAACTGAACTGAATGAAAGCATGAAAAATTGTTTAAGATAAACTATATTATAGTTGGAACTTTTTCCGAACGATACTATTTCGAATATACCATGGTTTTTATAGCTTCGATTAGCAGAATAACATTTCTGGTGTCCTTATCAAACCTCAAACGGATGTTTTTTTTGGCAAATAAGCTACCCTTACATATATATTGATTAGATTTCAGTTCTTATTTAACACCAAGACATAATGACTTTCTCAAGGTTTCTATCATGATTCAGAAGATTAAATAATTTGCAAATATTAAATTTTGCATAGATAAAAGATAACTGATTGAGTTAATAATGAGTATGATAATACTAGAAAAGCTGACGCTGAATTGAAACCAAATTAACTATAAAAAATACCCTAATAAGTAGCCTGGTTTTTTTTTATTATTATCTATATACTATCTATATACTATTTGCAAATTAGAATTCAAACTATCTCAATTTTTTAAGCAACTTCCGAAAAGCTTTGTTCTCAGCCCACTGTGCACTTATGAAATTTATATTTGTTGTTGGTCTTTTTGTTGTTGTTGCCAAGCCGTCAAGCCGAGTTGTTGTTTTTTCGCCAATATGACATTTGTCAGACACCATTGTTGTTATTGTTATTGTTGTTGTTGCCAATATTGTTTGATAAATACACACGCGTACCGATTTTTAATTTATTCAATTTCTTTCCGTTTTTTTTTTTTGTATTTTGTCGCCAAACGAAACGCGTGTGCTTCAAGTATGTTTTATTATAATTATTATTATTATTTATTCCACAGCTTCCATTCTTATGTCGACCAGATAAGCTTAGGTCTTGAATATACAGTTAGGGTCAAAATAATAGTAGTGATGCCACAGGCTTTTAGGTTTTTCATCAATATTTTCCGTACCGACTTTTAATTTATTCAATTTCTTTTTTGATTTTTTATATATTATTATAATTATTATTATTTGTGCAGCTTAACTAATTTTTACCAGTTAAGCTGTGCAAATAATAATAAGGCGGCAATCTTAAATTATTCAGTTCACGCGGTTTTAAAAAATAAATAATAAATAAAAGCGTATTAATTATGCGAATATATCATTTCCAGCTTACAATACGATTTCAAATAACTCAGATTATGAATTGCAAATATGTAATTAGATTAGAAACTTCACAGTAAGTTTTTAATTAACTTTAGTTTTTGAATTTTCTGTGGATCAAACAAAAATCAATATATCGTACATATATCAAAGCTTGGGAATTCAATTTAACAACTTGGAAGCACTTCACGTTTTTATTTCACTCATTTCACTCGATTTGCTTTTGTACGCTTTATATATATGTATGTTTTTCTGAACGATCCCATTCCATGTCAGTCTCAATGTGGACATAATTCTTTTGCAATGCCCAAAAAAAATCACGTTCTTTGTCCGATGGCAAAAACAACACGCAAATTGTCACATTTCTTCTTGTTGTTGTTCCTTTCTGAACTTTTTTGTGCATTTCCGCTTCGTTGCCAATACTTATTAAGGCCCTTGCAGAAGGGTTAAGACAGAGCGGGGGGTGGTGACACTTCCGTTGCACTAACCATATAAAGATTTGCCGGAGAGATAGATCGAGAACCAACCGATTTGCTTGACAGTACGCGAACAACTGAAAGTAACAACGACAGCAGCGAAAAAAAAAAACCGAAACTTTTGGTCGTCGATCGGCGGGCCCAAGACACGACGTTAACACATCGACACGACATCGTGAAAGCCGAATGAAGATATATATGTAATATAGAAAGGTCTATGCGTGGGTGAGTGCGCGCGTGTGTGTGTGTGTGTGTGTCCGTCCGTGTGCAAGGTACTTCAACAATATTTATACAAGTAGCAAGCGAAACCTTTACGATCGATCCTGGCTGCGACGACAGCGTTTCCTTTGCGTTCTACCTGTTGTTGCAATTGTTGTTGTTGTTGTTGTTTACCATCGTGTGGTGTGTAGTCTTTCTCCTCTTTTATTTTCTTTTTACTTTTATTCTAAGCATGTTTTGTGTGCGTCGACACTCCACGCCGAGAGTACGAGTACGAGTAGGAGGAGGAGGAGGGGAAGTAAGATTTTGGCTGGCATTCTTCGTATTATCGCGGCCCTTGCGCTTAATTTATGCACAAGAAAATGTTTTCATTGTCTTTTCCCCTGTGTTGTTGTTGTTGCTATTGTTGTACGTGCGCATGCGCGATAATCGCATATCAATAAGGAAATATCCGTTACGTGACTTATATACCTAAGAAAAAAAAAAAAATACACCAAGCCCCATGCGGGGCACTGCAACCCGCATAGAGCCCGATACCAAGCGACTACGATTCCCAACCCATTTCATTCTAATCCTGTTCCAGACGCTAAGCACGTCTTTATAAATCCCAAAAATAGTTAATATACAATTGCATTGCACTTGTCTGGGAACGGAAGGGCCCCCTTTCTTAACAAGAACTCTCTGAGTGAGCACTTCCGGCAGTTCCTCCTTCGATTTACACTCACCTCGTGTCCGAATTGTGCCAGCGCCTCCTTAACCGCCGACATGTTTGCCGAGGTCAGAATACTCTGTATATCGGCTCCAGTATAGTTCTGTGTGCGTCCCGCAAACCAATCGAAGTCCACACAATCGTCCAGATTTAATGTAGAGCTCAAGGCCTCAAATATGCTCACACGAGCTACGGCATCCGGTAACGGACATTCGACCAGGCGATCGATACGTCCCGAACGCAGCAGTGCCGGATCCAGCAGTTCGGGTCGCGATGTTGCCGCTATAACCGTAACTCCCTGCAGTCCCTCAACGCCATCCAGTTCGGTGAGCAACTGATTAACCACACGATCGGTTACACCAGTCGAATCGTGGCCACGTTTTGGCGCCAAGCTATCGAATTCATCGAAGAAGAGGACACAGGGCCTGGCACTGCGTGCACGATTGAACAGATTACGTACATTCTCCTCACTTTGGCCAATGTACTTGGCCAATAGTTCGGGCCCTTTGACCGATATAATGCGCAAGCTCCAGCAGGTAGCCAGCTGCGATACCAGAAACGTTTTACCCGTACCAGGTGGTCCATAGAGCAGCACACCAGCCTGATTGCGCAGTGGCGAGCTATTGAAAATCGTTGGATACTGTGAGAGATTAAGAGGTTAATCCAAATGTTCAAAATCTGCCGTCTATCAACAACTCACCATCGAGGGCCACATGAGTACTTCCTCCAGCACACTGACTACCGGCTCCAGTCCAGGCAACTCCTCAACACGCATTTCCCGAGCATTGGGATCGCTTCCAGTCTTCTGATTGCTCTGTATACCCTGCAGGCAGTAGGAATTCGTGTGCTCCAAAGATTCGACCAGCTGCTCGTTGGTCAGCAGCGGTTGTGTTTTGCCTGCATCATTAATCAGTGGATTACATTGAGCCAGATAAGCTGCTAATCAGTCAACTTACTTATTCGATATGCATAGAAAATAGCCCGCTCGACAAACTGCACAAGATCACACTTGCGATAGCCTTCCGTCAGATTAGAGAACTTTGCCACATCGAGATCCCTCTCGGACGCAATGTGACTGCATAGCTCACGCAATATAATCTCACGATCGGCACGCTCTAAGCTGGGCAGACGGGCGACGGTCTGGAACAGATGTCGACCACGTGGTGCACTGAGACGTTTGTTCAGCGTCTGCAGCTCGGTGACAGTGGCAATCACGGCAATAGCATTGCCGCTGGTGTATTGCATGATAAGCTGATGCACTGTGTCCGCCATGCGATTGAAGTATTCACCATCCTGGCTGGACTGTTCACCAGCTGCATGCGCCAGCACATCCAAATTTTCGAGCACAACAATTGCCGGAGCATGCTGCAGGCAGGTGGTGAAAATGCTACGCAAATCCTTTTGGATCGACTCAGTTTTGCGTCCCTTGCTGCGGGAGCAGTAGAAAATGTCGAAGTAACAGTAGTCTGGCTGCCGAGATAATTGGTCCAATATGCGCTCGACCAGAACAGTTTTTCCCGTGCCAGGGGCGCCGGTTATCAGTACATTGCCTTGTCGCAATACCGAGTTCTCTGCGTTGAGGCACAGATTCATGCGCAGCTCATTGACCACCTGATTGACGATCTTGTCGTATTCAGGTAATCGGATGAGATCCTTAACACTCAGTGGCGTTTTCATCGGCTGCTGCTCCTTGATGATCTCATTGACCGGACGCACCAAATCGGCAGCATAGATCTTGCATTCCTTTAGGAACTGTGCATCTACAACGCAATAACGAAAATGTTCGGGTAAAATGCCCACAGTGACAAGCAGATCATCTTCCAGACGCACAACCTCCTCTTGATTAAATAACATGGGCGCTTGTTGTGTCTTCTCGATGACAAATCGCTTAAATGCATTCTCGATGATCTTGTAGTGCGTTTTCTTGTGTGCAAACAGTTCGATCTTCTCCACAAAGTTGAGGACGGTCGTCTTGGGGCGCAGCACTACACGTTCCAGTTCCTTGATGTTTAACAATTTCATGAGGTTGGCATTTATTTCGATAGACGGATGAATTGTGGCCGGCAAATCGCCATCGTCGTCATCACTGGCCAAACGCACCCGCACATAGTACTCCTTGTCGCCAGCCGTGCGCATGCTATAGAATTGTTCTAGATCCATAAACTCCGGTAGATGCGTCTGCCTTATGTACACATCCGATTCCTGTGCCTTTTCGTGCCACAATCCGCGTATCACGCGAAACTCAAAAGCCCGCGAGCTCTCACGACGCAAGTCCTTCTTCAAGCGTTCCATGTGATCTTGTCGCTTATTGCGCTGTGGATTGCTCTTTACGCTGCTCATCGTTGCAGAATGTGCTAATCCAGACATTGGATTGGTCGTCACCTCATCACGCACCTGTGCGCTGGTCTTGCTGCGCGATAATTTGCTGTTCTCCTCGACTTTGTCATTGCTGTCATTGTTCCCATTGGTAATTCCCTTGTACAGATTGGGCGCCACCACCAGCTCTGTGTTGTGATCAATGCGTCCATAGCTAATGTGTGGCTTAAGGCGATCTATAAAGGAAACCATTAGTATGCTGGAGCGATAGAAATGTCGCAAATTATTTACCCACAGTCAATGCAACTTGCATTGATTTATTAATCCAAACAAGCAATATCTGCGAGGAGTTCACAATGCGAGTCTGCTCCAGAACGCTACCTGAGATCTTCTCTGTGCTTAGTTCCTATGGATGCAAAAATGGAAAGACAGTCAATATATATATGAAATATTTAAGTTCATTCAAATCAATTTGTTATCGTAAATATTTGAGCGGTATTATCATCCCTGACAAAGCGGGGTCAATGGCAATGCCGGCAAAACTAGCGACCGCACATAAATAAACACTTAAATCACGCCCGCGCCAAAAGCTAATCCGATATAAAACTATTTTTATCTGGCCACAGCAGCACACACGCATTCCCCGACACACAAGCACAGGTGTCTGATACACACACACACACACACGCAGAGCAGATACTCACAATGATCTCCCAATCTTTGGCCGACACAGGAGTGACGTGAACACTTTTCAGATTCAAAACGTCAGATATGAGGGCGCACTTGACCAAGTCATTTTCATGTAGACCTGCGACACACAGAGAGAAAGAGAGCGTAAGAGAGAGAGAGAGAGAGAGAGAGCCAAGTGCATTTCACGAATAGAAACAATATTATGGCATAGAGCTGCTGCACATCCGCTTGTTAAGTAACTCACCGAGTTCCTTGGCCGCCCTGGCATTGATCCCAATTTCAGCGTCTTTGATGCCACCGCCGCCAGCTTGCGGCGCCCATGAAGCATAGTGTACGCGTCCATTATATTGCAAACTAAGGCAGCCAGTATCCTACATAATACATTAATCTTTTAAGCTTATCTAATCTCGATAATATGTACTATAAGTTGACTTTTGGACACTTACATAGGTCGAGACGACGCCGTAGTACTGATCCGGCAGTAGCACGAAATTATTTCGAATTGGCCGATAAACCACCTTAAACGTACGTTTAAACATTTTCCTTACTGGCGCCTATTTACTACGCTGTTTAATACGTTATTTTCGAATGTGTGCGCTTTTAAATCATTTTTAAAATTATATTCTAATCGGAGCGAAATTCCTTAAAAACAGCTGGGCGCGATTCTCACGACTGGACTGCCGCGGACTAGAGATGAGCTAATCGCTTTCGATTACAGTTGGGTTATCGACTGAACAGTACAGAAAATTAACAGAACCAGCTGCTGTTGCCTTACATTTTACAAGCAGGGCAAAGCAGTGCAACACCCTGCGTTATCAGCCTCTGTAACTGCTCTGTTAATCGAAAAACAAGCAGTGTTTTTTTTCGTGTAACGGCAGCATTTATTTGAAATTCAAATTTGAAAATTAGAAAAACGATTTGATTTCATAAAGTGCTTCTTTTCTTCTGTCTGGAGTGACATACACACGCACCCATGAAAAAGCAGCTACAAATACTCGCAACAATTAAAACCCAAAATACATTCTTTTGGCTAGTTTTATTTGGTTAATAATAATATATTTAAAATAGTTAAAGGTTTCATAAATTTATAAGTATGTATGTGTATATAAAATGCGGCATCTGCGTTTTTTCGCTCTTTTTTTGTCGTATACCAGCTTGGTTCCTTATTAAATTAAATAACACAATATTAAACTAACAATGTAGCGTGATTATTTATTAAACGCCTCACTCTTTCGTTTTATTTAATCGTTCTTATTTTTGGCAAATTAAACAAACACGTTACGAAAAGATATGCATAAGGACCATGTCAACCATGCCAATGGCACTACATATGTATGTGTGTATATATATTTATATAAAAGTATTCTATTTATATACTCGCAGTATGTGCTTATAGTAGTTCAACTAAATTCGTTATGTTTTTGAGTGTTAATTAAGAGAAGACACTAGAGACGTCTGTGTTCGAAAAAGATCGTTACAAAGCTTTGTTTAAATAGTTATGCATGTTCTATATGTATATAATAATATATATATGCGCGCGCATTTCTTGTATATGTTTATATAAACTGCCCCCATATCAGTCTTCGTCTAGATTTCGTGGCTCGTGAGAATAAATTGGCTCATAAATTGCATTTAAAGTTCATATAGTACATACTATAATTTTGTATAAAAAACCTACATAAAATGCTATATAAAATGGTTTCATTTGTGTGTATATTTTTAAAAAACTTTTTAAAAAATGTGTTGTGTACAAAAGTATTTTGTTTGTTTGTTTGTTTTTGCTTGCAATATTTTGGCGACTGAACTCGTGTGGGAAGTATGTGACAAAATATATAAGTTACAACATAATTAAAAACATATTCGAGTAGTAAAATATATAATTTACAATTTTAAGCAATATATTCATAATACAATTCATTACTTAACCCAAAATGCATAAGAAATTTCGATAAAAAATATAACTAAATAAAGTATAGTGCAGTTTTGCCATCTCAGATGCAAGTAAAAATTTCCAATTTGGTTTAAAAAACTTATTCGAAATAATTAATAATCATTAAAAATATATATATGCAGTCATATATTTACAGAACTTTAATTTAACAATTCGAATTTCATAAATACACCGTGTAAACATTTTCGACTTAAAGGCTATGCAACCAAATATGTTTATCAAACGTACTTTTACAAATTTGGCTGATAAATTAATATCTCAATAATTTGAGATTCACAGAATCGTTAAAAACCGAAAATTTTGAGAAGGTTTTTTTTTTTGGAAAATCATGCAATTAAAATATGTATAACTCTCGTAATCATACGTGAGTGCAGGCAAAAAAAAAACATTATGTTTTAAGGGACGTGGGAATGTGTTTCTGCGTATGTAAGATGTGTGTATGTCCAAACAATTTAATAGCCCAATCACATATTGCATGTTTTTTGTTTTCCTCGTAAAAGTTAACACTTTCTTTTGTCTGTTCTTTTTTGTGTTTAATTTTTTTTTTAATTTTTGCTTTTGCCCTTATTTTTTTTTTTTTTGGCCAGCCAGCTGACCAGTCTAGCAGTCCATCTCCTCCAACGTTCGCGACAAGCGATTATTGTCGATGCGTCGACGTTGGGATCGCCTCACCGCGTCTGCCCTTCGATATGGCTCGCTCTTTAGACCCAGCAAAATGTCTTCCAAAGCCCCGTTGTAGACCTCGTCCTGCTGCAGCAGTTTCTTCTCACGCACAGAATGCGTTTTGCTCTTCAGCTCATTGATGACGGCATCCTGCAAGGAGATGGCGCAAGTTGAGGACAACTTTTCGACAACAACGAGCAATGAAAACAAAAGAGAAAAGTTTCCAAATTAGACAGATCTACCAGCACCAGAAACCAGACCGAAAAAAAAGACTTAGCAAAGATTAGATTTCAATTTGATATAAATTTAAAACAAAACATTTCAAAGCTTAGAGAATAAGTGGTAAGAGATTAGTAATCAATAATTTAATTAATTTAAAAATTTTGTTAGTGTACTACTGTCCTAGGAGCTATAATTAAAGTAGTATTTCATTTTAATTAATGTTGTAGTAAAACAGAAAATATTATTTTAATAGTATTGATTAAAATATATTGAACATATTTAAACAGTTGAACAGAAAACTATGTTTACCATAGCTTCAGTATTAACTTGTTAATCTTTTCTTAAATCCAACAAAAGTGCCAAACTTAAGATGTTTACGGGATTATACACATAAGTATAGGGGGATTAGCAGACAGCGACAAGGCAGGCGGATTAGCTTGTGAAGTGCAGGCCAATTGTTAGCGACAAGTTTTGGGAGGAGTGGGTATGGATGGGAATGATGGGACACACACACACACATAGCCAGGCGACTTACACTAGTATTTAAAAAACACAAACAACTTCCATCGCATGCCGCCCCATAGTACTCGACTAGGTGCTAGTAGATAGTGGTTTTTTGGTGCTGATGTTTCTTGTGATGATATTTGGGTATGTATATTGATTGCCTGGGGCTTCGGATTAGGTTGCTCGTGGCCTAAATTCTCCGCCCCGTGCCCCCAATTATCTAACGCCCCGATTGAGTATTACTATAGATTGTTAGCCAAATAACCATGGAGTACGTGCTAAGAGATTGTGGTATTGGTTGAGGTGTAGGTTGAGGTTGAGGTTGAGGTTGAGGTTGCCATTGTGATGTTATACATTTAGGGAGACATATCCACAGTGTTATGCTGCTTAGCAAAGTCAAGCAGGCAATGTATTTGCTGAATAAATCAAAAGCAATTAACAGATTACAATCGCAGATCAGATCAAAACAGAACAGATACCATAATGGCATATTGTATATAAAGTATATCATAAGAATGAGATAAACTTGAACGATTTGTTGACCGCCATATTAGCTGCTGCTAAGCTTCCACTTCGTCGTCCACTCACCTGTTGCTTCTTCTGATTGAATTTGTTGCGCAGCATAACCTGATCACTTTCCTTTTTCGTAGCAGCCAATGCAGCTGCCTGCTCTAATCGTCTACGCTGTTCGTTCTCCTGATCTAGTTGCTGCAAATCGAAATACAATTTAATTTTAATTAAATAAATAAATAATATTCTTAATCGTACCTTAAATGCACGCGTGAAGCGCACTATTAACGCAAAAAATGCAGCCGCATCTGCATTGCGTGATGAATCGCCAAAGTACTCGACACATTCCTTGAATGCATCCTGAGCCAATCGCAGATCACTTTTGATTTTCTTCAGCTTATCTTCGCTGTTGTTCAGGAAGTCACGCAGTATATGCGTCTGTGTGCCCTTCACACGTAATTCGGCCTCCTTGCGCACCAGCTCCATGCCCTTGTCCAGCTCCTGCACATCGGCCACAACATTCTCCAGTGCCACAGATGCTGCCTTATCGGTGCCATAGAGTTCACATTCGAAATTTAATAGCTCCGGAAACTTGGTCCTTATGGTCGCCACAATATAGTGCAACAACGAGGAGCGTTTGTCTGTCGACTTCGTGTCGATCAGTGTGTCCAGCGATTGCAACTTAAAGCCGTAGGCCGGACCACGCTTATTGCTGTTAAGATAGTTGCCAAAGGCCAACACAATTTCCAATACAGCCTTAAATTTGCGCGATTGCTTGAGAGAATTGGAGGCACTGGCTATCGATAGAACTTGCTGTATGGGGGGGATGAAAAAATATTATTACTCTCTTTCAATAGACAATACGACAGAGTGAACTCACTGGACTTATAAGATGCACGCTATCGACAAAATTGCCCATATAGTTCATAATGGCCAGCTTGGAAGAAATGCGTTCCACACGCGACAATTGTAACATGAACTTATCCTCCTCGGTTAGCAACTGCTGATCCTTGCGCTCAATGATGTACTCCTTGTAGGACTTCACTTCCGCATCTGTAGGCACCATTTTCTGCAGCAACTCGACATTCTCCAGCGACAGTTTCTTCAAATCCAAACTGTGTATTGCGGCAACAACATCGTCAATGGGCATACCCAATTTACGACGAGAGATTGCTAAAGTATAAAAAACAAGGATCAATTTAGTATATAGCATATGATCTCATCAGTCTACCTACCTATGTTTCTTAACCTCGTGTGTTCCAGCAGCGATACATGATCGGGTTTCTTGAAACGTTTGCTTGGATAGCATGAGAGTGTGCCGCCATCCACTTCGCTGCCATTGTTGCCGCTGTGAAGGGCGCCGCCGATGCCGATCTTAAAGCGTTCCTCGAATTCGTTGAAATCGATTTGTTTAAAGATTTTCTCATCGTCCAGCTCATTGAAGATTGTGCCGCGCACCTGTTGCAGGAAGAAGAATTCAATATTATTCAATGCCAAAGAAAACATGGAAAGCTTTTGTGCCAATACTCACCTGATTCGGTTTGAGCGCAATCCAATTGAGCGTTGGCAACTTGTACTTGGTGGGCACTTTGCGTTTGATGGTCATCGCACCGTCTGGCGCAGGCATAAAGCCTGCAACTGGCGGCGGCGGTGGCTGGAAGGAGCTCAACATGGGCGGTGCGTGCGGTGGCGAGGGAACTGTGGAGACAACGCTGCCATTGGGACTGCCAAGTGGACTCAGACCTGGCATCATGGGCGGTGGCGGCGGAGCTGGCGGCGCTGGTGGTGGTGGTGGAGGTGGCGTTGCAGCCACCACTGGCATAGGCGGCGGTGGTGGCGGTGGCGGTGATGTGGTACCCGTCGCTAGGCACGTCAACAGGCTGCCATTGACCAAGGAACCATCGCCGCTGGAAGCGGAACGTGGAAGTGAACGCGACAACGTCTGCAGCTCCAGATTCTTGTTGTGCAACAGTGTGTCCCGTTTCTTGAGCTCCTGTTCGTTCTGCTGCAGCATGCGTTGCAGTGCATTCAACTGCTCCTCCAGCTGCTGCCGACTGACAGCCAGCTGCTCATGTTCCGTCTTCAGTGTGAGATTCTCTGTCTCGAGCTCGGCAAACTTATACAAAAACTCCGAGTTGCGATCAATCTCTCGTTCCAACTGATCTTCCAGCTCCTGTACACGCTCCAATGCCGATGTTTTTGTCTCTGAATCCTCCATGAGTGCCGCCACATCAAAGACATTGTCCAAATAGGCAGAGATTTGCACCTTCAGCTCTTCAGACTCTGTTAGCCGTATACGCTCCAGATACTTATCCAATCCCAGAGCCGTAAACTCATACTGCAAATGGACGCGATAGTTCATGTCCTCCACAGAGTGCACCACAATGTTCATGAACTGCATGCAGGCAACCATGAAATCAATGTTGAAGGCCTCAAAATTCATGAAGTACTCCATGAGTGTCTGGAAACGGCGCTGCTCCTGGCAGACATCCTTGAAGTTATCAAACGAACTCAAAATGATCTCGTGTCCACCCTTGACAAGGCAAATGGCTGCCAGCAACTCCAGGACAAGCGCCTTGGTGCGCAGCGACTTGTGTATCAGACTCAGGGCAATGCAATTGATGGCCTCCCGATGCTGGATGACCATGTTGAAGCCATACTTATTGTTCATTATTGCACGCAGACACATTATCGACACATGGATGTCATCCGTGGCCGCACCCATGTTTAGCTTGGCGATGTGCCGTGAGCGACGCTTCAGACTGGGACTGTCAAGCACCTCGGATATTGTGGGTCGCACAAAGCTATACGAGTGCAAATGGTTGGCATGGCTGCTCGCCTGTTGCCGTGAACCGTCGAGCAGAAGTGAACCATTTGCCATACTCGTATTTCCAGCACCACCAACGCCGCCTGGACTCAGCGAGGTGCTGTTCAGCACAACCTCACTGGCGTCCAGGCCATTGGCAAGATTCAGACGCTCCTCGGAGGCGCACAGTGCACCCTGCAAACGCTGTTCGTGTCGCATCATCTGCAGACGAAAGCTGAGATAATCAACGAGTGCATCGAGGCCCTGATTCGTATCATCCAGAAACTCTTTCACCCACTCAATGTGATTGGTGCGCAACGAGATCTCGAGATCACGCAGCACCTGGGTGGATGTCGATTCCCCGACCATTTTGCGTTTCTGGCAAAGAAAGTACAAGAGGTAGAGCTGTAAGTGTACAAAAAGAGAGAGAGAGAGAGAGAGGGGGGGAGGAGCAGAGGGATGTGATGGGTTGTGAAGAGGACAATGAGTGCAGAACAAAACAGGACAAAAAAACAAAAAAAAACAATGAACATGATTATGAATTGTGAATGAGAGAGCGAACGATTGTGAAAGGGGGGAAAGGAGGGGAAAAGGAGTTGATTTTGTGTGTTGTTTGCGTGTGTTTTTGTTGTTGTTGTTGTTGTTGTCAGTGTTGTGAGTAGAGAAATTGAAATTTACACATTAATATAAGAGAACACAACAATAGAATTTAAAGCTTTCGATTTAGATTTAGTTTGAGTTTGATTAGCTTTTCCCGCATAGCCAGAGCGGGGAGCAGGGAGCGAAAGATTCATAGCCAATACACACACGACTCACACACACGCACACACATACTAATATACAGTAAAATACAGTTAGCTACGAGATAGTTGGGAGAATTTGGCTAGAACTACTAAGGGGATCGTTAGGGGAATTGAAATTATTTTTCACTTACCCGATGACTGCGTGACGCCTTTGGATCCAAATATGTGCGCAATTTACTCAAGTAATGTGAGGGCGGATCCTTGGCCTGCACCATTTCCTGTAGATGAAAAATGAATAAAAACGAGGTTTTTTTAATATTTGATGCACAGTTAATTATGGTTAAGTGAGCTTATAAGCAAATATGTGCCGATTTTGTCATCTTGCCATAGTTAACAAATTTGGCATGTGGCTGACAAGGCGAGTACCGTATGTAATAAATATATCCTATTTTTAGAGAAAACCCGTAATCGCTTAAAACTTTATCCAGTCATGAAGCGCAGCAATACCCTATATTTAACGTCTTTCTCTCTCTCTCCCTCTCTTTCTCTTTCAATAATTAAGCATTAATTGAACACGGTAGTTGGCGCAATACTCGGTTTATTTTTTCTTTTCTTTTTATATTGCACTGGCGCAACCAAAGTGGTAACGCAGCAGGCCAAAAGAAAATGCATTAACACTAACTTAGCGGCTTTTACTTTTGTTTTGCTTCCACATTGCGTGTGTGTGTGTGTGAGTGTGTTTACTGTTGTTGTGCCTCTGCCTCTGCATTTTTGTGTACCTCGCTTGCGGCTATATAGCGCTAGTTACCTCCCATCCCCACTGGCTCTACTACTCCCCTCAATAGCGCAATTCCTGGCAAGACCACAGCGATCACATAAGCATCGATGGCTTGCCTAAGTTTTAAACATTTTTAAGCATGAAGCGTGGTATACTTGTTTTTCTATTTTTTTTTTTTTTTTGGCTCTTTACTATGCCAACAACACCAACAAAAGCAACGCATGACTACAGCTGAAACTATGTGTGGGTTTTCGGTGCTCTAACCTCCCTCCCTCCCTTTCCCAGTCTGTCTCCCTCGCGATTGAAACCAGTTTCATTCTTTTCCTAGTCGGCTGCACTGCAGCACCGCAGCGCATAAATAGAAAAAGAGACATATACATAAACACGAATACATACACACATAGTATACGTATTATATTTGTAAGCCAGGTATAGTGGGACGTCCAAGCGGCTTCAGCGATTAAAAACTGCAATTTATCGCAGTCATAATAATTTGCATTTTGTCACTGCCTCTGCCCGCCCAGTGCTGTGTGCTGTGTGCTGTGTGGTGCAGATTGTGTTTTACCCATGCCTGGCCTGGCTGGGATTGGCTTCGAGAAGTCCAACTTTTTTGCCATTGTTTGTGGGTTGTGTTTTCTTTCATTCAAGAAGTGCCTGAATTTATGGAAAACAGGTCTGTCTGCTGTTGCTGCTGCCATGCAGGCGGCTATATACCCTGTGTAACCAGCAGGGTATATCTAGCTGATCGATATGATATGTTCATTGTCCAGCGTATCCCACAGTTGTGCATTATCTTCTTCCACTCTCTGCTTCAATCTTCTATCATCGTGTTTAGGCGAATATTTTCTAGGCGCAGCTCTTGAAAATTCAGTGACCCAGTTAAATCCACTCCCGGCCAGCCTCATGGTCGTCTGTCTGCCAGTCTGTCCTTACGCTCACCACGCTCTGTCGCACACGTTAATAGTTTCTACCTCCCCCCTTCGCAGCCCACAGCCCAGCCACCACTCCGTTTGTGCGATTCAAATAGAGCACGCAATGTGGATTAGTCGAGACATGAGCTATACACATGTACTACAACATATACTATATAGAAGAAGCATTCGTTATTAGTGGAAATGTTATAATTTTTTTTTTTAATGCTCCCCCTTTGTCGGGGCCATTGTTCGACGACATTTCAAATTCAACAAACGCCGAAATCGCTCTGAAATTGGATACATTTCGCATCAAATAAAGTACAAATAAATAAATGAATACCCAAGTGTCGAGCACGCACAGAATAATGAATACGATGATTACGAACGAGTCAGAGAATTAAAGCCATATAGAGCTGAAGTTCATACGAGTTCAGGTTAGTGAATTCAAGATGAATTGCACACAGATAAGTGCAGTCAGGCCAGGGGGAAGGCGAGGGGCATAAAGTACCTGGTTAAGTACCTGAATGTAGTTCACAGGTGTCAACTGCCTGAGAGAGAAAGAGAGAGAGATCATAATGAGTTTCTTACACAGTTAGATCTCAGTTGACAGTTTCCACAAGTTGCGTCAGAACTGACAAGAGAGCAGACGCATTTTATAGGGTATTTAACACCTGCCTAAGAAGGTTTCTCCTCTTATGCAGACTACTTTGATAGACTATTATAATATTTTTTTCTTTTTTTGGAAGTTTCATTTGCTTCAATTGACGATGAAATGATTTCACAATATGCGTGCACGCATAAACGCATCTAGCTCACATGTGAGGCCACAATTAAGGCACACTATGTCATTTGGCATAGTTAATTAGCGTCAACTCTGACAGGTCAAAGTTCAAGGTGTCGGACCTGACAAGCTTTTAGGCGTTGCCCTGCTAACTTAGAATGGCAGAGAGAGAGAGAGAGGGAGAGAAGGCCGACCCCACCACTTTTAATCTGCAAAATTTGCGTTTGCCATAAACAGGAAATGGCATTCGAGTCCGTCGATGAAGATAAACACGCAGTTCCTCCAGGCAAAGTGGATGGATATCAAACAAGAGAGAGGGAGAGGAAGTGCGCCTCTCTAACAGTTTTGAACTTTTGAATTATAATATAGTACTTTATATTATTTCACTTACTTGATCGCATATCATGTCCCACTTCTTCTCGTCATCGTAATTACGCAACAGTTTTGCTTTATCCGGCGGCAGATCCATGGAGGCCTGCAAAAAGAGAGAAAGAGGAAGACTGGGATAAGCAAAAGTGAGTAATGCAAAACAATTAAAAGCTATTAGCTCTTTATAAGCAGAGCCAAAAATAGATATATAGCCATAAATATACATATATCGTATACCTCTCTGAAAAACATACTAATCTTTGGATTCTGTGAAAAAACCTAAAAATATACAAATTACATTTTTGTTTATCTAGTAAATAATTTCTATAAGTGAGTTAAGACTCATATTGACAATGATATGGCAGAAAAATTCAGGAAATATATAATATATGAGGTATGTATATCACCAGTCGAGAATTCTAGACTGTAGCTTTCCTGCTTATTTAAACGTTCAAAAAGTCATAACAAAAATGCGAAACAGTCGACTTCATAAACAGTTAAAGCTTGGAATTGAGGAACTTATTTAATATTTAATATGTTTACTACACAGTACATTAAAAACTGCACCCTAACTGCACCTGTTGAGGAAATATATATAAATACATGTATTTGGAAGGAGGAGGCAACAGATGATTTACCGTTTTGTTATGCAACAAAAGAATTAACAGATCCACATATCAGGGTATCATTCAACCCTAAAGAGCATTTCAAACGCCCAAACCAGGAGCAATTTCAAGCAATGTGTAAATAAAAGTCGATAAATGTTTGGATTGCATTGTATTCTATGTATGTACTGTAGATTTGTGGATTTTTTTTTTGGATGTACTCGTATGTATACAGAGGGGCATACTATATTCTAAAGAATCGGGAATACAAAGAATGGCATAATGAAATCAGCAAATATGCTTACGTGACTTCAATGTGGGTGCAGCTGCACGGCCAAGTTCTAATTAGAGTGCCAACACTTACACACACACACACACACATAGACACAATACAGGAAAGGGTGTGTATGACAAACAGGAGGAGACGAGAACGTTATATAGTATTAGTTTGTTGTAGGATAACAATGCATGTAGGCGTAAGTATACCAAATAGAAGGTATTACAGAAAATAATATTGAAAAAGGTTAGCTCGATTTAAACTATTGCCTTATTAGTAATTTTGTGGTTTACCAACTACTTTTTTTAAACCTCTTAAAAATATATAATTATAATAATTATACATTTTTATATAATACAGACACAATTATATCATATAAGCACGTTCTTTCAATGTATAAAATATTAAGCTGTTTCCGACTTCCGTTGCAATTCATTGTAAAAAAATCAATGAACTATATATTTACAATGGATCGTCTACTATAAATCTCAACGCCCACACCAACCAAAAACCATGCAAAATCTACAGGTCCTCTATTCAAAAAAAAAGAGTGTTTACGCAAACATTCTCTTTGGGAAATTGAAATCATTCAATGAATCACACCATGCGGTCTTTTTAATATATAGAAAACCGACTCTACAAAGCAAAAGTAATAAAAATCAGCGAGCTTTAAGTGCACAAGTTAAAAATACCCTGCATATACTATATAAAAGAAAAGATTCCCAGCTCTTTTTAAATATCGAATTATGATAATATCGATATATGACAATTGCCTACAAAGATCAAATATGTTGAGTCTAGCTTCTCATGCGACGCGTAATCTTCTATATAGATGTGTATAGTTGTTTTGCTCGCTTTTGAAATGGGTAGGCTTACTCATCTGTCACAAGCGTGGCTGGAACGGGGCTCCCATAGGCTTCAAATTATGCACATACACACACACACACATATACATGTTTAGAATTGCACATACACACAAACACACACACTCGCAAACGCACACATTCATTGAACAAAAATTTTTTAAATGCGTATCCGGTGCGACGGTCAGGCAGGCCCTCGGATTATTGTGTTGTTGACTAATTTATATAGAAAAAAAAAAAAAAAAAATGACGCTATGTTATACCCTGTACAGATTGAAAGAAGATACGTATGGAATGACATGAAAAGATAAGTTTATCATTGTTTAAGCTTACTGATTTCTGGAATTTTATTATCTATTGATATCGAATTCGGTATAAATGACTAAGATCATCTTTCAGAAAAGTCCTTGCTAAGACTTACAAGGCTTAACAAATATAGATGGATAGGTTTGAGCTTTATTCTTCCCTTTTAATCGATATTTTCTAATTTGTTACTCTGAAATTTTGTATATAATCGAATTGCTTTATAATCTCAATTTACAGGGTATCGGTCAGCCCAATTGCCTGGTGGCCTGATTGTCATTTATTATTCCGTATATACAATCGTATATTTATGTATATTGTTTGCTGTTCAAAAAGCGCGTCGAGGCAAATCACTCAGCGTCAAGAGGCCGACCGTAACAGCAGAGACGGGGTGCCTCAAGGGGTGGCTGGAGAAGGGGGAAGCAAAAAGTAACTGGGCAGCATGGCATTGACGATCGCCGCAAGGGCAGGCCACAGCAGAGAAATAATAAAAAAAAGAGGCGCAACAGGCAATGCAACAATAATAATAATAATAATTAATCAATAAAAAAAATCATTGCAATCATTTTCCATTTCATTTCCATTTTCCGTTATGGTGCATGTGAAATATTTATAATTAAATATTACATTCAACACGTTTCGCAAACGTAATAAACAGAAGGGGGGTGAAAAAATAAACAATAATAAAAAAAAAACCTTATGACAATGAAGTAATTGTTTGTCTTAATTAACACACAGTTAAGAGACTCGGAAGAGACTGATGTAAATTTATAATAATTGACTGTGAACAAAAAAATCGCATGCGAAAAAGTATTTAATTAGCATTTTACCAACGAAAGCACATGAAAATAAATATAATTAAACCACATGTTGCTGCCTGCTTCTGCACGGGCAAGATATAAGACAAAAGCTGATTGTTGCGAAACTTATTAGTTAAGATTGATTAAATTGAACCACACTTGACTGAATGCGCTTAACAAGCTCAACTTAGAGGTCCTATTTGTATTTTAAACTAGTTCTAAACGGTTTTAGTTATTTTACTGGAGTAAGTGGCATATTACAGGCAATATAAAGGTTGCAATATATTACTTTTTTTTGTTCATTAACTTTAAACTTCATTTTACTTTTGATGCGCTTTTTGTTTATTTAACAAACAGTCGACTATTGAAGTCAAAGTATATTGAGGAAACTCAGAAAAAAAATCATTCCATACTAGAGGCTCTAAATATGTAGGTACTCAAATCGAGTGAAAAGGTCAAAATTTTTAAACACATTAAATGCATTATTTTTTTATGTAGAATCAATATAGAGGCCAAATAATGGATAAAATGTCCTCTCTCAAGAAAATCTTATGATTTTTGACGAAGTTTTCCATACTAGAGGCTCTATAGGGGTACTGAAATCGAAAAAAGGGATAGTATGGAAGACATGCGAAAGACCCAAAATTTGAAAAGTGTTAAACTCATTATTTTTTGATGCAGAATCAATATAGCGGCCAAATAATGGATAAAATGTGATCTCTCAAGGAAATCGGATGATTTTTGACGAAGTTTTCCATACTATATGCTACATAGGAGTACTGAAATCGAGAAAAGGAAGACATGCGAAAGACCCAAAATTTGAAAAGCGTTACACTCATAATTTTTTGATTCAGAATCAATATAGCGGCCAAGTCATGAATAAAAAGTCCTCTCTCAAGGAAATCGGATGATTTTTGACGAAGTTTTCCATACTAGACGCTCTAAATAGGTACTCAAATTGAGTGAAAAGGTCAAAATTTTTAAACACATAATATGCATTATTTTTTGATTTAGAATCAAAATAAAGGCCAAATAATGGATAAAATGTCCTCTCTCAAGGAAATGTGATGATTTTTGACGAAGTTTTCCATACTAGACGCTCTAAATAGGTACTCAAATTGAGTGAAAAGGTCAAAATTTTTAAACACATTAAATGCATTATTTTTTGATGTAGAATCAATCTAGAGGCCAAATAATGGATAAAATGTCCTCTCTCAAGGAAATCGGATGATTTTTGACGAAGTTTTCCATACTAGATGCTACATAGGAGTACTGAAATCGAAAAAAGGAAGACATGCGAAAGACCCAAAATTTGAAAAGCGTTACACTCATAATTTTTTGATTCAGAATCAATATAGCGGCCAAATCATGAATAAAAAGTCCTCTCTCAAGGAAATCGGATGATTTTTGACGAAGTTTTCCATACTAGAGGCTCTATAGGGGTACTGAAATCGAAAAAAGGGATAGTATGGAAGACATGCGAAAGACCCAAAATTTGAAAAGCGTTAAACTCATTATTTTTTAATGCAGAATCAATATAGCGGCTAAATAATGGATAAAATGTGATCTCTCAAGGAAATCGGATGATTTTTGACGAAGTTTTCCATACTAGATGCTACATAGGAGTACTGAAATCGAAAAAAGGATAGTATGGAAGACATGCGAACGACCCAAAATTTGAAAAGCGTTAAACTCATTATTTTTTGATTCAGAATCAATATATCGGCCAAATCATGAATAAAAAGTCCTCTCTCAAGGAAATCTGATGATTTTTGACGAAGTTTTCCATACTAGATGCTACATAGGGGTACTGAAATCGAAAAAAGGGATAGTATGGAAGACATGCGAACGACCCAAAATTTAAAAAGCGTTAAACTCATTATTTTTTGATGCAGAATCAATATAGCGGCCAAATAATGGATAAAATGTCATCTCTAAAAAATGATTTTTGACAATTTCATATGAATTTGCTACATAGGAGTACTGAAATCGAGAAAAGGAAGACATGCGAAAGACCCAAAATTTGAAAAGCGTTACACTCATAATTTTTTGATTCAGAATCAATATAGCGGCCAAGTCATGAATAAAAAGTCCTCTCTCAAGGAAATCGGATGATTTTTGACGAAGTTTTCCATACTAGACGCTCTAAATAGGTACTCAAATTGAGTGAAAAGGTCAAAATTTTTAAACACATTAAATGCATTATTTTTTGATGTAGAATCAATCTAGAGGCCAAATAATGGATAAAATGTCCTCTCCCAAGGAAATCGGATGATTTTTGACGAAGTTTTCCATACTAGATGCTACATAGGAGTACTGAAATCGAGAAAAGGAAGACATGCGAAAGACCCAAAATTTGAAAAGCGTTACACTCACATCATTTTTGATTCAGAATCAATATGGCGGCCAAATCATGAATAAAAAGTCCTCTCTCAAGGAAATCTGATGATTTTTGACGAAGTTTTCCATACTAGATGCTACATAGGAGTACTGAAATCGAGAAAAGGAAGACATGCGAAAGACCCAAAATTTGAAAAGCGTTATACTCATTATTTTTTGATTCAGAATCAATATGGCGGCCAAATCATGAATAAAAAGTCCTCTCTCAAGGAAATCTGATGATTTTTGACGAAGTTTTCCATACTAGATGCTACATAGGAGTACTGAAATCGAAAAAAGGGATAGTATGGAAGACATGCGAACGACCCAAAATTTAAAAAGCGTTAAACTCATTATTTTTTGATGCAGAATCAATATAGCGGCCAAGTCATGAATAAAAAGTCCTCTCTCAAGGAAATCGGATGATTTTTGACGAAGTTTTCCATACTAGACGCTCTAAATAGGTACTCAAATTGAGTGAAAAGGTCAAAATTTTTAAACACATTAAATGCATTATTTTTTGATGTAGAATCAATCTAGAGGCCAAATAATGGATAAAATGTCCTCTCTTATGGTATTCTGATGATTTTTGACGAAGTTTTCCATACTAGAGACTCTAAATAGGTACTCAAATTGAGTGAAAAGGTCAAAATTTTTAAACACATTAAATGCATTACTTTTTGATGTAGAATCAATCTAGAGGCCAAATAATGGATAAAATGTCCTCTCTCAAGGAAATCTGATGATTTTTGACGAAGTTTTCCATACTAGATACTACATAGGAGTACTGAAATCGAAAAAAGGGATAGTATGGAAGACATGCGAAAGACCCAAAATTTAAAAAACGTTAAACTCATTATTTTTTAATGCAGAATCAATATAGCGGCTAAATAATGGATAAAATGTGATCTCTCAAGGAAATCGGATGATTTTTGACGAAGTTTTCCATACTAGATGCTACATAGGAGTACTGAAATCGAGAAAAGGAAGACATGCGAAAGACCCAAAATTTGAAAAGCGTTACACTCATAATTTTTTGATTCAGAATCAATATAGCGGCCAAATCATGAATAAAAAGTCCTCTCTCAAGGAAATCGGATGATTTTTGACGAAGTTTTCCATACTAGACGCTCTAAAAAGGTACTCAAATTGAGTGAAAAGGTCAAAATTTTTAAACACATTAAATGCATTATTTTTTGATGTAGAATCAAAATAGAGGAGATTTTTGACGAAGTTTTCCATACTAGACGCTCTAAATAGGTACTCAAATTGAGTGAAAAGGTCAAAAATTTTAAACACATAATATGCATTATTTTTTGATTTAGAATCAAAATAGAGGCCAAATAATGGATAAAATGTCCTCTCTCAAGGAAATCGGATGATTTTTGACGAAGTTTTCCATACTAGACGCTCTATAGGGGTACTGAAATCGAAAAAAGGGATAGTATTGAAGACATGCGAAACACCCAAAATTTGAAAAGCGTTAAACTCATTATTTTTTAATGCAGAATCAATAGAGCGGCTAAATAATGGATAAAATGTGATCTCTTAAGGAAATCGGATGATTTTTGACGAAGTTTTCCATACTAGATGCTACATAGGAGTACTGAAATCGAAAAGGAAGACATGCGAAAGACCCAAAATTTGAAAAGCGTTATACTCATTATTTTTTGATTCAGAATCAATATATCGGCCAAATCATGAATAAAAAGTCCTCTCTCAAGGAAATCTGATGATTTTTGACGAAGTTTTCCATACTAGATGCTACATAGGAGTACTGAAATCGAAAAAAGGGATAGTATGGAAGACATGCGAACGACCCAAAATTTAAAAAGCGTTAAACTCATTATTTTTTTGATGCAGAATCAATATAGCGGCCAAATAATGGATAAAATGTCATCTCTCAAGGAAATCGGATGATTTTTGACGAAGTTTTCCATACTAGATGCTACATAGGAGTACTGAAATCGAGAAAAGGAAGACATGCGAAAGACCCAAAATTTGAAAAGCGTTACACTCATAATTTTTTGATTCAGAATCAATATAGCGGCCAAATCATGAATAAAAAGTCCTCTCTCAAGGAAATCGGATGATTTTTGACGAAGTTTTCCATACTAGATGCTCTAAATAGGTACTCAAATTGAGTGAAAAGGTCAATATTTTTAAACACATTAAATGCATTATTTTTTGATGTAGAATCAATCTAGAGGCCAAATAAAGGCTAAAATGTCCTCTCTTATGGTATTCTGATGATTTTTGACGAAGTTTTCCATACTAGAGACTCTAAATAGGTACTCAAATTGAGTGAAAAGGTCAAAATTTTTAAACACATTAAATGCATTACTTTTTGATGTAGAATCAATCTAGAGGCCAAATAATGGATAAAATGTCCTCTCTCAAGGAAATCTGATGATTTTTGACGAAGTTTTCCATACTAGATACTACATAGGAGTACTGAAATCGAAAAAAGGGATAGTATGGAAGACATGCGAAAGACCCAAAATTTAAAAAACGTTAAACTCATTATTTTTTGATGCAGAATCAATATAGCGGCCAAATAATGGATAAAATGTCATCTCCCAAGGAAATCGGATGATTTTTGACGAAGTTTTCCATACTAGATGCTACATAGGAGTACTGAAATCGAGAAAAGGAAGACATGCGAAAGACCCAAAATTTGAAAAGCGTTATACTCATTATTTTTTGATTCAGAATCAATATATCGGCCAAATCATGAATAAAAAGTCCTCTCTCAAGGAAATCGGATGATTTTTGACGAAGTTTTCCATACTAGATGCTACATAGGAGTACTGAAATCGAAAAAAGGGATAGTATGGAAGACATGCGAACGACCCAAAATTTAAAAAGCGTTAAACTCATTATTTTTTGATGCAGAATCAATATAGCGGCCAAATAATGGATAAAATGTCATCTCTCAAGGAAATCGGATGATTTTTGACGAAGTTTTCCATACTAGATGCTACATAGGAGTACTGAAATCGAGAAAAGGAAGACATGCGAAAGACCCAAAATTTGAAAAGCGTTACACTCATAATTTTTTGATTCAGAATCAATATAGCGGCCAAATCATGAATAAAAAGTCCTCTCTCAAGGAAATCGGATGATTTTTGACGAAGTTTTCCATACTAGACGCTCTAAATAGGTACTCAAATTGAGTGAAAAGGTCAAAATTTTTAAACACATTAAATGCATTACTTTTTGATGTAGAATCAATCTAGAGGCCAAATAATGGATAAAATGTCCTCTCTCAAGGAAATCGGATGATTTTTTACGAAGTTTTCCATACTAGAGACTCTAAGTAGGTACTCAAATTGAGTGAAAAGGTCAAAATTTTTAAACACATTATATGCATTGCTCAAATAAGTACTTGAAATACTCAAATAAGTACATGAAATGGTCAATTAATTAGACATGCAACACCCTCAACAGGCCTGGTACCGTCATTTTACATTGATCATAAACTTTCTTTAAAATCAAACGATTTTCAAGCGGAATGACATTTTGTTTATGTTGTAACAACCTGAGGGATTCTACATTTAAAAAAATATCAGAAAAGAGTATTTGAAATTTTTCGATATTTTGGATATTTAGCCAAGGGTTCCCCCTATGATTTTTCAACAAAATTTTTTTTTCAAAATTTTAAATTGCGAGTTTTTAATTTAAATCGTTTGCGGAGGTCAAAATTAGTACTAAACAGTTATTTAAATCGATTTTAAACGATACTTAATTTTGGCCCAAAAATCATGTCGAAATGGTCCAAAAATTAGATATGTAACACCCTCAACAGGCCTGGTACCGTCATTTTACATCGATCATAAACTTTCTTAAAAATCAAACGATTTTCAAGCGGAATGACATTTTGTTTATGTGTTATCAACCTGAGGGATTCACATTAAAAAAAAAAAAACATTATGGAGTTTTTGAAATTTTTTCGATATTTTATCTTATGGTTTTCAAAAAAAAATTTTTAATTAAAATTTTAAATCGCGAGTTTTTAAGAGCGAATAAACTATATGTAGTAGAAGTATTTTGCAGAATTCTTTGTTTTTTGGATAGACAAATAGGTTGATTGAAAAAAATGAAGATTAGCGATGGCCTGATCATTAGTTCATGATAGTGCTCTCAATAAATCTAAAGAGATTCATACAATTCTGCAATAAATACAATACTCCTTGGATAACTGCAAGTCATAATACAAATACAAAGTCCCGGCTAACTTATGAGTTTTACTTGGGTCTGGTTGATTGGTTTTACATCAGTTCACATTAAGTGTAGGCTCGTTGAAAATGACTTTATGAGCTTAACTAAAGAAAAGGGGAAGAAGCACAAATGGGGTGATTCTACAAATCTGTTTCTTTTTCAACGCATTAAAACAGATGCGAATGGCCGCAAAAGGGACCGCCAAGGAAGTCATAGCGAAACGATAAACAAATGTGCGCTCTATATATATAAAATAGATAAATACACTCACACACTCATACAGCGTTGGCTCCTTACTTGGTTTTCTTTTTTTTGTTTTGCTTTTTGCATCCATTAGATAAAGCCGAGCCGCAAATTGCCAATGCTGACAAAGTCATCAAAGTGCGGAATGGGTGACTTGATGTCTGTATGTGCTTCACATATAGCACAATGGGATTTAATTCAACAAAAACAACAGCTGGAACACCACTTTTTTTTTTTTTTTTTGAACACTGTAAATGCCATTAAGGGAAGCCCAGACCGCAACCAGTCGTTATGATATATTCTAGACAAAGATGAGAGTAAGCCTCTCCTGAACTGATGATTAAACGAGTGAAAGTCATTTGCGTCTATTTCCCTCTATCCCTCTGTGTTTCTATCTCTCCCTCTCGCTCGGTGAGTCTGTCCGCCCCCTTTGTCTCTGTGAAAGCTTGTAAATTAATGAGGATTTTATGTGGTTAGTCTCTCTAACGATACCCACAATCGACACCACAGACAGAGCAACAGACCAAACGACAGACCGAACGACAGACCGAGTCGGCAGACAGCGGGGTCCATTGAGTTAAGCCCATTAACGTTTTATTAACATTAAAATGCAATCAAAATATTAAGCAACTATTAATTATAATCCCAGTTATTTTATTTATGCGCTACACATAAAAATCAACTGAAAGTTGTTATTAAATTGAGTTATGTAAATAACACTGCAATAGTTTAGCTAATTTCGGAAGTAAGTTCTCTTACTCATGAAAGTTTTTACTGTTTGTAAAGCCTAGAGAAATATACTCGCACAAAGGTTCATGGGGAGTCTAAAGATATCAGAAATGCAGCGGATTTACTTATCGTACTCTCTGGAGATTTGTTAGCTCAGAGGCCTGATCCTCGAGTCAATTTGCCGACTTCATCTTGAGCGAAATGCAAAGTTCAATCAACCTACGCACCACAATGCAGCAGCCGCAGCAGCAGAGGCAGCAGCAGAGGCAGCGGCAGTAATAGCGGGCAGCGCAGTCGCAGAGCTAACCGGAAACATCTGCGTCGACTGCCTCCGATTAGAGGCAAAACGCAAATTATTAGCGGAAAAAAAAAAAACTATTTAACTATTTTTAGCCATGAATCAGACGAACAATTGCTTTCAATTGACGGAGAGCACTGCAAGGGCCCCGACGATAGACGAATATAAAAAACAGTTTATAAAAAAAAAAAATAAAGAGTAAACACAAATTAGCCTAAGCCTTTTTGGCACTCTTTTTTTTTGGCTTGACGAGGCCAAGCCCGGAGTACGCTACCGAAATGACAAAACAAAATTCAAAAAAATATGTGTACAACAATAGAGAGAAACAAAACAACAACAACTGAGTAAAGTAAACAAAATAAAAAAGTAGTCAAACACTTCCAGTGCCAAAAAAAAGGCCAAACAAAATAGCCAGAATAGTCAACACAAGTCGTGTTATCTCTGTGGCGAATTGAAGTCTGTATACCCTTGAAAAGAATAAACTAACGGTTGAGATAATGGAAAAAAAAGAGAAGATAAGAAACCTAACCTAACCTAACACAATAACTGTTTCGTTTTTACTGCCCATTTCATTTATTTACTGCCGTACTTAAAATATTCGCAGTTCACTAAACATTTGCAATAGTCATAAACATTATACTATATAATATAATTTATTTATTTTCTTAAGTGATTGTAATCTCAAAACCATTCAACGGTGTATCATAAATAATTAAATGAAAATAAATTAAGTTCCCAGCCTCTTAGTAATCATCGATTAAAGAACTTACTAAGTCACACGTTACATGTGAGTTAAGAAAATGAATATACCTCATTAAAAGCTGGATGAGTAGTGGAGTAAAGAACTCGTTGAGCTGCGTTTCATATTACATCAACTGTTTGTGAGGGCGCGGAAGGGGGGGCGCAGAGAGACGAACGAACGAAGATGATGATAAGTGAGAATTCGTTGTGTATGAGCAAAGATTTCGTGTATTTTACTGCGTTTTTTTTTTTTTTTTTTTTGTATACACCCAAATTGGTTGCAAACGACAGATAAGCTTAAGCCCAGCAGGCGATGAGTCAGCAAGTGCGAAAGAGATAGGTGACAATCGATCAATTTGCTTTTAATTGTCATTTGCATGCGGCGTGTATTGAGATTTGAGTTCGAATTCGAATTCGAATTGAGATTGGGTCACACTCAGCTGGTGCTGAAGTCGTTGTTGTTGTTTTTGTTGTTGCTTTTTAATGGCGTTCAAGCTGACACAACAACATTTTATTATGTATTTTGTTTTATTCGCTTTTATATTTCTTTTTGGCAATATAAAAGCGCGCGCCCATTGTTTAATTAACTTTGACTTTGTTGCCGTTGCCGTTGCCGCTGCTGCTGGGGCTGTTCCACTCCACTGTGGTTTGCTTTGGGGTTGGGGCTCGCTCAAGCAGCACTCCACATGGATGACAAACAGAACAGAACAGAACAGAGCAGAGAAAAGCAGAGAAGAACGTCGTCGCCAGCGCCGCCGTCAGGGTGAGAGAGCGAGAGGGATGGAAAGCAACGAGACAAAGCACCCAGCTGCAACACGATGCGTGCAAAATGCACAGCAAATAACGTTGCTTTTTGTAGAGCAGCGAGCAAAGTTGCAAAAATCGAAACTTTAAAAATTCAACATCTTCTTATGCAGGAAATACGAAACTACCCGTCAAGTTGTCAAGACATTATTAGCGATGCCAAAAATAAGTTCAACTGGGGTTATCAACTCCCAAGCAAACATGACAGACGCAAAGTTAGAAAAAACACACGATGAGCTCATCAATCACATGCATTGAGCGAGAGCAGGACAGAAAGAGAGAAAGGGATGGGGAGATGGAGTTGGAGTCGAAATAAATTGAGGGTGTAATGCAACTTAGAGGGATAGATGGTATAGAGAGATATCTAAAATATTAATTATCTTTTGAAAACTTACCAAAACCTTGGCGAAGCGACGATCCAGCTCATCGGTGGTGGGCATCGGCTGCTGGCTGCGGCTGCGCACGCTCGGCTGACGGACATGATGATATTGTGAACTGGAACCGATGTCATAGCGCAGATCCTGCTTTTGCAGCGTACCACCGCCTGTGGCACTATGATGGTGTCCTCCATTCCGCATCATCGAATGGGAGCTGCTGTTGTTGTGCTGCTGCTGCATGTGCAAATCATCCCGTTCGACATCGGCATTGCTGATGCTGCGCGACTTGACGGCACCCATGATGGTAGCGAAGCGTCCGCCCGTCGAACCAGCAGCTGCTGCTCCGTTCGCACCACGTGCTGTTGCCGCGGCGGCTGTTGTTGTTGTTAGAGTGGTGCACCAGCCGCCAACAGCCGCTGATCCACCGCCACCGCCGCCTCGTCCTCCTCCACCTCCACCGTCGTCGCGATCGTCGCCGGCTTCGATGCTCGCTGCAGTTAGCGCTGTGCTAAGGGACGTTGATACCGCACCCCATACAGTGCGGCAGAGGGCGCGGGTGCGTTCGGGGCAACTTGAAAGTTGCTCTTTGAGTTCGTTGAAGATATCCAAAGCGATGTTGTTTGTCGGCCTGCGCTCCCCTTGCCTTACAGCCAGTGAATTTATATATTATATATATATATATATATCTGTATATATAGTCTAGATCTTGGCCGAAAATATATATATCAATTTGACGTTTCTCTTGCTGTATTTGAAGCTTCGTTTTTTCTTATTTTTTATGAACTTTGGCGAAAAAGTTGCTGCGTTCAATTAATATTATTTTTCGACTTTTTGGCAATGTAAGCACTTTGTGGAACTGCAATATACAACACATACATATGTATATATTTATTATTTATATGTTTGTATGCACACACACTCACACACACGCTCACACACTCAAGGAAAGAGAGAAATACACACACGCACACACAATTACACGCCCTAAAAGAATTTTTGTTGTTGGGATATAAAGTGAGTAATGTGTTTGTTGTTGTTGTTGTTGCAGCAGCAGCGGCTGCAGCAGCGGCTACGACGGCGGCGGCTGCTGTTGCTGCTTCTTATATGCAACTGAACAAACACATACACACGCCAACGCACGAATACATGTAGCCACACAGACACACAGCGCACACACATACACACACACACACCGACACACGAAGAGACACCAACACTGTGGCACAGACAAAGCGCAGATTTCAATAGAACGCTCCTGTTTTAAGGCGTAAACCTAATGTTTTGGCTGTAAGCTAAATTATTTTGTACTATGCTTTATGTGTTTGATTGAAAAATCATTTTGAAAATGCACTTGAAAATTACTTTAGTTTCGATGCGCGAAATTCCACTGCAATTGTTTAAAATGCACTTTGGCAGCGACGACGGCGCGACTCCAACGACTTGTAACTTCTACGCTTGTCGACTTTTCGAACGAGACTGACAGCGTGACCGGCCAGCGGGCTGCATCTAAATACCAAAACTATTGGAGTCTACATAAAATATACTAGGCTGCACGTTTTTATTTTAACAAAAATGACTACGAAAATACAACTATTTCAAAAACACATTGATCGTTGCAAAAAAGTAACCAACTTGAGAAACAGCTCTTTTTTTGTTTATTTTATTGAAGATATTCCTTAAGAAATTCTTATATTAATATAAAAATACCGAAGTACAGTGCTTATAACTATCGATAACACGCTGACAGTCAGCCCTGGTTATACGAAAAATAGTGCTATTTGTTGTTTACTAACAATTTCAATGGGAACTCCGCGAAAAAATTTTAATTTTAATTCTCCTTATGGACAGAATGTTGGACAGTATCCATCACAGACATCGGAATACATGTTGCAACATGCTGGCGGGCTGCAAACGCCGCAGGACAGACAACGGCAACATTTCAACAGCAACCAGAAGCAAAACACGCCGCATTTCTACCAAAACAGAACGCCCCAACAAAACTCGGGTTTTTATGAGGATAGGCAGAGCTCGAATAGCAATTCCAACACGCCACATTTCTATCAAAATAAAACACCACATCAACAACAACAACAACAACAGGGATCACATGGCAGAAACTTCGGGCATCGTGGCGGAAGACGTGGTCAGCCTCATTTCCAGCAGCAGCACCAGAACCAGCACCAAAGACAAGATCAATACTTCCACAGTTCCATGCTGGAGGATCCTTGGGCTGAGCTAATGCAGCGGCATAATGCAATATATGGTAGCGTTGTGGAGGATACGCCAAAGAAAGAAGACGAAACCTAATTTAAGTTCAACACTTTATATATTTACGCAACGATTTCTTACAAAAATCCACTCACTTAATTCTATGCTGCTTTTGTTTTTTTTATTTTTTTTCATTTTGATTTGATGTCATTTCTGGTGCTGACGCTTCTCTATGTACCTCTCCCAGTCGCTAGCTATAAGATTGTAGATACTCATGGCAGCACGTGCATCCTCGACAGAGTTGTGCTCTCCTGTTTGAATCTCCTTGCCCAGTAGGGTCAATGTGACGCGTTTGAGACTCGGTGTTTGTCCATTGGAGACCAGTTTACAGAGCGGCTTGTAGCGTGAGGTGTCTCGAATGTGGGCCACTGGATGCTTTATGTTGAGCACGGCGAGATCATTGCGCAGCGCATGACCAACGAGAATTTTCCCCTGCAACATTTTAACCACTTCGTCCTGCACTGATTTAAAATCCTCGCCATTTTCAATGTCAGACGGGCGTATTCCCGAAACACTTGTGCGATAGTCTGTTACAGGTTGACGTGGTTTCACATACTTATCGAGCAGCACATCGCCAGATTTGTTAACAATGGACACGCGTGCCAGCATATCATCCTGTCCATTGTGTCCCACACCAACCATCTCACAATCCATGGACAGGTAACGATCTTGCTTCGCCTTGCGCTTGAGACGCGAACGTGCTGATTTGGTCAATGGCTGGTTAGGAGCACTGTTTGGTGCTCGTTCGACTGTTGTTTGTGTGACTGTAGGTTTTGTTTGAGTTTCGCTTCCTGGGAACATCGCTGTCTGCCAATTCGAACCAGCAGCTCGTCTGTTTACATTTGGCTGTTGTACTTGTAGGCGTTCCATCGAGGTTTGAAGCTTGCTCTGTCCAGGGGAATTCGAGTTCGAATTCGGGATGCTGGGTTTCTTTTGTGTGTTGCTTCGATTCATGTCGAACTGTTTCTGACGTTGTATCGACGACATTACACCAGATGAAGGCTTCGTTTTTAATTAATTGTGGTCCCCCTATTTTATAATAAATATATTATTAAAATGCAGCCAATACCAAGAAATGTGTTTATGTCAAAGTGATATCGATAGCGTATTTATCGAACACAAATAAACGCTTGTGTCGATAGGCGATCTACATTTCAGCGATTTACTCTAAAATACAAACCATGTTGTTTTAAAATGTGCTAACAAATGCGTTTTTTTCAAATTTACATTTAATTGCCTTCAATAAATCCCGATCGGGCGTTGTTCACATTAAAAAGACTTTATTTTTAAATATCGCTAACATTATAACTAATTTATATCGGTTATTTTTAGTTATCTGTTAGAGATGGGATTCGAAATAAATTGTCAGCTGTTCAATTTAAATGCAAATATTTATTATGACCTGCGGATACTAATTTTCTAAATGAATCTTACATTCGTGTAACTTTATTTCTTAAATTGTTGTATTTGTATACATATGGTATTATTATATTTTCAGAAAAGTAAATAAATGTCTCATTTTCAAATGCATGTGAAGCGTTAGCGGCTCTAGATTTTCGCCATTGGACAGCTGTCAATTAACAGTCGCTGTTAAATTTTTAGAAACTGTTGAGCTGCTGTTAAAAAAAAACCAATATAACAAATAAGAAAACGGCGTGAAACTAAATATCAGAAAGCTAACAAAAAATGATATAAATAATTCCTTATATTTAAGAAAAAATCTCATTGGGCAGTACTTTATTGTTTAAATTTCTTGCAAAGCAATGAAACGAGTGCTTAGCTAGTTAACAAGTGTACGAAATAAATGCATCGAAATGCAGAAATGTTGTAACAGCAATGTACACTCGAAACAACAAGGGCGACCTCCTGTTAATCGAATGCATTTCAAGCAGCCTGCATTTCAGTATGCGAAATAAAATTGATTTTCTTTGCTGCCACAGTGCCGCTTGATTAAAGAAAACAAATCAAAACAATAGAACCATACACATACACAAACATGGCTGGTGGGACAACGGAAAGAATCATGCAACGTTTTCACTCGCGCTGCGGTCGCTCCATAACACTGTGGGATGGCAACCGCTCTGCCCAGCGCCAAATGCGAAACTTCAGCCATGCCCTCGTATTCAGTGCCGAGCCCCTTATAGACGATGTCCTGTTCGAGGTGGTCATCGAGAAAAAGGTGTGTATATATATATGTTAGTAGGCATGATTGTATTGATGGACTATTTGTACATTGCAGAATCACTCGTGGGGAGGCAGCATTGAAATTGGCGTTACTTCAGAGTCGCCCGATGATTTGGAATTAGTTGCCTGTGCCACAGCGATGCGTAATGGCACATGGGTTATGTCTGGCATTGATGTGCGCAAGGATGGCAGGCGACTGATAGAATATTATGGCACAGATTTAGAGACATTGAATGAGAATGATCGTGTTGGCGTCATGCGCACATCTAACCATGAACTGGTCTTCTATGTCAACGGTGAATCTCAGGGTGTTGCGGCAAAGAATATGCCCAAACCACTATGGGCATTGGTGGATCTTTATGGACGTTGCGTGCAGGTTTCCTTGTGTCCAACTGATACAAGTGTAACGATTGAAGTAAGTTAATAAATTAGTTGCCCAAGCTAAAGTTAATTATCTGTTTTCTCTTGAAGCCACTACTTGACTCATCGTTGCAACAGCACATGCAGCAGGTTGTCCAGAATCTTGATGTGCCCATGAGCGTGGACGTTAGCATTATGGATAGCGGAAATCTGGATTCACTTACACGTCAAAATCTCAATGGCAGTTGCAGTTCTACTACCGAATTCTATGATGTGAACGATCGACTGCGTTTCCATACACGTTGCGGTTCCTTAGTTAAATTGCTGCCAAATTTTCGTTCAGCAGAACGCCGTCGTCCGTTGGATGAGTTCAATAATGGCGTTGTCATGACACATCGTCCTCTGCGGGACAATGAATTATTTGAAATACGCATCGATAAGTTGGTGGACAAGTGGTCTGGCTCTATAGAGGTTGGCGTAACTACGCATAATCCCACTGTGCTGCACTTTCCGGCTACAATGACAAATATGCGCAGCGGCACCATCATGATGTCAGGCTGTGGAATACTGACTAATGGCAAGGGCACACGACGTCAGTACGGGGAATTCAATTTGGATGAGTTGCGGGAAGGAGATCGTGTGGGTATGATGCGCAAGTCCAATGGAAATCTTCACTACTATATTAATGGACAGGATCAGGGAGTCGCCGCAACACGAGTCTCTGCTACTTTGTGGGGCGTTATTGATCTCTATGGCATGACCATTAAGGTGACCATTGTGGATCGTGATGAACGTGAACAACAGAATTTGGTAACACGTCGCAACAATATTGTTGCTGGCATGGCGCTGGCCTGCAGTCATGGCCAGACTGGAACGCCCACATTGAGTCTACTGAGTCCCGAGAGCGAGATGAATGTGGCTGGTGCTGCTGGTGGACTCAGCGAAACTATCTCCAGTACCAGGGCCATTGCACGAAATGACGATCGCCTGACATTCCATCATATTTGCGGAAGTCACGCCACTGTTACCCAAAGCGGACGTACTGCTCTGCGGCCCAAGTAAGTGACAAATAAATAAATTGTATAATTTACCAGAATCTTATCTTATGTTTTGCTAACAGCGCTGCGGATGACTTCAACAATGGAGTCGTACTCACACGTCGTCCACTGCGTCCCAATGAGCTGTTTCAAGTACGTCTTGAACGTGTGGTTACCAAATGGGCTGGGTCTGTCGAAATGGGTGTCACCACACACACGGCCGACGAGCTGGACTTTCCATTTACCATGACGAATGTTCGGTAAGTATCGTAAATTGATCTATTATCCATTAAATATTTGTAATTGTGATGTTATCTAGCTCTGGCACCTGGATGATGACTGGAAATGGTGTCATGCAGAACGGTGTGACTGTAATCGAGCAATACGGTCAGAATCTGGATCGTTTGCAGGTGGGAGATCGTGTAGGCGTTGTGCGTAAGGATGATGGCACCTTGCATTTTTGGGTTAATGGTGTGGACCAAGGACCAGCTGCCACAAACGTCCCAGAACGTGTTTATGGTGTTATAGATCTCTATGGCCAGGCAGCTCAGGCCAGCATCGTTGACACTTCAGAATGTGGCAGTCCCGACACCGGCAATTCGACCATTTCAAATACCACACTTTATAGTGAAGTTCCATTACGTTTCCATAATATCCATGGTGCAAATGCAGGCATATCCAATAGCGGATTAACTGCATCACGTCCCAATTCACTGGCAGAGTTTAATGATGCTATTGTGTTCAGTAATCGTCCGCTGCGTAATCGCGAACTCTTCGAAGTGGAGCTGGAGACGATGGTGCGACATTGGTCGGGCAACATTGAAATTGGCGTGACGGGCACGCGTCCAGAGGATATACAATTGGCGCCCAATGCTACTGACTTGGAAGCCAATGATACTATTATACTCTGCGGTCCTATGATCTTTCACAATCGTAAAACCATACGAACCAATGTACTAATCGATTTGGATACCCTGGGAACGGGTACACGAGTGGGTGTCATGCGAAACGGTGACTACATACATTTTTTTGTCGATGGCATGGACCAGGGACCAGCGGGGGAGTGCCACGCGCCCAATATTTGGGCAATTATTGATCTCTATGGGCAGTGTGCCCAGGTAAGTCTAACGCAAACGCAACTGGACATACGAGCTCCATACGCCACCAGCGAGAACTCGCAGAGCTGTCAGGCAACATCCGTTATACAGCATCCGGCGTTGGAGACCAAACATCGTTGGACATGTGTCTCTGGCAGTGTCAGCCTGACAAAGGATTGGACAGAGGCATCCCGCCTTACAGGCTCCACAGCTGCCCTCTCGCATTGCCTGGTCTTTTCCGAGCATCCCTTGAGTGTTGGATCTCCCTTCGAAATCAAGCTGACCTCTATTAATCCCATGTTTGCGGGTGAGTTTAAATAGACAACGATTATGAAAAGCTAACTAACAATGGGAAAATCCTTCTAGGCTGCCTTAGTATTGGAATAACAGATCTCAATTTAGGTGATGAAAGTGTACGTAAGAAGCTGCCAACCAGTCTGAAGCGTATTCCTGCTAATGTTTGGTATGTAAGTGGGAATGAGGTGCGCCACAATTCAAGCTGCCTGCAGAGATCTCTGGCATCACTTGAATGGCTGCGCGTAGATGATCGCATTACGCTGGAGCGCGTGGAAAACTCATTAAACATTTTGCTGAACTCAGAGAATGTTAATATACAGTTCCATAATATACCAAACGATGTGTATGTAGTTGCCGAGCTGCTGGGATCGACAATGGCCGTGCAGGTTATCTCCACCCAGGGACCAGCTTCGCCGTTGCGTCCTTGTAGTTTACGCTTGCAGGATTCCATGGACTTTGGAATGGATCCGTTAAACAAACAAGACAGCTCTATGTTGGAATCTATTGATTCCGAAGCCCAAAATTATGAATTTGTGGACATATCCAATAAGCATGTGCGACTCGGCGAAGATCGACGTAGTGCGGCGCGGAGTAAGTCCTTCAACCAGGCTATTGTATGCCTCAACAAGCCATTATGCAAGGGCGAGAGTATCAGCATCAAAGTGGACACTATTAACAACAAGTGGAAAGGTACAATCAGTTTGGGTGTGCTTGCCACATCTCCCCAGGCCTTATCTGTGCCCGTTTCGCTGCTTAACTGCAAGCGTAGCTGCTGGTTGGCAACGCACGATTACATCAACATCAATGGCCAGGTTATGGCTTCAAAATATGGCGAGGCATTGGAGCACATCCAGGTGGGCACAGTGATAACCCTGACGTTGACACATGCCGGCATGTTGAGTAAGTTTGATAATCTGATTGGTTTTGAAATCTTTTTAATTATTTAACTTTCATTGCCTGCAGTCATAATGGTTGGTTCCACAAATCTGGAGGATCTGGCTAGCGGGTTGCCTGGTCATGTGTATCCCATTTTCGATATCTACGGAAAATGTGAAAAGATATCGCTGTTAACCGGAAATGATGCCACACGCAATGGCAATGCCAATGGAACTCCTATTCTTGAAGCACCAGAAGCGTTAGAACTTGATAACATGCCACAACAATGTGAAAAAGCACATCTGGAGATGCACGAAAAGGAGAAGGATACAGAACAGTTAAGCGACAGCGCCAGAGATCTGCCCACAGGTGCCTCAACCTCTGCAGCTGGAAATATAATGTAGGTATACCAATATATTCAATGTGGATCATTTTATGTTATTATATCTGACACACAGGACACGTTCGGTCATGGAGAGCGTTTCGGAAAATCTATTGCTAAATATTTCCATAAAAAATCGCACTCTAGAACAACAACGCAACGAACTTGGCGGATCATCTTCAACATGGTAAGTGGTTACTTCTATAGCAGCATCGAAAATTAGCTCACCCTTTTCAATTTTTCCCTCCAGTTGCCTGCGGGAGTCGCTGCAGTTGCAGCACAACACAAATCTGAATATACAACGCAGTCAAAGTACACAAAGATTCCAAAATTCATTGAATACATCGACAGGAGGACCAGCAGGTGGTGCAAGCAGTTCCAATATGGCCAGCCAATCGCAGGGCATTTACGATACCAACAAGGAGTACGATGAGCAACCATTAGGCTCTCATCTGTTAGCATCCTCAATGGCTGCCTCGCACGAATCTGAGCATAGTGAAAATAATATGGAGGCGGTCACGGATTCGAATAACGAACGCGAAAGGGAACGCGAGAGAGAGTTCTCCAGTGAACAGAGTGACAATGTGCTGGAGGATGATGAGATTGATTATATGAATCATTTGTTGCTGCTACAGCAGCTGCAACAGAACGAATACACTCGCATGCAGCATCATTTGCTTCCCGATCAAATGTCTCTGCTCAATCTGGATCTTTCGTCGCTGAATTCTTTGGAGTCGGAAAGCAATTCAAACAGTAATCGTTTTGGACAATCTTCAGCGGGTGCTGCGGGATTAGAACAAAGCGATTGCGAGTATCTGAAGGTGGTCAAAGTATTCTGTGACTTTTTGGTCCTACCTCAAGCCTTTTTTGACGCACGCTTCAAGCCAATCTGCTTCTGCTCGAAGTGTAACAATAATGGCAATGATAAGCTTGACGGTTGGGTGTACTTCAAGCTCAATCAGCAGACAGTAAATGCATCAAACGCATCGGGTTCATCTGGTGCATCCAGCTCTGGAGCGGCACAAGTACATTTGGATCTCAACGGTGATTGGTTACCTTTTTACTATATGACACTTGTGGAGAAGATTCGTGCCATATTGGATCGGGGACAGCCATTGCCACTGTCAAATGATGTAGATGCCGTAGCTCCGACGCATAAAGATGAGCCCGGCACACGACTGGAATTGTACTATTCACCAAATGCCACAGCCATTAAACCGTTTGTGACATTGCGAAGTTATTTATCAGAACAGGGCGTTTTATATAGTATTTCCACCTCATTTGAGGTCTATGTGCGACGTCAATCCATTTCTGGAGTCACTACAGGCAAAACAGCCGCTGAAGCAAAGCGTCGCAGTCTGAATTCGGTTGACAATGAAGCTGCCAATGATGTCGGACATGGATCTTGTGCCGCCACTGGCGGTGGTTCTGGACCATTCAACGAATCCACTCTTCACATGCTCAACGATCTGTGCTGGTTTACCAAAGAGGCTGGTGCCTGCACTATAAACGCATTGCTTATTAAGTTGGACCCTATCGAAGAACCCTCATCAAACGAACCTTAAGGAATCTCATGATATAGTTAGTAATATATATATATACACTAGTCACACCAGCTCGTAGCTCGAACTTCCTATTCAAATCTCGTTTACACGCTTCGCTTTTCACGCATTCGCATATTCGCATTCCAAATTTACATGCATAGAAAACATATTTTGTATTGTATGTGCAAATACATCTCGAAATATAATCACAATGTTACAATATTGCCAATTAAAAGTGTTATCTCTCTATATTTAAGTTTTAGCTGGGAATAAAAAGATTTGCTAATTTGATGATGCCATGTTGAGTTTATTTTATATATAATTTATTTTTTCACATGTTTTACTTCTTATTCGACATGTTTTACTTCTGTTTCTGTTTTGTTTTTAGAATTGACCTTCAGAATTCCCCTAACTTTGCTCTGCATTGCATCAAGTTTCAGATTTAAATCAGCAAAGAGATCGTTCTTTAATTCGATCTTTTCCTCATATTCTGTTTTTGTTTCATTGAATTCTGCCAATTTTGCTTCGAGCTCGGTTACCTTTGCTTGCAATTCTTTAATTTGATTTGATGACAATTCTGAGCAATACGGTTTACATTGTTGGGACATATCGTCTGGTAACCCATTTAACGGTAGCTATTGTGAAAAAATTCGGTATATAAAACGAGAGAAAATTGATTATGTGTTTCAACCTACCGGAACGTTTGCAATTGTAGTTGCACTTGCCCAAAATGCCTGAAGGCCAATCAGCAGGATCAGTAATACTTTCATAATAATATATGTTTAAAATTATCTTCGAATTTACGGAAATATTGTTGTTACTCGTTCCACCGACAAAACTGAATTGAACAGCGCACAAATGTTTTGCGCCTTATATCAAGACATTTTCAACACCTTCATATATATGTTTGGATACACAATTCATTCATATATCGAAATATATAAATCATTTATTTTATGGCCGATTCGTGGAAAATCTTTGAACACAACATGGGGCATTTATTTGTATGTGGATTTTCCACACATGCACATTATGAAGGCGCGACCTAACCAAAATAAAAAAACATTCCATTTCTTCTGAACGAACTTAACATATATTTAAGCCAATTGTGAAACTACTGTAAGTATTCACCCGAATTGTACGAAATAAGTAAGGAACTCTGGATTTGTTAGATCTTCACTAAGCAAACTAAAATCAGTATATTAATATAAATTTACAGTGAATTAATTTATTGTAAATGAAACAAAACAATTGCCTTTGGGTTTTTTTCGGAATCATCATTATGGTTTTATTTGATTAATTTAATTCCATTCATTAAGTGTCGCTTTTGTTATTATTCAACTATATGCAAAATGGTCGATTAGAAATTGGGTTTTTGTTTTGTTTTAACTGTTTTTATTTTTTTTTCATTTTTAAGTTTCTGACAGCCGGTTGGCTGCCTCTGCCTCTGCGTCTGCCACTGCCATTCGTCTGCTGCACTTAATCAAATCGTTTGTTTTATACGCTTATACATAAAATTTCCTTTCTGTTTACAGTGTTCTTCTTGTTTGCAGATTCTTCTTATTGCGTCGAGAAAAAGCATGAGTGCATATACAAATTGTTGTTTCATATTGGTTTTTGTATACATTAAATTAATTTTGCTGATGCTGTTGTTCTTATTGTTGTTGATTTTATCTTGTTTATCGTTAGCCAATACCATTAATATATATTTAAATATATCCATAACCGCCGACGAAGCAGTAGGGCACACAGCTCACTCCACGTCCATGGCAGAATCACTTGCAGATTGCGCATTGCCGTCCACATCCATTTTATCAGTGGAAGAGGTCGGTTCAGCTCCATTCTGTTCCGCACTTCCTGTGTCCTTGGGTGGTGATGCCTTGGCCGCAGGCTTCGGTTTCGCGCGATTAATAACCGAATTGACGCAGGCCGTCAGGGTATGTGTCTCTTGACGCACAGCTGCCAACTGAACAGGGCTATCGGCGGTACGTGGCGATTGCGTAAACTTGGACAGATTGGTATCAAGCCACTTTTGCGCCTTATCCGCAGTTTCAGCGATGTTGATGAACTCGGTTTCCGTCAGATGATCGTATTTGGGAACACCTTTACGAAACTCAGCTACAGCCTGACGGGCAAATGCAATGCTGTTCTTCAGCTCATCAAATGCACTTGGACACTGTTCGTAGTCGTGGGCACGGTGCTTGATGGGATCGGTCTGTTGTCGGAGCGAGGTTAAACGGCTCGTATAAATTTCACGCTCGCAATCCTCTCCCTCCTCGTACAGCCAATTCTCGAGATCATTAAGCTGTGCTACAATCGTTTCTCGTTCTGACTCAACAACATAACGTTCAAGAGGTCCACCCTGCATGGATTGTGAGGAGACAGTAAATTAGTATGTATATAATACATATATATATTATTATCAGTTTAATTACCTGCAGCTTGTTGCGCGCATCATAGACAAACTCCTCCAGTGCGTTTTTGGCATCAATACGTTCGGTCTCCTTCTGATCGTTGGCAATCATCTTGACCTCCTGTTGCGTAAAGTTGCCCAGACTTTCAGGATTGAAGCCATGTGTGGAAATTTCCATGGGAAGTTCGATGGCTTTTACGTTCTTCTTCTTCGCCTTGTCATTACCCTGCAGCAGAAGAAGAAAATATAACAAAAATATAAAAACGTCTTACAAAAAAAAAGACCAATTTTTCATGTAGCCAATAGAAAGAGGAAATAGCTCGAAGCGAAACAACAACAAAGCGAAGAAGAATAACAGCTCAAGCAACAGCCTACAATATGAGCGGGTAATTTGTGATTTGGTCTGGAGTATGTGAATACATTGTTCGAGTAGCATTCATATTCATTGGATTAGAGGCGCATTGTTGAAACGTTTGTTTTCCTTTTGTTTATTGAAATAATAACATATTCCAAATAAATAAAAAAGTTACAAAAGCGTATTAGGCAAATTGTGTAAGAAATTACATTGGCTATTCACGGTAGGAATTTTAATAACTTTTTAACATTTTTTACAAGGAACTGTGTACACTCAGATTCGATTAAAAAGTTATTAAATTCTACTACCTTGTATACCCTCGTTAATATACTATTGATGTAGTTTTATTGTTTTTTCTATTTTGTTCTTGTAGGAGCACACAGGGTAGGCGGCTTATGAGCGGTCTTCATCATTCGTTTTATTATCGATTGTTGGGTATGGGAAAAGTAAGCGCAATCTTTTTGTGCCTATTATTAACATTGTTATTTTTAGTTTTTTTTTTTTTTTTCAAAAGACATTTCCAATTTCGAGACATTTATCAAATTATTTCTCTTATAATTTAAATTTAAATTATAATTGCGATAATGGAATTTATTTGGCTTTTGTTATATTTATTTATTTATTTTTGTTTGTTTTGAAAACGTACCGAACCAAACCAGCCCTTGACCCGTTGTGCCCACCCTTGTCCGCCAGGTGATGAGGCTGTTGATGTATAATTATCATCCTCATTCTCACAATATGCCTAAGAGAGAGCAAAACGCGAGCGCACACAAAATCCAATATTTTACGTTGTCGTTTCAATAATCGTATGTAAATGTGCCACACATATAAGATATATATGATACATATGATATATAAGAGAATATATATCAAAAAGTAACAATTCGCAAATAGGAGAATGATAAAAATAGTATATAATCAATCAACAACAACACTAGTCAGGGAATGAAACTAAGATAGAAGTACCATAATAAAAAAAAAGATTATACAAACACATATCTCTAGCAGCTTCTAATAAAAATGTAGTTAATTTGATAAAGACCATTAAATGAATTTTGGTTAAGCATTTTCACAAATTAAGATCCGCTCAAATAAAGTAGTTATAATTTGTGCCTTTACAAAATAAATAATTGCCGATTTTGATAAAATATGTTTTTAATTAGACTATATTTTGTGATAAGCAATAAGTACTTTTAGCGCATGAAACCCTATGCAACCAACCCGTTATCTAAATCCCTTAATCATTTCATGTATAATTATTATTTACTCTAATTGCAGCAGATATCTTATTGCGGAATTTAATCCATTCGATTTGTGATTAAATATCTTTATCTGTATTTGAAAATAAACTGCGTAAAATATTAATTCATACAGTTTCTTATACAAAATGTTCTGTTCAAATGATTTACTTATGTGATGGTATTAATGACTATGACAAAACGAAAAAATGCCCTTTGCTTTGTACAAATGTTTAACTAAACGTTTCATTCCCTGGCAATGAAAAACTAACAAGAACTGGGGAAACAATAACTAAAGAAAAGTGAGAGAAATTTAATTAGGGAAAGAGGAAATGAAAATGTAGTAGAATAGTTAGAGAAAAGTACTTGATAGGGTTAGACAATTGTAAAAAGAGAACAGCACCTAATCTAGGGCAACATCAACGGTGATATTTATGAGATGGTAATGATTTCTGAATGAACGTGTGTTTTGATATCTGAATAGTCGACTCACCTCTTGCTGCGCCTCTGTTGACTCGCTAGCCGGCTGCTCGGTAGATGGCTTCTCCTCAGTAGCAGCCTGTTCGCCAGCAGCTGCGTTAGCCTCTTCCTGCTCCTTGCGGTCGACAAGTGTAGCGGATGAAATCAAAACGATACCATTCTGATTGATGCGTACTTTCAGTTTAACATCCTGGCACTCTCCACGCTCTGTGGGCTTGACTTCTTTGATTTTCCAAACGCCAATGGTTTGATCTGGATACGGCACTTGCTGGCCGTATACAATTGACGCCGTGAAGGGACCCTTACGAGCGATAGTCACCAGACGACTGAACGGCGACGCATGGAATTGTGGGAAAATTTCAACTTCACCATTGGATGACGAACCATCACCGTCCCAGAGTACTTTAACCGCATAGTTCTGTATATCGGTGACCCCGAATTCGCGGACACGCACAGCCGGAGACATGATGGCACACTGAAGTGCGGCACCACGAGATACAGCCTCATCCTGATTAAGTGTTGTACTGGCCGGCTTGTTGAACACCTATTGAAGGTATACAGATAGTTTTAATATTCATGTTAGGGGAGGCAAAAGCATCAATGAACTAACCTGCTCAATAAGCTGCTTGATGGCCGGTATGCGACTGCTACCGCCTACAATTTCCACCGAATGAATATCATCCAAAGACAATTTTGACTCGGCAAGAAGCTTCTTGAAAGTCTTCTCAACTCGCTGCAACACAGGGCCGACTAGCTCCTCCATTTCGGAACGTTGCATCGATGAGCTGACATCCACGTCTTCCAAAAAGCATTCGATGTTCAGTGGCAGCTTGGTACTATTTGCGGACATTTGCTTCTTTAGCTTCTCAATTTCAGTTAGCAGACGTAGATGGGCACGTGCGTTGGTTTTCGCATTGATCTTGTAACGATCAAGAAATTCTTTGCTAAAGTAATCGGCCAACGCCATATCAAAGTCACGTCCTCCAATCTGATCCCAGCTGCTGGCCAACATCTTCAGTTTGCCCTTGGTGAAGGAACAGGCGCTGACCTGCAGCGCCGAATGACCAAAATCAACAAAGATAACATTGCGCGGTTTATCCTCAAACAGATCGTTCTTATAGAAACCATATGCCAATGCCGTGGCTGTGGTCTCATTCATTAGACGCAGCACATTAAGTCCGGCAATTTGTGCCGCATCGAGTAGGGCACGGCGTTCGGCATTCGTGAAGAATACGGGACAGGCAATGACGCAATCATTAACCTGAGTTTGCATGGCAGCCGCTGAGGTCTCCTTCAATTTGGTAAACAGCATGGCCGTCAGTTGCTCCGGCGAGAAAAGTTGATCCTCATTCAAATAGTTGACTTTGATGCCAATGCTGCCATCATTGCGCGCCTCCACGCGCGCTGGAATGCTCTTGAGTTCGTGTTGTACATGTGGATCGTTGAATTTGCGGCCAAGCAGACGCTTGAAGCCACCAACTGTGTTTTTCATATTTGTCACCTGTTGGTTCTTGGCGGCAACACCAATGATACGCTTTTTCCCATCGAAGGCCACAAAGGAGCTACATATGAAAAAGAGGACAACATTTTAAAATGGAATGAAGAACACAAGTTTCTTAGGTTTAATAATGACAGCCCACTCCTAATTAATATTTGTTTTAAATACATCATTTTAAAGAGACCATTTAAACTTATACAAGTATGTACAGAGTTCAAGTCAAAAGCAACGCGTCAAATATGGCCAAAAGCATTGGCCTAACAATTCGAATCAAACATGTACACACATACACACGAGCACATTCAGGAATACACATACATAACAGAGCGCACACAATCACACAAATGTATCAGTGCGCGAGATCGTGTGTTTTGCCGGCTTTGATTTTATTTTTGACAACTTTGGTGCGAATGCTTCGGGTTCTCTCGCTCTCTCTATCTCTCTGTCAGTTTCACTCTCATTGCCCGACAACAGCTGCTGCGCTCTCTTTTGATGCTGTGCTGTGCCGAGTGACCGCATGACGCATGCTATGATGATATGCGTGTGACAACATGTATTTAGGTGTGTGTGCACACACTGGCCAAAATTAAAGCAAAATTCACATATTGGCAAAAGTGGAAACTGCGCCCACGCAGTCTACACAATATTTATAAATTAAGAATGTTAGTCCAAAAAAGAATTGGGCCGAAGCATCAAATTTATATGGAACACGTAGTGCAATATTTCAATGTTGCCACTCGATTAATTTGCAATGCTTTTTATGGAGGCGCAACCAGAGCCAAATTTAGGCCTAAGCAATCAGCTCACAATTGCATTTGTATGGTAACCTGCGTGTGTGTGTACGCGCACATTACATGTTATTTATTTATGTATGGAATGGGGAATTTATCTATATTTTCTTTACTTTATAAGCGTTACCAGTGACAACAACAACAATGGAAAGTTCTAGGCGCGCATACAACCAAACAAACTCACATAAACGCCGCTAAACACACACACACACGCACTCACACACAAGCTGTATTGGGCATGACTTACATTCGTGCATAACCTCAACAAAAAAAAAAAAAAGAGAGCAAATATTATGTACAATGTAGTAGTAGTTAGTAGGTGATGTTATAATTCAGTCCATAACACACCTCTAGCCAGCATATAATCTCACACTCTACATACAGTCTGAGGTCTGGTACTTACGGTGTTGCACGCAGACTGTAGTCATTGGCAAGGGTCTCTATGCCGCCGGACCTGGCTGCCGCTACATAGCAGCCCTCGTTACCGAAATCGATGCCAATCACAGACATTTTTCTCTGCTTTCCGACTCTGCCGATTCGTTTGATTGATTTGGTTCAACTATTTATTTGGTTAGACTTAGTTGCCTAGTTTGGTTCTTTGTGTTGGCTTTTTATTAAGGGGCGGCTTATGTGTTGTTTTTTTGTTGTCAGCAACTGCAAAAGAAAATGGACAATTAGTTCAAAGTTTACCAATATACACATACACATGCGTGAAAAGCAATTTCAAATGACATAAATTCAGAATTTCCTTTGACCGGAGAGTATTTTTCACATTAATTATGAATTTGCCAGTGGGCTGTGCTGGTCATACGATAAAACTTGTACTATGCGATGCCATAGAAAAATTTCCATTGCAACTTCAATGATTATTTATTGTTATATTTACGCACATTATTTTGCTAAGGAATTTGAATGCGTAAACGCTTTATGCTTATTTTAAGAATATGTAAAAACGCTTCAATTTTTCTACCGCGACCGACACGTTTTTTCAGCGTAATGAAAATTATAGCGGCGACGTCGACGTCGACTGAGATTGGTAGCGAAACTTCTCGAAAACGATATTTGCTACATATCGATGAATCGATAGTTGCGTAGAGCTCTCATATCGTTGTGATGCGATATGTTGAGCGTTCATGCGTTCAAAATTCATAAAATGAAAACTGAAAATAACGGAATCGAAAATTCAATTGTATGAAATTTTCAACATAAATTTTTATTGCGTTCGTGTGTATTTATTTATATATGTCTCGCCTTTTAGTTTAGCTAAAAATTAGGTGCGCAAAACAAATTGTAAGTAGGAATGGTTGACATCGATACAATACCGAAAATATTTACGACTAATAAACTTAAGACTAGGCTGCATTGCAATGCATGTCAGGAATAATTTTGAACACATTAAAAATATATATATGTATATATGAGTCATAAGTCAGTTTTGTAGACAACTGAGATTCGGTGTACATACACGTAGAAATAAACACGATTTTCCTAATTCGTAACTGCATTACAAAACTCTTCTAGATATGTAGTCTATCGTTGTTCCGTTCCGTTTATGAAGTACTCGTTATCGACATTCGTAATTCATGTACTGAAACATGATGTAATTATGTATGCAATTATAATAATATTAATTATAATTATGTAAATAATTACATCATGTACTGAAGGTAACTCGTTTCTAAGGTCACTAAGGTGCTAAACATGCTGAGTATGGTATATGCTCTGTCTGTAAACAGTATTTAACAAGGAATGTTTTTTTTTTGAACGGGGATCTGGGAGTCTTTCTCAGGATTCTTTTAAGGAATTGCTATTCGAGTCTTCAATTTATAATACTAAGCAGTCTTGCCGATCCCTGAAGCGAATGTCATGGTTTCACAGTTGAGCCACCAGTCCGGAGGCGGAGATATTATCGCCGGCACCAGCTGTCTTCTTGGCCACACGGCAGACCAGTACGGGTGCCACACAAATCTCTACTTCCATATTTTGCTGATCTGGACCAAATTGTATATACTCCTTCCAACAGGGTACAGGGTTGGCTGCGCTCATTCGCATGCGTGGCGCCTGCTCCTGGGCTGAGGTTGCAAAACTGTCGTCCAAAACCAGCAACACAGACTCAGGGTTTACCTAGGGAAGTTGTAGTAATCCTTTAGTTTTGATTTGACTCTAGGTTTTCCTTCACTTGACTTACATATTGCGATTTACAGACGTAACGATGAGCGGTCAGCGCCGCCTTAGCTGCCGCAGCACGGGTATTCTTCCATTTGGAGTTTGCTATGGTCAGTATGGCCTGGTAGGCCAGAGTGTGTACATGAATGCGAGAAACAAGGCGACGATCCATATCGGTGTGCCAATGTGCATTATAATCCTCGAGCAGGCTGACGAACACCTGACGCATTTGATCTAGTGTGTGGGCAATGCGTGGATTCCAATCGGTGGCAAGAGTAGTGCGTCCATATTTCAGCACTTGGCGTAGATTCGAGAGTTCCTGTTCGTTCATGCCCAGAGAATCGACATAGGGAAGTACGAATCGACGTAACTGCTGCAGCAGTTGCAACTCCACATAACTGGCAAATTCGAAATGATGCAGTGTATCCTTGGGCTGGCTGGTCAGCTGCATTTGAACCTGTTGCAAGCGTGCTTCACGCACTCCTGGACTAAACTGAAACATGTCCATCATTTGCAAGCCGCTGACAACCAACAGTTGCGGGTGATACTTCTTAAGGGCATCCGTCAGTTGCTCAACAGAGCGCAAGTGTGGATTATTCTTATCGTTGTGGAGTATATAGCGGTTGGCACGTGGTGCCTCATATGGTCCCCATTTATCTCCAGATTTGTACTCGAGTATTAGATGTATATCATCGTCGGGTATCTCTTCGCCAGCCAAATGTATTTCCTTTGGCAGTAATGGACGCAATCTAAAGAAATATAGAGTAATTTACGAAGAATATATTAATTCCCATGGGACAACTTACTTTTCGGACATGTGCGCGCCCAGCAACACTTCCGCACCCTCCATGACAAAGCGAACAGCCATTAGAGGCGCATTGCCGCCCATGTACCAATGTATGCGCTCCTTGTCCATTCGCTTGGCATTGCTTATCAGCTGCTTGAAGAGCGTGCTATTAGACATGACTCGCCTGAAAGATCATTAGAGATTATATAGGTGCATTCGTTTATATGGCTGCACTTACTCTGCCGCGGCTCCATTCTTAAAGTAGTAGACAAACGATTGCAGCAGCTCGTCTTCGTTGTGCACATCGTTGGCAGCATGATCGGGATTCACGAAGAGCTCATGATGCTTGTAGTACGTGTTCAGGAACTCTGTCGCGTTTATTTGCAAGTCTGTGCAGGCGCCGTAGCCAACGGCGATTCGTGGTGCCGGCTGCAGGGCGGAACGCTTAAGGCCGCCCTCGATGGCCAGAAGGCCGGTTAGAATCACTGTTGTCTTGTTGAGCGCCTGCAGTGATATAAACGCCTGCCAGATGATTGATATGAAGGCCGTAAACACTGAGCAGCCAGTTATCCAGCCCATGTACTTTAAAGCCCTCATTTGGAGTCTTTTTTTTTTATAAAAATGGGCAGTCTATAACTTGTTGTTGTTGTTTTTGTTTTCTTTTGCTGGCTGCTGCGCCTTTTTTGTATCCACTTGCACTTGACACTCTTGCTGATGTGGCTACAGCATGCAATCTCTAATGCGTCTCTTATCACTCCCGGTTCCGGTGATTTTTCTGTTTTCTTGTCTACTATTTATTTATTAGGAGATAAGGCCGCAACTCCCAATTGCCGACAACTGAATGCGTGAATAAAATTAATCGATATATCGATAAGTTATGAAACAGAGTTACGGTATTCCCTTAACTTTAGTTGAACAAATTTATATGCAATAATATTTTGCTTTGAAATTGTCAAAATTCAAAGGACTACCAATCCAATGACATATATATAATTTTGAATAATCCAAATTAAACAGTTTTCCTTCGAAACTAAAGTGACATCAATAACAACTTTCGATACCGATATATTCTTTGGCGCCATGATTGTGGTGAATTTTAAAATTTTGATAACGCAAAACAGGTCAATTATAATATATGAACATAAATATATGGAATTATTTTAAATAACGTAAATGCGTGACCTGAAGCGTGGAACCCCATTATTAAAAACATAAAGTATAAAATACCCATTTAATAATAATAATAGTAATAACTCTTGTCCTTTTAATTTGAAATTCTGGTAAATCAGGTTTCTTCCTGCCCTCCGGCAGTTCTTTGAGTAGAGTGCCGAAACACTAAAGATGTGCATATAAATGATAACTGTCGCCACTTAAAGCACCTCCGAACTGATATAATTGATATGTAGTTTGCGCTAAATGATTTTTAATGCCTTTAAGTGTACTCGATGTACGTCATCAAAACGTATCGTTTACAAGTTTTTATTTTTATTTTTTGAAGACGAGGTGGCTCATCCCCCCTTGGTTTCTCTTTTTTTTATTTTTTGTGTTTTGCTGTCCATTTTAAAACAAGTTGTGGCTTCTTCGTTGTTTCGCTGTTGTTTTAATTGCTTCATGCCGTTATTATTATTGTATTATTTTGCGATTGAGACAAGGTCAAACAATGGCAACACTGGACGATAGTTTGTCGAGGAAGTGGAAGCGTCTCTGAGGCTGAGGGTGTCTGCCTGGCAAAACGATGGAGAGCAATTAACATTAGCAAGTTTGGAGTATTAAAAATAGATTTAAGGCTTAACTACAAATTGAAAAGTATTGTTGATTATGATTAATTTATTAACATAATACCAAAAAAAAACTACGGAATATTCCGCGTCTGGATCACTCAGCATGTTCCAAAGGTTCAAAATTGTTTTATAGCATCCTCACCGATAAAATCAACAAACGCCAATTAGCGACAGTAAATTATATGATAAAAGAGTAGACGCAGAAAGAAAGAGAGAGAAAAAAAAAAAAACGGCAACGTCTATGTTATTTTGCACGTACACTTCTAGTTTATTAAACTTTAAGATCTTATCATGCTTCGTTTGCTATTTTTAAATCGGCACTTAAATCGCATTTGCACTTCTTGCGGACCCTTAAGCTCCATCCAGACCGTGAAGCGAGCCTCCTTAGCGGATTGCAAACTGGAAACAGAAACCAGAAACTTTTTTATCGTGTCCTACACACTGTCTTTTCATGCTGATAACTGTCGAGTCCGACCGACAAGTGGATTGTCGCGATGTCTTAAAACTATTTTTAACAGCGAATGAAAGTGAATTTCAGAATTTACGATGCCTGAGCACGACGCTTCAACCGGCTCGGCTTGCTCCATGGAGTTTTTGATATGTGTGTATGTGTGTGTATGAGGTGGGAATCGGAGACAGCCGATTTTCATATCTATATAAAATGGGTAGCACGTTGAAAAGGGTATACTAGACTTGTGGTTATAGATTTCAGGCTGGAGTCTTTAGTAAAGAACCCAAGAGAGTTTCGGAAAAGTATTCGTATTTGCAGACTAATTTATGAATATTATTATTATTTTATTATTACAAAAAAAAAAAACAATTTAAGAAATCATCAATTGATTGATGCAATAATTTTGTAGGATACCCTTCAGTCTATCAACTTGCACATCTCAATTCGCACTTGTTTCGTATTGTATTTTGTTCTTTTTTACGTGTTTCGTATACTCGTACGAACTTTTTTTTGTTGTTCTCCATATTATTCTATGCGTAGTACGTTGTCCGGCGGGTACGTTGTTGCGTCTGGGGCTATCCATATAAAATCAACATAATCAGAAATTCTACCGAACAGTTTATTCTATGCGACTGACGAAGCCGGACGCGCTGCCTTCTGGGGCAGAAAAAGTATACGATAAGTTGAGAATTAAAAGTCGTGAGGTTTTTGTGCAATAATTGAAGGAGTTGCAAGATATACCGATTGGAAAAAGTGTGGAAAAAAATACTATTACAAAAAAAAGTAGTTTGTTTTTCAAAAGTATTATCAAAGTTTTAAACAGAAAAGGTAATTCTACCTGAATGGTGTGAAAGATCGGAAGATCGTTAGATCTTTGTGATAATAATAATGTTTAAGCAAATGAACAAAATTTATATACGGAAAAAATATAATACTTGTTTTCCCCCCCCCCTTTTTTTTTTTTTTTAAAATTAAAAAAAAATTTTTTTTTTTTTTTTACCCTTTTTTAATGGGAAGGGTAAAAACGATTGGGCTCTTATCATTTCTGTGCTACTGCATCTTCTTATTGTTCACTTTCGGCGCGTTCGTTTCCTAAGTCTTTTGTTTGCATATTGTGAGGAAACGGACTCTATATACAATATAAGACGAACATATATATAAATCTTGATCACAACTGGATTTAGCACGCCGTCTAACGTTATATATATGTGCATATAGATACATTTGGTGCAAATTTGTGTCGCTTTTACGCTTGATTCTTCCGGCACTTCCGCCTGCCAACCTATGTATAGTATTATAAATGAATATCGTAAAATCGAAAAAAAAAAAACGCTTCGTTTGGTTCTTGCGCGTGGCTCAATTTACGATCGCTTAGAACGCTGTTTGCACAATGACAGTCCAAAATTTCGGGATTATTTTAACAGTTTGTTGTGAAATATGGAGACTTTGATGGTGCAAAGTATTTTACAAAATTGTTCTTAACTCAGTTCTGTTGTGGAAATTTTTAGGAACGTGTCACGAAATAAGTCCAGCATTTCTTATATTTGTATATGTATCCTTAGAATGTTGTTATAAATGTTATTACGTAAATTAAGTAAATTATTCGAAGCTTCTCATTGGGAATTCTATGAAATTCCCTCTCTATAAATTGCTCATTTATGCGGAACGCTTTTTTCGAAAAAAAAAACCTTTACGAAATTTGCATATTTGTCGCTTCGAAGATGCCTTAATGCCAAATGCCAAAAAATTAGCTCAGACAAGCTTAGGCCAATGGATGCTGACGAAGCAATTAAAATTTTTGGAAGCGGACGGAGAATCGTATCAAAACAAGCATCGCAAAGTTGAACGAACCGTGCGAGTCTGTGTAACGTAGCATCTATGGAGAACTGGTTCATTGTCGAGGACGTCATGGATAAAAGCAAAAGTATTTCATATCGATTTCTTGTTTTCTTTTTTCTTTTTTCTTTTGTATTTAGATGCACAACGTGCTGGGTAAGGCGTCTCTGCTGCTGTTGCTTTTGTCACTGGCTAGCGTGACGTCACAGCGCACGTCATTGGATGTGGCTCTGAAGGAGGCATATCGACCGCTGCGCTTGCTCGGCTTGGCCTTCGCCGGCAGATCGGGCGATGATGGCGGGAACGTGCAGCGCGTTCGGAGTGCGGGCGTAAGTTGTCGAGAATGTCACAAGTTTCGGGTTTCTTTCTTTTCTTCTCATTCTGCTCCCGGTTTACTGAGGATATTTAGGCTTCTCCACCGTCTCCAATCCTCTTCCTACATATTTTTAGTCCCCTTACTCTGTCTCTCGTTGAATCCCTTTTGGATCTCTTTGTATATCTAATTTCCTTATTAATTCCTCTCTATTCTCTTCTCTGCTTATCTAATCTGTTCCTTAATCCTCTCCAGAAAACACAAGTCTCGAATGCGCGTACACGTTCGCTGCTGCAGTTCTGCGATGCTGAAAATGGGCCTGGGCGACGCAGTGCAGAGCGTCCCACGAGTGTACATCGATTGCGTCCTGGTGATATCGATGTCATTGGAGCTATGGGTGATTCACTCACAGCTGGCAATGGCATCTTTGCATCGAATCTGTTGCACGTGACCGTCGAGAATCGTGGCGCTGCCTGGTCCATTGGGGGTCAGTACAATTGGCGCAAATATCTGACACTGCCCAACATCCTGAAGGAGTTCAATCCCAATCTGTATGGTTACTCGCTACGCGATGGACTCTCCACCGATCGTTCGTCGCGATTCAATGTGGCCGAATTGGCTGCAATGTCGCGGGATGTGCCCTACATGGCCAAGGTGCTGGTGAAGCGTATGCAGCGTGATCCGCATGTGAACATGACGCACGACTGGAAGCTAGTCACGCTCTTCATTGGCAACAATGACTTCTGCACCGATATCTGTTACTATCCCAAGCCGGAGTTGACGGTTTCGTATCATGAGCAGAACATGCTCAAGACCTATCGCTATTTGCGTGATCATGTGCCACGCCTACTGCTCAACGTGGTGCCCGCACCCAACCTACGTTTCCTGACCAAGCTGTCGGGTTTGCCGCCTGTCTGCCGCAGCACGCTGCAATTCGAGTGTCCCTGCCTGCTGGGCAAGAGCAAGTCGCATCTGGACTACTACGAGGGCATCATGAAGCGTTGGATAGCCAAGGATTATGAGATTGTCAACAGATCAGAGTTCAATACGGAGGTGAGTTCTCTGCTTAGCATATACTGGATCTGTTTCCATACCATCTTTCTCTGTCTCACACTCCGCAGACCTTCACCATAAACGTGCAACCATTTTCCCAGTTCGAGGATTTTCCACGCACACGCTCCGGCCAGACGGATACACGTTTCTTCTCTGAGGATTGCTTCCATCTCAGCCAGCGTGGTCATGCATCGGCGGCCAATGCCATTTGGAATAATATGCTTGAGCTGCCGGGCGAGAAGAGTGGCTTCAATACGGTCCTCTTCGATAGGTTTAACTGTCCCAGCGAGGAGCGTCCGTTCTTCATAACGCGCGAGAATAGTCGCGCCGATTTCGTTGTCTAAGCCTACGTTTGCCTTACTATCGAATACCCTGTGATATCTTTGCTAAGTCTCAACAACAAATGTTATGTTTGTAATATTCATTTACGCTTCTATCAATATATCTCGTATAGTGTACATATATACAACATCTGCTGATAATATCAAGGAAGACTTCACGATTCTTCTAATGACAAAATCAAACAAAGTGTGCATAATTTATTAGGCACCTATGGGCAGTACTAGAAGTGGGGATTGTTTTGCACTCTGGCCAATTTCCATATAATTTCCAAACGTCTTTAATGGAATGCGCGTGTCTTACACGAGACTCGAGTCCCGCTTACATTGGGCCCATATCAATTAGCCTTGGCCAAGAAGAATTATAAATATTATTTTGGATTGAAATTTTATGATTATAAATATTATTTTCGATTGAATTATGATTCTCTTGAATAGTAAAAATTCTGGATTCATTTCATGGGTTTCTTAAACCTGTTATAATCTATTTACAGTTATATGGGGTTTTTCGCCTGAATAGTAAAAAATTTGCGGTTCATTTTCAGTCTAGAATGAGAGAGAAAGTCGTAAAGTTGCTTAACCTACAGGTCTAAATTTATAGCTAATGACTCAAAGTATATTCTATATATATATTTATAGACATATATAGCAGAATATGCTATATATATTTTGTTCTTGAAGCAGCAGATGATTTCCTGATTTCCCTGCAATAAGGAAGCCTTTCGCCTGAAAGTGCTGAAACTCAGAGATTTTCCGAGTAACCCTCGCTTAAATTGATAACGGTCGTGTGCCTACATAAGTAAGCGATTTTTTGTGCCTCTGTACCTTACCCCCGCCCCCTATTTGGGTGGTAATAAAACTTGCTACAAATGTTGTAGCTTTTCGGTTGTTGTTATTATTTTTGTTTTTTTTTTTTTCGTTTCTGTTTCTGCTTCGATTCGGCGAGCTCATCATCATTTTTAATTTCAATATGGATATGTTGGGGCTCTGTGCGAAACGTGTTTTCGCAGTTAGCTATAGCGACGACTCTCCCTGCCCCCCCTGCCTACAGATCGCTGTCCCGCTGCTGGTGACGCTGCTGATGTTCGTGCGCGAATCAACGGATTGGCGTGCAAGTGCCAAAAGGTAAATGAAACAAAAACATCAATTACGTTAAATAAAGCGTTCTGCCTGCCTCCAGCCCCACCTTCGTGAGGTCTGTCGCCCGTCCGTCCGTCCATCCGTTGTCGATTCCCTCTTGTAAGTCGGTCAGTGTTAAGGTTAATGCCAACACGACTCTCGCTTGACTTTGAACTTGGGGCAAGTGCAAACATAGGGTATCATCACTTCTTGCATTTTTCATACTTATTGGAATACCCTGTTATGGTATTGACTTGACCTTTTAAGCTAACTCATTGTCTGTATCGAATGTGTAATTGATTACAGGGTATAACTAATATTTCGGGCTCTTATATTTATATAATAAATCTAGGGTATTTTTTTTTGTCTTCAAATTTAGTTTCTCGTTTCTCGATTTTTCAAAGCAGTTATTAGTCTGTCAAGGGAAGATCATTTACACTAATTGAGCTTATTAAATACTCCCTTGTTAATTGGATAAACTATCTGACTGAGCTGGCAGAAAATAGGGAAAAAAAATTTTTTTTAAATTTTTGCTAAGCATAAGAACGTATTAAAAAACTGCATTGCTATAGAGGGTTTCCGGAAAAGTTGAAAATTGTGGTCTGCACACGCGCGCGAAGTGCAAAGAGAGAGAAAACCAACTTTGTGTTTACGGAATTTAAGCAAACAACTGGTGGGCGTTATGTTTTTCAAATCTTTTGCAAACTGTTAATTGTACTTTTAAGCACGCTCAGTAAAATTTCCAAGTTCGTTCATTCACGGACATGCCCAAAAAGCGTAAAAAACTGCCATTTCACGAGTTTCCTAGAAATTCGAAATTTCAAATAAAATACGTTAAGCTTTTGGCGCCATCTGTGGTCGACTAGACTTACGAAAAAAAGGCAACTCGAGTAATTAGTGGCCGATAGATGGCGCTTTGAAACGTTAGCTGTGGCAACCCTGTTAGCCACCTATTAGTTAAGTAACACTGTTTGTAAGTTATCGATATCTATCGGAACTCACTTGACTTGAGTTCTTCTTCTTCTCTGATGCTCATAAAAGTTCGCGCCTATTTTATAATTCAAACGTTTGACACTTAATGAATAATAAAGCGTATTATCCAAGAACAGTTAATGGCGTATTCAATTCGCCATATAACCACGCAGAGTCTGTGCCGAATTTTTGTTCTTAATTTAATTTATTTAGCATAATTTTAAAACTTTATAAATTCAGTGGATCAAGTATATGTTAATTACATCATATAGCATTTCATGAATTATATGTTCTTCCGAAGTTCTTGGCATTTAACCCCGTCAATAACATTGAAAATCAAATGAAATTTTGCGCTCAAGTGTAATTTTTTTGCTGCCATCAGCGCAAAGTGAAAGCGACAAGAACAAAAACCGTTGAAATGGAAATTTCTGCTTACGGCGCAGACTGTTGAATGTAATAAATTCGCGCTGCAATGGTAAAAGTTGAGCATTTGCAGAAAATACGTCAAGAGTCTCGAGAGTTGTGGAGAGACACATTTAAAATCAGAATGACAGACAGCAGACAAATCCAAGCAGTCGCAATTGTTTTATTATTGGGTAAGTTACGGAATTATTATGTAATCCATTGAATTGGTATTTTCTAAAAAAAAGAATTTGGTTTTCGTTGCAGTAACACAACATTGCTGCGCCCTGCCCTACAGTGGGTCAACGGGCAACGATATCGACATGGATGGCAACTATCAGGGTGGCACAGCGGGAGGTGGCGGTAGCGGTGCTGCCGGTGGGCGACCTGTGGATTATCACACTGTTATCGGACACTTTAAGGATTTCTTTATGTATCTGCCCGTCATGATGACCACATTGAAGGAAACCATGTCGGGTTTTCCTAAATTCGCTGAGGGTATGCGTATTCTCTCCGGCAAGGGGCGTGTCGATGGGGAGGATTGCAAGTGCAGTCAAAATAACCTGCCCACCGGTACAAGCACCGAAGTCCTCGATAATAGTAGTCGATTTGGTTGATCTAATTAGCGTAGTTAATTGTAAATAGGTGCTGTAAATACGCAAAATAATTACTAGAATTTAGCTATATTGTTAAATAAATTATTTATGTTTTCAACTTTACGGATTTTGATTCAGAGAATATATAGTTTATGGGCACGAAGATGCCTCCTAAGGGAATTATAAATAAAATTTTAAAATTTTAGAATTTTTAGAATTCACATTGATTTCAATAATAATGTGAAATATATTAAATTAAAAGAACCGCTTTAAAACTTCATTTAAAAATCGCTTTATTTTAAAATGTTTGCACGATTAGGATAGTTTACTTTGTTTTTCATGAAAATTAGTTTGAGAAGCGTTATGGCATATTACGATTTATAAACACTGCATTTTGCCCGGTAATAAACTGTAATTGCGGCACATTAAGTTTCAGCTTTAGTTGTTGGGTAACACGGAGTATTGTAAACTTGACCCACAGGACACGTTGCCCTTGAAAACGTAGTTATTCTATTGTTGAAAGGTGGGTCAGGTAATCTTATGTATGTATCTTATACAACGTGCCTGAAAGCGACTCGAAAGTTACTTGTGTTTTCTCAAGCAGTCGATAGACCCAACATTTCATTAGCCATACCATTGTACTATAGTATTGGGTAGTATTGGGAATACGGCACTAGGAATAGAACTGGCCAGCTAATCAAAGCTTACAATCTCTAAGGGTGGTACGGAAACGGTATGAGGGTTTGTTTTTTGTACATGTTTACACTTGTCATTATTGCTAATTGTATTTGTAGTGGGTCAAGCATACATGAACCATATTTAATACACATACCATTTCGTATGACGGGAACCAGTTTTACTTTCAGTCACACTCGGAATATAGTGCTCAACGGTTCGTTGTGAAATCAGGAAAATTTAAAAGGAAACTTTAGCTGAGAACAGTATGCGAAAACGCAAAAAGTCGGATAATTAAAGTAAAGATCTGCTAAGAGAATTAGGTGAGGAAATTTGGCAAAATATCATACTGCAAATGTAGCCTTCTATGAATCTGTCTAAAACATTTTCCTATTTAAATTTAAATTAAATAATTTAATAAACAATCCACTAACTTAAATTATTTAAAATTTAAATAGTCAATTTTAATATTCCCAGCTTCAATTGTATTATATTTGTAATTTTCCTATTTAAATATCTTCGAGTCGACAGGTTCTAGTTAACTTTTAAAAAATAAATAAATAAACCTTACTACATCGTCAGTTCAAAATGGCCACAGGGATTGAGCTGCTTGTGGCTGCCGCATTGTGTCTAGCCTGTCCTTCACTGAATCAGACCATGCCCGAGGGATTGATAGAGCTAAGTGATGATGGTTCTGTGGTCACTGAAATACCCATTGACAAGAGCATCGAGGAAACGGGTGTGGATGAGGATGCACCGGCTGAGACGCTCGAAGTGCTTCGCAATAAGAAGCAGAAACTTCGACAAATGCGAGAATGGATCAATGGCAAACATCTACGGATTGCCACACTCGAGGATTACCCCCTGAGCTATACCCAATTGCTGGACAATGGTACGCGTATCGGACAGGGTGTTTCGTTTCAGATCATTGAATTTCTACAGAAGAAATTCAACTTCACCTACGATGTGGTTGTGCCGCAGGATAATATAATTGGTTCCACCACCGATTTCGATCGCAGTCTCATTGAAATGGTTAACAATAGTGTGAGTAGATTAATATAAGATTCATATAGATTATCTCTATCTGATCTCTTTCTATCCTACAGCAAGTGGATCTGGCAGCAGCTTTTATACCTTCGCTGTCGGAACAACGTAGCTTTGTCTACTACTCGACAACAACATTGGATGAGGGGGAGTGGATTATGGTGATGCGACGTCCCAGGGAATCGGCAAGTGGTTCCGGTTTATTGGCACCCTTTGATTTCTGGGTCTGGATACTTATCTTTGTCTCATTGTTGGCCGTTGGACCAATTATCTATGTGCTAATCATAATACGTAATCGCTTGACGGGCGATGCAGTGCAGCAGCCCTATTCCCTGGGCCATTGTGCCTGGTTTGTCTATGGTGCATTGATGAAACAGGGCAGCACACTCTCTCCCATTGCAGGTAAGACTGCCCTGCATATGTATATAGTGTACTACATATCGTATATCAAGCAATTAACCCTAATGCAACGATAAGTATCGGAAATTTGCATTCCATTTGCCAGCACATGCAATCGTCCAGTTTGTTCTTTCAATTATATATCGTATATATATATTCGATTTGCATTGTAGATTCGACACGCCTGCTGTTTGCCACCTGGTGGATATTTATCACGATTCTCACCTCCTTCTACACGGCCAATTTGACTGCCTTTTTGACCCTCTCAAAGTTTACGCTGCCCTACAATACGGTCAATGATATTCTTACAAAGAACAAGCATTTTGTATCCCTACGGGGTGGAGGCGTTGAATATGCCATACGTACGGTGAGTTGAAAATTACTAGTATTATTTACAGACATTAGACCTCATCATACTTTCAATCGGAACTTACTTCTAAGGGTTATAAAGTGCATTAAATCTTGTAGTACTGTTCCGTTATATTTTTTATAATCTTTATTCATCCCTTCGATATTTAATTATCTTCTTATTTATTTAACTATCCTAACACATTATTAGTACATGCTTTTCGTCTAACCTAGTTGCAATTAATCGAAAATACTATCGGAAATAGTCTGAAATTAATAAATAATTTAAATGTACTTTCCGATCTGAATCTTTACTTTAGACTAATGAGTCGCTGTCCATGCTTAATCGTATGATAAACAATAACTATGCGGTCTTCACGGATGCCTTTAACGACACGTATAACCTGCAGAACTATGTGGAACGTAATGGTTATGTTTTCGTACGAGATCGACCTGCTATTAATATAATGTTGTATAAGGATTATTTATACCGCAAGTCTGTTAGCCAGAACGATGAGAAGATCCATTGTCCCTTTGCCACAGCCAAGGATGCATTTCTGACCAAAAAACGTACATTTGCCTATCCCATTGGTTCGAATCTCAGCGAGCTCTTTGATCCCGAGTAAGTTTAGTTCAAATTTGCTCAAATTATAGCTTAAATTGATGATTGTTATTCGAAAGACTACTCAATCTGGTGGAATCGGGCATCATTAAACATTTATCGGCCCAGGAGTTGCCAAGTGCTGAGATTTGTCCACAGGATCTGGGCAGTACGGAGCGACAATTGAGAAATGGGGATCTTATGATGACCTACTACATTATGTTGACGGGTTTTGCCACTGCTCTGGCTGTTTTCACCACAGAGTTACTGTTCCGCTTTATCAATGGACGCCACGAGGCGAACCAATGGGCCAGACATGGCATCGGTCGTACCACAAATGGACAGTCCATTCAGCCCTCGCGTTGGCTTCAAGCTTTCCGTCGTCGCTTGCACAGTGGGGAACGGCAGCTGTTGGGGAACTCGTCGCGTGCACCAAATGTAACACCACCTCCACCGTACCAGAGCATCTTCACTCACCATGACCCACAACAACAACAAGAACGCTGGCGTCGTGGTGGAAACGGGCAAGGAGTCCTGCTTGGCGGAGATCACAATGCGGTTGGGGTGCGACGTCTGATCAATGGACGAGACTATATGGTTTTTCGCAATTCAAATGGACAGAGTCAACTGGTGCCGGTCAGATCGCCATCGGCGGCGCTCTTTCAATACACCTATACGGAGTAGCATGGATTGGATCTGGATTAGATATATAAAGTTTTAACTTTTTACAATTTTATAAGCACACGAGCACGAACTACACAATTAATATACAGACGTAGACATATCGATCTAGTGCAAGTTTAACAAGTCCTCTAACATAAATATATAGAACGTTTATAAGTAGATCTTGTATTATCCAAGCATATGATATATATGGAGCTGTATTTGAGAATGAAACAGATAGAAATGTTTGATAATGGAAATTACAAATATATAATAAATTGTTTAGGTATATCATATATCAAATATTAAAGACATATAGTATAGTAGATTTATATGTATATATACAGTTACGGTCAAAATAATATAAGCTCTGGGAAAGCCTAAAGATTTTCGTCAATATTTTGAAGAATTGAGTTCATTCTTTCACATATTTCTTTCTAGATCAGAAATATCAAAAAAGAGCGAAAAATTTAGGAATATTCGGATACATTACTAGAACTTTATATAATTTAACTATAGTTGGTGTCATTTAAAAATTTGAAAGAATTAATTAAATTCTTCAAAGGATGCGTTAAATATTGATAAAAAACCTAAAGGCTTGTGCGGAACTAATTTTATTTTGATAGTAACTGTATGTGTATATATACTATACTATACTATACTATACTATATATGGATAAATGGGAAATGTAGAAATTATCAAACTATGAAGATTTTTTCGAAATTTGTAGTTGTTATTGAAATGTATCTTATCCTATGTATGTTTATCTTAATGATCAAATAAAATGCTCAAGTTACGTCGTATCGTGTTTATTAATAAGTGCTGCGAGAGTATTTATTATAACTTCATTCACAATAGTGCAATCCCTTAATCAATTGTTTCACGTGCACTGAAAGCGTAGGCGGATGAGTGCATGTCCAAGCTGCTGTGAGAGGAGCAGGAGCTTATCGAGGGTGCACGGGTCGAGGCGGCCGAGGAGCTGGCGGAGGAGCCGCTCGATGAGCTGACCCACGCATGGCCAGTGCGACGTCGCCGTTGACGCACTAAGCCCAAGACGGAGCCGGCCACGGGTGTGTTAGCTATGGCGGTCTGGCCCGTCTGACGTAGATGATGATGATGTGCCACATTTAGGGAGACCAGAGCCGTTGCCGGACGTGGATTGTTATTGGGCGCAACAGTTTCATTTGGTTGCTGTTGCTGTGGAGCCGTAGCCGGACGCATGGCCGTCTCAGATTCACTGGACAACGAACTGTGTGTATCCTCCTCCAGCTGTGCCACCTGTGGTTCGGCATCGATTGGTCGCCCGTCGAGCAGCTGCAACGTGGCCACACTGCGACGCAGTGTATCGCGATAGAGTGCCAGACGACAGACAGGATTCCCGCTGAGTTCCACCTCCATGAGTTGTGGGCAAAGGCCAAGGAACGAGAGCAGACCCAGTTCACTGATGCGATTGTTACGTGCCTGCAGCACCTGCAGCTGACTCAGCTCCGTCAGTGGACCCACTCGCTGTATCATATTGCCATCTGCAATGAGGACACGTATGGCCGGCAGACCGCTGGTGCCATCGAAGCTATTGAGACCACAATTGCTGATATTCAGATGGGTTAACTGCATCAGGCCATAGCCAAGATCACGCAGAGAGCTCAGCACACTGCCGCTCAAATCCAATTGCTGTAGACGTGGTAAGAAGAGCGAGAGATGCGATAGGCTGATCGAATACGAGATAACACGTAGCCGCACCGTTTCCACATGCTCCAGATCCGTACGCTGGGTTACACGACGCTGCCAAAAAGTGGAGGATTGGGTTAGGATCAAGAATTTCATATGATTAGAGAAGTACGCTCACCAGAAGCTCGTCTAGCGTGGGCTCTGGCACCTGCGGTGGCAGCACCACGGGTAGCAGATGCACAAATGCCGGATAATGTTCGGTTTCCTCTGCCACGGGCACATCCCGATCGTAGGAGTTTCTGCGACCCAGTATAGTACGATGTTGCTGCCCTTCCGCTTGTTGCAGTCGCTGCTGCTGCTGCTGGTGCTGCTGCTGGTGCAGCTGCAGTTGCTGTTGTTGCAATCGAACTTCTGCTGGGGGCATGCGAAACTGTGCCATGGCAGCTGGTCCTGGCAGCGGTGCCAGAAATAACGGTATTTCCGGCTGCAATGATGGTTCCGGAGAGGATTCCGTATACTCAGCAGGTGCCTCCAGTAGCGGCATTCCGGTTTTCCTCTATTGTTTACTGCGTACTTGTGTTTCCGTTGCTTTGGGAAAATGTATTGACCAAACTAGGCGCCAGTTGCTCAGGGCAACAGGGTTGCCAGAGTGGCATATTATGGTTTTTTTTTTAAATTACAGTTTAGTATTTTCTTAGATTGCTTAAAAAAACAAAGATCGGACAGGGTTGCCAGGGATAATTTAGATAAATTTAGATAAATTTTAAGTATATGCACGAGGGGGTGAACAGAGTTGCCAGCGTGGCATATTGTGGTATTTTTTAAATTTATAGTTAAGTATTTTATTCAAAGGATTGTTAGTGTAAAATATTTCGGTATTTTGTTTGTATAAATTTTAGTATATTATATACTAAGTAGTATATAACGTATTTATCTTATAGAATATCTTCAAGAATACCTTATATCTAGATTTTTCATTAATCCTATTAATTTATCTCAATCTTCTCCCAATCACAATTTGTATTTTTATCTAGCAATAAAAGAGATTTGCGAAAAAAAAATAGCATAAAGTACTTGCTGACAACGTTTTGCAAGCAGTTGTAATCGGCTTAGGAAAACTGCTCCCAGCTTGGCATTTGGCAAAAAACCTCAACATTCCTTCGCTTGTCCTTTGCCCCCTGCGCGTGAGGGTATACTGACGTCAGCCCGTGACGTCACTGTCATGACGTATGCCCGAGCAAGTTCTAGACTCAAGCGAGAAAGAGAGAGCAACATGCCCAGCGCCTTTTGGCATTTCAAGGGCCATTAGCTGAAAGGAACGCTTCGTTTCAGCTTCAGCTTCAGCTTCAACGCCAGCGCCAGCGTCAGCGTCAGTGACAGCGCAACTTGACGTCGTTTGTTTTTGTTTTATTTTCTGCATGTCTGCTGCTGCGCCAGACGGCGACGCCTCTGCTCGGCGCACGCCTTACGATAATAAAATTTCGCCTGACGCCTTTAAATATGGCGTGCAGGAGTGAAACAAAAAAAAAATGAAAGAAAAAGCTTCAGCCGGCTTTTGTGCAAAGCTCTGCGTTGCTTCGTTGTTGTTTTGCGGCCAGGCGAGCTTATTCGATTGACGTCATCAACATGATGTACATACAGGCTGAAAGCTGCGCAGTAGCTTGAACCAAGCTGCGACATAACCACGCATTTATCGATTCGTTAAGTGAGCGGCAGTGAGAGAGCAGTTCGGAGAGAGAGAGAGCAAGTGTGTGGGAGCGCAGCTGAGAGCGAAACAAAGATGGGAGCCAGGCTGCGTGAGTGTATGTGTGTGTGAGAGTGTGCGTGTTTGCAAAATGTTGCAAATAACACGACAGCTGCTGCTGCTGCTGCTGATGTCAGAGTGAGGTTGGGGTTGCTTGTCTGCGTAGGGTAAAAAATATAAACAATAAATTATAATAATAAAAATGCCTCTAACCTACCACCTACTTTATCTATAAAATTAATTAAACCTATTGATGAATTAAAACTGATTTCTTGCAGTGTAGCAGCTGACAAAGTTTTGTTTTTGGAACAAGCTGTAGCTAAAAACAAAAATCCCCCACCTATACGAAAGGCTAAAAATAGAATTTGTCAATAATGTCAGCACACAAAAGCGCACGCCTCTGTCTGTGTGCGTGTGTGTGTGTATGTGTGGGCGTTAATGCTCACCACGCACAGCCACTGACGTCATTGAGCAGAGCTTTCGTTCGCTGAGCTCGTTACTACGTTTCAGGAAGCAGGACACAAACAACAAGCAGCACCAGCACCACCACCAAAAAAAAAAAAAAGCGTCGCTGCCCGCGTTGGGTTCAGGCCATTTTGCATGGCTTCGTTGGCCTGGCCAAGTCAGTCGCTTAGCAGCCGCGAACGCGAGCAAAACACACGAGAGATACAAAAAAAAAACGGGGGAAAATAATACTCGAACCGGGCGCGACCTTCATTCGAAATTGTTAAGTACAGCTAAAAGTGATTTGACAATACAAATTGAAAAGCAGCTACAGTCAAGTCGTAAGCCGAGCTCGTTGGTTGTGAAGCCAAGTGAATTTTAAGCCACAGATATATTGTATTAATATATGCCTAGTTGGGCCTTGAGATGCACACAGAACTCTGCTGAGCTGTGTGTGTGTGTGTGCGAGTGGGTGCGCGTGTGCTGTGTTAGTGTGCGGGCGTAGCTGCAGCTGTGGTGCATAATTATTTGGGTCAAAGCGAAAAGCTGCAGCAGCTTTGCCAGGACATTGCACAAAAGTTCAGCTCGAATCCTCCCGCTGGACTAATCCACCTGTTATGAACTCAGACAACAAATAGAACAACAACAAATCGAACAACAACAGGCGAAATGGAGGCCACACAGCCCAAGGTGCATCGACAACATCAACGCCAGCGTCGCACCGAGGCCCGTCAGCGTCGTCTGGAACGTGAGGCAGCCGCCGCGGCAGCCACGCCACCAGATCAGGAGGCACAAGATAGTCCGCTAGAGACACTCGAAAGTTGCGCCGCAGCACTCAACGATTCAGCCTCCGCTTCGACCAGCGCCACAACAGGCACAGCGGGGACGACAGGTTCAACATCTGCGTCTGCAATGGGTCGCATCAGTGCACAGAGCTCGGCGGACAGCATCGAGATGGTCGGCTCACCCAGCCAGACGTCACAGCAGACGGTGGTGCTGGTCAATGGACATGCGCCGCCGTCGCAGGATACGCTGGAGCATGAGAGCGCTTCCCTGGGCGCTGACGAGCCGCCGGCACATCTGGAATCGCCCACACAGCCGACCAAGCAGAGTGATGGCAGTCGCAACTCCTCGGGGGATGCAATGAGTCTACGCGAGACACTGCGCCAGCTGCCCGCCACGCATGGTCATCGCTCGCGTCGCACGCACTCGCCACAGTCGCCGGCTACGGCAGCACTGCAGCGTTCCCTCGAGGTTGATTCATCCTTCCATCGCGGTATATTGGGCTACATAGATCGTGAGCTCAAGCAGAGTTCGCCCACGCCGTCGGCACTGAGTATGGGCGCCGGCAGCAGCGGTGGCGGTGGTGGTGTCGGGGCTGGAGCCTCACGCAAACAACAATCGCTTTCGGATCCGCAGGCCAGTCCTGCCCAGCGTTCGTTGCGGTCGCGCAACAGCTTCGACAAGAGTCCGCGTCGCAAGCGTAGCAAGTCGGAGTCGCGTAGGCGACGTGAACGGAAACTCATCGCCGCCGGCGAGATGGAGGTGCGACAGGCCAATGAGACGCTGATGCGCTATCTGAAACAATGCTCGGACATGCATGATGCATCGCTCTCCGGCGAACTGGAGATCGATCAGAGTCTGGAGGAGCGTAGGGTGCATCGCAAGACGAAATCGCAGCGTGATAAGCGTGGGCAGCTCATCAGTAAGTTGCACTCTTTCCCCATCCAATCCATGCTCAGCATGTGTTCCATTGAGAAAAAGCTTTTGGCCAGATTGCAGCTGCGCACTGGCAGCGGGGAGACTCGCTCTCCCTCCCTCTTCAGCACATACTAATGCTCTCTCTCTCTCACTCTGTCTGTCTGTCTCTCCTGCAGGCAAACTGTACTCAGCTGGTGGGCTCACGTCCATTTTGAAGGAGTTGGCGGATGACATTGCGCCCGGCGAGGGCGAGGAGATCTACAATCCATTCACACCGGTCGTCTCGCCCACAGAGGAACCACCCGCGCATATCGATAAAATGTTTCTACAGACGTCATCGGGCTATCGACCGGTGGAGCAGAGCTACTACAAGCGTTCCTTTGTCGGCGCAGGACGCGGCATGGCGACTGGTGCCAGCACCTCCAGCTGCATTGGTGGCATCGATGGCATTTCGGCAGCCGAAATGGGCGGCGCCGGGCGTCTCTATCGTTCCGCCGGTGCTGGCTCGGCCAGCGGACGTGTCAGCTATGGTGATACACGTTGCCTGCTCGATTCCGAACGTAATCGGTGAGTTGGCTATGAGCTGGGAAGGGGGGCAGGTGGTGCCCGGCTTAGGGTGTCTGATTCCATTGAATGAAGCTCGCATAATCCCATATTTAGGTCTATTTTTAGCAACATCACAGCAATTTGCTGATGTCGATTATGTAGCTCAACCTATCCACCTTTCTGCCTATTTCTTTCTCCCTCTCTCTTCTCTCTCTTCTCCCTCTCTCTTGTTCTCCGCCTTGTCCTTCTTTGCTGTGGCAAAATTTGCTTTGAATTGCTTTTTGCGTGTTTTATTGTTGCGAAATTCGTCTGATAAGACCTAAATTGCTTAAGGACCCCGACGAGTCGAGTTGTGGGTCAGCATAATTTATCATTAATTATAATGCAGTCTAATTTATTTTGGTCCCCAACTAACTGGCTGCTTAAATGACTCTGCATAGTTATGCTATAAATATACCTTTATTTGTTCTTTATTTTCTCTTTTTGTTTATTTTGCAAAGTAAGTTTCTTATTGATTTCTTTATTCTTATTTATAATTATTTTCTTTCTTTTTTACTCTATTTCTATCTCACTGCTCTTGCGATTTGAGGGTTATAAAATTGTTTACTAGTCGAAAATATATAAGTAACAGGCAGAGGAAAGTATCCATCATTTTACAAAGTATATATGAACATATATATGATATGATATGATATAATCAGTGCCTAGACGTCTGTCTGTTCGTATATCCTTGAGTCTGCCTGTTTATTTGTCTGTATATACGCCTGCCTACCCGTTCTAGGACTATAAAATTAAATTTAAATTATTCTTATTATGTAGGCAGATCAATTGATTTTTTATATCTTGGAAACGCATATTAATTTTACTTTATATTCCCCTTTCCAGCAATGGAATCTCCAGCAACATCCAATTGGCCTGTGTTATCCAACGAATCTGGTTGCTCATCTCGAACATTTGCCATGGTCTGCTAGCGGGTCTAGCCCTGGCGCATCTGCTGTTTGTGCTGAGCAGCCATCCCACGGATTGGGCAAAGGTTATCAATAGCATTAGTTTTGCGGGCGAGACAATATCCTCTTCAGCGGCGGGGGCGGGGGCGGGGGCAGCAACAACAGTGGCGACAACAAGCATAACAGCAGCAACAACAACGCAAATGCCAAATTTGTTTATAGAACTGAACAATGCGGTACGATCAGCGGAAACGGAAGCTGAAATGGGATTTGGAACTGGAACTGGAACTGGAACAGGAACTGGAACGGGTGCGACGACAACAACAACAACGACAAGCACGAGTAGCGAAACATTAACTTTGATCAGTGATTATGCCGGCTTTGCGGATATATATCTGAATACCTTCTATTGCTTGGCTATTGTATGCCTGGTTTCCGTCTTCGATCGGTGAGTTAAGATCTTTTTTAATTGAAATTTAAGTTATTATTAGGTGGAAAGTAATCAATAAGTTCTGGATAGTATTTTTAGTTACAAAGATTGCGCACACACAAAAGATCCTTGGCCTGTCAGGTATCTTGATCGATTGCGTTACAATTCCCAGCCTTATCTCTAGTGTCCTCTGGTTGTTTTTACAAGTCGCTTTGGGCCTTTGGCTAAATATAGAAAGCGAAAGTCGAACTAATTTAGTTGGTTTAGTTAGTGTGGCGTGTGCGTGTTAGCTACTATAGCAAGGTGTCTACAGGAGGGCAGAGGACGCAGCGGAGGCCCAAGAACACATTGACCTCAAAGCAAGGCGGTACGAGCTGTGGTTCCCAAGGTGGAAACCCTTGAAGCTAGTCGTAAATTTCATTGAAAAATAAAGCAAGCTCCTCGACATACATAGTTCAGAGAGAGAGAGAAAGAGAGCGAGAGAGAGGGAGAGCAAGCGTGGGAATGTATGGGTAAAAATTCTGGTCTAGACTCTGTACACAATGGCAGGGTAGAGTGATGGTGTGATGGTGTGTGTGTGTGTGTGCGTCAATATTGGCACTGGGGCGCTCAAAAGTATGCTATACTTAATTTTGAATTGCAAATTTCAAGTGCCTTCTGCATTTTGTTTGGCTTCGTGGTCGTTGTCATTATAGAAATAATTTCTAACTGCGCTCATTGCGTGGCCAATTTCATCATTCACATTACATGTATATGATGTATGGGTGTGTGTGTATGTGTGTGTATATATTTTAATGCCCTTAAACTTTGCTCTTTTTGTGCACACACTCAGACAGTTATGTAGCTGCACTCTTGACCTTTAAAGCCAGTCGACTTTGGGTAGTGGGTGGGTAGGGTAGGGGCGGTTTTTGGGGGCATTTGGTAAACCTCACAAGCGCTGGAATTGTCTGTTTTTGGCTTTACGGTTTGTCGTCCTATCCTCCTCCCCCCCTCCCGCTTGCACATTATGTTGCCTCGATTTCTTTCACACCGAAAGTCGTGCAAAACAGTCTGTGACATTTCGCTACGATATCCTGTACCCTGTATGTCTTGTGATTTATGTGATGCTGCCGTCGTTGCCGGTTCCTTTGCCAAATGTCAGATCTATATACCGCACGCTATAGCTCTGGCATTTGTTTTGCTATCTCTTGACCTTTCGCATCTGCTGTGCTGTGAGAGTGTGTATATAAAGATAAGCAAATACAACTCTCACAGCAGACTCGCACACTGGATTCTTATATTATTAATGCAAATGCCAGAGTACTCGGATAAATGAGTCTGCAGACACATCTAACAAATAGGTTCGCTGCTTCTGTGGAAAATTTAATATAAGTACCTTATAATACATTATTATACAGATTGATGCTCTCTTCCCCCCAATAGTTTTTGTATTGATTTGTTTGAAATTAATTCTACAAAGGGGATTTTTATTTCTTGAATAAATAACAACTGCTTGCAATTTATAAAATATAAATTATAATTGATTCATTATATACATACTTATAGTATTCCAACTAATTATCCTAATTTCCCTTTTAGCATGGACATTTGTCGTTGGAGCTTCTCGAATGCCAGCGAACTAGTCTCATTCCGTTGGCTCATCATCACAATGATCTATATAGCCACAATAATCCTTACAATCTGCTCCGATTCCATTGACGAGAAACTATATCTGTTCAACAATAATGCAAATATAACACTGACCCAACAGGAACTGGTAAGTAGAATCATCTAAATTATTTAGATTACAATATAATATTATTATTATTTTTTTGTTTTTTCAGTTGAGTAACAGCGTGCAGAGTGTCTGGAGTAGTCTGTCTGTGACACGAAGTATTGCCGCTATATCGGGTTGGATAATGATCGGTATGACGCCACAGGAGGATATGCTGTACGAGCATCTGATCGATCTAACCAAATATCAATTGACAAATAATTGAATTTAAGTATCGCGAATATATATAGACAGTATATTTAGAGAGTATATTTTATGTATAGTTATAGTACGTGTACATAGACATATTTGTAGAGAGATTCTTTACTTAGTAGCTGCTGTTGTACAGTAATTTGCTTTTTATATTGTATAATTGACGAAATGACTTAGCTAAATCTGAATATTTATATAAACAATAATGCATAGAACCTATATATACCTAAATCGAGACGAATACACAAACTTAAGCTTTAATCAATTTGCAATTTGCCAATTGCATCGATGCCCTTCACTGGCCGCTAGAAGAGATGTTATATAGTTCGATTTTGAGAGTTGGACACCCTATATAAATATAACACAATTAGATATACTGAAATATAAATATACTTATAGATAAGCTATTATATACTGCGTGTACAGATACCGATACTATTGCATATATATACATATATACAATGTAATTTAGTGAACATATCGACTTAGTGAGCATATTTAATATACAACATATATATATATTATATAAAAATTGTTTAACAAAAGGCTTCTTATCTCTAAGTAACTGTACTTGCTACAGATGGCATCGGGTATGTGTGACCGCACCGTACGAAAGCAATAACTACGTGTGTAGGAAAGTGTAGAAAACAAATTTATTTTTGATTGTGTTATACTATAATTATTGTTCAGTTTCATGTCGAATTCGTTTTCCATAGCTGTAAATCGAAATCTGTAAATATTCCTGTTATCTATAAGTTCCCGAACTAACTATTATTGTTCACACATTCAACAATATTTCTTGTACTCTATTTAGCGATATTTACCGTAGTGAATCGAAGTTTGATAATTGCAAAGGAAATTTGTAAAGCGTTGATTACATACATAAAACAAATGTATATACTAATACATATATACTTTATGAGCATATGACTACGACTATATATTTATCGTATATATTCATAAATATATTGATATATACGAATCGAATTGTACAAAAACGTTGAAATTATTTACTCATCCTATTAAATATTTAAATTTATAATTTTCTGTTTTTATATTATGCAAGCAACAACTTTTGGGCTCTATTTACTTTACTGTGCAATACAAATTAAGATTAAAGACGAGCATGAAACAATTATAAAGCAAATAAATGCAAGAGAAAAACTTAGGACAAAGAAATTATATGGACAAACGAGCTAATGAACACTATGTAATGACAGCTAATGAAAGATGTCTGCGAAAAAGAATAAACAAAGCGAATATATATATTGTAAAATTGTATATAAAATATAAATGCAAATAAAAAAGTGTAAAAACAGCAAGAGAAATATTAAGTTTTTTATTCAATGAGGTTGAGTAAGGGAAATTTTCATTAATACAAATTAAAGACGAACATACTATATCTATTTACTTCAAGATAATGATGTTTATGTTTATTTACATAATACATTGAGTGTGTGTGAAGAAACCAATTTATTTTATTAGTAGTATACGGGATTTAAAGTTTAAATTAGTATTATAAGTTGGATGTGGGGTAACGTATAGCGGAGAGTGAAATTTCAGAATTACCTACTTATCTTACTATCGAATGTTTGTTTTTTGATATTGTAATTTTTGGAAATTATAAAAAATTACTAGATGAAAAGTTCCCATCTAATTTGTTATAATTTTAAAGACCAGCTTAAAGTACAATTATTTACAAGTCGCAGTACTTTTCCACTCAACTGTCATGGTTCGACATTTTATTGCATTTTCCTGTGCGTTCAATGTAATCTCCGAAACAGAATAGAAGCCATAATGGGAATTTGCAGTACTTAGTAATGGGGAAAATCTAATGCCAAAATTGGCAATTAAGAAGCACAGAATACCTTCGATAATAAACGCTTGAGCACGTGTCTGATCTTTATGTGCGACCCATTCTCTTTACCTATTTCCTTTCTGGCATCGTAAAAACTTTTAATGAGCTGTAAAATGACGTGAAAAAAGAGTAAAATGTGAACAAAATGAAAAGTCTGTATCAGAGCTTTGTTTTTTTCCTTTTTTATAGTATGCTGCGAACACGTGTTTTCCAATTTAAAATTAAACCAAGTACTTAAGTTAATTTCTGCCTAATTTGTCTTTCATTTACCCTACGGCATACGGAGCGTATGCGTGATCTTTTTGATGTGTAAATACGAGACATTAAAATACTAATTAGCTGTGAAATTGTGTTGAAATCTAATATCTGGTATCGTGTGACAGTATATCAGGCATGTTGCTGTTGATGTTTTTTAGAATTTGCATAAACAATTTGAAAAACCAGATTGCTCCGCTTTTCTTCTCTTCCTCATGCAATTTTCCCTGCTGAAAAAGTTGTGTCGTGGTGGAAAAACTTTTCGCTTGTTAGCCAAAAATGAGCGTATAAATTATATAAAATGCATAAATCTACCAAGGGTGGCAAAATGTGACGAAAATGGACCTTGGTCCGCCCATGAAGAGAACTCTGTAACTCTGGGTTTTTTTTTTTGGAAATTTATCAAAGTAATTTTCGGCGAAAGTTTCTTTTGTTTTCACATATTTTTGATATGCTAATCTCCCTTAAATCTAGATAATATACTTGTAAGTACTAAACAATTGAGTCAAGCGAAATGCGCGGTTCTGCGAAGGACTATAGCCAGGGGAAGATGGAAGAGAAGCTGGCTGCTGAGGTAAATGCATTATCATCGTTAAGCACTTGCCGCAATTATGACGCTAATTGAATTTCCTAATGAAAGTAATGAGTCAACGAAAGCAGCATCGGAGGAGAAGGATAAATGATGCTCTGGCAGGCGATGTCTAAGGATATAATAGAAATTAAGCAGCAGTGTGATATGCTACGAACCACAAATACTCTTTAAATTTGCAAGTCTTTAAGATGTGGAATACTCAAAAAATTAAAACAAATAAGCAATAAAAATTATTAAATAATAAACTAATAATAACTTAGGTTTAATTAGATAAACAATGAAAGGGAATACAATCAGCGGCTTGTAAACAACATTGTATTTCGTAATTAGGTTAAGCACACATACACACACGTTGAAGAAGTGTCCTATCTATCTGGATCTGGGTGTGTAGCCAGAATGAAGATGAAACTCTGTGAAAATGAGGTGAGCAAATGAAATAAAATAAACAGCGGCTGGCAGCTGAAATAAAAACAACACGTAATTTGCACATTTAACCGCATGACAGGGGGAAAAAGGAAAAAAATTAACCATAACATAGAAATGACACCACACACAGAGCGTGGAGTCTACTCGGGTGTCTAAATTACAATTATATAGCTCGGTTCGCTCTGGCTCTCGGCTCTTGACGGACATGGCAGCATATGGCCGGATAATTACCCTGTTGCTTACGCCGTACACCACATGTAGCTCGCGTTTCAGCATGTTCTGCCTGCCACACCATCTTCCCCCTCCAGCCACCTCATCATCTTCTATCTTGTGCTCTACTGTGTCCCACTTCAAGCCGATGTTTATCGATGTGTGTTGAAACTGCAGCCAAGATGATGAGTTCCTTATTCCGCACTCGACGCCGGCTTGATTAAGGCACAGAAGTGACGGCGCATATGCTCATATTGACTAGGCAACCAGGCTGAAGTTTACCATATATGTAGTTTACCATGTGTGTATGTATGTACATGAAGTACGTTAAAACAGAAACAAGACTGGGGAGTTGTGTGCGTTCCAGTTGTGATGAAATTTTTCTGGTAAATTAAAAATAATATCCACAGTCCATGAGGAAACTTTCTGAATTATGAAGCACAACTGCACACAAACACAACATGTATTTGCATTTGTATGTGTAAAGCTACAAACTAACATAAATATGAAGGAGCACCGAAATAACAACAACAACAATAGAAATGTGTCGTTGCAAAGTTTCGTGTGTGTGTGTGTGTGCATAATAAATATAAATGTTGCAGGGTATAAACAGAGTGTGGAGACCCAGAAACCAAAAACTTGCGGCCTGCAACTTTTAATTAAGCCAAACGGGCAAGAGAGTTTCGGCCCCGCGTCAAGTGAACCAAATAAGCGTATAAATAATGCGACAACGGCCGGAAGGCAGACTAACAAAGCCATATTGAGCCGGCAGGATATGGCGAGGAGTCCCAGATAGAAGACTGGCTAGACTGAATAGTGCGATACCTCAGCATTGGCAAGTGAATTAGTTTCCATCGTCAGGGTTTTTCAGGTATATCGATTGTTTACTTAGCTTTAGTTTTCGATACTTGAAATTTCATATTTAATTTCCGATTAAATTAAACTATCTTTAATATCAATAGATGATTCCTAGGACAGACGTTTCAAACAGAGAGAAGGTAGGTAAAGAAAAGTTATTTTAAATTTTTTATATGTCTCTTTGAGCCAAGTATACCCCACAGCCAACATCCCACGTTTACGTGGTATACCAAACAGAGAAACATGAGCACAACGCTGGTCACAATGGCGACTCAGATGTTGGGCGACAAACGCCATTGTCATCATTGTCATCAATGTTGGTAGCCGCAGCTGGAGATGGCGACGACTACACGGAAATGGGTAGGATGTCCAGGGCGCAGTTTGCCGTAGCCGTAGCCGGAGTCGATGCTCCACACAAATAGCCAGCTTCGAGTTACGTTTGGATTTTAAAATGCCATCGACGCCATTGTGGTCGCTGGTCAAACATGACACTTGCTTAGGCACACACACAGACACACACACGCGCGCGCTTGGCACATGCGTCGTATACGTAATATTAAGTAGCCGTAGCGGTCATTAGCCCAGTTCGCGGCTGCATAACTGCGTACCTGGCTTGAAAGCAGGCCATAAAAGCATTTATTGGGAAGCTGCCTCATTGGTTCGATGCGATAAGCGCGCACTTTATTGTTTATGTTATGCGGATTTTACGAGTCCTGTAAACGGACTATGTAGTATATATATAAGCACACACATATTTGTGTTATGTGCTGTGTGCTATGTGCTATATATAGACAAAAGTAGACACAAAGTGCAAATGTTTTCCTTGTTGCAGGCCCTCGGAATAAGCCATAAACGCGCTGACCGCAAGGGCTTGAATGGTTCGTTAAGAGGGCAAAAGTTATTGTTGCTTAAGGCCCATAAAAAACCCGGTAACACTTGGTTAAATTCCATTTGGGGCCTTTAGCCGACTTTCGGCAACAGTCGAGAAATAAAGCTTGCAAATAAAACTTTCATCAATTTTAAATTTGTAGCATGAATAAAATTTATGATCTATAATTAAAGAAACTTTGATGAAATAAATTAATGCACAAATAAATCAATATATAAATATATATGTATATCGGAGTCTTATGTATAAAATTCTAGGGTTACGGTACTGAGGAATTTCTTATGAATTTTAGAAGCACATTGGGTGGGTATAAGACTCAGTTAATATATATTTTATACTCCTATTTTTGCCCAACAATTACACCGAAATGGTCAAAAAATTAGACATGTAACATAACACCCTCAACAGGCCAGTTAACCTCATTTTACACCGATCATAACTTTCTTATAAATCAAACGATTTTCATGCGGAATGACATTTTGTTTATGTTTTGATTATCTGAGTGATTCTACATTTAAATAATATCATAATAGGCCTTTTGAAATTTTTCGATATTTTGGAAATTTAGACAATGGTCCCCCCTGTAAAATTTCAACAAACATTTTTTTTTCAAAATTTTAAATCGCGAGGTTTTAACTTCAATCGATTCTAGAGGTCAGAATTAGTAATAAACAAGTGTTTAAATCGATTTTAGACGATACTTAATTTTGGCCCAAAAATCTTGTCGAAATGGTCCAAAATTTAGAGATGTAACACACTGAACAGGCCTGGAACTACACCGACCATAACTTTCTTATAAAATCAAACGATTTTCACGCGGAATGACATTTTGATTATGTTTTGATTATCTGAGTGATTCTACATTTAAATAATATCATAATAGGCCTTTTGAAATTTTTCGATATTTTGGAAATTTAGACAATGGTCCCCCCTGTAAAACTTCAACAAACATTTTTTTTTCAAAATTTTAAATCGAGAGGTTTTAACTTCAATCGATTCTAGAGGTCAGAATTAGTAATAAACAAGTGTTTAAATCGATTTTAGACGATACTTAATTTTGGCCCAAAAATCATGTCGAAATGGTCCAAAATTTAGACATGTAACACACTCAACAGGCCTGGTACACCGACCATAACTTTCTTAAAAATCAAACGATTTTCACGCGGAATGACATTTTGATTATGTTTTGATTATCTGAGTGATTCTACATTTAAATAATATCATAATAGGCCTTTTGAAATTTTTCGATATTTTGGAAATTTAGACAATGGTCCCCCCTGTAAAATTTCAACAAACATTTTTTTTTCAAAATTTTAAATCGCGAGGTTTTAACTTCAATCGATTCTAGAGGTCAGAATTAGTAATAAACAAGTGTTTAAATCGATTTTAGACGATACTTAATTTTGGCCCAAAAATCATGTCGAAATGGTCCAAAATTTAGACATGTAACACACTCAACAGGCCTGGTACACCGACCATAACTTTCTTAAAAATCAAACGATTTCACGCGGAATGACATTTTGATTATGTTTTAATAACAGAGTGATTCTACATTTAAAAAATACATTATGGATTTTTAAATTTTTTCGATTTTTAGAAAATTAAGAAGGGTCCCCCTATGAAATTTCACAAAACATTTTTTTTTTTTAATTTCAAATTCATTTAATTTTAACGATTGCGGAGGTCAAACCTAGTACTAAACAATTATTTAAATCGATTTTAGACAATACTTAATTTTGACCCAAAAATCATGTCGAAATGGTTCAAAATTTAGACATGTAACACACTGAACAGGCCCGGTCCACCGACCATAACTTTCTTAAAAATCAAACGATTTTCACGCGGAATGACATATTGTTTATGTTTTGATTATCTGAGTGATTCTACATTTAAATAATATTATAATAGGTCTTTTGAAATTTTTCGATATTTTGGAAATTTAGACAATGGTCCCCCCTGTAAAATTTCAACAAACATTTTTTTTTCAAAATTTTAAATCGCGAGGTTTTAACTTCAATCGATTCTAGAGGTCAGAATTAGTAATAAACAAGTGTTTAAATCGATTTTAGACGATACTTAATTTTGGCCCAAAAATCATGTCGAAATGGTCCAAAATTTAGACATGTAACACACTCAACAGGCCTGGTACACCGACCATAACTTTCTTAAAAATCAAACGATTTTCACGCGGAATGACATTTTGTTTATGTTTTAACAAGCAGAGTCATTCTACATTTAAAAAAAAAGCATAAAAGGTGTTTTGAAAATTTTAGATGTTTTGGAAACTTACTGGCAGCGTTCGACTGTTGCCTTACCGACTTTTGTTTTCTTCGAATTTCCAAATTATTGATGGACACGCTGCGTGCTACTAATACGAATAAATGCACATGACTTTTGGCATAACAAAATATGATTATTTATCGTGCAACTGACTGAAATATGTAGTACGCGTATTTGATGGCAATGGATCAGGTACAGGTTGTAGGTCAGCAGGGGCTCACAGCGGTCACACAGTACACTCAGTCCCAGGATGACAGCATGATAGACGAGGGTAGAAAATCGGCCTGGAGAAACTTCACTTGACTCGATTCGATTTGAGACAGTTACGTGAGCTGTCGCAGGTCTCCCGAAGTGTAGATCAGAGCTCATAAAATTGTGGAATTTAATACAAATACGTGTCTGCAACACACACACACACACACACATATGTAGGTCGACAACAATAGTCGGCAAATATTGCGTGTACTTGAATCGCAAACGCTACGCTATCATAAAACTTGAATTATGCCGATACCCTGTGTGTGCTGTGGCCGAAGTGCATATTAGATATGTATATAGAGAGTAGATAGTGCAAAATTAGTTAACCGCATATAATTTACAGGGTATTCACTTGGTGCGCCTGGAGTCTACCGCCTGCCTGTGTAACAGTTGGGGCCAGTGATGGCAAATTACCGTTAATATAGCTGAGACTACAACCTGGCTGCGAGGACTCCACGTGCGGGGCTTATTAGACCAAACATATCGTAAGCATGGACCATGCTTTGCATATAAATGACCCGCATATGCTGGCGAGTGGGTGGTGCTACCTTGGCCCATATACACCGGCACACACACACACACACACATGTGTGCACACGTGCTGTGGTTATCTGCCCCCTCTGCTTTCTCTCTCTCACAGGTTTTTTTCGATTCTTACGAATTTCAATTTGGAAGTCCTTGGGCAACTTTAAGCGGTGCTTCCTGCAAGTTTTGTGCTCATTGACTGCACGCAAGATGCCAAGAGGATTGTGAACCTAAATCCATATCACACAAACACACACACATACAGAGAAAGAGAGAGAGAGAGGCCTTTGTCTTGTTGCGCTCGGTCGGGTTTAGTGGGTACACTCGGTCTGCCTTCAGGACTCAGCTGCATTCTATCTCCATAAAAGTCGCATTGAGCAACAAGAGAATTTACATAAATTCGCTTTGGGATCGCGCCCCGACAGCAATCAATGTACACAGTGGCACACACACCCACACACACACATAAATTCATGTTGTCGGTTGTCCATTTTTTTTCTTGAGCCCATATTATGGGACATTATTTTGGCATCTTTCGAAAAGTTCTTATCGCCGGCTTAGCCATTCATTCCGCTCGCAGTATCGATGTATATAATATGTCAGGGCATAATTTATATTCCATAAAACATGAATCGAAACATTTTCGCTCGTAAATTATGAAATAAGACTCAAACTCGAGAATTAAGGCACATCAAGAGTCATGTGTAGGTGTGTGTGTGTGTTCGTTCCTGGTCCCTTCACCTCGGGCCATACATACTGAGATATATACGTATATTTATGCCAATTAGACCGCTACGAAGTCGGCATCAAAGACTTCTACTTGCATCCACTTACTGCTGTGACCCACTGTGTCTGCCTGCCATCGGTCAGTGACCAAACGCCCTGAGGGGCAGCAGCATCTCATCTGAAATCAAACATTTGAATGAGTTTTTTTCTTTTTTTTTTGTTTTTTTGAATGAAGTGCTATAAATAAATCAACCCAAAATATATGCACATATTGCGAGTACATACGTTCATATACTTGTATGAATTTACAGATATATTCATCATCAGCGAGCGAACAAGATGCTGCAAAGGTCAGTGAAGAAAAAAAAAATATACTTAATTATATTGTGGGAAAGAACTTGCGATGAGTTCGTTTTGGGCTCAGCACAGATGGCACCCAATGTCAAGATTTATAGAATTTTATATAGATATTCCTATATATATGCGTGAGTTAGATCTATAAATAATGGTTCGTGCATTAATTATTTTTACATTTTACAGAACAAGCAAATTGAATATTTGTACTACATGCCTTAGTTTAATTTTTGTCATTTAAAACAAAATTTCGTAAGGTCAGAATTTCCTATGTATATTAAAGAAATATTTATTTTAAAGCTTTTACTATTTTTTATCTTTAGTAAAACATAACAACATGAACATGTTTCGATCTGAAATTATCAACTGGGGAAGACTTAGAAATTTCGTAAATACTTTTTCATTTCTCGACTCTTACGACAAGCAAACGGAGAACTAAACTCATGCAGTCTCTTGTTATTCTAATTTCCTGCAAATGCTTTGTTCTTTATGATGTTACTTCGACCTTTTTTTTCGCAGATTATATATGACAATGATTCATTTATACTGAGCTGTATTTACAAAGAAATGCAAATTATTGATCTGCATCTTAGTCAAATTTTGTAAATAATTTAAAAATTAAAAAATAAATAAAAATGCTGGGAAAATATCGAATATTTCTATACATTAAGAGCAAAATATGAATCGTAATAGGTAAATAAATGAATCAACTAATTTATTATAAACAATTCTGTGTGTTTTCTCATACACACCCTTTGCTTGTCTTTTCATAAGAAATATTCAAAGTTCTGCAAGTTTAAACGATATGCAAATAGTCGCAAATAAACAGGAACACATGTAAATTAGGATCGTGATTTAGCATGAGTTGTGAAATCCGCAATGACTTTGGCTAAGTTGGGTGTGCTCTGCGTTATGTCTGCCTGCCTGGCTGCCTGCCTGCCTGCTTGGCTGCCTTGCGGCATATGCGGCGTATGCGCAACGCGGATTTGCTTTACAGTGTCAACAGAGTCAGGAGGCTGGTTGGCTGCTCATATGTTACGCACACACACACACACACACACACACCCGAGTTATGCCTGCAGAGTAAATAAAAATTCGCACAGGCCTTGCGACTCTTGAAAAATTCTAGAGAATTCGCTTAATGCTTTAAGGATGAGAAGAAGAGATAGAAAAGGATAGGATACAGTGGCACAGGTAGCAAATGGCCTTTGTTTATGCTCATACATATATGGATGGGAGGGAGGCGTGGCACATTCACTATTCTCTTCACTTTGCCTCACATAAAATGTGTCATGTCATGTGCTTAAAAAGTATGAAGCATAATGCCAAAGAAGAAGTGAGAAGTGAGGAAACGTGCGCACTTACCCCATAGTAACCAGCCCGAGTATCCGCCTCCCCCGCTCCTTGACAGCCGCACAGCAGTTGAAAACGAGCTCAAGTACTGTAAAGTGCGCGGGAGTGGAGTGGGATTGCAGATGGTTGAAGGAGGCGACGATGGAGACGATGTTGTGGCAGTTAAGCGTTGCGTCGACGAGCCTTAATAAATAAATCGCAGCTGCATCAGTTGTTCCTGCCAGAGCAGTCAAAGATGAGGAAGGAAGCAGAAGGAATCGCGGCTTCGCAGAGAGAAGCAGTCGCTTCTCTCTGAGAGACTCGGGGTATCCTCCTGCTCGACTTAGTCCTTGCCGTAGGCCTCACGACAATCCTGCCCCTGACATCATCTTGTGATTTGCTGTGGAATGCGGAAAGCAGATAACAAAAATTAAGTAAGTAAGTAACTGGCGAAAGGAGCCCGCGGCGCGAAGCATGTGTAAAGTGGCAGATGAATAAATAAGCAGGCCAATACCGTAGTCTGTTGGTTATACGGCGACTTCGCCTTGTACTTATTCCCTCCCCCCCCAATACAATCAATCGAGCACATGCTAAGCTGCTCAATGTGATTAGACAACTCAACTCGCAGCTTGGGCTCGCATTAGGGGGAATAAACAGTATCCTAAGGTATATACAGTAACCTAAGCTGCTCTGAGCTGTAAATTTGAATAATATAAGGCTACAATTAATATAATATATGTATTAATATGTGGTTACATTAATAGAACTACGTTTATGCTCTTTTCATTTCATGAATTTGCTATAAAGTGTAAGAATTAATGAAGTACGTACCCCTTTATCAAATAGTTAATCTATAATAGCGATCCAGTCTCTCAGTATTAGAGCTAGCTTACTGAAACTGGGTAGACATACTTCTTTTTGCTTCAGGCTGTATATAAGTTGGAACGACTCTTATATCATATACTTATCAATTAATCTATCGGCCGTTTTTTCGTTAATTTTTTTTTTGCTTTTCCAAACTTATCACATCAATTTTTATCTATTAAAATATTATGACAAATCTCTAGTCTTCGGCAAGTTCAGCTTTGCTTTTTTCTGATTTATATTATGTTATTATTATTTCAATTGTAATTAAAAGTTTTATTATAATTAATAGTAATTTACCAAACAATTAAAGTACCAATTTTATATTACTGCAATCATTCAATTGTTTTATTTGCTTGAACATTTAAATAATTCTGTCGACAATAAAATAAATCGCAACTTTGGTAGGCCGCCAGAACCGCAAAAATTGTTACCGCAAAGCCAGTGCAAAACTCACTCAAATATCGCGCTCATATTTCACTCAACTCAACGGTTGGCGATGTTTTTTGGCAGCAGTGCAGCAGGCAAGTGGGGAAGCCCTACGATGGCGACGACGAACGACGCGACCACTTGACGATTGGGTTGGACTCGGCTGCTTATCAGCAGTTAACCTGTTGGTTAACGGTAAAGTTAGGACGCGAGTGTGTCGCAGCCAGCAGTGGCAGTGGCAGCGGCGGCGGCTTCGTATGACAATACTTTGAAATACACAAACGAAGGCAGCACGAGAAGCCGACAGCGCAGCCGATGTCGATGACAGAGCCGCAGCCGCAGCCGAGTCTAGTCGAGTCGAGTTGCGACTGCGACTGCGATGATTGTCGTCAGTTGCTTGTGTTTTCTCGTTGGCGTTGGACGCGAAGCGGCAAAGCGAAAGCTCTCAGTGAGATATTAACAATATTTGCTACGAAAATAATATTCGAAATAAACAGAAAATATTTTCTAAAGTGCGAGAACACAGGCGCGAGTGATTTTGTCCGTGTGTGTGTGTGTTGGTGTGCGTGTGCGACCGGCAGAGACCACATTCAAGTGCCGGAGCGTGCTCGAGTGGCGTATACGTGGCGTATACGCAACGTAACGTAACGTAGCAGCGTAACGTAACGCAGCAGCGTAACAGATGCATTTGCGTTTGCGTCTGTGGCGTAAACTTTTGGCTTACGCTTTTGTTTAACTCCAACCGGACTTGAGCTTGAAGTGCACGTTAAACAGGCGACTTGAGCGTTAACTTCCTGCCAGGTACGTAGGTAACCCGACTCAAGTCTAGAGAGATTGTGTGTGTTAATAAGTACGGGCCGGACCGAATCGAATCGGATCTCATTCCGAGGTTTATATTCATTACATCTGCACAAATTGAATTTTCCGGCAACTTTTCTGCAAAAAAAAAGAAGCACGAGCAAAAAAGTTTTATTTGCACTCAAAGCGGTCCCAATAAGAATACAACTTTTCTCCCTCCACCTCTCTCTCTTTCCATCCTTGGCGACATTCGAAGAAGAAGGCAGAAGCGGCAAATAAAAAGAATAAAACAGAAAACAAACACACTCAAGCACAAAGAGTCCCATGTTTTAGAAAAGTCAACTGCATTTCTTGGGCTCAGTCAGCAAACAAACAAAAGGAATTCCAAAGAAATGGGAAAGTACTGCCCCCCCCCCCCCCTTCTTTTCTTGTACGGTTTGTTTGTAGCCTTTATGTGTGGAGGCGTTACGCCCCGGCTTAATTAAAAATGCAAATGCTAATTTTAATGACAGCGTCAAGATAAATGTTTACTCAGCCAAGAAGTCAACATGGAGACACCTTGGCAACATCGATATCTATCGTTATGTGCGTCCCGGACTAACTATGACTTTTAATTGGTCTCATCTGACAGCGATGCCTGTCATCAATTGTAGGTTCTACAATTTATCATTTACACACACACACACACACACAAAAAAAAAAGTGGGATAGACAAATGTTTTGATTGCTTTTGTCTCTGTTTGAATCTTAATTAATTCGGGCTAGAACTCGATGCTCCCAGCTGGGTCAGCTATTTCCCAGTGCATATGTATATGTATTTCTGTGTGTGTGTGGATCATATGTGTCTCTGAGGCTGCAGTCCATTGTCTGGCTTGAGATTCCATGTGCCGTTGTAGCCTTGGGTTATATCATTAATGAATTAAATTCCTTAGTATTTCTGTAAACTTTGCGCGTCAAATTAAACAATTGAATTGTTCGACTTAAAGGGAAGCTTACATAAATTTAAAATAACTTTAATTCCTACAATAATATTGATTGTAAATTGATAAAAAGAAATCTAGAATGTTTTGAAGCGAATAATTGGGCTTCCAATTGTCTTTAATTTGTCTTCCAATTTACTTAAACATTTTAGTTAATTTAAACTAAGTAAATTGTTAATTAAATAAATTTAATTCCATCATTTGCAATATCTAATCCATTTAAGATGAAAATGCCATAGACCAGTTGCTAACGCTTCCGGGCGAATGGTTAAAAGCCATTCAAATGAAATTTTGGCCAATTCAAAGCGATAACTGAAACATTTGTGGCCATTTTGGGACCAAAGCGAGCTGCTGCTAAAAGGGGGAAAGCAGACTGGGAAGTTGCTTCCTTTGCCACATGCCAAAAACGCATTTCAATTTGCATATCAAGACGCAGTGTGAAACTGGTAAATGGTCTCAGATAAGAGTGAATTTTCGTGGAAGGACGCGAAAGCAAAATGCTGATGAGAAGAGACAGGCAGGAGGATAGACCCGAAGATGAAAGATGGAGAGCAAAAAACCGGGCCCCACTCAGGTTGACGTTGACGTGGACGTTAACGTTGTTCGAGACTCTTTTAGCCCGTAGGCGGAGGGAAGCTGAAGGTGGCCAAAAGCCATGATGTCTATTTGCATTTAAATCAAAGGGAACGGGCAGAAGAAAGAGTGGACAGTAAAAAGTACTTTCTGCTGCATTGGCACAAATACCCTGTAAAAATAGCAACTGTTCACAACGCTAACACAACGCTAACTTGTTTCCAAACAGTTAGCATACTTTTTAGCGCATAGCTTGTTCGCTTGTTGTTGTTTTCCTTTCATTTTATTGCGTCGTTTTACGACACTGTAAGTTTTGCATAAATTATGTATGGCACAGTGGGAGAGAGAGAGGGAAAATGTAACTGCTGTAACTGCTTAAATTCATTTGATTTCTCACAGTCGTCGCCAGCCAAGTCACAGGTGACATTTTTATGGCCAATCTGCGCGGGGCAATAAAGCGATTGCCATTTTCAAGGACAAACATAGCCGCAGGCAGAGCCTGCCTGGTTGCGTAGTCAACAGCTGTCACAATCTAATCTACTCAACTCTGCTAGCTTGTGGCAGCAGTCCGACTTCTGCCCTCCGCCCTCCGCCCTCCCACTGCCAATCGCCATCGCAAGGATTTGAAAATTTCTCTAGGGATTCCTCCAGTTGCTCACACTCATACACAATGAGCATGGGGGAAGATTGGTTATGCCTGGGCCAACCAGGCTCAGTATCTTTACCTGTGCAATTCGACTCCAGTTTGCTTTGTTCAATAATTCATGCACCGCACGCGCGCTGCGGGAATCCAGTTGCCTAGCCAGAGCCGCCTTCTAATGCATACCGAAAATTAATTATATTTCAATTAAACGACCTGGTTCACAATCGACCCAATGGTCGAAATCTGGATGCGGCCGAAACAGACAGGAAACCACAATGGTTGAATTTTGAGAGGAGATTTCAGGTGGCACTTCGTTTACCCTGCAATTGGCATAACTGGCGAGAGAATTGGAAAATAATGTGAATTTTTCATAGAAAACAAATATTAAGTTTTGGCACACATAGAAACAAATATTTAATTTTTATTTTTATGAAATTTTATTTAATTCTTGAAATAAGAAAAGCGGAAAAAAAAGAAATTATAACAAATAATGTGTAGCACACTTTTAGAAAATCATACAGAGCAACGAATACTTAGGATTAATTAAATGAACTTTTATTTTCATTAACTTGTGAATTTTTTATTTATGTAAAGTTAAGTGAAGTTCCAATAGTTCATCCAGTATATTATATTGTAAACAGTAAATATCGTATATTTTCCCTTTGAGCTAAGTTCTTTTTTTAAATTTTAAATTTGGCATACAATATATTATATTTCTTTTTATCGAAGCCTTAATTTATAATTTTCAATTTATTATTAAATTCTATAGGACTCCTCATAGTTGTCGCATTCAATTGTAGAGTATTTGCAATTTGTGTTGTCTGACAGACAGCTGACTTAGCTGGTTTTCGGTCATGACCATGAACATTGTAATCATAGTATACGATAGACTGTGTGTTCGGTTCGGTTCTGGAGCTGGAGCTGGTGCTGAATCTGTTGCTGGTGCTGGTTGGCGGTCGCATCGCGGTTCAAATATCATTAAAATGCAAAAATTGATGAGCGAGGGAACTGCGATGGCGACAGCCGCCACAACTTGTGAGCTCTGTGGTTGCGGGAAGGGAGATGGCAGAGAGAGACGCAGACATAGTTAGAGAGAGAGAGAGAAAGACTGAGAGAGACAGAGTTAGATAGAGAGAGCGGCTCTGGTCGCATTTTTAGTGAGCATTTAATTAATTTCGCTTGTTGGCCTCGCTGCGAGCGTGGAGCGTTGATTAAAACGCCATTTGAAACGTTTTGCCAGCATGCCAAGTCGCTGCCAAGTTAGATGCTCATTAATTTGCGTTGGCCAAGACGAAGATGGACATGTGAGATGAGTTGAACTTGCAGCATGTTGCACTTGCAATGCAAAGTGATTAATTGCTAACAAGCTAAAGATAAAGTTGTGTTAGCTGCACTAACATTGTTAAACTCTTGTCATGGATATCTTGTCCAATTAGAGCGTGTTCCTGCTTCATCGAACGGATTAAAGAGAACCCCGAGAGAGACAGCACACTTTAAAACGACCCAGAGGTCTTCTTGCTGAAATTCAATGCTTGAACACCTCCAACAACCCTACTGCCTCCTCCTGGCTCCTCCTCAAGCCGCACAACTCTTTCCCCCTTTACGCTCCATCATGCTTTGGGTAATGCCCACAAATGGCCACTCATTATGACGCTCTTGGCAGGCAAAGTGAAGACATTTTCACAGTGCACTGCCTCTGATAAGGCCAAAGACAATGATAAGCAGGCAAAAAAGAAAAGGTTGAAGGCCCATCAAGCAGCTCCTCAGAGGAGGGGGAGCGGGTGCAGACGACCCGGCGAGGCTGTGCGCGTGTGTGTATTAAATTTATGGCTGCCATTGTCTCCTGCTTAACCGCAAAATAGTTGCAATGGCTGACGATGTGCCGTGGCGAACCACCACGGGCCACTGCAGCAAATGGTCAATTAATAATGGTCACTGGCCCCTCCGGTCTTGCCAGCCAGCTCATCCTGAGCTTGTCTGAGTGCAGTTCGGCGCCCTGGCGTATGCAATGGAAGGCGAAGAGCGGAGGCAATGAGAAAAGCGACAGTTTTCGCAATAAAATTCATTGATTTTCATTCGCCTGCGATGGGCTGCATGTGTGTGTGTGTGATACTCTTAGTTGTATTAATATTGGTATTGCCTGCGCTGCCTTGTACCGTAAGATAACTGTGAGTAGGTGCCATAGCGTGTGAAAAGGCACAAGGACACAAGAAGCACAGGCACAGAAACGCAAACAGATAAAAGAGTTTCCCATTCGCATTCGGGGTTAAAACATGTGAGATTGTTGGATTAGGAAAACTTAAAAGTCGCCAGACAGACAGACAGAAGAAGAAGAGTAGTGGAGCATCTTGTGATTTTGCTATTCAAAAGGTCTTTTATTGTCATGTGTGCTTGAGATCTTAAATATATACTATATGACCACAAATTGGTCGAAAATATACTATTAGATTTTAAAGTGTTCGCAGATGCTCTTAAAGGTTTCAAATTAGTCTGGATTATTACTATATGTCTTCACTTAAATCAGCCTAATTATGTCTAGACAAATATTAAATATCTTGAGATAGAGATCTTCAAATATTACTGTTTAAGTAACTTAAATTTAGGACACCAAATGCAGATATCCTACACTATTTCTTTCCTTATCTGTCTTCAACTTGTACTGTACTCGAAAACTACAGTTTATTATCCCTTTAACACATATTAATAATACTCAAAAGTGCTCATTATTCTCAAGAGCTTAAGTAGCCAACTTCGACTACTTTTCACTTCTCCCTCTTTCTCTCTCTTTATTTGGTTGCCTGCTTAATCCATCCTCAACGCTTTTGGTACTCTGTATAAGCTTTATTATGTTGGCTTCAATTGTCCATAAACCACACCCCGATTATAAATGTCCAGGTACCGCTTGGCGTGTGCGTGTGTGAACTCTATATAAAACACAATTGAAACTGGCTTACAAGACTCTTTTAAGGACTGTAAATTTCAATTGTTATTCGTGAGTTGTTGGAAAGGCAAAGCAGCCAAATGAAGAGACAGAGAGACAAAAAAACCTATGAACAGACAGACAGACAGACAGACAGACAGACAGACAGACAGACAGACAGACAGACAGACAGAGTTCTGATAGACAAGCAGATATAACGTATAGTAAGTCTGGTATTCGCATGTGTTAGAGCCGTCATGTTTTCTCGTTAAGCAGAAGACCGGGCTGTCTTTTTCGAAAATTACTCATTCTTCTATATGTATTTTCCGACCTACCACACCCCTCCCCCTCCCCACTCGCCCATCGCCTACCGTTTCGACCCTGGGGCCAGGCATATGACACTCAGAGTTCAAAGCTGGCAGCATGTCCTTGGCATTTTATTCCAGCAATGGCTTGCGTTTTGGTTATTACTCGCTCCTCGAGGTCATCCCAACTCTCGGTGCACAAAACTGACACATGAGTGTGTGTATTTGCCTTAAACGAACATACGAATATGACCACGAATACGACCACGAATAATGCGAATGATTTCCAAAACGATTTTTGCTTAGTCGTGCAAAGAAACGCATCGCCTGCGGGCAACAGTTTAAGAACTTATGCCACATTATGGTATAGTGAACTTAACCCCGAAACTTTCTTCTCCACCCCCCACTTCTCCCCCTCTCCTTTTCGCGTTGCATGTCAGTTGTCAAGTAGTTGATGGGGCACAAGTTTGATACTATGGATACTTTGAGGTAGCTAAACTTAAACAAGGTTAATTGCACTGAGTTAGCTGTAAAGATGATCACATGATAACAAATTTATTAGAGTACAATTTATGAATTATATGGAGATATTTTCTAAAAAACTAAATATTACATTTAACTACTATTATTTAATTAAACCCAACTCATACGATAAGTTAGTTCAAGAGGTGGAAAAATAGTGCCAAGAGAGCCCCCAATGTTGCCTACGCATTTCGCATTGATAAAGTGCTTTTCCGAGCATTTTTTATTACACTCATAAGTCACTTTTCACTGCCCCCAACAGTGGGGAAATCATTTAACTTTTAATTTGAAACACGTAAACAACTTCCTTGTCTCGTCTTGATTTCTCACAACATCATCAAGTTACAAATTGACAGCTCAACTGAGACTTTGGCAAGTGCTTTTAAAATGCTCTTGTTTACTTTCGTAGAACGTAAAATCAATTGAAATATCTGTCACTAGAGAGAGCGAGAGAGGGAGAGAGAGTGTGAGAGAGAGTGAGAAAGATGAGTTTCGGAGTCAACAAATATAATTGCCCGGCCACTTTGCTTGGCCATATTCAAATTGTATTTGCAAGATTTGAAGCGAACGTAGACAACAATAACTTATAAAGAATACAAGAATCTAGGCAGAGGATGCATACGCTCTTGGACAATGGGTATATGCTCTAGGTATTCTCTCCTCTTCTATCTACTTCCTGCACAACCCACTGCTCTGCCTCTTTGCTCTTGAGATTTGTGGAAGTGTGTCTGCATGCCTCGTTGAACCTCAGCCAAAAGTGGCCGTGTAATTTGTGCGGGATTTTGCCTTTAGAGTCTGGGCACTTTAGGTGCCCCGCCCCGCCCCCCTGTCGAAGCGTAGGCAAACATTTCAATTTTCGACTGGCATACAAAAAAGGAAATACCAGAATCACGTAGAGATAGGGGAGGGAGAGGAAGAGCAGGCAGCTAGAAAGCCCAGGACAGGCGTTTTGCTTGCCTTGTCTTATTTACTTTTGGTACGACTTTTGCTTGTTCTTTTTTTATACCCTTACAGCAGGTACATTCATTTTGGCCAGCAGTTTATCAAGAAAAGAAAATTCTTCAAAAGTTATAAATATATATTCATACTGAATGAATAAAAAAAATAAATATAAAACTCAGGAAACATAATTCTATGTGGTGCATGCAATAAATAAGTTGAGAAAATCCTGGATAATCAAACCAAAAAAAAGTTTCATAAATATTTTATACACATCTCCAGCAGTTAGATTTCTTATAGGTACGCCTGAACCAAGTTATGTATATTTACGATTCTATATTGCCGAAAAGCATCATCAAGGTATGAAATCCGAAAGTGTATTTAACATTCGGCATGCTGAAGATATCTTTCGTTTTTTTGTTTTTTGGTTTTCTTTATTATATCTGATTTGAGGATGGGCAGGGGTGCAGGGGTCACTCGGCGTCCGTAAATTCTTGCAAAAACAATCTTATTAATGGTTATAGGGGCCTCAATATGGGGCACGCCCCAGCATTGTTACTCCCTCCACCTCCAACCGCACAGATTGTGTTAATAATGTTTAACTGCGATTTTTATATGCGTTCCCTATATATATATAAAATATATATATTTTCTTTATCAGCACATGGATTTCCTGTTGCTTTGCCGCTGTTGTTTGCCAATTTTGGCCATTTAGTTTGATTTCAGTGTTATCTTTATATGCTGTCGCTTATCGTCCGTCCATATAGACAGTAATGGGCTTAGCCCGTGAGAGGTCGACAGTGGGCTCGACATATATCATGGAATGCCAGAGAATATTAGAACAACGACATAGTTTAACGAATATATGGTACCAACATGTGCGAGTTGGTGCAAGGTGTCCGATTATAGGGTATCACTTTAGTCTAAATAGAAAGCAAGAATCAAGAAGAGATGTAAAATTTAAACTTTAACAAAAGAATTCTTTGAAAATATTGCAGTATTAAATAAATATTTATTTAAAAATTTATACAGGGTATTGGCACATCGTTGCTTGGTTGAAATGATCTGCATATTTATAGCTATTATTATAGCACTCATACATATAAGTAGAGTGGAATTTATGTGTCTATCATAATAAAAACGAATGCAAATACTGACTCAGTCGACTCTTTAACGACTTGGCCTCAGCAGCGAGTGCATTGCGAGCTTAAATGGAAATAAATTCTCTAATTAGTTGTTGGGCGCATAAATCACAAATGAAACGAGGGCCATGTGAATGCGAATGTGAATGTGAATGTTACGAATGAGTGCTTGGGTATGTGTGCAGCGAGGCAATCGATGTGAATAATGTGAATGATGTTCGACATTTCAACAATTTGCAAAGTGGTCGCAACAATTTTAAGTGTTTTTCGGCCGAGGGAATTTCAAGTGAAGGTTTAATTAAATCCAGTGAGTCCCCTGTATATACAGACATTGATATGGAACAGATGTTTACAGTTCTCAGTCGGTTCTCAATCGTCGGTCTATTCAACTGTCTGTCCGGCTGTCTTTCTGCCTGTCTGTCTATATGTCTTTCTGTCTTTCTGTCAGTTTCTGAGTAATTTCTTTGATGCGATGAGGGGAAAAGTTTGCAGCGCAACAAACTATCAGCAAAGTTTGCTGTGAAAACTTTGTAATTGATTATCATAAAAATAGCCATGTTAATTAGTGGAAAATGCTGAAATGAAAGGCGTGTGCTGGCCATCATCATCATCATCATCTGCCGGCGGAAAATTGATCATTTGTAATAGGGTAAACAGCAACTGGAACTGAACGTGGAGCAGAAATCGGGCAACGGAATGTTGGCTACTGGCATCATTAGTGCAATTTATGACCAAGTTAATGGCATAGTTTCCTCAACTAACTTTGTGTGTGTGGGTGTTTGTATATGTATAGGGGCTAGGAAGACAGCTTAAAATGTACTTAAGCTAAACAAGGGTTGTTAACTGTGGTTATGTGCGGTTTTTTCTTTGCTTTTCCTTCCTGTTTCCCCGAACACGCAACCGAAAAGAAAACTCGAAAATCTTTTCTTCTTAAATGTTAAATATTTATAAGTGAGTCTGGTAAGCTTTGAAAAAGCTAGAGAATAAATTGGTAAAATTCTGAAATTCCAATTAAAGTAGGTAAATAATATGCAGAATAATCAAACTTTGCGTTAATCAAATTTACGCTTTGAAGATTGTTGTGCACTGTAAGTAAAGTGACTAAAAATAGATCATTTACAGTGCTTCGACTATGTAAATTACCACCCAAATTTAGTTCAGTCAGACCCGATTAGATAAGCCTATACGCAGCTCGCATAAAAGGCAAATAAAGAAGTCGGAAAAGAGTGGGAAAAAAGATGGAAATAGCGATAAGAAGACTGAGATTGATTGGGGAACTGATAGTCAGGCAGAAAGATGTTATTTATAAAAATATAAATATTTAAGAAATAAAAATAAGTTAGAAGAGATTGAGAGCAAAAGATTAAGTTAAGATTAAAATAGAGATGCTGAGAACTTTAGGCTTCTATATAATCTTAAGTTGAAATACCATAAAATTCTACATATAAAACCAAACTGAAATTATCAGAAGGTAAAGCAAGAAGAAGAAGGCAATGAGAGACAGCGAAATTCAAGGGAATTCCCGTGCCTCAATTTGACAGGCTGACAAAAAAGCCATAAAACCGTTCACGTGCGCCAATAAGTAGGCAATATATGTTGTACTTATAAAAGAAAACAAAATGTCATCCCTTCAGAGGAAGGGAGATGCGAGGAGGCAACAAGGCGAGGAGACAGTGGAACAAAGGCAGCCAAGAAAATCCCATTAAAGTGAGCGGCTGTCGGACGAACGCCCTGTTTCATTACACTGCCAGGCCAAAGATAAATTGTTGCCAAAAAAAAAAAAAAAAATGGTGACAAATGCATCAAAATTAAAATTACCAAGTGCCCGCAGAGCATACCCGTAACAGAAAGAGAGGCAGCAACAGGAGAGAGAGAGAGAGGGAGAGGGACGAACGAAGCCGGCAGGAGGTGACAGCCGACTACTGCGAACCACCGACAGGATGACACACTCAAGCTGCTTTGCGCTGTCTTGTTAGTCGGGATAATGTGCCAGGCGAGCCTGAGGAGAGTCTAAAGACGATAATGATGATGCTTGCCAACGATGAGTATGATCATTATGAAGCTGATGCCTGCTAGCTGATAATGATTTTGATGATGTTTATGAGTTGAGTTGAGTAGTAACCGCTTTTGTTGTTCCCTTTCCTCCTCTTCCAACATCGTCTCTGCGTCCCTCTCTCTTTTCTCTGCCCTCTGCTCCAACTTGGCTTGGCCTGCTACTTGGCTGGCTGTATGCGGGCAAATGCGTTAATAAAAAAATGTTAACTGCCATTTTTTACACAATTTCCGGCTGTCGCAGTTCGTTTTGAATGGCTTTGGGTTTGGGTCGGGTTCGGGTTCCGGCCAAGTGTTTTGCACGCTTCCGCCTATTAATTTATCAAAATTATTACATTTCGTCTATCTTCCAGGGCAAACATAATTTTCTCACATTTTTTTTTTTGTTTTTCATATTTCCTTACCTTGTGGCGGAAGGAGTGTGTAGGGGATTTTGCCAAGACATCATTAATTATTCATTATATATTATGCTACTCACGGTTGGGTTGTGCGTCGTTGAAAACTATCGATTTATCTTGTTTAGAAGAAATGCGTTTTTAAATTTTAAATTAAATTTAAACTGTAGCCATATATGAGGCATATGCTTGTATTGTTCGAGGCGTATTCGAGCAATATATTCTCACCTCATATTAAGCTAACTGTGGTCTCAGCTACACCCAATAATTGGTAGATCTCGGTGCCAAATCACAGCTCACACGCCTCATTGAACATTTAATTAGAATCGCACCAAACTGCACTTAATATGCCGATGTGCACGTGTGGCATGGTGGGCGTGGCTCTCAGTTAACCCAACCAATTTGGTACTATACCATGTTTAACTTACATCTGCGTATAGTTATATGCAGCACATAGCTCTCTCTCTCTCTCTCCTTCTCTCTCTCTCTCCAAGTTGTTATGGCTGTTTCTGAAAATTTGAAACTTTTATGCAGAAAGTTGTTAAGCAAATCCAATTAAATTTGAATTTACATGCGTGCAACGTGCAACGTGCAGCATGCAACCTCCGGTGTGCACTGCAGCTTTGGCATCGGCCTCGTTTTTCCATTTTTGTCGGGTTGTCATGTGGTCGCAAAATTCGTCATTAATTACTGTACAAATTGTGAACAGAAATCAGGCAGGGCACAAATCGTATTTGTGTTGTATCTACGTTGTACAATTTTTGGCAATGGGTTTGCCTAGGATTATGTATTGTTCAAGGGGAAGCAGGCATTGATTGTGTGTGGGTTTGGGAAACTTTAAATTGACCAAAGATTTGTCAACTATGGCAAGACAAAGTCCAGCTTTGTATTACTCAAACGAAGCTCATTTCCTGAAATCAATTCGAGCATGCTTCTTGTGCTTGTTTGGTCCAGTTATTTCTGGAAATACATTTTCCTTTTCCAGAAAATGTATTTTACCTTATACCTCAAACGATTCCCATGAAATTATTTTCTGCCATAAATAAAACCAATTGCAAGCAATTTGTTAAACAATTTTAAACTTAATACGAAACGCATTTCTTCCTAGAAAATATTCCCGATTCGATTGTCAGGCAATATCGTAAACAAGTTAAGCTTATCTGACTTGCACTCAATAGTGTCAGAAATGGTTTCTTTTTAGTTTAATGTAGTTCGAAGCGACTTGCTGACATCAGCAGAACGCATTTTGCAACACTGCTCTCTGGCTTGAGTTGCCCTCAGACAATACTATAAACTTGACTCGAATGCGACACTTTCACTTCCGCTATGCTGCACTCTCCCTCCTGCCACACTTTGTTTGGCAGAGCCAGCAGGAGACAGGAGACAGCAGACATGAGACATGGGACTTGGGACAGCGTCTGGCCCCTAGCGAGAAGTCAGAGAAAAGGGGGGAGAGAGAGGGAAAATAAATAAATGCCAGTCAAGGCAACAATTTAATCCCTAAGGGAAGCTGCAGAAAGCGGAGGGCTGAAGTAGGTAAGAGGAAACAAAGGCGAAACAAAAAGCGGAACGAAGCGGAAAGCGGAAGAAGCAGGAGGGGGAGGGGGGTAGCCAACTAAGTTTCAAATTCCAACTAAGAAGTAATTCCGGGCTAAAAACTTTTACATTTATACAAATCTAATGCAAGTTGCCTGCGATTGTTTTGCTTTACTTACGCCATACTCTGTTTTCTTCTCTTTGCCTCCTTTTCTTTATTTTCTACTTAGGATCCACGCAATTAGCTATGAACCAAATATTTAAGAAAACTTGTTAGGTAAATAAAACATTGGAGCAGAAGAAACTTGAACCCGTGGCCGCAGAGGCAGAGGAAGACGTAGCCAAAGCTGATGCCAACGACGGAAATGGCTGCTTAAGTGGCGCACTTCCGGTAGAACCGGACAGGAATAAACAGAGCCTAAGTAGCAACTCACTCAAGCCCAAACACACAAGGATTCATCATTAGGATTAAGCAAAGTCATGACCAGCAGCAGCAGCAGCAGCAGCAACGAGTCGATGAACGCGTGGCTCATCTCGCTGAGCACGCAGATGCCACAACTGCTGGACAGCAGCACCAGCAATTGGAGCAGCACCAGCGCCATGCCCACCAGAAGTACTCTAAGCAGCAGCTCCTCCTCGAGCAACAGCAGCAACAGCACAACCAGCTCGAGCATGGATTTGTCTGGTCTATCGAGCGAGACGGATGACATGCTGGACGTCATGCATTATCCATTGGTGCAGCTCTTCTTCTATGTGCTCTACACCACGGTCTTTGTGCTGGGCGTCTTTGGCAATGTGCTGGTCTGCTATGTGGTGCTGCGTAATCGTGCCATGCAGACCGTAACGAATATATTCATCACGAATCTGGCCCTATCGGATATATTGCTCTGCGTGCTTGCGGTGCCCTTTACGCCGCTCTACACCTTCATGGGCCGCTGGGCATTTGGCAGCACACTGTGTCATCTGGTCTCGTATGCCCAGGGCTGCAGCATATATATATCGACATTGACCCTGACTTCGATTGCCATCGATCGCTATTTCGTGATCATTTATCCGTTTCATCCGCGCATGAAACTGTCCACCTGCATTGGCATCATTGTCACCATTTGGGTTGTCTCCCTGCTGGCCACACTACCCTATGGCATGTACATGACCATGACGATGTCCGAGGTGGCTGGCGAGCGGGCACATCTAAATGAGACAAACCTCGGAGTCACTGCACCCGATGCCACCTCGGCTGCTCAGGCCTATATGCAGTTCAGTGGCGCCGAGATCGATGATCATGTCGAGCAATCTGTGTGCGTGTGCGAGGAATATTGGCCATCGGAGCAGTATCGCAAGGTATTCGGAGCAATCACGACCACGCTGCAGTTTGTGCTGCCTTTCATTGTCATCTCGATCTGCTATGTCTGGATATCGGTCAAGTTGAATCAACGTGCCCGCGCCAAGCCGGGCTCGAAGTCATCGAGACGGGAGGAGGCCGACAGGGATCGCAAGAAGCGCACAAATCGCATGCTGATCGCCATGGTCGCTGTCTTCGGACTCAGCTGGCTGCCCATCAATTTGGTCAACATCTTCGATGACTTCAATGACAAGTCTAAGGATTGGCGTTTCTATATACTCTTCTTTTTCGTGGCCCACTCGATTGCCATGAGCTCGACCTGCTACAATCCATTCCTGTACGCCTGGCTGAATGAGAATTTCCGCAAGGAGTTCAAGAATGTGCTGCCCTGCTTTAATCCCTCCAACAACAATATTATCAACATAACACGCGGCTACAATCGGAGTGATCGCAACACTTGTGGTCCCCGCTTGCATCATGGCAACGGCGAGGGCGGTGCCGGTGGCAGTCTCGATGCCGACGATCAGGATGACAATGGCATCACGCAAGAGAGTTGTCTGCCCAAGGAGAAACTGTTGATCATTCCGCGTGAGCCAACCTATGGCAATGGCACGGGTGCCGTCTCGCCCATACTCAGTGGGCGTGGCATAAATGCTGCCCTCGTACACGCTCGCCAGCCTCCGGCACAGCAGCAGCAACAGCAGCAGCAGCAGCAGGTGGAGCTGATGCGACGCATTCGTCGACGCACCGACGATGATCAGGATTGCATAGACTCCGGGGACGAGCAGACCGTAGAGGTGCGCTTCAGTGAGACACCCTTTGTCAGCTCCGACATGACGACGGGCATCAGCACGCTGGAGGAGAGCAGCGTGCAGTGCGCTGAGCCGGATGGACTGGCTGAGCTGGGCGTCGGGATTGTCGGTACCGGCGCAGGACAACCAGATGCCGGCAGGCGATATAACTGAGACAGGGTGAGTGGCATTAGAATATATGATATTTGTTTTCTTAACGATATATATAATATTTTTATTAGGAGATCGCAGTGCATGCAAGTTCTAATCGTGAATAGCTAAGCTTAGCTCCCATTTAAACCATATAAAACCAATTAATTCTGCTTTAAGGTATCTATCTATTCTATCCACAAGTTCCCAGAAATTTGTAACTAAAAGAAATTTCCATAGAAGAGCAATTAAAAATCGAAAATGAAAATCAAATCGCCGCAAGGTAGAAATATACTGCATTTTCTGCCAACTCATCAACGAGATGATATGCATATCTAGTATATGAACTTTATGCCTGTGAAAATTACTGAGAGAAAAATTGCGAATTTTCCAAGGTTAAATCTATTTCGTTTTGCCTGACAAAAGCACATTCCATTAGAAGTTGAGTTGGGCAACCTGTACGAGGTTTTTATGTAATTTTAGCAATTCCATAAAGCACTTTGGCATATTCGGTTGTGTGTACACATAGATTGATGCTGGAATCGTAGGGAAGTACGGAGAGTACGGAGTGGATACGTAGAGGGGAACACAAGAAATGCAACGTAATGTTGAGCAACAGCTGGCATGAGTTCCTTATGCTTTTTGTGCGATGAAATTTCATTTACTCAGCTCAAGGATGTCAGCTGCAGTGAAGGAGTGATATGAGAGGGTAGCTGGGAGTACTACTACATCCATCTATCCATTTCTGGGCAGTAAATCAACTGTCAGTGGCAAAAGCAACTGACACACTCAGCACACTTTGCCTGTCAGCGTGAAAATCTCTCTCTCGCCGAGACCTGCATTTTCCGAATGCCAAGAAAACTGAACTAAATTGTTGAAGAATTTCTGCTAACCACAGGAATTTCCCATAGCAGAGCTGTGTGAGGGGGGAGTTGCAGCTTGCATTATGTAGTAATTAAATGTTGTTCTAGGAAAATTGTTCAGAATTTTACTGCATTTGAAATGTGATGCTGATTTTTCTGCACAATTTCTTTTTACATATTTAGCTGTATTTTCCAATGTACTCTAGAACCTTGAAACTGCATAATTTATGCATTACAAAATGCGAAACTTAACTCAATAAAAGAATGCCAAAGAATTGCTCCAGTTTCTCGACTATTCTTGACAGATGGCGGCAGGCAACGAATGGATTAGGGAAAAATATGTGGAACGTGCCGCGACGACCCTCAGTCAGGTGGCTGCACAGCATAAACAACAACATTAGCAACAAGAACATGAATATAAATATATATATAGTATATAGTATATAGTATATGTACACAAATTACCAGCTGTAGCTGTCAGATAAATTCGCTGTAGAATGGTCAACAGCCGGGGCCAACGACAGGGCGTTCCGTCTGCCATAAACAATAATGTCTTGACGCAGAAGAATTTACATTGGCTTATTTATTTATAATTTTTTTTATGGTAGCCCGTTATGAGCTATCCATCTGTCTGTCTAAGCAGTCAGTCTGGTTCAGTAGGTTGCTCTTAACTCGAAATGGCCGGTCATAAAGTTTATAAATATCGTGGGGCATTGAAATTCTATTTGATTAAATGGAATTAAAGGAAAGCGTCAAGTGCCTTGATTATTTTATAGTTCCCAACTACATTTGGTAGTATTTATTATGATGTTATTTACAGATCTACATTTTAATTATTTTGTTTTTTTCATTACTCAAAAAGTCGTTTTAATTTTCGTTATTTATATAGTATACGAAATTTCTTGGGCCTCAATTGTGGCTTGTGTGTGTGTGTATGTTTTTTCCCCATCAAATATCTTCAGGGCCTTTGAATACCTTTTACGTTTATCTCTGAAACGCACACTCACACACACATTTAGATTCCCACATAGTACATCAAAGATTTGCACAGTTGTTGTTGTTTACGTTTCGGCCATGTTTGTGGTTTGGCTTTGCTGGCAGAGCACACAAAACATCGCTGGGACTGTCCATGATGTGGAGGCCTTTAATTTATGAATTATGCAAGCGCATCGTTAGTGGCACAAACTAAACTACGGCCTAATTACCCGCCGGCATTTACATAGATGGGAGTAGCTAAGGGAAGGTGTGGGTTGCACCTAGCTGATCCGTGCCGTGCTGCAGTGTCAGTAAACATAAAGAATGAATGCACTGCATGCGCACAGTTGCAGTGCCACACCCACACCCGTTCCCCAACCCACTGCTCATATCTTATATCAGACTGGGGGAATGGGAAAATCAGAACACTAACTCTCTGAACGGTATCTAAGTGAAATAGTTGATAGCGCCCTCGTTGTCTGTGTGTGCCAGAATTTTTGATGCATTATGCATGAGTAGAGAACTGCAGAACTTCAGCCGTGGCAACTTGCGAATGCAACTGAAACTGCGACTCGACAAACGGCAATTGTCGGACTTGCACTAGTTTCTTACTCCCCCAAGAGAGAGAGAGAGGAGAGAGAGGAGAGTAGGAACTCTAGGCGGGTGTCTGTTCCTTCGTTTGGGCCGCTGTCGCTGTAAACAAGTTTGCCGTGTGGAGTTAGTGCAAAAGTTTTTACAACTAAATTGTATTTCGTAGTTGTTTGCTGTCTGGCAAATGGGCCAAAACTGTTCCGTCTGTAGTCGTAGTCGGCATGCAGCAAAGCTGGGCAAACTTTAGTTGATTGCATATCAAGTAATCATTTCGTTCTTCGTTCTTTTGATTTTTTTCGCCTTTTTGTTGCCAGTTTGTTAGTTTGCTGCGCTGGCTTTGGTATCGTGTTCATTCTCTGATAAGCTCGCCCCCCCCCCGCCGGACCGACCAACCGACCGACCTAACGAATGTTGGGGTACAAAAGTTATGGCAGTTCTATTTGATTTAATCAATTGCACAACAACAATTTCAAACACTCTCCGCAATAAGTCATGCCACAGCTGCACAATAAACTTTCGCATTTTTTCACAGCGAACTTTTTTTTTCAAATTCGAAAATTTTTGTAATTGTTTCGGGAGTCTGAACGACAGTCTGCCGCATTTTCAGAGAGTTTTCCTTTGAGTTTGAACTCTTGGCCTTTGATACTAGCTTAAGTCTAGAAAAATATTTATTGTGTTGTTAAATTGTTGTAATTAATCAAATATTTAAAGTTAAAAGTTTCAGAGTTTTGGCTAGAAGGGAAAACTTTGGAAAAAAAAATTAAATACAGTTTTTATTTGTTTAATTTTGTTGAAAAAAGTTTAAAATAATACAGCAAAGTACACGTATCTAGAAAATATGGTATAGGATTGTGTTTCGTTATTTAATATACTTTACCACACTGATTTATTTGCTTTGTGCAAGTTTCATTGATTTAATTTCCGAAGATATGCACGTATATAATTCAATATATATTTCCTTTTTCTACGTTATTTGAATTTTATTCTGGCACGTTCTATTTGTTACGGAAAAATTCCGTTTTTATGCTGGCTGAATTGCAGTAAAAAGAAAGAAAACAGTTTAGGGGGTCTATTTTTCTAGGTTTTATTTTACGACACACGACTTTTTATCGCAACTGCAGCACAATTAAACAGTTACAGTAACAGTAACAGTTACAGTAACAGTGCACGGTAACAGTGACGCTAACATTGCGCGATTTATCGCTGCTGGGATTATCGATCTGAGCGTAAACCTTTGTACAGTTTCTCTTTGTGTAAAGCGGCGGCAGATGCATTTCGTGTGATTCGAACGCCAATCAATCACACTAAAAGTGCACAAGTGCGTTGTAAAATCTAAAGAGCCTGATTAAACCCGTACTGAATCGCATCGTATACACAGTATATATAGAGTGTATGTTTGCGTTTACATAGAAGTATGTATATAAAATCAAACATCAAGTGCCACGCCCCTAAGCAAAGGCAGGCAAATGTTGTGTGGTCGTTACTGTTCCCTTTGTCTGGCTCGTGTGTGTGTGTGTGTGGTTGTAGATTTAACAGCTACCATAACAAGGTCTTTAGCTGCTTATCATGCACACACATACAGAGACAGAGAGAGAGAGCCAAACATGATTTCAATATATGTTTGTACTTACACTCAAAGCAAAATGTTTTCGGCATACACTGGCAATAAAAAAATTATTGCCTGACATTTACTTTGCTCTTTCCTCACTCCTCTACTCCCGCCCGCCCCATATTGAAGCAGTTCTCGAATTTGGTTTTCAAGTGTTATGAAACATGTGTTTTTCTTAACGCTTTACAATGTTTGGTTTTGGGTGAGATCCGGGGTGTTTTGTGGGGGGAGCTTTCTTTCATCGATGACAGACATTTATTTTATAACGTTCACATCGACATCGTATACAGGCATTAGCCCGATTCATTTTGACGTCAGCTGGTATGGTGAACTGACACGCAGACTGACATCCTGACAATTGCGAAAATAAAAGCGATTAATGAAGTTCTATGCGCCACATGGCAAGTGTCTAATTGACGATTGAAATGCTCTGGCTTTGGCCTCACACGTCCGCCTCGAGCAAGCAGAGCAGGGCCACAGCACACATGGTCATGCTGCGTCGATATCGATAGCCCCAGCAGCTGCTGTCGGGATTTTCCGGAAATGCCCTTTTACTGACAGTTAAACGTAAACAGACGTTTAATGTAGAACAATCTGTGATTACAGTACATTTGAAGTTGAATTCATATTGTATATTATATAATATTATATTTATTTCAGTTACACGTAGAATATTCACATGGAATTACTGTTAAATAACGCATGGCGCATAATGTAAAATTTAAATATTTAAAAATGGGGCTGCATGAACTAGTTCTTATTAACATACGCTTAACACCGGGCTGCGCTCTATTGTGAACCTTCTTGATTAATCTATATTTGTATTGCATTGCATATGTAAGCTAACATTTAAGCAACAGTAAGATTGAACATAATGTTAATTAAAATACTATCTGTTATGGCAGGGGATGGCTGCTAATTAACATATGCATAACACAAGCCAAGCAAGGCATGAGGCACACACACACACACCCACATAACAAGGTATTTGTAGACATTCCTGTTAAGACTCTGCTCCGCCATGTTTGTTGTTGGCTGCCTTAACGGGTTTTTTGCGCCATTTTCGATTAACCTTAAAGTTTTCATATTGCTTTAAATTTTGTAGTGAATTTTGCCAATTTTAGCAGAATTTGTTGTTATTTTCATTTATGGGATTGGTTTTTTAATATTTACCACACTCATTGCTTAGTCTCTTTGTACAGTTATAATGCACTGTTTACGTGAGGGTATAATTAAATAAAAATGCAATTACCGTTTTGCTTTCACACCTTGTCGCTGGGCGTGAGCTGAAGTCAGTTCAGTAATGTAAAACCTAACACGTTCCGTTACGGTGGTTCTACACACACGTACATACGTGTGTGCATATATGTGTGTGTGCGTGTGTGTGTGAAGGCACTTATATCCACATGGCTCTATTTTTATTCCCGCTGCCCGTGTCTAATCAGCCTAATGTGTCGGGCAGAGAGAAAACAACATTTTCATTAGAGTGTTCCGCTGGCTGCGCTGACTTTTGCCAGCCCAACTCTCGCCCTATCCCTTTCCATTCCCCCCTGTCCACTGCACTCGTTGGGCAATTAAGCAATTACGTTAACAAGCTTTTATTATGTTGTATGGCCAATGCGAGCGAGCGAGTGAGCCAGCAAAGCAGGAAGCTAGTCAAGGTGTTAGGCAAACAATTAAAAGGAATGGAAGAGAAGAGAAAACAAACAATCGTGAACAACAGAGAAAACAACAACAAGCGAAGAAGGATGGAATTGCGGCATCTACGACACAGAGAGAGAGATTTAAACTGGACAAGATTGGGTGGCAGGTTCCAAAAGGACGGATACATCCCACAATTTATGGGCAAAAAACTTTTCAAGAAGCTGTCGGCATAAATAATTCGACACGAGTCCAGGTCCTTACCCGAAGAGAGAGAGAGATAGAGAGAGAGAGATGAAGAATATGAAAAACTTTGGGCACACATCAGAAAACAAAATTGATGGTCATAAATTCTATTGACTTGTCCTGCTCGTCGAAGTTAACCCAGTTAACAATGTGTGTGCCTGATAAATAAAGCATAAAAATTACGCCAAAATGCTATAAATTTATGACGAATGCTCGAAAATTATTGTTGTTATTCTATGTTTTATGTGGCAAGCGATTATGCTTGCTGTGGAATGGTCTCTAGGCAAACAAACGAGCATTTCAAGCATTTAACTCGCTCATCAAAAGTACCAAGCATGGGCAAAAGAAGAGGGAAGGGATTGAAGGGGAGTTTGACGATACGTTGCCATGCCAAGCACGTAGATCATGGCTGTGCGGACTTCTTCTTCCTCTCTGGTCATACACAATTGGATGCATAACAAAGTTTAGAAGGGGAGGAAAAAAGACTAAATGAGATCAAATTCTGCTTATGCAGCATTTAAGCAATACCCATGGGAATTCAACAGTTTGTTAGTTACAGCAGAGGTCAATTGGATAAGTGCAAGTGTGAGTATCGTTAATTAGTACAACTTTACTCACTGCAATTTGTAGAAATTTTATTAATTAATATAACAATATGTCTACATTTGTATTAATAATATGTCATTTGTATGATTATGTATTTCAAGCTAAAAATATTTACTATATATATTTTAGTATTTACTTGATTGTTGAATTTAATGAATAATTTGCAATTGAAAAGTTGCAATCGAACCGAATTTATGATTATGTTAAGCCCTAATCTGGACTAAGCCAAGTACAGCGCACTTTGAACTCAATGAATTGAAATTTTTACAAGCCAAAATTGTTTATAATAAAAACCTCGTTTTTAACAACTTGTTTACCAAAGCAGACATATATCTTTTTCGTTCAAATTTGACTGTAGACCAGTGTGTGTGTGTGTGTGTGGGGGCGGGGCTGCCTTTCTCTGTGTGTATGTGTGTGTAAGTACATTTAATGGGCAATAGAAGACGCCTTTGTTATTGATGAAAAACGTCTATAAAAGCGAACAACGTTTATGCCCAATTAAATGTGGTAACTGGCGGCTTGGTGAGTTATATGTGTGCGACGTGGGCCATGCTGGGGCACGTGTGTCTAACCGTGTCCGTTCCCCGCCATCTTGGCCACGTTCGCCGTGTGGTGCCCTTCGTGACAGCTGCAGGTGTGTCAACTGGGCTAGTGGGAAGTGGACAAAGTTTGCGTACATTTCTTTTTGTTTTGGCCAAGACACGTGCCTGCGCTGGTCTGGTGAAAGATTGCCGGAATCAGCTGGATGTTGTTGGCACACAACAAGAAGAACGCACGGGTTGTAGAGCTGCTTATGTATATATAAATACATATATAATTTATGCCTGGCGCATTGGCAACGGGATGTCGGCAGAATGCCACAGGATTGCCAGATTTGGAAGCATATGTGTAGAGAGGATGCTGTGTACTTAAGTATCCGAATATGGGCTGCGTGTATGTATGTGGGTGTGTGTTGACAGCAGAGCTTAACGCCACTTAATATGAGCCACAGGCAGTCCCCTCAGTGCGGCCAACTTGACAGGGGCTTAGGGCGTTGGCGGGCGCGTTTATTAGCAACTTTATTAAGCAGTTAATTAAATTTTGTGTTTAATGATTTGGCCCGAAGAAGCCGAGTCGAAGATCAAGAGGGCCAAGAAGACCAAGTGCTTGCGGCTTGTCCATTTATTAAAGTTGAAAAGCCAATTTCTCGACTCTTTTTCTTGCTGTGCTGCCCCAAGTGAGGTTAGTTTTACGCATTGTCCGTTGTCCGTTGTCCGCTGTTGCCCCACTGCCCCAAGTTGCCAAGTTACCAATTATAAGTTTAATGAAACGAAAAACGCTTTTAATAATTGCCTAAGCTATGGACCCTAAGCCAGAACCAAGCCTCGATATTCGACCAAGCAATTTTCTTGCCAATTTTCTCAGTTCAGTTTAAGCTTTGGCAACATTCCTTAAAGCTCTTTTCATTTCATTTAACGATAATCGAGAAAATAACTATGGATATGTTATAATAAAGCCGAAGGAAATGGCTTGGATGTCTATTATTATATGTAAATATTTGTAATATACATGACTTTTCATCTCTTTGCTTTATCTAAAAAAAGAAAACAAAATATGATTGTAATTAAACTTGAGTTTTATTATTTATGCAATAAATTCACATGGAAACCTTGTTATTTGCTTATTATTCTATTTCCGTGGAACTTTTTGAGGATTTCAGCGGAATTAAAAAAAAACTCATCTGTTTCTCACAGATTTCAAATTCATTATATACATAATACTCTACTCGGCCACGTCTGATGTTTAATTTAAATATTTGTAATTTAAGATCCTCAGGTTGTCAAGCACAGCAGTCAACGATAATGTATACAATCATATTACATCGACTAATAACACCGTTCGTGCTCTGGCTCGCAACTCGAGACTTGAGGCAGTCTGCCATTTGAAGTCTAACTCTGAGTCCATGGTTGGAGTGGGGCGAGCCTCCAGTGGCAGAAGGCGTCGGTTTCGTAGACTCCTTCAAGGATTCGCTTTGTCAATGCGTGGCTGAAATAATTATGCAGCGGCAAATGTTAACTGAAATGTTTGAGTAAATAAAAAAAAAAAACAGAATAAATAAAGCCTAGTCCGCTGAGACAAAAACGGAGCTGCAGAGAGAGAAATTGGATGATATGAAAAAAATAAGTACATTTTCAAGTAATTTTAAAGTCCCTCAAAACACTTAACAAAATGAAATCGTAGCATAATTTAAAATTAAATTTAAAATTGCTGTTCTGCTTATTAAGGCTTTACACTAAATTTGTTCGCTGTTAGTTCCCAATTGTATTAACTTTTATTTACAAAGTGTAAACTTTCTGTTGTAAACAAACCCCCGCATTTCGCGCAGTGTCGCTTCACACAACTCTCGCGTGGCAACGCAACGAGGCGTTGTAATTGCGTAGGGGCATGAAACACCTGTCAGCGGGTTGTCCGTACTCACTGTGCCGGGGTCGGGCACGGCAGATGGGTACGGGTTCGCCTACAGGGTAACAGTTCAAGTTTGGAGGTCTGCAGCATGTCAGAGTTTTTCTACTAGCTAAAGCGGGGTACTTCAGAGGCTGTCAGCCTAGGTAGAAGCGACAACAACAACAACGACAATAACGAGAATAACGAGGAAAGCAAACAGCAAACATTTTCAGTGTTTTCGCTTTTCAACGTCATTTCTTAATTTATGTGTGCGAAAAGAAAACGCAAAATATGAATGGGAAGAATAAACAAAGACATCTCGACAGGGTGGCCATAATTTTGACGTGCCAGCGAGGCAATACAATGTATAACATGCGCAAGTAGCCGTGCGAAGAGATACCCTAGATAAGTTATTGTTTACGAAAGAAAAATAACTTTAGGGCAACAATTAATACTTTTATAATTTTACCTAGCCGAATTTTAAATTCCCGCTGAAGTCCTCCTCCATTTTCGCATCCTCTCTCTCAGCTTAAAGGGGAATTTATAGCATGTCGAAAAAGCCAAAAAAAAAGTAGTGAAAACTTTCAGGATATACTACTTTCTGGCAGCTGGCAGGCGCGCAGATTCTTGGCAAAGAGCATTACGAAAGCTGTTAAAAATATTACCATACAAATGTGCTACGATGGCAGCTGTGCGGATTCCCTTTGAGTGTGAGTGTGTCCAAGGCACAGCAAAGTACAAAAAAAAAAAAAAACCGGGCGAGAAAGGGCCAAAAAAGCGGTAGGCGAAAAAACTGACAGGCTCATAATTTATGGCTCAGGTAGAAAACATAACTGTGCTTCAAGGTATCAGAGCAGAAAAAGAAAAAAACACTGAAACTTACGCAGAAGAAATGTTGCGTGACTTTTTCCCTACAAAAAGCGATGGGATGATAAAGATGAGTGAGAGAGGAAGATGTGCGAGCTTTAAGCTGATATCGCAACTGATATTAAGCACTGTAATTAAAGCTGTAAGAAACCCAAAGGGAAACTCAATCACATTAAATCAACAAAAGACACAGACAGTGAAATAGATTCAGAGAGAGGGGGCTGGGGAAGGAGAACAAAGATAACGGAGACAAAGTCAACAGAAGAGATGACGAAAAAAAAAAAAAACTGAACTGCACATTATCATTATTTTAATCAGAGTTGGCTGCACTTCGTGTGGCGCTTGATTTGCGATTGATATCAGCGCCAGACAAGGGTCTAGGGCAGCACCTCTCCCACAGTCCTACCTCCCCTCCCCGCCTCAGCCCCACAGTACAAATACTTCTTCTCACCCCGATAAGTATGGTTTCTGTTTTTTTTCTTTTTTTATTTTATTTTACGAGCGACAGCTCGTCAACATGTAGACGACCTGCATGTCATTAGGGCTCAGTAGCGACTGGGCTGGGATTTTCGTTTTTAGATATGTGTGATTGTGTGTGGGTGGGTGTGCTTATGCTTCGTATGCCTGTGTGTGTGTGTACAGCTCTACACATGAGTGCGAAATAATCATTCATTTTCCGTGCGTTTTTTTTGGTGCAAAGTAACAAATAACAATCAGCCGAGCGTAGAGGGGGAATCTTTGATGAAACTCGTTTTTATGCCACTCCTCAGTGGATAATATGGTAGATAAATCTGATGTGTTTGCAATACAGACACACACACACTCTTAATCGAGGTGCAACTTGAGTATGTTATTAGGGCTACAATGAAATTGATATCAGTTTGCCAAGACTAAAGAAAATTTGTTGGAAGGGTACATACATTTTTATGATTTTGAAATTCAATCTATAATAAAATTTCAGGTAAAAAAAAAACATAGTTATTTTCTTGCATTTTAAAATATGTCACTGGCTCTTTAGTTTTAAGAAATATTACCATTCAGCTACGTTGCTCAATCTCACTTTTCATTTCATAAATCAAAATCTAGAGATGATTCCGTAAATCAAACTCGTAAATTAAATTATTTACAAAATAGGCCAATAAAAAATATAATTTATCTTGATTTTAATTTGGCTTAAGACATAATTCGTAGATTCATTGTATCAACTTAACGTAATTCATATTCTGCCGATGTGGCAGATTGTAAAAACATCCGAAAACTTTTCTCAAGATTTATTTCTCACGCCGAAGTGTCGACATTAATATTATTATTATTATTTTCCCGGCACAGCTTCCGTTTCCTTGTACGATTTGTCGAGTACTTCCTTTCAGGCCTGCGCTTGAGTTTGTCTTCTCTCTCGCTCTCTCGCTGTCTCTCCCTCTCTGACCCCCTCCTGAACTACGTGCCTGGCATATCAATCAAATCTGCACACAAATCCCTAACTGAATAACTTGTGCGTTATTTAATCGTTGCCAGTGAATTAAAATTAAAAATTCTCTGGTTATTTTTTTTTTTGCTATTTCTCGACTCGTGTCGAGTGTTCTTTGAGTTGCCCTGTCCACATACTAATGGGACGCACTGTGCGCTTGCCGCAAGCAAATTAATTTTATAAACTCTCAAACAAACCGCAGGCCAAATCTGAGTAGGGTCCTCCGCGGGGGCAGATGCGAGCTGTCGCCCTATGCCCACTCCCACGAGGCGCCGTGGGTGCTGAGGACGAACATGATAACAAAAGAAGCGAATATAAAATTGAAAATTTAATTTTCTGTCTAAAATGACGGGCAGCACTTGAAATTGGACCAACAGTCGCGAACGCACTCAGCGAGGTCAAAAGGCAATGCGTCGTTTCTCTCTCTCTCTCTCTCTCTCTATCTCTATCTGTTGTCCTTCTCTGCGCCTGCCTTGTGCTTCATGGTGTCCTTGTTGGTCCCTGCGTAAATTCATGTTAATATTTTGAATAATGCCACATAATTTGGACGCATAAGCGACGCGCAGTATTCACAATTTATGTGTGCAAATATTTCAAAGACTATGCGACAACGGACAAATAACAACAACAACAAATACACCCCGAGCAGCAACAAGCAAAATGGCGTCCGGACTCGCAGTAGTTTCTCAGCTACGCTCGCAACATTTACTATAGCATACTTTCCAGCGCCAGCCAAATTGCAGATCATTTTTCTTGGCACGTCGCGAGTAAATTAAGCGCCAAAGCAACGGAAATTGAGTTCAAGTTCTGTGGTGATCTTGAACAATTTTTCAAGGAAAGTTGAGTGTGGAATTAAGATGAATAAAGTTACTGCATATACTATACAAAAGTAGTTGGAAATTGATAAATGATAAGTACATAAATCATACGGGCATATATTATTATTGCTCTATTCTGTTAATCAATAAGCTGCATAATATTTCCGACTTTAATTTCAAATCATTCCGATAAAAAACATTTTGATGTCCCGAGCCGAGTACTCTTCTAGCTGGCGCCTGTTGGAAGCCTTTTTGTTTGTCTCTGGATTTTTTGGATGCCTTTTTTTGGGTGCCTTTTCGCTGATGACAGGCACAACAAATATTTGCATGTGCGCCGCCCGAAATACACACACACACACAGCCGCAAACACACACACACACACAAACTTGGCTGACATTTCGAGGTTTTGGTTTAATTTTGGACGCTGCGTGGGTTGAGTCCCTGCACAATCTGGAAATTTGGCTTCCCTTTTTGTTGAGCGTGATGTAATACAGATCTATTGTTACGTATTGTTATGTGCTGTGCGTTAATGTATTGTAATATATGCAGCAATTAAAAATACAACAGTTCGGGATGGACCCAGTGAACAGACCGGAAGTAGGATATATATTTTTTTTAATGCATTTAAAGTGAAATTTTGCGTTTTTATTTACTCTCATAATATGAAAAAATATGTTTAATGCATTGAAATCTATTATAATTACTATAAATTTTGAATTGTTATGTGTCTGAGTATTTAAAGAGTGTCGCCAGTTTGGCAGCAGTTTAGTACATATTTAAAATATAGGAATATAGTCGCTTTTACCATCTGCCTAATTACGGACTCGCTTTAATTTGCCCCTCAGTCTTCTTGTCTCTTTTTGGGCCTCTCACTTGCCTTATGATATTTCCAACTATATTTAGCCCACTTGCGATTCATTAAAAAGAACATTCCTCAACACGTCCTCAGGTTGGCTGTGCGCCCTCCGCCTCAGGACTCAGCTCGAGAGTTTGTTTATGCGCGCCTCTAATTGCGGCAACTTAAGCACCTCCAGCCCTGCCCTGCACCACTTAGGAGGGGCAAGACGATGCGTCGTAGTAAAGCAAAATTAGATGAGCTGCCTATTAGGACTTGGGGACATGTACAGGAAGGACACGGGGCCGAGCGAGAGCAGACAGACAGTTAGAAGTGCCACAGCAGACTAGACCGATGTTATGGGAGGTCGGGAGGGATCTGGCTGCCTACAGTTATGGTGGAGCAAAGAAATAACTGCTACGAGAGTATGATTAGTGGACCGAGCATACTATGGGAAATTTCTTGCAAGCTCAGCATGAACTCACTTTAAAATATTAATCTTTATGGGGTTTTTGTTTTGCCAATTCTTTAGCTACGTATACACACAAAAAGCTACGCACTTCCCCTCTACACATACACGTGTTTTGAACTTTTCGCTTTCCTTTTTGTCGCCAACTGTCTGTTCATTGATTTATTTATTGCACATACGTCCCGAGGGTCCGGCAGCAGGCACGGTAGCTAAATATTTAATGGCTGATATTATTGATTCGATTGAGAACTTTCGACTGCGGCGTAACGCCGCGCGCCGTAACAAATATTATGTAATAAAAGCTGTAAACGCGACAACAACAACGCAATAAAAGGGAAAACTTTACGGGGATGAGATGGGATGTGGCAGAGGGAGAGGGAGAGGGTGAGACAGAAAGTACAACCATTAAAATTAATTACATAAACATCAATGTGCCGCCGGCAATTAATGTTTCAGCCGGCAGATGGACCGCAGCGGAGCTTAAAGTAATTTGGCACACACTCACACACACACACATACACACGCACACACCGCAACCCACAACCCCAAGTTGACAATAATGAATACTTAATAAAGTGGCCTGAACGGTACCTAGCCCCGTTTAAGTTCCGGGAAAGGAAAAAAGAGCAAGAGCAACGAGCAGCGAGCAAGACATGGCTCTGGGCAAAGTTTACCTTTGTTTTGCGCCCTCGTTCTGCTACCTATAGATATAGTTATTGTTGTTGTTGTTGTTCTCCTTCCTTCCCTGCTTGCTGGGCACAAAATTTCATTTCAATTATCAACACGAATGTGGGCAGAGCCCTCAGTCCGTGTCCTAATTTGAGTTGTGAGTTTGGCTGAGCTCAGACTTCTGCTGCCGCTTCTTCTGCTGCTGCTGCTGCCCGAGGTCTTTTAATTAATATTTACTTTAATGTGCAAAATTTGACGCTCTGTAACTGCTATAACGAAGCAGAATTGTGTAGTACTTTTATTTCGATCAGAACTTTTTCGATTGTTTGTTGTCAAATGTTATGAAGAGTTGCCAATTTGCAAAATAAATATTATGCGATTATAACAATATGTGACAGCAAATTTTTACCATATTTTGCAACGAAATTTTGATGAAAATGCAATCAAAACGTTTGCCTTCAGCCCTGAAAAACAGAACGCGAAATCAAAGTGCAGCATATTAAATATGCATAGCTTAAACAGATTTCAGATTCACGCTCTCCAGCTGTGTGACACATTAAAGAGCTCCCACCAATTTAATTAAAAAATGAAAAACTGGAATGCAGTCAAAGCAAATCTGAAATGCGCTTTGCAGCATTTTTGCGTTACACTCAATTATTTTTCATATCGCATCGAGGTAAAAATAAATTTGCCAGATATATTCCTTTGTGACTCATGGAAAAGCGTTATTTAAGAGCACTTTATTTCAGACTTAATGAAGACATATAGTTTCCTTGAAATAAAAACCATGTTTGTCATAGAAAACTCAGGTAATAAAATAAATATAATATGTAGAATTCAAATCCAATAGATTTTTTATCTATTTGAATATATGTCTGTCAAGCCCCACAAAAACAATAAACTAAATTAAATATTCTAATAAACTTGTTGCATATCTAAATGCAACCGTGGCGTATACGTAATATGCATGAGACAGATAAAGAGAGACGTGTAGATGGGGCGAAAGCAGCGGTTCGTATACAACGTATGGCAAATGATAATGCTAATAGCAAGGCGGATTGAGGCGTGGCAGCTGGCTTTGCATTCATTTGTCTATAGAAACAACAATTAACACGCCATGAGACGAACGTCAGGATGAGACCAGACATCTACAACAACTACCGTTGTCTTCCTCCATTATACTCTACTCTGTTCTTATCCCACCCCCACTGCTGCGCATTATGGGATACTTGAAAAAAATTTAAATATTTGTCGAATGACGCTTCTATTGCCATGGACAACAGAGCTCGAAGCTTAGATCCCGCTAGGCCCTAAAGGCGCTTTGCCAAGTAGACGGCATAAGTTGACAGACAAATTGGTCTAAGCCGCTTGAGTAGGCACACACGCACTCACACACACACACAAGGGCACTTGAAATACCAAATTTATGTAAACAAATTTATTGCAAATATTCAACAGATATTTATATATTTTTACAAACAACATTCTATATTTAGTATTATATGTGTGTTTCATTTTCCACTTTCATTTGTGTTTTTGCAGATTTTCGAAACGCATTTCTAGACGGAGGCAAAGCAGAAGGGAATGCGACATACATAGCCTGGCTGGTAGTGGAGGTGTGCTTCGGGGGATGGCGGAAAAAGTGCTGATAAATGCGGAATAAAAGTGAATAAAAGTGAATAAAGTGACAACGAGGCGAAAATTGCTGCGCTGCGATGCCGAAGGGCGAAACGAATCGAGCCTGTCTCCTGCCTTCTGCCGCCCCAAAGCAATTGGCTGATATCAAATTTGAGAGTGTGTTTGTTTGTATGTATGAGCGACAGAGAGAGAGTGTGTGTGTGAAACAGAGAGTGTATGTGAGTGTTGCTGCTGTGTGAGTGTGGCAATGTGTGACATGCCTCAAGTCCAATTCAATTTTTGTGCCACACAATTGCCATGCCATTTCGCATATTTAAAGTTTATTTTTCCCCACGAAATCCCTTCTCCAACACTCCCGATCCCCTTCCCTTATCTCCTCCGCCCTATAACATACTACTCAAAGTCACAGGGCGTCTCTTGTTGCGTCGCTTTTCATTTCAAATTCACGTTTAACTGTCGCTCTGTTGTCGCTGGAATTAAATTCCGTGTGCCAATTTTTGGCTCAATTGCGTGGAAATATGTCAACGCAGACATTTTCCGGCTTTCTATTGCAAGAAAAGCAAACAGAAAGCCACAACAAAAGAAAAGCGAAAGGCTGAAGGCTGCAAAAAAAAAAAAACAAAGCAGGAAATTATGCCTGGCAAGTCGAAGTCAAGATACTCTTCCCGATATCTGATTGCGTACTCGCATAAAGAAAACTTTAGTTAGTATTTATAACGAATGTTCCACAGATGTAATAATATGTAGAACAAATAATGAATATATTAGATCTATACAATCGCTGGCGAGCATAAGCAAATGCCAAGTTTAATTAGGTTAATCAACAACTGTTTTGCTAGATCAAGTCAATTTATTCTACCAATCATATGGTATACCTTGTCTGGCAAGAGCATATATATAATTTGCACAAGTTGGCAACATGCAGAAGTCGGTTGAATGTAAGGAAAGCAAATAAGCCTAAGCTGACATTGATGGGATTTGTGCAGACCACAAGGCAAGCCCAAGAGGGATAGATAGAGATAGAGAGAGAGAGAGAGAGAGTGAGAAGAAAGCAGGCAGTGAAGCGACTGACAGCGAGAGTAAGTATACAAATTGAAAGGGCGCAGCCTCTTACGTTCCTCTCTCTCTCTCGCTCTCACCCTTGCTATTCTGGCTTTCTTCAAATTGACAGGCATCTTGTGAAAGTTGTTTTGTCTTGCAGACATTTAATTGAAATTTAGCTCTTGGCTTTATGGCCTAGAAGTTGGCCTAATCAGGGCGATGCAACAAGACTGACAAGTTACCTGAACACAAGGTTTCTCAAATATTTTAAAGAGTTCCCTAAACTTGACTCTTGCCACACTCACATAGCAGAAGCACGTAAGAGAGAGAGAGAGAGAGCGTTAAATAGTATTTTACCTAGCTATAATTCCGATGCATATTCCAACGTTAAAAATGTATTTGTGTATTCTGTAGCTGTATCTGTATTTGTAGGCGTATCTGTAAATGTATTTGTATGAGTAAATGTATTTGTATGTGTCGTATACTTCGCGTAGTTCTTGATTTACTGTGGCACTATATTTTAATAGTAAACTTTGTTATAGCGAGTCTATTAAGCTACTTTAAGCGCTTGAAAAGTGTTTCTAATTATAGTTTTCAATCGAGGAAAGAACTGAAGAGAATAACAGAGATGGAACCAAAGGTACACAAACGTATGTATGTTGACCATGAGCCCCCCTTTTGAAAGCTGATGTCAGGCGAGATGACAGGACCATTATCGTATACTCTACATACATATATTCAAAATTGCCCTGTCTCTCATGTGAAATTAAGCTTTCAAAAAAATTGTCAACGACTTTTGTGTACTTTTGGTTTGTCATGTGTAAAAAGTTTCACTGCGTATACGTAATATCTGTTAGACATACGAGCATGTTTGTGGTGACTATGAATAGCATAAAATATGCATATACAACAAACTATAAATATAGAAAAATAATACTCATAGGCAAGAGCTGTGGAGAAGCGAATTGCAATTTAAAATTGCATTCTCTTTTTTATCACAAGCAAAAGCAGGAACGAAGAGAAAACAAATTAAATATATAGAGCCAAATAGTCAAGAGATATAATAGAATTATAAAAAAAAAAAAATATATAATAAATAAATAATTCTATGGGAATTTTGAAAAGGCACTGAACGTTAAATAGAGAATCTACGTGTAGTTTGTAGCATACTCTTAAGTCTCTCACGATTAGTTAAGACTTATCTCTAAGACAAAACCAACTCAAATTAAGACAGAGAATAACAAAACAAAATACATAATATATGCGTATAAGTATACCTCGATGTATATCTGTAAAAAAAACTCTTGGTGAAACACTCAGAGACAAAAAGTCTCCGACACATTTGAGAATTATGCAACCTTGAACCTTGAAAACCAAAAACAATTGGAGTTATATTTGTTGTATGTTTAATGAGATTCCATGTGAAATTCCTAGACAACTGGTAAGCAAATATTGAACAGAATTATAGAAATATTTAATTGGAATTATAATATGCCATAATGAACATAAAACAATTGGTAATTATCTACAATATTCGTGTAATTAATATCAAAGCTAAATGTGAGTTATTAAATTCATGGAATCACACACACAAAATGCCGTCGCAGTTGAGAGTATTAAAATGAAAACCAATTAAATTAATCACCCAATTTGCAATGCAGCATAAAGAATGTGTTTTAAAGAATTTTAAGATAAACCAACAACAAATGTATGTATTATGAAATAAAAAAAAATAAATGTTATAAAAAAAAATAAAACAACTAAATTGAAATAGTTTGCACTTTCAGCGATCTGGACCTTGAAGAAGGGTGTGTTATCTCATCAAGACCATAGTAAAGAAAGAGTATTATATGATGCAAATATACAATACACTTCAAATGTGCATTAATTAAAAGCGACAATTGAGTAATTGTCCGTTACGTGCTGCATTTCATACAAGAGACACACGGGTTGGACGCACTTGTCAATTGTCGCGTGTCGAAGCGCACTCGGTAGCACTTACACGAGTGTGTTTTGTATGTGTGTGTGTGTGTGTGTGTGTATGAGTGTGTGCTTCATGTCATGTTGGCACTTTGGAGAGCAAACAAACAAGTGGCAAAGCATAGGACAAATGGACGGACAAGCGATTTGTCACTTGACAATTTATGTGCTCGCAAGACACACTTGGAACTTGGAGCTAGGAACTGGGTCGATTGGATCGACTGCATCCACATGCCGTTCCAAAAAGAGCAACAAGTCTCTCAGGCTACTATTGGATCATTGGGATGTTCGAGCTACTTTTGTTGTTAATTTAAATGTTTGCATGCAAGCAAAAGTTTTGACAAACGGGGCGTGTGTTCGCAAAAGTTTTTCTCCCTCCGTAAGCCAAAAATGTGAAAAGTTTTTCTCTGCGAGAGAAGTAAGTGAAATTACTTTGTCAACGCGTATTAAATGTATATTACTTATACAGTCACATGAAAACAACACACACACACACACACATGCAGCTGACAGCAGTAAAAGTTTCCTTTTAATAAGCACAAAAGTCTGGCGAGCTCTATAAGCTTGTCTATAATTAAGACTAAGTCATGCTGGAAGTATATGAATTTCATGCTTAAAAGATTTTAACTGTGGTCCAACAAAAACTAACAGCAAAAGTCTTTTCTATTTATCTTATATAGTTTATTTTTTGTTCACTTAATTTGTGTGTAAATTTCAAGATAAAATAAATTTACTTTCGCTTGGTTCACCTTTTTTTTAGCTGGCAATTCATTTTATGCTAATGACACGCTTTTATATCAACCAACTCAAGTCACCAGATAACCGCCAGCACATCCTTACGCCAGATTTATTTGATGTGGTTTAAGGTGTGTTCTCCTAGTCATCCCAAAAATGTGACTGGCCCGAAAAGACACCTTCTAAGGGGTATGAGAGTGATGAGTTCATACCTTCAGCTATCGTTGGCCATTTTGGCCATTTTGCAGGTCTGCTTTGTCGTTGCCATGAACAGATGAGCTTAGCTCTTCATTTGGCTAATGAGTTGCGTTTTCGACTCTTCTCTGTGTGTGTGTGTGTGTTGATTTACGTGCGTCAGTGTATGAGGGTTAATTAGAGGCACAGGAAGCGCGAGAGTACGCATGGTTGCGGTTAAGCGGAACGTCCAAAATTATTCGAAGAATCAGGTGGTTTTTAGGTATTGAGGAACGCCCAAAATTAGTCGAAGAATCATGTAGGTTTTGCGGTACTTAAATTTTAAAATAACTTCTTAAAGTTCCAAAGTTTAGATGAGTGGAATTCAAACAGAAGATTAAAAATAACTAAGTGCCATATATACTCAAGTCATGTTTAAAATTGACAGACAAACTCGTGCAGACTGTAACCAGAGTGTAATATTCTTTAATTTTAGATGCTCATAGACCATAAATAACAAAGCGAAAGTCCGTTAAGAATAAGAAATAAGCCAAATGGCGTCTGGCAGTTGGCCATTTCGATTGTCCTTTTTACTGCAAAATGATTTCAGTGCAGAAAAGGAAATCGCATTGTGGTTCAATGTTATTTCATTGAATTGAATCTAGTCGAGTCAAGTCGAGTCGAGGGAAAAGTATGACGAGAAGCGAGCAAAACTTTTGGATTGTCATGGAACAACTGCAGGGACAATTTCAATCAATTATTGATTCAATCCGACAAATTGGCAATCGCAGTGGACATTTGGCTTGAGTAAAATTCTGAAAAAAAAGACAAAATTAAAAATATTTATATGAAATTCATATGATTTCAAGGTTATTTCTAATAGCATCAAACATTTATAAAATGTTATTTTCTAATAGTATAGAACGAGTATTAAATGGAACTGTAAGCCTCTTGTTAAATAATTACAATGATGTAATAAGCCACCTCAATTAAAGTACACAAATTTGAGTACAGAATAATAACATTGCATTTAAAATCGATGAAAAAGGACAACAAATGCAACAATTTAATAACTGATTCTCCGAAATATGATAGAATAAAGTTGTTCTATCAAATATGTACATATATATGTATATATGACATTCTCTTTTATTTACCTTGCTTTCAACGAGTCACATAGAATGTTTTCGTATTTCAATTCGAAAATGTAAATATTATTTTACGATGTATAACGTTTGTTTATATTATGGTTGGTGCGCTTATCAAACAAGAAACTTCTAGAGAGACAGAGACAGACTTAGCGCCATAACGGTGCCTTTTAATAAGCTGTTCAATATGATAATGATCTAGTTTCCGTTTACAATCTGCTGAGAAAGCAAAAAAACAGACACAAGGAACAACATAACTTGAGTAATTATTGAATATGATCTAACAACATTCTTTATCGTTTTATTTAATCAAAATACTTATTTAAACTCTATTCTATTGGGAAAAAATGTACTGATTGCTTTCTATTAAACGGAACTATCATCACAAACAGCACATCCAACACAGCTTACACTCCTTTTATTTATTCATTTGGAGTCCTAATTGCGTATACATTTCTAAATAATTGGCCGCAATTTGATTTGTTTGTTGATTAGTGTAATCCGTTTATTATGCAATTGTTTGTTGATGAGCCTGGTGATTACGGTGATAGCTACTATATAGTATATGACTTATTTACTCACCATATTGGCTAACCACAATGCAACCACAGCGAAAACCGCTGTTGCTGCTCTCGTTGAGTTAATTTTCCAATTATGCAATCACACCATAAATCAGAAAATTGACATAATAATGGCAGAGTTAAAATTTTGAGTTTTTAAAGAGCTGTAATACAAATAAAGACAAAAAGGAAACCTCTTAAAAATTTAATCATATATTATAACATATTTACTTAAGAAACAACAAAGACAAGCTACAGAGTGAAGAGTTCAGTCTCTGATAAATAGAACCCAATAGCTTCATAGCTAGATTCAGCTTTTGTATTCAGATTTCAACTAAATCCCTCTAAATACCAACTCCTCTGGTTTGCCCAATCACACAATGCAAATCGAATCACAAATTCTAAGCAAAATAAAAAAAAAAAAAAGAAAAACAGACGCTTTCCCATCCTTCTGGCTCTTTGCTCGAACAACAAGGATCATTTGGCGAATGCCTGCGACAAGGTCATGTCGTTGGCCTTGCGAGATTTTGGCCACAATCAGACGACTGATTGTCTTTTGTGCGGCTCAGTGGTAACGTTGGTAACATGGCCTGAGCCTCCTGCTGTGCTGTCCTTCAATTCGAGTTGGACCACGCAATCAGCTCATCAAATTTCCATGACAAACCCGATGAGGGAATTGAAACTGTTTCAATTTTGAGTCCAAATTAATAAACACAGACTTTTAAGGCAGAGCACAAAGCTGAAGCCTTCAGTCTGGCGGCTAATTGAAAAGAAGCCTGAGTAGTTACCAGCCAGGTGGCAGAAGACTATCTATCGTCCAGCTGTGCCTCTTCCAGCTGCTGATGCTGCAACATAATCATTACGAATGTGTGGCAGTAACTCATGTGGCAGCAACCTTCGCAGCTGCCCAACGGTTTGCCACCGTCTGTCTATCCCACTGAGTACATTACAATTTTTCTCCAGAGCGGAAACCATAACAGCTTCATACGTTTAAGGAAGAGAGGATGAAGGGGTAAGCGAAGGAGGTACAAGAATTGTTTGCTCTAGCTGGGATAAATTTCTTTCGCTTGGCTGGCTTGGGTTACTTTATTCGGTTGGCCCCAAATACCGAGTGGGTTTTCTTTAGTCCGAAAATTGCCAACAGAGTTGGTTGTATTTCAACAGCTACACACTAGACGGACCCGCATGTGTGTGTGCGTGTGTGTGTGTGTGATGTTGGCATCAAGCCATAAAATATGTGTCTCTATTTGCTTTTGACTGGTTTGTTGCATTCCGTGTGGTTGCAATGCTGCAGCCTCTATGCCTGGCAAGACACTTTTACACTGTGCAGCAAACTAAAAAGTTCGAGATTTAAAATAAAATTGTGCATTTAAAAATAAAATATAATATAATACATAGAGATGTTTTGCATCTATTCCACTATGTTGTTATTACTAGAAGAAACGCACTTTTGTAGCGCAGTGTTTATTGTTTGCGGTCTTTCGTTTTTGTGCAATAAACTTTCCGAGTGACATAAATAATTTAAGGCTTAAAATGAGCTGCAGTTAAAAGCGGTTTCTGAATGATTTCAATCGTATTTTATTGCAAATAGATTTGCATTGGCAAAAATGGTATTTATTTTTGGCAAACAAGAAAGAAACAAACAAAGGAAATGCGGGTAAATAATCGTAATAAAGCCTGAAATTCACTTCATTTAAAGAGCAAATTTTTTGGCTAAAAGTAAAGTGCGAGTCAACCACTTTTTAACAGCATTTCGCGAGTGTGAAAAGCGCGTAAACCACTTAACCCATGCCAACCACAATAGCAACAACAACAGCAACAACACTTGTTGTACATGCAACAAAAACTAAGCCCTGTTAAAGTTGCTGAGCACACAAGTTTGTGTGCGAAAAGTGTCAGTCAAAAACAGCTAAGAAAGGGAGAATGCTGTGGCAAGATGTTGGGCGTGGAGAGAGACGCAGAGAGATAGCATAGCTGAGACAGTGTCTACAGCTGCTTAACAACAACAAGCTAAAACAAAAAGTTGAACTTCTGCCCTGGCATTTAACGGACGAAAGATTGGCACAGGAGGAACTTGCAACTTTCAGCTACAACTGCAACTGCAACTTAATTCAAACTTCAACTTAAATAACAAGCAAAAGTGGCATCATAATTGCATTTTAATTGAAATTAGTTCAATAAGTTTTGTTTTTGAAGCTCAACTCAAATATGCAAAATTTGTTGGGTTGTTCCAGCTAACAATATCGTTCAAAATACACAAAAACAAGCTCATTTATTTGTGCAATAGCATAACATATTTAAGAGATCATTCAATTTATACATACATTTTTAAAGTATCTTTAAGCTGACTGGAAAATGGAAATTGAGATTACTTTTAAAATTTGCTGCGGCCTGTCTCTTCTCTGGCCTAAGTGGTGGCAAATCAACAGAAAATACAGTTAAGTGGCAGTTTTTATTGTTTTCATTGTTGTGCAACAAAATGACAAAGCCACAAAAAGTGGAGGCAAACAGCTGCAGCTGCAGCAGCACTCATCGTGCGCAGCAAAGTATGCTACGTTTTTTGCACAATTTTCATATTTATGCCCTGACGTGTGTTTTTTCTTTGTTTGCCCCTTCTGCTGCTTCCGTTCTCAGCTGAAAACAGTAAAAAATATATACACAAAGGAAAGCACACAAAATTGTTTATTTTTTTTCTTTTGTACTTTATGAGTACGTGAAAAAATGCGAAGAGTTGCAGCCAGTTTTTTTTGTTGCAACCTTTTATATTCTTGATATTATATTGATATCAAAGAAAGGGTTATTATTCTATAGATAATATATTATTAGCTAGGTCAAGGGGAATAGCGTATTTATTATAGATAAAATATATTATACCTTACTGTATATAGAGTTCATATTAAGTTCCTTAAGCTTGCAGTAGTTCTCAAAGTGTTTGCCTGCTGCATCAAGTAAGCGAGTTCACTGGACGGCTGAATTTATCTTGGACGCTTTGTTGTGCGGCTGTGTGTGTCTGTGACAGTCGGCACATTAGCAAATTAAATAGGGAGGAAACACACAAACAACTTGGACAAACTGAGACTTTTAAAAAAGTTATGCCACAACGGAGATCAACGACTGCGGTGGCTGCGCGTGCTTGCGTGTCCTCGCAACCTTTCGCCAGCACAGACAGCAGAGTGAGACAGAGAGAGAGAGAGAGAGAGGGAGGAGGGACTGCCGTGTCCAGTCTGCTGTTTGCGTTGGCTGCAACTAATGACTTTCAGCTGGAGGCTACCCCGCCTCCATGGGGCTGGGCTTAGCTGAGCCGAGCTGAGCCCTGTCAACCAAACACAAAGCGATGGAGCACTTAAGTGCAATGTGGACCAAACTGGCTGAGGAAGAGGGTCGCGATGTAGGATGAGCCTGCAGAGCACAGAAAGAAAAACTCTATAGCATTAACAAATAAAGATGAAAACTGAATTGCGCTGTACTGGCTGTTGCCCTGGAAAAATGCACAGCTAGTGTAGGGTAGATTCTATTTATGTTTTTAGCCTTTAGTAATATTTAAAAAATAATAATAATATATTACAGGGTATCAAAGTGCCAGGGCTGTAAGTTGTTACCAGCACCATTTGCGCGTTTGTATGCAAATGCCAAAAGCGCTGCACGTTTGCTGGCAAGAGACCAGACAAATACACAAGCCAACACACACACACACACACAGGCACACGCACTTGCCACAGCGAACTGCAACTTTTGCAGCATAAAACACTTCCGGCTCATTTAAGCGACCGACCAAGGGATGCCTCACAGCGTGTGTGTGCGGCGCCACTTGACGTTTTCGTCGTTGTGCGAAATTGAATTCGAAATAAATTCGCCAACATTTGCATATGTGCTTGCAACACATATGAAGCAACTTGCAACAGGTTGCAACATTGCATTACAATGTTTTCGCATAGAGCAGCTGTTGCAGCCATTTCGCCATTTCGGAAATAACTGTGAATGTTTTCATTGAGAACTGTCGCTGTCACTCTCTCTCTCTCTCTCTATCCCTCTCCAGTCATTCAGCCATTCAGCCAGTTTCCCCTGCTCCCCATTCATTCATATTTACCCCAGTTTGCCTGCCCTGGCCTGTCCTGCCCGGTCGTCGCCCCACATTCTGCTCTGCCATATGGAAATTTAAGCGATTTGTACAACACGAGCATATGCTTAATGTTGATTTTTCATTTGCCGTCTAAACGGAGTCGGCCCCCAACCATCGGAGTCGGCCACCAGCCGAGTGCTTGGCAAACAGCAACAACAGCAGCCACGACAACATCAACTTGGCCTGGGAGCAGGAGGACTGGGAGCAAGTACAACACACAAGTGTAACAGGCGGCGAAACCAGAAAAATGGCAAAGCGAGCAAATCAAATGAAACCCTTCATAGCATGTGCAAACATTTTTGGGGCAAACGACAAATGTCCAAATCGAAGTGGAACCGAGTAGAGCAGATAGGAGCGAGGGGGAGGGAGTCAGAGAGGTGACATGATAGATTTGATATACGAACGGAACGTGCGTTCAAAATTTTTGCCTTTTGCCCTTTCTGGGCAACCCTAACTACGCCTAACTGGATTTACAGCGACGCCTGACTACAATGCTGGCGACAATGAAGCGATTGCTGGCCTGGCCTGAAGAGGGGGGAGTGAGGTAGTGTTGTTTGTGTGTAGGCTAAAACAATCCCTTAGCAGTCTGTCAGCTTGTGGACTCCGAAATACACAAACATTTCTCGCATTTCGGCATTTTTGCGGGTTTCGCTGTTAGTTTCGTTTTCTGTTTTGCGTTTTTTTTTTTTTTGCTTTTTTTCTTTTTGCCCATGAGACAGACGAAAAGACAGCTGTGGGAAATCTTTAAGCCGGAAATTCAACTACTCTCACATGTGGTCTCTATCAGCTGCCACCCTTCCCATAGGGACAACCGAAATCGTATGTCGTTTTATAGAGTATTTCTTTTTGCTCGGTCAACCAGGCTTATTTAAATCGAATTATCTGTGACATAGCAGACACAAAGGTTCAAACTTTAAATCTAATCGGGTAAACAAAAATTCTTCTTTCCTCTCAATATTCCTTAAAATACTTGCGTCAATTTTCAAGATTCTTGATCTTTTATCTCTCTCTACTGTCTTTTGATTGACCAACAAAATATTATCATTTACCTTTTAGCTTCTTCCTTTCCATTTTCGGTTACTTAATTCTATTTAATGAATTCCGACAGCAGAGCACAAGAGTGACAACAAATGGAGACGAACAGCACAAGTTGGCCAGTGGCAGATTGAGTTATTGATTGAATTTGGTAGCCTGATTCAGTTGATTGACAGTTTTGCCAGCTTCGTTTGTTGTGGGAATAAAAAGTATTATAAATTGGACAAAACTTTAAATCTCATTAATTTGCTGCTCAACAAAATGTACAAGCTTTAAATAAATAATAAAAGGATTACTGTTCAGACTTGAATGGCAAATAAAGTAAAGTTTTTATGTTATACAAATTTTAAATATATTTTCATTTAAATTTGCAACTTGAAAGCTCAGGAATATTATCAAATAATTTACTAGAAATCGTATAAGGAGCTTTACGTTTGCAAACAAACTTGGCTAAAAGAAATAATGAAAATGCAAATGAAAATATTTTGATTTATTTGAAAATTGTATGCACTATGTAGCAAGGATTCAAGTAAATTTAAATTTATATTAGTTATGAGTAAATATTGCATCCTAAAATGAGCAGAAATTAATACGCTCGGATCGAAATAATCGTCTAATATATACATACATATACATATATTTCATGCTGTCAGCTGTAGCTCATAATAAAAGATGAGGCTTTTCGAATTAAGGTTATCAAATATTTGCACAAATTACAGGTCTCTCCATGCCTTGTGCACACATATACCATATGTGTTTGCTCACACACACACACACACACATAAGTTACTCCACCTTTGAATCTTGCAGGTGTCTCGTTGCTTATGCAATAATAACAACAACAACAACAACAAAGCAATGATAACACATACCCAGCCGCAATTATTCACCCTGTGCTCGATCAAGTGTAGATTTAATTTCAATATATATTTGTATAATCAGAGATTGTATATATGTAAATGTATGCGGAAAGAGACACACATATATGGGGATAATGCATTTTAATTAGCTTCTCGGCACTTTAAGCTTTTTATTACGCCTCAATAGTTTGTTAAATAATTTGCAATAGTTTTTTTTATATTTTTTATGGCACTGGCAAAGAATAACGATGTGTGTGAAATGCCTTTTGTGGAAATTGAATTTTCCATTTGTGCAATATACATACCTCTCCCCCCCCCCATCCCAGTCAGCTGCTGTGCCAGTTGCGACTATTCTTGTTGTTGTTGTTGTTGTATGAAAACCACAAACAAGAACACGAGGCAATACAAAACGACGTTGACAAAGACAGCGAACTGTAGGCTGGCATGGGTTGGGAAGGGGGTAGGTGATGGGGGTGATGGTACGAGTAGAAATGGCGACAGCCCCAATGCCAACACATTTCACACAAATATAAATATTTGCTTATGCCACATGCGGGCGACAGGAGAGAGCACAAACGGAGTGGAAGTTCACCACGGGTCGGTTACGCTTATGAATATTGCGAGTGGGAGCGAGAGGCAGAAACTCAAAGATAGAGAGAGAGAGGGAAAGCGATAGACAGGCCGTGGCGATGCTGGCCGCATTTCTAACGCATTTTCCATAGACAACAACAATCGTAAATAAATATTTTGATTTATTGTCTTCCTCAATATTTCCGCAGAATTTCTACGCGTACGCGGCAAAGACGTATAATTAATATGTTTACCCGGCGTATACTTTATGCTTCCTTAAAGTCAACATAAATTTTTGAAATATTCCTTTAACCTTGGCAAGTCAGCTAGACTTTAATCTTAACACTTTTCAAGTTCTCAAGCTCTCTTGCTTAGGGTTTTATTAATATTTGAGCCTGCTCAAAGTCAATTGGCAATATAAAAGTCAAAAATGCTGTAAGTGCATTTCCCATTTACAATTTATAACTATTTTTGCCAGCTCTTAACCTGTCACTGACCAAATCGAGGTCACGGCTTTTCGTCTGCCACACCTCCTTCATATACCTCCTCCTCCCATACCATCGTCCGTGGCGTAACCAGTCCATTTAACGCCTCAATAATTTATATTTCAATTTCTAAAATTGACTCTTCAATGCAAAATTTGGCAAGCAAAGTGGACAGGCACAACTAGCTGATACCCTGTGGTTTTCAGTTGAATCCCAACTTGGGTTAACGTTCTGCAGGGTATACAATTGTGCATATTTAGATCGCTAATTTGGGTCCGAAAAAAAGCATTGCCTACTTTTTTGCGCATAATTATTTTCTCTCACGCCGAATTTGAAGTCGAAAACGAACAGCTGAAATGAAAAGGAATTATTTCATGTTGAAATTTAAAACCAATTTGCTTCGAGTTGAAAAAAAGAAAAAACATAAAAAACGAAAGTTCTGAAATTCTGTTTGCAGCCTTTTTGTGCTAATTAAGCCAGGCAGGCGAAGAGCGAGAAATTTATTTGAAAAGCAATGCCGAAACGAACCCTTTTGGCTAAAAGGGGAGGGCGGGCAAAAAGCCGTCCATTGTCAATGCAAAAAGTTTCCATCGAGACCCTCGTCTCTGGTCTCTGGTCTCTGGTCTGTTTTCCTGGCTCGATTTCGAAGTGTGCTTCCTGTTGCGCCTGTTTGAAGTTCTCGCTGCTGTTTTATTTGTTCCGCTCACAGCTCGACGGCTGACGTTAAGTGCAAATAAATCAACCGCTTAGTCAAGCGCTGCCACGCCCACTAAGCCTTCACTTCAGGCAGCTTATACAAATTACTAGCACACTTTTATAAACGACTTGGCTGGGTGTTATTAATGAAAGCCAGCGTGTACACGAAACTTGCAGTCAAAAGCGGATCAAATAGTTAATGAAGAATATCGCATCTACACATACACACACACACACAGCCAATATATTCAGCATGTTATTAAAAAAGTTTTAATTAAAACGTTAAATACTTGTTTATTTTTTATGCAAAATCCAAATTGTTATCAGCAATTCAAGTTAAGAAGCTCTTAGAGTGAACATAATCAAACGGTATATGTGTATGCAAAAAATTATGAAAAATATGTGTATTTAAATGGTATTTTTAATAACCTAAATATGTCAGTTTAATAAATATTTAAAAAGACTAACTAAATATTTAATTCACAATGTTATTTATAAATCATTTTCCACTCGCGGTCGATTGCGCTCTTTTAAATGCCATTTAAAATTGAGTGCGTTTTTTTTATGAACACGCACTGCAATGATCTTGCCTGCCACGCCCATGCACACGATTAGCACACGCCCACATGGCGTATGAGTTATATTTTTTTGATGCACTCATCGTATACGCAATATTTGTGCTGCAGCTGCAAAAACATACGTGCATATATCAAATTTATGTGCAAACACGCCATTGTCTGCGCATCTAGAGTGTGGGCGTAAAGGGGGCGTGGATGCTACCTGCATTTCGATTGCAGCGCTGAGAATACAAGCATAAAAATGTGTGCTGGCTTTGTGCGAAACGATTTCGGCTTAAAGCACTGCCATGTGACAACAAACACGTTTCTTCCTTTCCAGCAGTTGCAGTTGCTTCCTCCATTTGGCCATAAAACTGCAAGTTGCCTGCCTCCGCTTCTCAACCTTCTCCAACTTCTCCTTGGCATCGTTTTAAGTGGAGAGCAGGCAACGAGCGGGCAGGGATTGCGGCACACACACACACACACGCACATATATATAAATGGATTTCCTGTGACATCAGCATCGGCTTCTACGGCGAACATTGACATTAATTGCATAAGTGCAATCAATGCCAAAGCGTTGCTCGGGGGAGAACACATAAGAGAAGTATATGAAACATTGCGAGACAAAACTGCAAATCGAGTGCTCGAGAGTGTTTCATTGGGAGCTATATAGATTAACTTTAGACTCACTTGAGAGACAATACACCCATCGGCGTAAAGCGAAATATTAGATAAAAGAAGAAAAGAAGTGGAGAAAAATGAAAAACTCATTCAATGCGCTGCACAGTCGTGAAGAGTTAAGGAGTTTTCTTTACCAGCCAGTCAGTATTCAGAACAGAAAGTCTAGATAAATATAGAGTTGATTTTGGACTCACTTTAAACGAAATTTAATTGCCTTAACTCACTCAATTAATTTGATATATTTTTGTTTTTGCACATATGTTTATTTGCCAGTCTACACTCAAATTATCTATCTTCCACATAATGTAATGTCTTTACAGGCAATCTTAGAACCATCATACATATACACAGGTTTGCAAATTAACATAATATTCTTTGTATATGTGTGTTTGACATAAAACGTTACCAACCACATTTTGATAACCCTGACTCCCAGCTAGATTGTGGCAACTCTTGAAGTGTCAGACATCATTATGGTTAAATGTTATAACACCTTAGACTACCTATACCATACGCGTGGACTGGGTTGCTTGCAAGCCACAAAACCGAATCAAATATGTAATTTCAGGAGCAGCACACCCCTTGTTCACTAATTAAACTTAAAGAGCCGCAAAAGCGAATAATGCTCATTGGCTGCGACAGCTTGGAGTTTCGAGCTTAGATGTGAATGTGGAGTAGTATAGAGGGTTAGTATACCACATTTTCTTTGATTTTATAATTAAATAAAGAATTTTAATACAATAGAAAGTGTATAATTCACATACCTTATATCTAGAATAGTGAAACTTAAAGACTCTCATAAGTAACTTAATGGGCGCTTTAACTAATTTACAGAGTATTTTCTAGTCTCTTAAACTGCGTGCTAGTCGATTGTTGTTGTTGGACTGTATAAACGTGGCACTTTCTGTTTGCTTTGAGATGGTTTCCAACTGACTGTTTGTCATATCACCGCTAATATTGCCAAGTTTGTAGCTGCGGCTTAGTAACCATCTCTATCTTGCTCTCTCTCTCTCTTTCTCTCTTCATTTTGTAATCTGTGTGTGTGTGTGTGTGTGTCAATGTCAAATGCCAAGGCATAGCGACAGCTTGAACTTAATTGCCCGCGGAACAAACAGTGAGTGCAAATTTCAATATCGCACGAGACATCGAAATTGTATTGCGCAATTTCCCCATTACATACTCATCGTGTTGAGAGCAGACACTCAAGCTACAGAATGGGTTGCCATGTGTATATAGTATGCATATGCATACAAATATCCTATATACATATATAGTATGTACATGCTGTCACCGCTGCACAATTAGTCGAGCATTTCCCTAATTGGTGTTAATCCGAAAAGCGCATTACGCATGCAAAGGCAGCAATGGCTGAAGCGTCTACTATTATCAAGGATTACAGAGTGGAAACTTAAGACGAAGAACTAAAGACGGGCATAAATATAAATATGTATACTGCGTAAAGTAAAGAGCTAAAGACCGGGGGCATTTTTGCTAAGTAGTATGTAATCGCAGTTAGTTAACATTGCCGATGGCTTAGACTCGCTCAGCAGCCGTAAAGTAGACCACAATATTTGTTTACTGGTGAGCGAAAAATATAAGAATATGAATAAATAAAAATTCTGCAGCTATTTATACCCTTTATGGTAATTGCAAACGACTAAGAATGGGTATATTAAGGTAATGTAGATTGAAATGCAAAAATGTACGCAGCAGACGAAAAAAATGAATTAAAAATAAAAATCCATGTCTCTCACAGCTAGAAATATGCAATCAGAGCGAATATAATAGGTAGGGTATAAAACAGTTGAGTGCACTCTCTTTACTCTTTAGTTTCTTTCTTTGATCCCCTTTTATGTGCGTCGAGTGCAGCAACAACAACTTGTTGATTGTCTGACGGAGGAGTTCATTTCTCTCGGGCAATCAAATTGGAATTTATTTCTTGACCTCATTTGGCTCTTAATTTATGCCATACTTTTACACACACACACACATACATGCACACAGAATGACAGTATCCATGTGTGTATTTAATGCAGGCTGACAGCTTTACACGACTTACACGTGGCCAGCCGTAAAAGCCACATTTATAACTACAAAAGGCGACTGGCCGCAGTGCCGCCTGTCTGCCTGACTGCCTGTCTGCCTGCCTGCTTGCCCAGCTGCTGGTTCGCCATTTTTTCAATCTTCCCTAATTTATGTCAATTCGTTTATTTATGTGTGTGTGTGTGTGTGTTGGTGTGTGCGCGCGTGCGGCCCTGACCAAAACTCCATTAGCTTCGGCCCCGGGCGCATGTCATGTCGTGTAATTACAATTTGTTATCGCTTTAATTTAATATCGATGCCAACACAAGCCACTTACTCGTATTCATACGGCTGCTACTCATGCGCGTATTCATGCCAGCACTCACATTCACACACACGCACACGTATTCATGTGTACTTTCCCTTTAGCGGGAAAAACAATTGAGTTTGCCTGCTCCCAGTGCGGCCTGCCCTAAATCAAGCAGGCTGCCCAATTTATTAACCCAAAGCTTTTGCAAAATGTGCGATTTTAAACATAGACATTTTTTAGGCATATTCTATTTTATTTTATTCCTCTCTCGGTATTTAATTAAGTTGACAAACTAATTAATTAGGGCGAAAAAAATCTCAGCAATGCGGTTTGCCAGTCAATTCGGCGACCCTTAAAAAGCAGATGCCGGTGACAATTTGAAGACTTCATTAGGCATTCCGAGTTGTAGAAAATTAGTCAGATTTTCCGGACAAAATACTATGCGCCGTTGCGCCCATCCTAAGGGGGGGTTGATGGTGTTGTTATGTAAATTTCCATCTTTGGGTCGTTGCCACTTCGAGCGTGTCAAGTTCTGTAAAGTAGTTTTCGGATTTGTTTGCTTTCGCTTTCGCTCTAGCTCTTTTGTTCGCTTAGCTCAGCATGTGTTTGAGATTTATGGCTTAAAATTGAAATGCTGAACGTTAAATGGAGGATGGAAAATGGAAAATGGTTTGGGTGTGGGTCTTGTTTGCCTCTTTTTAAAAGCTATGTAAATGCTTGCAGCTGGAAAAGACATGGTGAAGGCAAGTGAGTGGGCAAGTTCTTCAAGCGGCTTAAAGAAAGTTGCAAACACAAACATGAAGACAGATTTTTTTTGACTCTCCTTTCTTATTCCCAATTCTGTCAATATTGCAAAAGGCCAATATAAGAGGAGAATTTTCAATATTTATGTGAATGTTTATTTTAAGATTTATTTTATATTTATTTTAACATTTAGTTTGCTTAAAATGACAAATATAAAATTTGTTTCGTTATGAATCTTTTCTTTTCTTGCTAATTGCAATAATACTTCATCACTCTTCGCACTCACACATTAATACGAATAATGGCGACCGTAATGGCGGCTACTAGGCACCGAACGTGTTGCTCTCTTAGCGAAAGCAAAGGCTCTCTCTCTCTCTCTCAACGCTAATTGGCTACTTGTTGTTTGCCCAACAGATGGCGTTCTTCAACACTGATCATTTCTATGAGCAGCGTCACCAACATCTGGCAACACTAAAAAATACTAGATACAAACGATACGGCAACACTTAATTATCAAGCGTCATTTATTCGACACATGCAAATTGCGCGTCTCACTTTCTGAACCTTTTCTTAATTAATCGCCATATATATCTTTGCAGCTCTGTTGCGCTTATGATGAGTTAAGGACAGTACAGAAAGCAATGACAATGTAACAGATACCAAAAAGAGAGAGAGAGCGCACACTTTTACATACTTTTTACTTAACTCCCACTACATTTTGTATGTCAACTGCAGTTGAATTGTGGTTTTAGAGCTTCGTGGACGTTCAAATTGTTAACAGGATGAGACCTAATGTCAAAGGTGCGCTCTCCACCAGGCGCGTGGCAAAAAAGGTTAGTTTGTTGCATGCATCCGGGCATGTTGCAAGCTGCCAGTGCACACGTGGCGCCTTAGAATTTATTATTTACTCATCGCTTGACCACGTCAACTTCCTGCCAACTGTCTGAGCTGCTCAGTGAAAGCCATAGTGCAAAAGGCCAAAGCACTCACACTTTCCCCTCGCTCACTCTGTCAGTTTGCAGTTCTCAGCCCCTTTTATTCTCGTTTCGACCTATCTGTGTCCGTGTGCGTGCTACTGGCCTGGTACCATGCATATTGAATGATTGATTGCGTTTTGATGCACATTGAAAATTGCTTTTTTGTGCCCGGGAAGCATTCTTTTCTTAAATGAAAATAAATTGACAAATGGAAAATGAGTGCTGCCTCCATAAAAGTTATGCGGAACAAACTACGGAATCATCGAATGGTAATACTCTCGACTTAACCACAACCAAAAGCCGGGACACGCTTCCTGTCAACCTAATTAGCGCGACTTACTCACATACACACACACACTCGCATATCTCATTAGCCAAATGGTTTGGCCATGAACTAAGAGTTGGCCAAGTGACGAACCCGCAAAATACCTCCCCCCATTTGATATATCCCAAAGGAAGGAAGGAAGTTCCATATTTCACTCAATTCAGACACAAAATTGGTCGCTTGGTTCGTTGGTAAAAAATGTCATTAGCATGTCATGAATACCATAAAAACGAAGGACAAGAACTGAAGGAGGAGAGGTAGAGAGTGGCGTGTATAAATTGCACAATTTGCGAGGAAATAGAAGAGATATTGAATCGAATAGAGAGAGAGAGAGATCTGAGAGAGAGTGAGAGAGTAAAGCAAGTTATCCAGTTCACTTTCCACAATTGATACCCAATTTTAAATATTTTATACGACGCTGGGGGAATTAAAGTGAGCGAGGAACAAGAAAGAAGAATGAAGGGTCAAACGTTTCTGTGGTAAAATATTAACCCGCGCGACAATAGCAAAAAAGAAAACAAAAACCAAGCCATACCATACCACACCACACCATATCGAGACGAAGCCAAGCGAGGGGAACTGCAGCTAATGGACAGGAGCGAAAGTTGATCGGACAGGAAATGGCCTGCAATGAAATTCGATGGAGCGCTGGAGCACAGCATGGGGAAACTGCAAAAAGCCAGCGCGCTGAAGTTTGGCATAGTTTGCATTGTTGTAACTGGTGTAGTCCAGCCCCTTCCTCCCCTCCGTCTGTAGCTGATATCAAAAACTTTTAATTTTCCGTTGCGATTTTATTGCATTTTTCCCGGAAGCTTTAAAAAGAGCATCATTGGCATAAAACTTGCCATCTGTCCGCATGTAGTAAGGTTTATCAGCAACCCCAAAAACATATTTATGGTATATACGCATAGCACATAGTAAAACAAAAGTATCTATTGTTACAAAGGGTACAACAAGTTTTTTGTCTCTTAAAAAAAACTCCTAGAAATCAGAGCAAAAACTCACTTGAATGCATAACAAAGCATAAAGCCGCGCCACGCATCAGCAGATCTCAACCAGGACAAAGTCCGAATCCGGGAACAACAAGGGCCACAAACAAAAAAAAAGGGATAAGCTAATGATACAAATGACAACGCATAAAAATTTGCATAGCTCGAAACGGAATAAAGTAGAGTAAAAAGGTTGCAAAAACTGAATTGTTTTCCGGAGTAGTTCAAATACTTTTTTTATGGTTCGTTTGAGTCATCAGAAAACAATTCAAATGTTTTTTGCAAAGCGTCGCAGAGTAAAGTAGAAAACGGAATTATTGATAGCTTTAATTCCAAGTTGGGAGAAAAAACAACACACACACACACAAACTATGGAGTCTTTGTCTTTGTAAGCAATCTTAAGGCTGCTACCCTTGTCCCATTTCTCGACAAGCTATAAAAGTCGCAAATAAATTTCAGAGAAACCAGAAGAAGATACTATACTATTATTAACTGCGCCACAGGCGTCACCAGATTTCTACCGCAGTCAACTCTTTTGCATAAATCACGGTGAGGATAATGGCGTCGCACAGAATGCCCTGGTCCTGATTCTGGTCCTGGCTCTGGCTCTGGCTCTGGATGTCAAATTAATTTAGCATGCTGGAAACAACCGGAAAATGCCGCGTGCGCCTTTTGGCTTTTCAATCAAGGTAAGCAAAGGACTAAGGCCTGCGGACAGAGGCTGAAACCGAAGCTGAACCTGAACCTGGAAGCTGAAGCTGCGGGCTAAGCGTCCTTGGCGTTTCTTGTCACGTTTTGTGAATTTGCTGCGCTTGCCAGGATGCCAGGACGCAGACGAGAGGCGACCGATTGGCTGATGGGCATAAGAACGCACCAAAAAACGGGCTGACTCTGGTGAATTTGTCAACTCGGGGCTCTCGGTGTCTACTCAGATAACGCGTCGCGAGGTTTAAGCGGCTCTCGATGAGGGTGGGAGCAGGGGATTAGCGTCTAGACCAAGACTTGGCATATCTGGGATAACGAACGATGAGGCGGGAGCAGCAAACACGCATAAATTACTCAATTAGCAGTCAAGATACGGCGACAAAAGGCTCCTCCAACAATTGGACAACCGGAAGTGGCAAAGCCAACGCCATTTCCTATATATTGAGTAATCAAATGTCAGGGCATTAGGCGTGCCTGCCAAGCTTGGCGCTAACAATAAATCAGGCGTTGCGCTCGGCCGATCGCTGCTCCGAAACTGACACGTTATTAATGGAAGCGTTCAGATTTTCTAATTACAAGCAGCAAGCAGTAAGCGACTTTCATGGTGAATGGAAAACGTCGTCATGGCAAAACACAAAAGGCCAAGGCAAACATATTTCAGACACTGTGAATGAGTGTGGAATTTCTGAAAGGCATCGAGAGGGCAACCTGAAAGAGGAAGTAAGCGCCAACAAGAAACGTAATTTCATTGCTGAACATTAGGTGAAAAGACAGACACAAAATAGATAGAGAATATAGGGCATTACAATTTTAACAGGCAATTGGCTCTCTTTAATCCTGGCAGCTAAAAATTTCGTTGCATACTTTCAGGAGCGCATCACAGCACAAAATATCGATAATTATTCACATATCGATTAAGTAAAATACGTAGGAATAAAATCGACACGAGATATCGGTCCTACGGCCACTAAAACGTAATAATAAATAAACGATAAATAATAATAAATTAATTAAATGGGAGAACACCCTAAATATTATATTAATTTAATTTATTGCTAAAATAAATAATAAATAGATATATATCTAGAGTGAGTGTATTCAGACGCCGGTGTCTGCTGCACTTGTTCAGAATTCTTGTTGATAATTTTGAGCATAATTTGTTTGTGCTGCCCAAACAGCGTACCCACCTCCATTGCCGTACTTCAAGCAGTCCCTTTCTGCGCTGACCATTAGCCCAGCCCAGCCCAGCCCAGCACCCCCTGCCCCCTCTGCAGCGAAACGTGTCCGAATTGTGACAATGTGGCTATTTGTTCAGTTATGTTGTTTGCTTGTCGCAAGCAATTACAAAGTGCACAGAGTTATTATTAGAAATGCCAACGAAAAGAACTCAGTCCCGAGAGTTGCTCAGCTTAGGGAGGGACACAGCCAACGCAACAAACACCTTGAAAAACGAAGCTTCTGGCTACTTCTGGCACTTATTACGACTTATTAACTTGATGGACAGCAAAGCCCGTAGAGCAACTGCGCTGCGACAAATAATATAATAATAAAGGGATGGATAAGCATAAAAATGTAGGATATGCCCACAGGCGCCATACCCTAGAAAATAAGACAGAAAAATTACATTTCATGTTATTTAAAATTCTAAATAAAATGCTTGCTTAAAGTAACTTTCATTTAACATAAAACAAACAATTTTTAATTATTTTCCATTTCTCTCTTGACTTTATCGTTTATCAAATATACCCACTTTATGGCGTATACAAACACACACACAAAGAAAGATATAATCAGCCGCTTGGTCGCAAGTGACAAATGTAAAGAGCTGGAAAATAAGCTTGGTTCTTTGTCTGGCCTTTTGTGGGCGTGGCATAGTCATAATTAATTAATTGCTAATTTGCTTGTTCAAATGATATGAATGTAATAAGAATTTCGTGTGGGCGTGGGTGTGTTTCTGTGTGTGTGTATGTGTGGAAATGGGTGTGGCTTCCAGGGAAATCAAGGCCAATTTTCGCTTCATTAATCACAGTGCAACAGCAACAGGAGGCAAGTAAAAGAAAAAGAAAGGGAGGTCACACCCGAATACCGCATACCCTTCCACCCACTCGTTGTTGAGCTGAGCGTGTCAAAGGTGGCCACGGAGTAGAGTAGTCAGTGGAGCAGTAGCTGCAACATGTGCGAACACTTGCTCCAAAGTCTGCTTCAAGTTATTGTGTCTGTCTTGAGACAGACAACGGAGCGTATGATTGATGTAGCTCGATGCGCGGCTGACAGTGCCATTATCGAAGAGTGTGTGCCATTCTTTCAGTCTGCATGTGTGTGTGTGTGTGTGTGTGTGTGATGCATGCACATGACGAGCAACAAAATCAACAACCACAACAAAAATTGCCGCCAAGCAGCGCCTGCAAGTGAAGCCAGTCAAAAAAAAAAAAAAAAAAGAATGAAAGCAAGTGAAGCGGCAGAAAAAAAGCTGAGAAAAAATGAAAAATAAAGTAAAGTAAAAAAAAAAAACAAACGCTTAAAGGCGTCGCCGACCTCGGTGCGGGCTTTGCGATTACATTGCGCTTTTGTGTGGGCAGGCCGTGTCCAAGCCTGGCGAGGCTCGGATCCCTGGCCATGACAGCAACAACGTCAAGTGGGGCTGCAGGTACGCAGCGCAACAAACCAGAGCTGCCAACCCGAGAAAAGTCACAATGAAATCATGGAAAACCGGCCAAGTTTGCCAGACTACAAGATATGCTCTAGAAAAGAAACGCGAGGCCGAAAAAGATTTTAAAATGCATTTGTATTACACTACCCAAAAAGATATATACAAAATATATATGCTCTGCATCGGAACAACCAGTACTGTCATGTGTGCAGAATTTTCTAGTTTCCTGCTAATGAATATTAAATGCGTATACCCAAAGCAATCAGGGTCAGGGTCCATGCCATGTTCGGGAATTCTTGTAGTCTCAACTTACGGAATTCTTTCGGTGATGCTGCTGCTGCACCTGATGAATTAAATAATCACGAATTAATAAGGTATTGCCGCATGGTGTAATATATTATATAGCGGATGCAGCGTTACGACGACCGAGATTAACTTGCAACGTATTTAACCTGTTTAATCACTGCAAATTGCAATAATTGTTGGGGCGTAGATTAAAGATAAAACGAAATTTAATTCATGTTGTTTCTTTCTTTTCGCCCTCCCCTTTGCAAACTGGAATTGTCCTTGTAGTTGTCGCAGATATATATATATATATTTGCAAAGAGGCTTTCAATGTTGTTCACAGCTTTTGCACTTCATTAACGGCACGAAGCAAATCCTTTTAGTCCCAGTCTGGGCAGGTTGGTGAGTCGTGCCTGTACTCAGCATTTGCTAGCGGCATTTAAACTTAATCGCGGCTCCGTGCCGATCCATAAACAATTACTGCAAACAATTTTTCATGAAATATTTTTTTCCTTTTGCAACATCAAAAATGTTGCGCAGACTAAGAACAGAACAGAAGAAAAAAAAACGAAATTAAAAAATGCTCCAAAACAGAAGCGAGGATGGTGTCCAGAGATACATAGGACGGTCAGGTTGGTGGGGATGCTGCCAGCGGCAATTGAAACCAACGAGTAAAAACAGCAGCACAATAAAATAACTTCAGACAAGCGGCAGCAAAAGGCAACGGAAATCATTCGCTCTTTAATTCAATATTTAATTTGCGAAATTTTGTAGGAAGTCGGAAATATGGTTTTCATAAGAATCATCAAATAAATAGGTTCTTCCCTAATCGAATTTCACATATTAAACGGGTTTAAAAATCACTGAACCGCAAAAGTTTGTGCATGGGAAACATGAGATTAAATTAGGAAAAAATAAACAAAATGAATCGAAATAAAAAACAACAGTGAAACATGATGCCATAGTCGAATTACGATAGAATATTATATAATATGATTAGTTAAATAATAACAACAGCGTTTGCCAGCATTTTAATTAATGAAAATAATTGATTCCGTTGCGTGTCAATTATGAATCGAGGTTAAATATTTTCACAATCAGTTTTCGCTTTAAACAAGCCGTCAAACTGTTTCCAATTGAGGCCAATAATTGATATTCTGTTGGATATTCTCATGGAAATGGTGAATAATTGTGTTTGGCATTCATTGCGATTCGTGCTGTTCCCGTTCGGAGGATGTCAACATTATCCGGAAGATGCTGCAGTATTATGTAAATACTTCAGGCAGCTGCGACTCTCGAAGTTGATAACTGAATAACTCATGAATACAGCCTTTGAGGGCAGCAGAGATGCAGTCAATTATCTATCATCAGCTGGCCAGTCAATACAAGGACGTAAACACGAGGAGAGAGATGGGACAAGACAGACATGGTCAACATGGGCAACAAGTTGGCATTGCCTGGGGGAACCCAAGGTAAAGGAGGTAAAGCAGTTCAAAGCAAATTTTCAAGGCTGTACTATATACTATATCTACATATATATCCCCTTGGAGGCTACACAAAGTAGCAGCGATTTTCTGGCCCCTGGGCCGGTGTTTTTTTTTTTGCGACCCAAGTAATTGGCGGCGGATAAAACGGGCTCAATTCGTGTTCGTAGCACGTACAAAGGCACAAGAGACAGACAGCTCAGACAAGGTGCTAGAGGGTCCCGAGCACTCAAAGATTTCAAAGATTTAAAAAAATATTGAGTTATCATCATTTAGTGTGCCTTTGTTTCCTCATTCATTGAGATTGAGATTGTATTTTGTGAAAATTCTCCAGTTGAAAATTTCAGAATGAAGAGATACAAGGAGACTATGAATATTTTGGAAGAATTGATGCGTACACATCAGCCGGGAAAGCCTGAAAACCAAATGAAATATTATCTAAAGCATATGGCCGAAACTGGCAGGGTTGGCGAATGTTATTTGAAGTTAAGAGCCTGCTGCAGCATTTCTAGAGGTTTGTTAAATAAATAATGTATAATAAATAATTGAGGCTAAAAGTAATTTCACTTAGGATCGAAAAAGGTACGAAATGGGAAATCCAGGGATATATTACCAGTGAAAAAGTAATGCATCAATGGAATGACCAAACTTCTTCAAACACCTCCATATTAATTAGATAATGAAACATCGGGTTTCAAATAAATTATGCAAGTTGTAAAACATTCACTACATATAATAATCTATATCTATATTGAATTTCTATCGAACTCTTAGCGAAGGGAGTAGAATGAGCGCAATTTCGATTTTTAAGCAACAGGTCAGCCTGATTCTATGTTAAACATCGAATGTTGCACAACAGCAGGAAAAGTTATTTCTGCCAACTGTTTGGAGCGGCAATTGGCGCCGGCGCTGTAGGAATTCACTCAACTTTGTTGAGTTAAAGTATGATATGAGGGGAACTATTGCCTTTTTTTGTGACATTTTGCTGCTTTCCTCCTTGGGCTGTTTTTATGCAGGCAACTTGAGAGAAAGAAAAGACAAAGAGGAGGCGTGATTTTTGATGGGGCAACGACCAGCAGGCTAGAATTGTTAAAGCCATATATATGTATGTGGTTTTTCCGGCCCATTAGGGGACAAACTGAAACCATAAGTTGAACCCAAAGTGCAGTGCAAAGGATAACCAAATGTTGTCGGCTTCTGTGCTCCCTTAAGAAGACAAGAGTATATTTTTGATTTCCGCAACAAATTAAATTAAATGTTCCTTGTAATATGATTGCAATTGTGGCCTGAAAGTAACAACAACAACAGCAACAACAACAAACGGCAGCGATAAAAGCAATGACAAGAACAACGTCACACCGGAAGCAGCCGCCAAGTGGACGGCAAACTGCAGGAAGCCGACAATAAAAAACAAGAAAGCAAGGCTAGCCGAAGATTTTATACCCTTGCAGTTATACTAAATATAAAATAAATTTGGATTGCTGCCGGTTTCCGTGGTATTAATTAAACAATTATAACAGTACATCGAATGATCAAACTTTGATTTGGATGTGGTAAGCCTGATAGCTATAGCTTGAAATATAACCAAAATTGGCCGAAAGGTTCCATGACAGCTATACGATATATCGGTCCGATCTTGCCCGTTCCGACTTATTTAAAGAGGGCACGGACAGACGGACATCGATTTTTCGACTCCTCTGTTGATGCTGATTCAGAATATATATACCTTATAGGGTCGGAAATGTCTCCTAAGGTGCGTTGCAACCTTCTGGCTAAAATGAATATACCCTCTGCAAGGGTATAACAAGCATACCCAGAGAAGGCGCAGCAGCAGCAGCAGCAGCGGCGGCAGCTAAAATTCCAAAAGGAAACAGGAAGCATTAGCCATAGCACCATAGCAGCGCTTCTGCTCTGGTCTAACCTTGCTGGACGCGTTGCGTTAAGTGCGTCCATGTGAGGAGTCGCCACTTTTTTATTGTAAGTGCTTTTGCTTTGCTTTAACATTTCATTGAATGTGCTGGTTCTTTTGCCGCTGTTGCTTCTACATATTCCCCCCACCCCTCTCTCTCTTTTTTCCATCTACTTTTCGTTTTCTGTTGTTGTGTGCATTGTTTTCTTGTTGTGCTGTTTGCTTTCAACTTGTCGCTTTTGTCGCCATCGTTGCTTATCACACAGGGCTGCGTATGCGTCTCAAGTGGCAGCAGGGCAACAGGACTAATACGAAAGGTAAGAGAGGTGGAAGAGAGAGTGAGAGAGAGGAGAGTGCAGAATTGTTTGTGGTTGCTTGCTAGAGATGAGTGCGTGACTTGCAATTATTTGAGACAGCAGCGCTCCTTTTGTCTGTTATCGATTAGCATCAATTATCGATATATGCGGTAAACGTGAATGCCACATTATTTACTCTTGCACACATATGCAGTATGTATGTAAAGAAAGTCTCGTAACATCTTTGACAGTCACGTGTCACGCGGTTGTCTCCAAGGTGCCGCACTCTGAATGGAACGGAAATCTTAAACATGGCAACCCAAGCAAGTATGTATATGTATGTACTGACTGCGGGAGTACATATGTACATACGTGGTCTCTCCCTCAATTGTTTCCTTCCTCACATGCACTAATTGCCGCACAAATTACTTTTAACCAAGTGGCTTCAGCTTGTTGTGTGCGTGTTGAAATTGCTTTTATTGTTGCGCTCCACAAGAATAAGAATATAATGATGAGAGTTACAGATTTTTTAATGACGATAACCATTGGAAGCAAACTTTAATGTTACACCGAATAAAAACACTTTAAAATGTTGTCATATTTTTTCACTTAAAGTTCTGCATGCACAATCTCTTGCACAATCTTCCCCCGCATACAAATTGAGGCATTAGAAGCGACTCACCTGACTGCACCTGGCGCGTATACGCAATTAATTCATTGCATCACGTGCAACCGAGAGCAACTAAAGCGCAGCCAAATGAAAGTTATGCATACACTTAAACCCGACACATTTCTTTCAAGTACTCGCACATTCCCATTGGGGAAATAACAAAAATGAAATTTTAAATAATAAACGTGCTTGCACATAAAATTATTAAAACAGAAACAACAATAACAAAGTGAGACAACGAGGAGGAGGAGGAGGAGGTAAAACTGTATCCTTTGCTCTGTTAAGAACCATAAAAAATGCTGTGCATAAAATTCACATTAAATTCATTGGGTCAAAAAGCAACGCGATTGCGAATTGCCATTTCAAGCAGCAAGCGGCGATATACAAAGAGCAAAAGCAATAACGTCAATTGTCCAGAGAGCAGGCGGCCAACCCACAACAACAACAGCAACAATAACAACAACAAAAGCAGTTTGCGCCAATATTGTTGCACTCTGGCTCGAAATGACCATCAATGAGTTCAATATAATGCAAGGCGTACTACATACGCATATTGCGTAAAATCAGAGCAGAGAAGGCAAAGGCAAACAGCAAGTAAGCAGGGCGTCAGTGAGCTTAAGATATCCTGTAAAAAAATAATAATAACTCTTATGGTCACTGAGATCTATTGCTATATTTATTAGTAAAAAAATGTATATATGGATTCCTAGAAGTTTTCGACAAATAGTCCATGCACTTTTATTTTAGTCCATGCTCGATAAACTCCTATCGAGGAGAGTTTGTCTAGTAATGAAAATACAGAAATAAATACATTTAATTTTATTCCGTTTATCTGAAAATTGAAAAATAATTTTGCAGTTTAAACACACATTTTTATCGTATTTGTTTAACTTACCAAAGTCGCAACTGATGGACTGCTTCGATGTTATCCCAAACGGATGACTGTTGTTGGCGTGTTGTTGCTATTGGCATTGTTGTTGTTGTTGTTATTGCTGTTTGTGCAGCCTGCTGTCAGTCAAGCCGTCAAACATCACCATAGCGTGCACCGAATTCCAGCTGCAGCAAACGGAAATTGCATTTACACGCCTGGCCAGGGCCTGGCTCCGGGCAGGACATGCCCCACAAGTCTGGCATACGAGGGTGATTCATTTTTGCTGTTGTTCCTCCTTTGTTGATTACCACGCCAAAGGCGTAAACAACAGTTATGTGTGTCCACGCACGTGCAACACGCACACTTTGTGCTTAATCCCGACCATATTGAAAATTTCCAACATGGCCGCCAGCGTTGATAGCACTAATCACCTGGTGAGCAAACATCTCAAGTCGACTCATAACTGTGCCCCGTGTGTGTGTGTGTGGTCAAAGCTGATTGGAATTCCTTCAAGGTGTCCCGACTAGCATGGGCCACGCCCTCAGTTGGCCCCGGGGCAGAGCCCACATGTTACGAACAAACAAAAAACTCACACATCGAAGAAAGAGACAAACTGTGTGAGAGCTTGTCTAAGTGCAAGATATCTGTTTCCCATCCTGGAGGCGTTGCTGGGAGTGAGAGAACTCTCTGGCAAACCACACATATGCACAAGATTAATCGACAAGGGATTGGGATGTGGAAAATTGCCAACGACCTCGGACCACATGCAAATAATTTGCGGCCAACTGAACCAACAAACAAAACTCTGAACTCAGCGTGAGGCAAGAGTTGGTCGATAGAAAAGAAACTTTTCCCTCAAAGTTTTCCAGATCTCATTTCCCAAAAATAAGATTCAATAAAAAGCGAATCCCGGGCATACATACATCAAAGTGCCAACAAGCGGAGCTAAGCTGAGTCCGTGGGCGTCATCGTTGAAGAAGTTTACAGGAAGAGCAGGGGAGGGGGAACTCGAAGACGAAAGTTGGCCGACAACTCCAATTACTTTTCACCTGACAACAACAATCAATTGGGCAAAATCGTGCGGAAAAATAAACACGCAATCGATAGTGAAAGAATGTAACCTGATAAAAAGTGACCATAAATCGTTCGAAATGCTACACAAATGAGCCTCAATCGAGAATGTAGGGTATATCTCTGCAGATATCAGATATCTCGTAGTTACATACATACATATCCCAAGAAACAAAACCCAGCAATGTTTCCTGTGCATCCCCTGTTAATCCCACAGTTTTTAACATTGTAGCTCAATGTTAACCTTATTTAACATAATGTTAATTGCGTAACAGCGCCAGACAAGGACAGCAGCAGCCTGCAACATTTGCATGTACAGCAACTGCAACTGCAACTGTTGCTGTCGTCAGACTATTGTCATGGGGTTTCCCCAGACTTTGATGAGGTCCTGGTCGTGACACCAGCAAATTAACCGGATGGCAAATTGCAGCGACAGCTGCTTGGACCGCGAGGTAGCACGCAACGGGAGGAGCTACCTGTTCGCTGAATTAAGACTAACAATCAATAAGCAAAGTATCCAGGCGACGTGCTATTCTTGGCAGGAGCAAACAAGCAAGGACGTGGCGAGGACTGAAAGGAAAGGAAATTGAATTGCATTCGAAATGCATTTGGCACATGCCTTGCCGCTTATAGGTGATGCACACCATGCTGACTGGGGCTTTATGTCCGTGGATTTATCACGGCTTAAAGGGAATTTGTAAGCGAGCAGCTTAAGACGACGCTCAGGCGCTTTATCCAGGGTATTAGCTTTGACGGCGACAGGCAGCGCGAAATGGTATCAAGTTGGTAACAGGGTAGGCGAAGGCAGTTTCGAAATTCAAGGGAAATAAATAAGGAAAACATAAGACAAAAGTTAACATAGAATTCTCTTTTTTAATTATTATAATAAGTTCATTGTTTATTGAAATTCTATAGATTTGTATTCTGGCGGAAATTAGTAAATCAATTTTATACCAAGAAAATAATCTATGCAATCTGTTAAGCATCTCTACATAAATTTGCACAAAGGTAGATAAATAGATAGATGATGCAGGCACAATTATTATAAGAATATATATATATAGAAAAATAAATAGTACACTTTCTTTGTACTCAGAGCCCATTTTTGGGTACTAAAACCAGTTTAAACTCGCACATAATAGCCTCCTAAAAACACCTCAAGATTTTGAAAGCGAAACAAAATAAATCGCAGAGCCCGATAATGATAAAAGTTTGGAAAACCATTTGCATTGAATGTGCTTGACTTCAGTGCAAAGAATAATCAACTTGAAGTTTATTACATAGCAAGACGTTTATAACCCTACACCCTATCCACAGTCAAGTTAACGCCAACGTCAATAACCAGGCCAGGCCAGGCAGAAGGCAACAGCGGGGGAGCACAGCTGAGATGGCTCCGAGGAGTGCGCACATTGCATGTGGAGGACGAAACTTGCAGCATCGGCATCGGCATCGACATCGTCAATATTATGCAAGTGTTGTGCACACAATTTTTTCTCAGCTTGGGATGGTAAAGGACGGCAAAGGGTTACAGCAGGGAGAGCAACTGCATCCGCATGGTTGAATTTTGTTGCATATTAAAAAGGCTGCAGGCGCACTTTGTGGCAAGCATAAGGCGATTCAATGAGATAATCGCCCAGCTATTCTATGTAAATTGGATTTTGCTTGTTTGTTTTTTTTTTTTTGTCTATTGTGTTGCCACAACAAAAGATCAGTGCAGTGGGCGTGGCTCTCTGCTGTAATATGAAACCGATAAGGCGACGACTTTGAGAAATCATTCGTGGCCAAAGCAACCAAAATTCAATCAGAGCCAAACTCCCGCCTAGCCAAATTATGCACATGATTGAGTTAATCAAGTTAAATTAGATGCTGTCAATGGGGGAGTGTTTCACTTGCGACTTTAGTTGGGGAGCTCTGCTTGGATCGATGCCTTTTCTATCCGCTTTTCGGTACTAATTGAAGCGAAAGATATGCAGATTCCCGTATGCTCTATCTATTCAATCGAAAGTCGTACATAAAATATATATTTTAAAAATCTATGTCTAAAATAAGAAATTTACATCGATTCATTGCACGCGGCACATAAAATATTTCGTGTCATTGATTGACTAGTCAAGTGGCAACAAGCTCCATGGAGCCCTCATTAAATTGTTAATGTGGTTGGCTTTTGCGCTTTGTGGGCGGAAAATGTTTCCATAAATCCTTGCTGACTGACTGACAGACCGACTGCCTCTCTGAAAGTCGCGTAACTGAGCCTGAAAATTGAAATGGAAAATGCAATAAAAAAAAGTAAAAAAATCTGTCGAAGTAAAACATGTGTATCTACATATGTACGTGTATGTACATACATATGTTTGTGCCAGTAGACATGACAGCGCTTGGGGAATTTGGCGAACCGTCTCGCAATTGAGTTATACGCGAAGCTGCCTGCTTGTTGTGGCAGTTATGATATTTGGCGCAGCTTCCGGTAACCGAGCGGAAACAGTAGACTGCCAGGTAATGGAGATGTGGACTAGAAGGTTACTCCTCTTGATACCTAATGAAGTTAGCTGTGCAGCTTGAGCTACGCAGAAGAATGCAAGAGAGAAATAATGACAGAAACATTTCCATATGCAACTCGATTATTTAATTTATTTAACTACAAGTATTTTCGATAGAAGAAGATTTGTGAATATTTTTTATCGCAATTGAAATTGAAACAAGTTTCCTTAGCATCTTTATAATAAAATATGCGAATTTCTTATGTTTCTACAAACTATACTCATTTACATTTTACCTATTCAAACTCAACGACTTTTTAACTTATGCAAATGAAAAAATCGATAGACACAAAAATTTATCGACATATGAACCGATACATAATTGCGTTGATCTAATTCAGTTCACGCGAACTAGTCATTGTGAATGACCCTTTTAGCCGCATAGCGTTGATTTTCTTGAAGAAAAATATGAAAATCTATAAAATGATGTGTTAAATGCAACATTTAAAAAATAATTGTATTTAATAGAGTCATAAAAGTACTAAAGTGTAAAGTGTTCAGCAGTGGATGCAAAATGAGCGGATCACACCTGAAAACAGGTGCTGGTAAGTTTGGAATCCATTTGAACATGCTAATCATTTTAATTATAATAAAAATCTTCACAGCCGGCTATGGCGCCTCTGGCATAGTTCCAATTCCTAGTATTGAAGAAAAAAACAAACAAATACAACAGGAGACGATGATGGAAAAACTGCGTGCCAAGTACCGTGTGAAGCCGAAAACATATGAAGAGATCAAGAAGTCCGTGAGAATGTATTTCATAGAGAAGCATTATCCATTGGATCCAGTCTGCAAGGCAACACTTCAGTCGGCACTAGACAAGTTACAGCACTACATTAAAGTTACCTCGCGACATGGTCTTGTTGAGCGTTTGGAAAGCCTCTCCCGTCAACTTGGTCTGAAATTCATGGAAGATCAACAGACGCTATTCATTTCTACGGACATGTTCTATGTGGAGATACTACTTGATTCCAGCGGCAACCTAAACGATGTTAAGGTCCACCACGAATGCAAAATTGAGCAGCAAACCTCTACCAGCTCCAGTAGCAGCTCCAGTTCCCAAGAACTACTAAACTGCCTCAAGGCGGGGGACTTTGCCGACTTCACAGTCCAGCTTGAGGGGCTGTCATCTATTTATCAGCTCAACGCAGAGCCCAAAGTCAAGAAAAAAGCATTCGTAGCTCTACAGGCAATGGAGACTGACATTTATAATCTCTACCAGCATCAACTGCAGTTGCAGCAACGAAATAATGGATCTAGCGATAGCTACCAGATTATGAACAACTCCTCCGTGGGATTGGTGCTTCCGCGACGTGGTGGACATCCCATGAAGCTCACCTACTTCTGCCCTCCCCTTCATCTCGTCGAGAAAAAGGTTAAAGGCGAGAAGGGTGTTGTTGGATCATCTGGAGCTGAAAGCAGGTACTTCAACATTGATCAAGTGATAAAGAGTCCCAACGGATTAAGTGCCACCCTTAACCTGGAGGGATCCTCAGCGAATAAGCTGCAAATTCTGCCAATCGTCAGTTTCACAAGTGAGGATGTGCAGTTGGAAATGCCCACCTATATGCCCCTATCGCAAAATAACTCGATGCTAATGCCAGCTACATACGTGTTGCGACTAAACAAACCCATGCCCGTCTGTATTGAATCTTTGCGAGCATTAAGATTGCCAGGGCTGCCTGCGAATCTGGCAAGTGAGCCAGGAACCAGAACTGTAATGAATCTTATTGTTGAAACAGCCTCAAGACAGGCAATTAGGAACACCCAGAAAGGACTATATGTGAATCTATTGAGAGAGACGCACTGTTACTTCTTGACGGACAACCGTAGACTGCAGGGCACTATGATATCATCGCTTCCATTCACAGAGCCTGCCCAGGTGCCTAAAATCATCGCATTCCTCAAGAAACAGGCACTTTTCTGCACACTTCTCTCCAGCTGTGTCAGGGAACAGCAAAAACATTATAACGGTGAGTCACAAGCCACATTGTTTGTTTTAATCTAATAGCCTCTCTCCGCCTATATATGTAGACATGGAAAGCACTGTCATCCTAGAGGTAACTGCTGTTTCGTTAAGCCAGATCACTGTTGAGCTGCAACATCCGTACGAGGAGTCGCTGGCAACTGTCGACTTTCTTCTAGACGGAGATGGAGAGGGTCAGCCTAGCTGCACCATCTACTGCCTCAACTACGACTACGAAGAACTGTCGCTGAAGCTCACCCGGACACTGCGACAGGTCTATTCCATACCCATGGTTATCTACAAGTTGCTCAAGTGCTGGGATGAAGAGCATCAACAGAAAGTACATGGCGTTTTGCCCTCTCCCAGCTCAGGCTCAAGTGGCGGCAATGCAAGTGGTTTTGGAAGCTCTAGAGAAGGTTCAGCAATTGCAGGAATGCATGGATCAAGCAACTTTGGACAGTTTGCAATGGACCCGGGAGTTGGAGACGGAACAAGTGGTGGTGGTGGTGGAGGTGGTTTCACTAGTGTGAGCAACATGAAAATGGATAACAAAGTGCGTTCTCTAGCGGACGGTTTCGCTGCATCTACCTCGGCAGCAGCTGCGATCGCGGGTCTGATGAATCTAAAACGAGAGACCGATCCACAAGCATCCTCGGACAGCAGTCCAAATCCATTGCCCACAATTAGTTCGCCAGCTTCATCGTCGAAGGATCAAGAAATCGCAGACAAGTACAAAAATATTTGGAAGGATAAGACCCCCAACTTAAAACACTGTGTCAGCATCACGCCAATAGCCGGAGATGGAAAGTCATCTCTCCAGCAGCAACCACAACAGGTGGATGTACAGCGCACGGGAGGAATAGAGATCATTCCACTTAACGCACCAACCTCTGCAGGAGGTGGAGGTGGAGTCCCGCCCGGTGCTGGATCCCCAGCCACCACAATTACAATAACACCGATCACCGGATCAGGAAAGGAAGCAGCCAAGGAGTCTAAAAAGTCATCGATGAGTGGAAGTGGAAATAAGCGCCCTCATGAGAGCAGCTCCTCTTCGTCATCCTCCTCCTCTTCGAACTCAAGCTCGAGCAGCAGTTCGTCAGGAAGCTCGTCGAATGAAACACAGAAGGAGAAAAAACGCAAGAAGAAGCGAGACGACTCACCCATGGGTCCGCCAGAAAAGATATATTCTCGCCAGAACTCTCCCGGGATGACAGATGGGTCATCTGGCAGTGGCGTTGGACGCAAGTTCTCTACTCCGGCAGCTTCATCCTCGCCAAAGGCAGGAGGCAGCGCAGCTGGTGTATCTTTGGGGCTGATCGCTGGCCAATCTTCAGCGCGTCCGAGTCCTAAACACTCGCCGGTCTACAGCAGTCCGAAGCACAACAGCAACAGCAACACTGCATCCAACAGTCCTAAGTCGCCCTTCGGTACGCACTCACCTAAGCATGGATCCTCAGGAAAACCGAGCATGTCCACATTGAAGAGCGCCACTGCGGCCACAAGCCTCAGTCTGAGTCCCAAGGCTGAGAAGTCCTCTGCAGGAAGCACTGCATCCGGTCCAATGTCTTTGCCTTTAGGGGCACTGCCTTTGGGTCTTACATCAACTGGTTCCAGTTCTGTTCCCGGTTCAAGCGCAGGCAGTAATCCTCCGATGCTGCGACCCGTGCCTCCTCTTGCCAGCAGCAGCCAGTTGCCGTTATCTATCAAAAAGGAAAAGTCAAGCAGCTCCTCCACCTCCTCCTCCTCCACAGCAACCCACTCGTCAGGAGTCGTGGCTGCTGCAGTGGCTGCACTGAAAAGTTCTCAACAACAACAGCAGCAAATGAAGTCCACTGTGGCTAGCTTGTCCCACCTGCCAGCAGGCGGCAGCCTGGGCAGCTATGCAACTCCTGCGGTGTCAGCTGTGGAGCTAAATGCGCTACGCAAGGGACTAGCGGGAACGGGATCGGGAGTGGGACCGGGAATGGGCGTAGGAGCGGCAGCGGGAGCGGTAGGTGCGGTAAGTCCGTTTTCAATTTATGAGTAGCTCTCGTTGCCTACCCCGCCTCAACCTCAACCTCCACCACCAACTGCACCTCTCAATCCTTAGTTGACTCTCTCTTCGTATATTTTTGTTTCTATACTAAAAACAACTAAATTGTATTTAATAACGTGAGCGACTCGACTCGACTCGCCTCAATTGAATATTTGTAATTTATTATTAATACGATTAGTATAATTACTATAACTATATATACACCGTTACATATGCTGTAGATTTTGATTATTAATTAGTTATTATTTTGTTCTGTTTGTAAATACATTACAACTCCTGTTTCCTAATCGCATCCGTTTTATTTGCTCTTTAATCCCTGTGATGGGTACTTCTGCTAACCTGGCCCCTAAGTACCCATAACATTACACATATCAACATATCAAAGCAAAGCTATGGTATACCGTAGTTTAGTCTAATGCACGTTAGTCTTAATTTGATTCTTCTGGGATGGTCCCGTAGAAGAGCCACTATACCATACCTTAATCTAACTGTTGTAAATGTTTGAGCAACCTTAAAGATGATCAATTACTAACGGGTGATTTTCTTCTTCTGCTCCCACTTCCACTCCCACTCTCCCTCTCTGCATGAATCGGGAATCGGGACTGGTTTTATTTGCAATCGACACTTCTATTTTCTGTTCTGTTCTTCGTTTGATTGTTTTAATTTGCTTTTTCGGTTCGTTTGTCTTTACACACACAATCAAACACACGCACACAACCACGCGCTTCCTTTGTCAGGTTAGTTTGATGACGTCGACGCCAGCTTCGACAACCACAGCCACAGCCACACAATCGGCAGCAACAACAACAACAACAACAGCGGCGGCATTGGTGGCTTCATCAACCACAGCGGAAACAACAGCATCAGCATCAGTAGCGGAAACGGGAACAACAGTGGGAACAGCAACTCAGCAGCATCAGCAGCAGCAGCAACAGCAGCAGGCAGCGGCACTGCATAATATCTACAGCTCAATTTCCAGCTCCAGCGGGATTGGTGGCGCTAGTAGTGCTGCAGGGCCATCTGGACCGGGACCGGGACCGGGACTGTCCACAGAGTACATGGTAAAGCCAAGCAGTCAAGAGGGTCTCAAGTTGACTATTAACAAGACGGGCAACAACAGCAGCAAGAAAGAGTCCAAAGGGGGTACGAGTGGCTCCTCCGCGTCCTCAGGTTCATCGTCCAATAAGAAACAGCACACGGGACTTAAACCGGGAGTCAACAGCGGACCCGCCTCGAAGAAAGCACCAGGAGGTCCGCCGGGAGGGAGTTCCGGCTCTAGCAAACATCTCTTTCAAAAAGCCAATTCTTCTGGCAACCTGAGCAGCAAACTGAGTGGATCTTCTGGCAGTGGGTTACCACTCACCAAAAGCAACAGTACTAACTCATTTCAAGAACAACAAAGTGTACCCAAGCGTCGGCCCAGCATGTGTAGCCTGAGCAATAGTGGAGGACAACGGAAGACACCATCAGCAAGTCTTGGCTCTGGATCCGCAGGGGGCATGGGTGGAATGTCGCCAGCAGCACTCAGTGGATCCATGTCACAGCCACCTCCAAGATTTGACCACCACACGGATATGATGACCATTTTGCAGTACGCTTCACCCACCATGGCCGCCAGCATGGAGGGCTTCATCAAGGGACTGCACAACAAATTCCAGATACCCAAGCTGTCGCAACGGCCAAGTGGAAATAGCGGACAGGGAGGCCGCACCACGCCGAACACAGAGCAACAGACAGCTACAGCAACGTCGTCTGTGTCGCAAGAGGAGCAGTTTAATGCGGATACTGGAGGCTTGGCAGCCAGTGGCAGTAGTGGATCCCAGAGGCCAATAACGGGTGCAGCTCCTCCATCAGCGAACGATATGCTGCTTACCCTGAGTACCAGTGATGCAGCTGCTGCAGGAGATGGTATCGATGAAGAACTTTTGGCTAGCTTGGCAGGCGAATGACGTCTCGAAAAGCCGTTTGGCTATTACTTAGTTGCAACTGTTAACTGGCTTTTGTTATGTTATGCACATGAAATATGTTAGGATATTCACAATAAGTTTGCCTATGGGCTGTAACAGATTACTCAAATGTTAATATCGCCTTGATCAATAAATATCGATATCAAATATCGGCATTTTGCGGTATTTCGTAATTCATGAATTAATACTTATCGGTATTTATTTTGTTAATTTATCTGGCCACACTTAGAAATAAATATGCAACATGTGTTATTTTTTCCAGCAGGTAGTCTTGAAAATTCAACAGATCAGAGTGGTTCGCATTGAGTGGAAAAAGTGATAAGCGAAAATGTCTGAAACTTATACAGGTTATAAGTCACCGCTGAGCACCCGCTATGCCAGCAAGGAGATGCAGTATTTATTTAGCGATCAAAATAAGTTCTCCACATGGCGGCAGTTGTGGTTCTGGTTGGCCAAGGCGGAGCGGGAACTCGGCCTGGACATAAGTGAAGTGCAACTTGCAGAGATGGAGCAACACTTGAAGGACATTGACTTTGAGGCGGCAGCAGCCGAGGAGCGTTTAACGAGGCACGACGTCATGGCGCATGTGCATGTATTTGCCAAGCAGTGTCCGGCAGCGGCACCAATTATCCACTTGGGTGCCACTTCGTGCTATGTGGGCGACAATACGGATTTGATTGTGCTTCGCGATGCATTGCAGTTGCTACTGCCACGCGTGGCCACTGTTGTGGGACGCCTCAAGCAGTTTGCGGAAACTTATAAGGCGTTGCCAACCTTAGGATTTACGCACTTGCAGCCAGCCCAACTGACCACAGTGGGCAAACGCGCCTGTCTCTGGATACAGGATCTCCTTATGGACGAGCGCGCGCTGCGTCGATGCCTTGAAGATCTGCGCTTCCGTGGCGTGAAAGGCACCACCGGTACTCAAGCTTCGTTCATGCAACTTTTCAATGGCGACGGCCAGAAAGTGAAACAGCTGGAAAAACTTGTCACTCAGTTTGCCGGTTTCCAAAAACCCTATGCCGTAACTGGACAGACATATAGCCGCAAGGTGGACGTAGAAGTGTTGGGTGCATTGTCCAGCCTGGGCACCACCATTCACAAAATGTGCTCTGACCTGCGTATACTTGCATCGCGTAAGGAGCTGGAGGAACCCTTCGAAACAACTCAGATTGGCTCCTCAGCTATGGCATACAAGCGCAACCCGATGCGCTCCGAGCGCTGCTGTGCTCTGGCGCGCCATCTCATCACGCTCTTCAGTAATGCCGCCAATACCCATGCGACGCAGTGGCTAGAGCGCACACTAGATGACTCTGCCAACAGGAGATTGACTTTGTCCGAGGCATTCCTGTCAGCTGATGCAGCTCTGCTCACACTCCTAAACATCTCCCAGGGTATGGTGGTCTATCCTAAAGTTATTGAACGCCACATCGCACAGGAGCTGCCGTTCATGTCGACAGAGAACATCATCATGTCAATGGTAAAGGCAGGCGGTGATCGTCAGGTGTGCCACGAGAAGATTCGTGTGCTTTCCCAAGAAGCTGGCGAACAGGTAAAGCTACACGGCAAAGACAACGATCTGGTAGACCGTGTTCGCAATGATGTCTACTTTGCCCCTATTCTGGATCAACTAAACGATATACTGGACCCACGCACCTTCACTGGCCGAGCTAGTGAACAGGTGGATGAATTTCTTGCGGAGGAAGTGCAGCCTGTGCTGGCACGCTACAGCGACGCCCTGCAAAACGTTCAAGATGTGCAGCTGAAGATCTAATCTCCAACTGTATCCACACATTATTCTTAGATTTTAAGCTCAAAGTTATATAATACAAGCACTAATGCATATTAAATTGCTACTCCCAATCTTCCAGCATTTTCCATGAACTGCACTGAGCTTATCGCCAGGTTTAGTGACCCCAACCCCCCCGAGTTTGTTTGTTTATGTAAACGACGTCAAAACCGCAGACCACTCTAAAAAGCATCGATGCGATTACACTTGTTTGTGATCCATAAACAGATAATGCCACCGATCTGTTGTTATGAAAACAATTCAAACTCGCCTCGTTTTCCTGTTTATATTTTAAAGCCGCATTAATGGGCGTGTTTTGTGGTATATAAAAATGTATATAATCTAATACAATCTTGTTGAACAAGTAACCAACAGTATACTGTAACCCAATAACTAGGTAATTATCGTAGCTTGGGTCAGTTGCTCTTGAAGAGATCATTCGCCTGCCAAGCTAGCCAAAAGTTCTTCATCGATACCATCTCCTGCAGCAGCTGCATCACTGGTATTCAGGGTAAGCAGCAACTCGTTCGCTGATGGAGCTGCACCAGTTATTGGCCTCTGGGATCCACTACTGCCACTGGCTGCCAATCCTGCAGTATCCGCATTAAACTGCTCATCTTGCGACACAGACGACGTTGCTGTAGCTGTAGCTGTCTGTTGCTCTGTGTTCGGCGTGGTGCGGCCTCCCTGTCCGCTATTTCCACTTGGCCGTTGCGACAGCTTGGGTATCTGGAATTTGTTGTGCAGTCCCTTGATGAAGCCCTCCATGCTGGCGGCCATGGTGGGTGAAGCGTACTGCAAAATGGTCATCATATCCGTGTGGTGGTCAAATCTTGGAGGTGGCTGTGACATGGATCCACTGAGTGCTGCTGGCGACATTCCACCCATGCCCCCTGCAGATCCAGATCCTGATCCGAGACTTGCTGATGGTGTCTTCCGTTGTCCTCCACTATTGCTCAGGCTACACATGCTGGGCCGACGCTTGGGTACACTTTGTTGTTCTTGAAATGAGTTAGTACTGTTGCTTTTGGTGAGTGGTAACCCACTGCCAGAAGATCCACTCAGTTTGCTGCTCAGGTTGCCAGAAGAATTGGCTTTTTGAAAGAGATGTTTGCTAGAGCTGGAACTCCCTCCCGGAGGAACTCCTGGTGCTTTCTTCGAGGCGGGTCCGCTGTTGACTCCCGGTTTAAGTCCCGTGTGCTGTTTCTTATTGGACGATGAACCTGAGGACGCGGAGGAGCCACTCGAGCCACCACCTTTGGACTCTTTCTTGCTGCTGTTGTTGCCCGTCTTGTTAATAGTCAACTTGAGACCCTCTTGACTGCTTGGCTTTACCATGTACTCTGTGGACAGCCCCGGTCCAGGTGCAGGGCCACTACTAGCGCCACCAATCCCGCTGGAGCTGGAAATTGAGCTGTAGATATTATGCAGTGCCGCTGCCTGCTGCTGTTGCTGCTGCAGCTGCTGCTGCTGAGTTGCTGTTCCCACTGTTGTTCCCGTTTCCGCTACTGATGCTGATGCTGTTGTTTCCGCTGTGGTTGATGAACCCACCAATGCCTCCACTGTTGTTGTTGTTGCTGCCGATTGTGTGGCTGTGGCTGTGGTTGTCGAAGCTGGCGTCGACGTCATCAAACTAACCTGACAAAGGAAGCGCGTGGTTGTGTGCGTGTGTTTGATTGTGTGTGTAAAGACAAACGAACCGAAAAAGCAAATTAAAACAATCAAACGAAGAACAGAACAGAAAATAGAAGTGTCGATTGCAAATAAAACCAGTCCCGATTCCCGATTCATGCAGAGAGGGAGAGTGGGAGTGGAAGTGGGAGCAGAAGAAGAAAATCACCCGTTAGTAATTGATCATCTTTAAGGTTGCTCAAACATTTACAACAGTTAGATTAAGGTACGGGACCATCCCAGAAGAATCAAATTAAGACTAACGTGCATTAGACTAAACTACGGTATACCATAGCTTTGCTTTGATATGTTGATATGTGTAATGTTATGGGTACTTAGGGGCCAGGTTAGCAGAAGTACCCATAGTACCACAGGGATTAAAGAGCAAATAAAACGGATGCGATTAGGAAACAGGAGTTGTAATGTATTTACAAACAGAACAAAATAATAACTAATTAATAATCAAAATCTACAGCATATGTAACGATGTATATATAGTAATAGTAATTATAGTAATCGTATTAATAGTAAATTACAAATATTCAATTGAGTCGAGTCGAGTCGAGTCGAGTCGCTCACGTTATTAAATACAATTTAGTTGTTTTTAGTATAGAAACAAAAATATACGAAGAGAGAGTCAACTAAGGATTGAGAGGTGCAGTTGGTGGTGGAGGTTGAGGTTGAGGCGGGGTAGGCAACGAGAGCTACTCATAAATTGAAAACGGACTTACCGCACCTACCGCTCCCGCTGCCGCTCCTACGCCCATTCCCGGTCCCACTCCCGATCCCGTTCCCGCTAGTCCCTTGCGTAGCGCATTTAGCTCCACAGCTGACACCGCAGGAGTTGCATAGCTGCCCAGGCTGCCGCCTGCTGGCAGGTGAGACAAGCTAGCCACAGTGGACTTCATCTGCTGCTGTTGTTGTTGAGAACTTTTCAGTGCAGCCACTGCAGCAGCCACGACTCCTGACGAGTGGGTTGCTGTGGAGGAGGAGGAGGTGGAGGAGCTGCTTGACTTTTCCTTTTTGATAGATAACGGCAACTGGCTGCTGCTGGCAAGAGGAGGCACGGGTCGCAGCATCGGAGGATTACTGCCTGCGCTTGAACCCGGAACAGAACTGGAACCAGTTGATGTAAGACCCAAAGGCAGTGCCCCTAAAGGCAAAGATAGTTGACCGGATGCAGTGCTTCCTGCAGAGGACTTCTCAGCCTTGGGACTCAGACTGAGGCTTGTGGCCGCAGTGGCGCTCTTCAGTGTGGACATGCTCGGTTTTCCTGAGGATCCATGTTTAGGCGAGTGCGTACCGAAGGGCGACTTAGGACTGTTGGATGCAGTGTTGCTGTTGCTGTTGTGCTTCGGACTGCTGTAGACCGGCGAGTGTTTAGGACTCGGACGCGCTGAAGATTGCCCAGCGATCAGCCCCAAAGATACACCAGCTGCGCTGCCTCCTGCCTTTGGCGAGGATGAAGCTGCCGGAGTAGAGAACTTGCGTCCAACGCCACTGCCAGATGACCCATCTGTCATCCCGGGAGAGTTCTGGCGAGAATATATCTTTTCTGGCGGACCCATGGGTGAGTCGTCTCGCTTCTTCTTGCGTTTTTTCTCCTTCTGTGTTTCATTCGACGAGCTTCCTGACGAACTGCTGCTCGAGCTTGAGTTCGAAGAGGAGGAGGATGACGAAGAGGAGCTGCTCTCATGAGGGCGCTTATTTCCACTTCCACTCATCGATGACTTTTTAGACTCCTTGGCTGCTTCCTTTCCTGATCCGGTGATCGGTGTTATTGTAATTGTGGTGGCTGGGGATCCAGCACCGGGCGGGACTCCACCTCCTGCAGAGGTTGGTGCGTTAAGTGGAATGATCTCTATTCCTCCCGTGCGCTGTACATCCACCTGTTGTGGTTGCTGCTGGAGAGATGACTTTCCATCTCCGGCTATTGGCGTGATGCTGACACAGTGTTTTAAGTTGGGGGTCTTATCCTTCCAAATATTTTTGTACTTGTCTGCGATTTCTTGGTCCTTGGACGATGAAGCTGGCGAACTAATTGTGGGCAATGGATTTGGACTGCTGTCCGAGGATGCTTGTGGATCGGTCTCTCGTTTTAGATTCATCAGACCCGCGATCGCAGCTGCTGCCGAGGTAGATGCAGCGAAACCGTCCGCTAGAGAACGCACTTTGTTATCCATTTTCATGTTGCTCACACTAGTGAAACCACCTCCACCACCACCACCACTTGTTCCGTCTCCAACTCCCGGGTCCATTGCAAACTGTCCAAAGTTGCTTGATCCATGCATTCCTCCAGCTGCTGAACCTTCTCTAGAGCTTCCAAAACCACTTGCATTGCCGCCACTTGAGCCTGAGCTGGGAGAGGGCAAAACGCCATGTACTTTCTGTTGATGCTCTTCATCCCAGCACTTGAGCAACTTGTAGATAACCATGGGTATGGAATAGACCTGTCGCAGTGTCCGGGTGAGCTTCAGCGACAGTTCTTCGTAGTCGTAGTTGAGGCAGTAGATGGTGCAGCTAGGCTGACCCTCTCCATCTCCGTCTAGAAGAAAGTCGACAGTTGCCAGCGACTCCTCGTACGGATGTTGCAGCTCAACAGTGATCTGGCTTAACGAAACAGCAGTTACCTCTAGGATGACAGTGCTTTCCATGTCTATATGGGCGGAGAGAGGCTATTAGATTAAAACAAACAATGTGGCTTGTGACTCACCGTTATAATGTTTTTGCTGTTCCCTGACACAGCTGGAGAGAAGTGTGCAGAAAAGTGCTTGTTTCTTGAGGAATGCGATGATTTTAGGCACCTGGGCAGGCTCTGTGAATGGAAGCGATGATATCATAGTGCCCTGCAGTCTACGGTTGTCCGTCAAGAAGTAACAGTGCGTCTCTCTCAATAGATTCACATATAGTCCTTTCTGGGTGTTCCTAATTGCCTGTCTTGAGGCTGTTTCAACAATAAGATTCATTACAGTTCTGGTTCCTGGCTCACTTGCCAGATTCGCAGGCAGCCCTGGCAAGCTCAATGCTCGCAAAGATTCAATACAGACGGGCATGGGTTTGTTTAGTCGCAACACGTAAGTAGCTGGCATTAGCATCGAGTTATTTTGCGATAGGGGCATATAGGTGGGCGTCTCCAACTGCACATCCTCACTTGTAAAACTGACGATTGGCAGAATTTGCAGCTTATTCGCTGAGGATCCCTCCAGGTTAAGTGTGGCACTTAATCCGTTGGGACTCTTTATCACTTGATCAATGTTGAAGTACCTGCTTTCAGCTCCAGATGATCCAACAACACCCTTCTCGCCTTTAACCTTTTTCTCGACGAGATGAAGGGGAGGGCAGAAGTAGGTGAGCTTCATGGGATGTCCACCACGTCGCGGAAGCACCAATCCCACGGAGGAGTTGTTCATAATCTGGTAGCTATCGCTAGATCCATTATTTCGTTGCTGCAACTGCAGTTGATGCTGGTAGAGATTATAAATGTCAGTCTCCATTGCCTGCAGAGCTACGAATGCTTTTTTCTTGACTTTGGGCTCTGCGTTGAGCTGATAAATAGATGACAGCCCCTCAAGCTGGACTGTGAAGTCGGCAAAGTCCCCCGCCTTGAGGCAGTTTAGTAGTTCTTGGGAACTGGAGCTGCTACTGGAGCTGGTAGAGGTTTGCTGCTCAATTTTGCATTCGTGGTGGACCTTAACATCGTTTAGGTTGCCGCTGGAATCAAGTAGTATCTCCACATAGAACATGTCCGTAGAAATGAATAGCGTCTGTTGATCTTCCATGAATTTCAGACCAAGTTGACGGGAGAGGCTTTCCAAACGCTCAACAAGACCATGTCGCGAGGTAACTTTAATGTAGTGCTGTAACTTGTCTAGTGCCGACTGAAGTGTTGCCTTGCAGACTGGATCCAACGGATAGTGTTTTTCTAGGAAGTACATTCTTACGGACTTCTTGATCTCTTCATAAGTTTTCGGCTTCACACGGTACTTGGCACGCAGTTTCTCCATCATCGTCTCCTGTTGTATTTGCTTGTTTTTCTCTTCAATGCTGGGTATGGGAACCAACCCCGATACGTGTCCGGCTGAACAGATTTTGATGATACATTTTATAATTGATTTTTTTACTGGTTTCCTTAAAATAATCACCTGCAGCCGAAACTGATTTAAAGTGGGATCCGCTCATTTTGTTGAGTTTTCTTTGACTTTTACATTAGCAGATATAACTATTTTTAAACATAAATATGTGCAGCAAAAACAGTGATATTATAAATTTCCCATTTTTTCTGCGTGAAAACCGACGCTATGTGCGCAGTGTGACCAACTTTTAATGGAGAATTCATATATTTAACGAATAGCAAAATTAGCTACTGGTGTGGTATGAACTAACATATAAAAATGTTTTCAAAAATTTTGGTAATAAACTAGGCTTTTCCAAAAATATTGCGCTTTTAATTTTAAAGAGATCAGTCTGTCAAATATGCATTAATTTTGCAAACAAACACAGCTGATCGGCAGTGAGACCATAAGCACGCATATTTACGTGGTAAATTTTGTTTGTCGAAAGCTGGTCATACTATTCAGTTTGGTTAGGAAAACAAATGTTACACTAAGAGTTATCGATATCGATATCTTGCTAATTTAGCGACGAATTGAACATATAGATGAGACATTTTCGTCTTATTTCATTGATTTCTATGAGAACTTTTATTGCCACAGTAACTTCAACATTTTCTAAGGCAGACATACTGTTCAAATTTGATGAGAATGGGTACCTGTCACCATCCAATCGATATGTAAGAGCACCTGTGACCAGTCGCAGGTAGCAAATTAACCCACCGCTAGATTGCACCAGTTCAACGGGTCACTTGTACCAGTTCTTTCGCGTCTATTTGGTACGCAAACAGCAAAAGCAAAAAAAAAACAATTTTTACTATTTTTCTACATTTTATAAATGAATACCCAACCGCAGAAAATGCTTTAAAGAATATTTCCAACTCAAATTATAACGAACTCTGTGCTTGGTGCACATTTGCTTGGCCCGCGAAAAGTCCAATCAGAAAACTGAAAGGCCAGCGCCAGCACAAAATGGAAAGGTAGGTCAAAGAGTGAGCGCGCTTAGCGTACAGAGTGTACATGCCCAAAATAAAATAGCTTGTTTAAAGTTTTAGTGTTATTAAACATGTGAAAAATAGTGAAAATTTCAATTGGCCCATAACCTCAAAAGAGTTTTTGGTTTTCGCTGCTGTTATAATGTGAGTGCTTACATATGCATGTATGTATGTGTGTATGTTCGTCTCTGTTTGTATGCGTGTGTTGGTTTCGTGAGTGTGTCGTGTGTGTGAATGTGTCCGAGTGGCGCGTTGTGAAGACGTCGACGTCGACTGAAAGTGGTTGTCGCTTCTAGGTGAGAGGGGCCACTGAGGAGCCGAGCAACGACAAGGTGAGAAGCGCGAGCGCGAACGTGAACGACAAGATCGAATGTGGAAAAACTACTTTGAAGTGGATTCAAAAAAAAAAAGAAAAACTAGACTCAACAAAACGGGCGCCAAAAATATATACTCAAAAGGATGCACTTTGTTCGGAAGCGAGAAGTTTAAATTATTTGGACTCTGCATAAATCCATCAAGTAATGATGATGAAAAACACATGTAATTCGCGAGAAAGTAACACGCTGTCAGTTCGCCCCAAAACATATGAATGTGTATGTGTGTGTGTGTGTTGAGTCCGATTGCGTTGCGTGTAAACGTGTGCCTGTGTGCGAGAGAGTGGGGGGAAACGGAGACAACAGCAGCAGCAGCAGCAATTGGAACGTGGAACCTGTCGGCGCACGTAAAAACCAGAGCCAAAAATTCAAATTACATGCATTGGGCGCGTTTTCAAATGCATAATCGCCAACACTTTTATAATTTATGCTAAACACTCTATAGGGAGAGAGTAGAGTAGAACTTTTGAACACAATACACAATACAATGCGGCCAGCATTAACAAACGACGCGCCACTGAGCTAGGCCAATCCGATGAATAATTTAAATGGAATTATAATTTCTCAACATTTCGCAGTTAGTTTGGGAATTCCTCAAATATTTTTGCATACCAAAAACCCGAACAACATGTAAAGATGCCGCCAACTAATTCACTCACGCATTGCCCTCTCAAACCCGTTCCACTCGCTCTCTCTCTCTCTTTCTCTCTCTCTCTCCACTCTTTTTCTGAGAGTTGAGCAATTTCAACGAGTGAACAAATCACAGTGACGGTTTAGGTTAGTTTAAACAGGTCGGAAATGTAAATATATATATAGTTATTTTTAGTTAAGATTTTATAGAAAGTTAAGACTTATTTATTTGGGTATATTATCTATATTGACAGCAAGATAAGATGCAAACTAGGCTCTTGCCTAGTCACATGTGACTGCAGAAATCACAACATTGTGCATCTCTTATCTCATACTTATTCTATTCTCTCTCTCTCTCTCTCTCTCTCTCTTGTTTTCTCTTGCGCAGGCATTAACAGCTACAACAACGAGAGCAGCAGCAGTAGAAACCACAACCAGGCCAGCCAGCATGTCGTGGCATTTATGAACAGCGCGCCAAAAACTTGTCACGAAGTTTTTTTTTGTTATTGACATACGCGCTCGCGCGCGCATAGAGCCAGAGCTTTTGCCCCGCCCCTGAAATTCTCTCCCGCCCAGTTTTCCACGTCCAGTCCTTATTGTGCATAGGCAGCAGATGATGCATATCAAGAGCCTGCCACACGCACATCAGGCCGCTGCGGCAATGAGCAATTGTGACATTGTCATTGTGGCCGCGCAACCGCAGACAACCAACGCCAACAACAACAACAATGATACGGTTACACAGGCAAGCCATGCCAGCCATGTGGCAGCTGTGGCACATGCACAGCATCAACAGCAACAGCAGCAGCAGCAGCAACAACAGCAGCAGCAGCAACAACAACAGCAGCAGCAGCAACAACAGCAGCAACAACAGCAACAACAACAACAACAACACAATCAACAGCAACAACAGCCGCCCGCGCCCACAGAATTAGCCCTACCCTTTAATATGCATTTGAGCGGAATATCCCCGGAGGCTCATAGCGCTGCCCAAGCGGCAGCAATGGCAGCTGCGCAGGCCGCGGCAGCGCAAGCAGCCGCAGCGGATCAACAGCAGCCAACATCAGCCCCGCCACCGCCAACATCGCATACACTGGCTCATCTGGTGGCCAACGCGACGCATAGTCCGACAACACTCACCGGAGAATCGCACTACGTTAGCAATGGTCACTCCGGGAACGGGAACGATCACAGCGGCGAGGGTAACGGCTCGAGTAGCAGTGGTGGTGGTGGTGGTGGAGTTGGTGGCGGCGGCAGTGGTGGTCGTGAACAGGATAAGCCGTTCCATTGTACTGTTTGCGATAGACGCTTTAGGCAACTGAGCACACTAACCAACCATGTGAAAATCCATACCGGGGAAAAGCCCTATAAATGCAACGTTTGTGATAAGACGTTCCGTCAATCGTCAACTTTGACGAATCATCTGAAAATTCATACGGGTGAAAAGCCGTACAATTGCAACTACTGTCCCAAGCATTTCCGTCAGCTGAGCACTTTGGCCAATCATGTCAAGATTCATACGGGTGAGCGTATATTTTAACCAACAATTAAAGCCCTAAGCTAATCCTAGCCTCCTTTGCAGGTGAAAAGCCGTTCGAGTGCGTCATATGCAAGAAACAATTCCGGCAATCCAGCACACTCAACAATCACATAAAGATCCATGTCATGGACAAGGTCTACGTTCCTGTCAAGATCAAAACCGAGGAGGACGAGGGGTGACTAGGACGCATGGCGTTGGCGCAACATCATCATCTGCAACAGCAACAGCAGCAGCAGCAGCAACAACACCCGCAGCAGCCGCAGCAGCAACATCAACAGTCGTCAACGCCATCGCAACAGCAACAACAGCAGCAGCAGCAGCAACAGCAACACCACATCGAACATCAGCGAGCAGTTACTATCACGACGCTGCCCTCCACAACGACAGTGGTGCAGCATCAACAACAGCAGCAGCAGCAGCAGTCGCATCTGCAGCCTACGCATGGCAATGGCAGCTCGCCGCATCATCATTTCAATGTAGCCGCTTTGAGTGACTTATCCAGCGCAATGCAATTGGGCGCTGTAACCGCCGATGGTAACTTTGTGACCATGGGCGGCGTTGTGGTTGGACGTATACAGCATCCGCGCAGCGAGGAACTGCAACATCTGGGTGTCATCAAGATGGAGTCGCCAACGAATAGCATCGGAGGAGGTTCGGCTGCTGCTATTGCTGCTGCCGCCGCAGCTGCAGCCGCCCAACGCGATGGATGAGTCGATGAGCTGCTCCTCGAGTATGTGCTCAAGGAGGCGGAGATTGAAAATGATGAAGCGGCAGATTTGGCGGCGGAACAGCAGCCACAGCAACTGCAACAGCAACGGCAGCAGCAGAGACGACAACGACGACGACGAATTCACAAAATGGCAAATTGAATCGTTGATTGTTTGTTGTTTTTTTCATCTTGTTGCTGTTGTTCGTGTGTAGTTGGTAATGTTGTTGTTGTTGCTGTATACGCTTATGTTGTTGTTAGTTGTTTAATTGTAGCGAAACATTGTTGTTGTTGTTGTTGTTAAGGTTTAAATGTGACTAAGAACTTATCAAGATGAATTATCAGGCTAGACTTGAGGTTCGCTAGATTATCGCGCCAGCCAGCATACGTAAACCGAAATGCTATAGAAGATTGAGTGAAATCTGGCTGATTTGCAATAGAAAGAAAATGCATACCGATAATGCCTGAATGTACTATATAGCAAAACGCTTCAAATGTAGCTAAAAGAGAAACGGTCGCCAACAGCACCTAGCGCTCCATGGCCTCCCAAGAATAGAAAAGATCAGACACACCATGCCTACACACACACTCATACTCGCTGAGTCGTCAATAGCCACAACCACAACCACAAGTACACACACACATACTTACACGAGGCAATAGGTTTACAACAAGCTCCCCCTTATTATTCTACATATTCAGATAATTACAAATAACTGCAACTAGCGCAAAATCCTAAGTACTAAAATCATTTATTAAGCAAAAAGTCATTGCGTTTAAGTAAAAAGTTTTTGTAAAAAGAAAAGGCAGAAAGTGCAAGCAAAACTAAAACACTTTAGAAATGTTTTCAAGAATTGTTATATACACTACACACTACACGCTAAACAAAAGTAATGATTTTTCAATTTCAAATTGTTCTTTAGCATTTAAACTTAAAGAGATTGTTGTAAATTGTTTAGTGCAAGAGAATTCTGCCTGCATTCGCTGAGCCACTTGACATAGTCAACGTTGCCCTTTGTTTTTAATACATACATAAACAATTTAACATTTAACACAATTGGGAAAGGAAAAGATTAATCCATTGTAAATGCCGTCATTTTATAGAGCTGCTGTTTCGATTCGTAGTATCCCCTGGGGTCAGAGTTTACGCAAATTCAATTTGTTTTTAATGCTAGCCTAATTATTTAAATTTAAAAAGCCTTCTCCTTTTTTCCTTTCCTTCAAATCCCTTCCACACACACAAACACATACTAAGAAAACGTTTATTCACCTTAAGTGGCAGCAGAAGCAACCTTATTACGTAGTCTACCGATATATAAATATATTTATATATATAAATATATATATATAGTTTAGTTGAGCCTTAGTTTTTAATTTTGGCGGGCACTTTGTGGTCCTTGAAAGTGAGTTTTGTTAATTTTAACTATTAATTATAATTTTAGTCGTTATAGTTTTATTCTACAAATTGGCACAATTTGAAAAGAAGCAATTACAACAAAACTGATAAAAGCCTTTGCTCTTAATGTTAGTTACTGGAGTATACACACACACAAACTATGAGTAATAGTAATGCTAATATTAACCATGTAATATTGTGCGATAAAAAGCAACAAGCTCTGTACAAAGCCCTACTCCAATCTTGTATGTATAAAATGACAGACGGAGAGAAAAATACGAAAATACTATTTTCTAAAAATATAAACATTTTGTCGTTTTTATTTTGTATCGTTTTGTTGTAGGTGTTTTTTTTTTTAAGTTCTTTCCACCCCAAGACTGAGTTGAACTCTGCTGTTTTGAAACAAGTTTTCGGTTTTTGCATAAAGTTCCTAATAGTAGAACAGATATTTCAGAAAATCCAACTGCAATGTATACGAGAATATAAATATATTTGATTTCAATCAACGACTCAGTTTGAGATGACGACGAATTAAATAAAACATACACATAAATGCATATAGAATAAATAATAAGATTAAAAATAAATGTTGATAAATGTGTAGTGTTAAAAAAAAACAAAACTGAAACAAAGTGAAGTATAATCTAAATGTAAAAGCAACAAGCTAAGTGTATTCTTAATAACGCTTAAAACAGTTTTACAAAAGGCAGGTAACATTTTCCAGAATTGCCGGATCACATATTTTCATATGCAGAAATACAGGGTGCTTTGCATTGCTTCATTGTTTACTTTTAGGCTAAAAGAGATATCAAAAGTGTTATATACATTTTAGAGAATCGGATTAAAATTAAAGATGAGACGAACTGAGTAGACGACAATTTTAATAATTGAATTATCTGATTACGTTAAAATAATTTTTAAATTCAAAAGATGTGTTAAATATTACATACGTCCTCGCATAGCCCTCATTGATATTACCATATAATCTTATTTACATTTTGATCCAACTCAGCTCACTTTGTTTTAAAGCTCTGCATCTAAATGGCAGCCGCTCCGCGCCCTTAAATATATATGTATATTTTTAAAGAGAGAATATTGGAGTCGTAGTGAGATTAGCCTTAAGAGCCTAATTTAAATAGTTGATGTGGACAATTTGAATGTAAAACTGCAAAGAATTTAGACATAAAATGAACAAAGACAAACTAGCAAACAGGAGAAACTAAGAAACATACAAAAATCATGAAAGCAAAAAGCTTAAAAACAAAAAAAAATTAGTTAAATACTACGCGATAATATTGTATAATTATACACGAAAGCTATATACTTATATATGTATATATTTACATACATATGAATATGTATGTGCAGTAGATGTATTTATATATGTAAATGTGTATGTCATTGTGTACTTAGTTAAAGGCATAAATATTATATATATTTGCAAAAGAAAAAGAAAAGCCACGGAACATACAAAATACAGAAGTATAAAAAAAAAACAAATAAACAAAAGAATTTAATGGGGCTTCACTGCGAACGTTTTTGAATTTTTATTGGTTTAACAGTCGCAAAATTAAGCGTGATGCTGTAGCAGTTACAGTAATTGCTCAATCACGGTTTGTTCACTCACAAGCAATGTAATGTAACTATCGCCCATCTCTAGTGGAAAACGGTTCGGTGTTCGGTATTAGTTGTTGATTAGCAATATTTAAAAATAAATAAATAAATACTTTGACAATGTTTCGTCTACAACAATCTCAACCCGACCCAGCGGAGGAGCAAAAGCGGGTTTCGTCTGAGGTGCGATTCAATTTTATAATGTTTGGAGCGCTATGCGCAGCAATTCGACTGGGTAAGTTGACAAAAAACGTGCACGGCTTATGTAAATACAGATGTTTTTAATAAATTCGACCTTTTCTCGTACTAAACAGCGCCCATTGTTCTGCAGCAGCTGAAAAACGCGTAGTATTAATACGTAGGCAACCAAAAGAAGCTTTAAGTCATTATGGCGCGGAAATAACTAAATAGATGCATTTATTTGTACGCACATGCTTAATTGCAGATTATCGATTAGTTTAAATATTGTAAGCTATACTTTAAATCATTTGAAAGTGCGTACACCCTAGTGCATTAAGATCATACTGCATCTGTATATAATTGTTAAAAAAAAATAAATGCAATAAACATATTAATATTGTTATCACATATATACATACATGTTCAAGGTACATACAAAAGTGCAACGTATGTATTTGTATCGATATATCGAAAAAAAACATCGCAACCTACGCAAAGCGCTTTCCAACACGTTGACAAAACGTCAACTTGGCTAAGAGAAAAATAAGTCAACAAACACTGTATAAACAGTTGGTAGCTAGATATCGAATGTTATAAAAGTGTCCAAGGCGCACAAAAAGTGTAAAATCACTACCGTTCACAACATTTAATCAAACAAAAACCCCAAGTAATTCATTAGACTACGTTTGAAGATAACAGTCAATAGGGCTTAAACAGTCAAATTAACAAAGAGAAAAAAAAAAAAAAAAAACAAACACAGCAACAGCGCAGTACCTGCAGGTGAAACATATGGAATGGCAGCCACACCACTAAAGTTCTAGATAATAGATAGCGGCGTAAAAATACGCCACACCAGCCTTCTGTATTGTATATGTACATTACAATACAAACTATCGTCGCGTCGTGGGGCGAGCAAATGTATTGTATAGATAATGGTTTCTCCCAAATATGAGCGTCTCAATACCGGCGATGGCGACGTCGACGCTGGCAGTGATGCCGATGGTGACAAAGTTGAGGAAGTCGAACTGAAGCTAGAATTGTCTCATAAAAATTCTCGAGTTAGTCAAGAGCGCAGACAGCTGCCGACACATGCTTCAAACTTCAAATACGCGAAAAGCGGTAGCGGTAGCGGTAACAACAACAGTGATAGTGGCAGCGGCAGCGGCAGCGGCGCCACGTCTGCATCACATCAACATCATCAGCACGACGGAATGACACGGCATACCGATGCGCGCTTCATGCAGATGGCAATCTGCACAATTGTCATCGTGCTGCTGTATCTTACGTTATCCATAACACTCACCTTCTATCAAACGGATGTAATAAGAGATTTACCCATTCCACTGACCATTGTCACGTACCATCTGGTTTTGAAATTTATGCTAGCCGCATCTTTGCGTAGCATATACAAGATGCAAATGGGTAAGTCGCGCGTCCAGCTGGACTGGCGCGTGGCTGTGCGCAAAATGGCTCCTACGGGAATTGCCAGTGGCATTGACATTGGATTTTCGAATTGGGGTCTCCTGCTGGTTCCCATATCCTTGTACACCATGACAAAATCTTCGACAATTGTGTTTATACTACTGTTTGCCATAATGCTGGGATTGGAACGCAAGGTGAGTGGCGTGTACAATATAATAAAAAAATATAGTACTTTATTGTTTCTGTAATCTTTTGCAGAGTTGGTCTTTGTTTCTGATTGTGGGTCTTATCGGTCTGGGCCTGTTCATGTTTACCTACAAGTCGACTCAGTTCAATGCCTTGGGCTTCTTCTTCATTCTATTCGCATCGCTGAGCAGCGGTTTACGCTGGAGTTTTGCGCAATTCATAATGCAGAAATCCAAACTGGGTCTGCACAATCCCATCGATATGATCTATCACATGCAACCCTGGATGATTGCATCACTCGTGCCCCTGGTGTTTATTATTGAAGGTTTGACAGTGAATTAGTTATTACCAAAAGAAACAATCTGACCATTTCTCCATTTCACTTTCGTTTTGATAGGACCAAAGCTATACAAAGGAATAGAGAACCTGCATAATGTACCTACGGACTATATCGTATGGAACATCGCCAAGGTTACATTAGGCGCATTCATCGCATTTCTCATGGAAGTCAGTGAGTTTCTTGTGCTAAGCAAAACCTCCAGTCTTTCGCTGTCCATAGCTGGAATATTCAAGGATATCTGCCAGCTTGCTTTGGCTGTAGCCTATAAAGGCGATCAACTCAGTTCAATCAATCTGGTTGGCCTGGCTGTGTGTCTTGCCGGCATCTGCTGCCACTTGTTACACAAGTACTCCAGCATGGCGCAGCTAAGCAAGCAGCAGCTGGCACTGCAAATGGATAACGACGGAGAGGATATGTCCGCTGAGTATGATTTCAACAAGGGAAGCGTACTAGTCGGCGTCCACAGCAATGCGATGGGTTCACATGCCACGTTAAGTGTGCCGTTATTGGAGCAAACCGATTCGGAGGATGATGCGGCCAACGATTCGACAAACAAACAAAACGCATCCGATGTCATTTTTGATGTGCTCAAGCGTCGCGACATGCAGCGATGAGTTGACCTGCAACTGGTCAAATCAATTGGTTTTTCCTTGTCCTTTGACAACAATTCTAGCGCACGTGTGATTGTCTATATGGCAGGCCATGCCCAGATCGAGCTGATGCCATCGACACTCTTGTAAATGTTGTAAATTCTAATGCTTTTTATCTATAGCATCTACAATGATCTACTACTGCATTCATATTATACATATTTGTAAGCATTTCTATATTTTTTCGGCAGCATGCCTACGCATCTATTTACACTATACCATTTCCCTGCACAGAATCGATGTAGCTATTTATCTGGCTTTCCAGAACCATGTCACTTTGTCCGAATTGTAAACTAATATTCAGAGAACTTTGTGATCCCGTCATATGTTATGCCATATGAGTTTCGAGTTTCGCCTCTAACAAATATCTGTTTCACATGCAAAATTAAGATTAACATTTTATGAGAATATAAATCTTACTACATCTGCAAGGAAATCTCAGATTCGGTGCTCCGAAATTTATGTATATTTCCACATTCCTCACGCAGTGATTGTTTTTTTCCTAGATAAATAATATGATTTTAGTTTTAGAAAATAACTTTGTTGATTTGGCGTTTTTGCATATGTTATTCTGTAATGATCTTTTAGTTTTACGTGAACTGGCTGCAATTATATCCAACTAATATACCCTTATATACAAATACTGTTCGTATATCTGTAAACCCAATGAACTGGAAACTATACTACATTTTGTATTTTTAATTTCGAACGAAATGCAAATCTTGATTAAGACAAGATTCTTTTATTAAAGTGTATTAAAGAATTACAGCTGTCAGAATTCTTAATAAAACTGTACATTTAAAGCTATTATGGAGATATATGACTTCTGTACGCGTTTACCCTTGTACACTTGATTTATATTTTTGTTACAGGGTATGCATTTAATGCATTTGTTACGGCAATATTATAGGGCTCTCAATCTTTAAGGAAAATAACTAGAACTGAGTAGTTTTATGGATTGTGCAGAACATTAAACACGTTAAAATGAATTCCATTACGCGTTATTTGTGTCTTGTACTTGGATTATATTTTGTCTATCTGCTGGTTTATTTTAGGCTATCCAGGGTGCCTATTCATTCAACAACAACATTGAAATTTACGTACGACGAAACTTACTTTAATAAGACGCTGAAAGAAATATTAATACCTCGTTGGGCTGAATCTTGGGGTCATTTCGAGGTAATTGAATTCATTGCCAAAGAGTTGGAAGTACTAGGATTTGTGACCAAACGCGATGAGTTTGGCGACACGATTCCATTTACGAATGTTATAGGAATAATGAATCCGAATGCAGAAAAATTTATAATGTTAAGCTGTCATTTGGATTCGAAATATATTGAGGATATGGAAGAGTTTGTAGGTGCCACTGATTGCGCCGTTTCTTGTGCTATTCTATTAAATATAGCAAAGAGTCTTAATCGATTTTTAATGCAAGAGTTTTCTAGCCGCAAAGACCTTGGCTTGGTGGTAAGTCATCAATTATAATTGAGAAATCTGGAAATATCTTAAAAACCTTTAACTTCAGATGGCATTTTTTGATGGACATGAATCCATGGAGGGAATAGATGATGATACGTATCCTCTGCTTGGATCACTTAATTTTATTGAAAGGAATATTATACCAATAGAACGCATCGTAAGCCTTATATTTACATATGTTGCGATTGCAAATATTTAATATAACATTTTATATTGTTATTCAAGCTTGCGGTCATCACTTTAAATTTTATTGGCGCACCAGATCATATATATATGAGCAGGTATGAACGTACATCAGTATTACACGATCATTTGGTTGACATCGAACAAGAACTCTCACAATCCGGTCACCTAAGTACCTCTCATCAGCTCTTTTACAAGCTCCAGGATCTTTATAAAGACAATGATGACGACCATATTCCGTTTTTGGAAGCAGGTTTGTATTTAAATCATCTACAAATTATTATTTTCTATTGAATTAAAATTTTTATTACATACATAGGCGTGCCTGTTATGCATATAGTCCCCCACACCTATCCGGAAGTATGGCGACATTTAGAAGATGATATCCAACATTTACATTGGCCCACTGTTCATAATATGAATATTATTTTGACGCAGTTCGTTTATAGGGCCTTAACCAAATAAAAAGACAACACATTGGTTACATATGTCATTTATTTTCTACGAGGGTCGTTTGATAAGTCCGTGACTTTTTGTATTTGCCGCGCACCTGCTCTAAATACAACACTGCTCCTGTCAGCAGTTATCGATTAACAGCTGACTGTAAAATTTTGAGAAAGCTGCGTTTTTTGGTTTGCGTTTTATAGGCATTGAAAGCAGACGATCTCGTGAATTTTAACGAAAATGGAAAAAAGTGAATTTCGTGTGCTAATTAAGCATTATTTTTTGCGTAAAAAATCCATCACCGAAACCAAGGAAAGACTTGATAAATATTATGGGGACTCTGCACCATCAATTTCAATGGTTAAGAAATGGTTTACTGAGTTCCGTTGTGGTCGTACCAGTACAAGTGATGCCGAACGTTCAGGTCGCCCAAAAGAGGTCGTCATGCCAGAAATCGTCGACAAAATCCATGGAATGATATTGGATGATCGGAGAATGAAAGTGCGTGAGGTAGCTGAGGCTGTAGGCATCTCAACTGAACGGGTACATCACATTTTACATGAATATTTGGACATGAAAAAGCTTTCCGCGCAATGGGTGCCGCGATTGCTCACACACGACCATAAGCGCAACCGTGTGACCATTTCAAAGGAGTGTTTGGCGATGTTCAACCGCAATCCAAACGAATTTTTGCGCCGTTTCGTTACCGTAGGCGAAACATGGATCCACCACACCACACCAGAGACCAAAGAACAATCAAGACGTGCACCAAAGAAGGCCAAGGTGGGTCTGTCGGCCAACAAGGTCATGGCCACAGTTTTTTGGGATGCACAAGGTATCATTCACATCGATTACCTTGAAAAGGGTAAAACGATCACCGGCGAATATTATTCAGAGCTTTTGGACAGATTCGATATTGATTTGAAGCAGAAACGACCGCATTTGGCGAAAAAAAAAGTGCTGTTCCATCAGGACAATGCACGGGTGCACACGTGTGTAGTCAGCATGGCAAAATTTCATAAATTGGGCTACGAACTGCTACCCCATCCAGCATATTCTCCAGATTTAGCCCCCTGTGACTATTTTTGTTTCCAAACATGAAGAAATGGCTCGGAGGTAAGAGATTCGGGTCAAATGAAGAGGTCATCACAGAAACAAACGACTATTTTGAGGGCCTTGAGAAAACCTATTATTTGGAAGGAATAAAAAAATTGGAAAAACGCTGGACTAAATGTATAGAGCTAAAAGGAGATTATGTTGAGAAATAAAACGCTTCTTTGACGAAAAAAATATATTTTATTCAAAAAGTCACGGACTTATCAAACGACCCTCGTATAAAATAAATTGAGGGTCAAAAAATTATTTTGAGTCTATTTAGTTGCTACCAAATACCTCTCCATTAACTTAAATGATTACAGGGTATTGAATGGCATAACGATTATGTAGCAATATCGATATATATATATTATTATCTTACTCGCGCAATTTTTTTTTTCAATTAATCGGTAAAAGAAATAAAATATCGATAGCTGTAATCAATGAAACAACTCTGAAAATCCTTGAATGCAACTCTATATAAGCCGGCTGCTATTTCTGTTTTCACCGCCTTTCGTCGTTCCCGCGCATTTTCAGGCTAGATTAGAAGTTGTCATTAGCTCAACCACTTCGAAAGTCGGCTTAGTGGGTTTTTCACTCATTAAAAATCTTCTGAAGCATTCGCATCACTCTCGCCACGCAGCCATAAACTGAATTCCAATGTAAGTACCACACGCAACGGCGTCGCTAAGCCAAATACCTAACCTTACATATGTACATAAAAACGTATGTATGTGCGAGCATTGTTGTATTTATTTATATATTTTGTCATGTTTCAGTTTTGTTTTACAAAAAATTGAACTTTATTCGATAAATAAGAAGATGTCGCGTCGCAAAGCACCAGTAAACAATAACAATGTGCAGGAGGAGAAGGAAATACAGCCAACAAGAGCAAAAAGAGCGCGCGTCGCATTCAATTTGGAATTGCCGAAGCGTCGGGAAGTGGTCGGAAATGTTTTAGTGTGTGGCGCTGGAGATACTGGACAGCTGGGCCTTGGCGTGGACATTTTGGAGCGCAAGCGTCCTGCCTTGGTAGACAACATACCTAACCCAGTCGATGTGTGTGCTGGCGGTATGCATTGCCTGGCGCTGACCGACAATGGCGACATATACTCATTTGGTTGTAATGACGAGGGTGCCCTTGGCCGTGATACCAGCGAAGAGGGTAGCGAAGCGACGCCAGCGAAAATTGAATTACCTGGCAAGGCATTATGCATTTCGGCGGGAGATTCGCATTCGGCTTGTTTGCTAGAAGATGGTCGTGTTTTCGCGTGGGGCTCTTTTCGCGATTCGCATGGCAACATGGGCCTTACTATTGATGGTAACAAACGGACTCCAATCAATCTACTCGAGGGTGTCGTTTGTTGCAGAATTGCCTCTGGTGCTGATCACTTGGTTATTCTTACCAAAACAGGAAAAGTATACACAGTAGGTTGTGCTGAGCAAGGTCAGCTGGGACGCATTTCTGAGCGTTCTGTCGGCGGCGAAGGTAAGTGTGAAATTTCCTCAACCTCTAAACGTGGTAATTGATAATGTTGAAAATTGTATAGGTCGTCGAGGCAAGCGGGATTTGCTGCAGCCAGATCAGTTAATTATCAAGCGCACCAAACCCTTCGAGGACATTTGGGCCACGAACTACTGCACATTCCTTCGGGAATCACAGACCGAAATCGTCTGGGCCGTCGGACTAAACAACTATAAGCAGCTGGCCCACGCAAAGGAGACTGATCGTGTACTTATACCCATTAAAACCGAATTGAAGGACGTCAAACAGATCGCTGGTGGACAACATCATACTCTCGTCCTGGATAACAAATTGAACTGCTTCGCAGTGGGTCGCCCCGATTATGGACGCCTGGGTATCGGTGATGTTAAGGAGGTTGTGGAGAAATTGACCCTAATTAAAGCGCTCAGTGGAAAGACCATATACGTTGGTTGTGGCGAAGCCTGTTCCTATGCTATAACAAAGGATGGCAAACTATACACCTGGGGCATGGGTTCAAACAACCAGCTGGGCGTCGGCGATGGTGATGACGAACTGGAACCGGCTTTGGTGGCCAGCAAGAATACTGAAAACAAGCGGATGTTACTGGCCAATGGTGGTGGGCAGCACAGCGTGTTTTTGGTAGAGTCTGATGTACAGAAGAAGGCAACTCCACCACCCAGCAAGAAGGGAAAGCAAGCTGCCGTCGAGCCGGCACCACCCAAAGAGAATGTGGAGGATCAAAAGGCGGCCCCGACTAAGGATGAGCCGGTAAAGATCGTTAAAGAAAAGAGTGCCAAAGGACGTGGTCGCAAGAATTAAGATTTAAATGGAGCAGTAGTTTGACGTTTCAATTGTTTTTAAGCCGCATTGTTAATTATGCGCATTTAATTTGATTTTGTTAATAATATATTTATATACATACATCGATAAAGATGCATACATATGACTGTAGTAATTTTTGTAAGTATATGCAGAGTAAGAAATGGAAAAATTAAACGAATAAAAACATTTATTTACAAACTAATCAACTTTTAATGAATAATATAATTTGTTTATAATTTACATCTATCGTACAAATTCATTGTTATGTTAATTGTTTCCAGTGGCTACATATTTTCCAGAGAGAGAAGATCACGATAACCGAGTGTTTTCATAAATGAAATTTTCAAATAATAAATGCAAACCGAGACAAATAAGAACACTTTTAATGTTTGATGCATTATTTAAAGTGAACAATAATTTATGTTTGATCTGTTTGATACTTCTGTTAATTTGTATATGGCATATGCATATTCGTGTACACACGTTCGACATATATTATGTTTCTGTTAACATTTTAGGGAGATTTACAGCCGAAGGATTTATCGTTGTGATTGTGGTTGAGGTGGTTGTTGTATTGGGGCTGTTGACCAGTAAGGCGCCAGTTGTTCTTGCATGTGGCGACGGATCGGGAACGCCAACAGGGCCATCGTAGTTGCTGCCCAGATAGAAACTGAGGAACAATATGCAGCATAACAATGACAGGGACAGAAGAACGCGTGCTATTTTGCGAGCGAAAGCGATGAGACCAAGTAGATGACCACCATTGGCGACTCCTCCCATCTGACTACCGGAGCCATGACTACTACACAAGGATAGATGAAGATGTGCCAGCAGCATGGCTTCTATGCAATCAGTATCATCATCATCATCAGCATTATTATCATCGTCATCGTCAATGTAGTCTATCCCCAGTCTCAGGTTTAGATCACATACGCAGAGCACTTTGTTTATATCGTTCTCGCAGTCATTGATGTTGTTTCTGTCAAAATAATTGTTTTTGTTGTTCCCCTGGTCAGGATGTCGCGCAGAGGCTTCGTCTTGCCTGGTCAAATTACATCGGGAAAGTAAATATTATTTGCGTTTGGGACACTGATAAGCTGTCTTCTTCTCTCCGCATGGTGGATGTGAAAGTTTTATTTGTCCCCATAACAGAAAACAAAATCCTGCCAATAGCAACAGCATTAATGCCAAAGTAACAAACTGTAGTTTTCTTTGGAATTTTATTTGGGCCGCCAATTCTTCTTGCTGCTTTTGCAGCGGATTCTAAAAAAAACACACAACATTAGTTCCAGATTAGAGTTTAAAACCACATTTTGTACTTCACATACCTTAACGGCAAGACCACCTGCACCCCCACCACTACAATCACCCTGTGATTCACTTTTTGCAAGACGACAAACGAGACGATGGTTTTCCACATCTTGGTCATTTGCCGTCTTTTCCTTCCACAGTTCTGCCACCTCCGAGTTACAGCATTCCGAACTCGTAGTTTGGGTCGCCATTATAAGGAATTTATCTTTAGAATCATTGCTTAACTGCTGATCCGACTTTAGCCAGATGCCCACTTCGGTTTCTGCATTGGGTGCTATAACACCGCATCGTGGGCGTACTCGAAATTTTTCCGGTGATGTTGTTTGGATCTGCATAGAGTAGAGTAAAACAATTATTAATATCAGGGGCAGCAGTTGGGTAATTTGACTAACCTTGTAGGCGACACTTTGGCAATGAACGTTCGTAAGCTTCAATTTAGCCGACCCCGTTCCAGGGCAAAAATTTACAAAGTCTGATGGTTCCACTTGCAACATACCTAGGGAAATATACAATGGAGTACAATAGAGTTTCCAAATATTAAAAATCTAAAAAAAGGTAAATTTTTTTTACGAAATTTTATGAATCCCAATTTAATATCAACGAGATGCATTAACAGCAAAGTTAACTATGATTTCTACTTGCTGAAAATAGATTCACAACATTTTGTGGAATACATAAGGAAAGACAGGAACCTACCCTCTCCGTCAGACGGTGTGTGCAGGTCGCCAACGTTTGTATCGTGGAGCACCATTGGAGCGCTATTCGCAAAGTGTACCTAGTAGGGTGAAAAAAAGAGAAATATAAAGACAGATAATTATAACTCAAATCACATTACAAACTGTGGCAAATGCCCTAGTATCCAATACACATTCTCATTCCTATGCCCATGTCAAGATTCTCAATCGATTCATGCTGAGCTTTGTAATTTTCTCGAGTACCATCTCACGCTACTAGCACCACTTGAGCACACTGTTTGAGGCCATTTTGGTAATCGCAATTTCATTTGATCTACTTTGCATATTATTGTCAGATGAGCTGCGTTCTCATTCTATGTTTATTATAATTTGTTTGTTTTTATTCAGTGAGGCGTATACTTTTTTTATGTATTTTAACTTAGTGTGGCTTAAGACAAACCTTGGGTATATAACTCGGCACTTTGACGACTTTATTAAAACTTTTTGAAATATGTTAATAAATCGTAAAAATCTAGATACACTTTTGTTTAAACTTTTATCTTAGTTTGTTTATCGATAACTTAACTGAATGAGCACACAAGTTGAACTGATTGGTGTTTGGCTGGTTCCAAAGTTTTTAAATGCTCTCTGTAAACTACCAGAGTTTACATTTATGAAGCTGTTATTTACAGTGGATGTTGTATGAATAACTACAAACATAGGCAACTAAGTCTTATTATAAATTATTGAATAATAAAATCCAGATATTTATTGCGAATGTAATAATTTAATGTTTGTTTCTGGTTGTTGTGTGAGTTTTGCTCACAAAATTTAGAACCAGCATACTATATTTTACAGCAAGCTAAATAATCGATATGTTTATGAAGAAAATCATCGCGTCAGCAGAGTGACGTAGCAGCAAGCAATGGACAGGCACAACATATGCACAATAAGAAGAAAAAAAAAGCAAAACGGTTTTTAAAACAATTGAGACAAAGATAAATTCTGCCGGTATATCTAATATATAACCAGAAGTAAGAAACACTGATATACAATTGCAAATTCACCCCGTGTACATTGTGAATATCAATAAGAATTTGATTCACATTTACAAGATGTTTCGGATTCCGATGATGTTGTGCTTTGTTTAGCATAGCCAACGCACAATATGATCACCATAAACGCACACACACACACACACACAGTCATAAATGACGACGCCACCTACCCTAGGCATGATGTTTGCTGAAGACCGAATATATTAATTGCGTGTCCGCCTTTCTTTTGATTTCTTTGGCTTACAAATATATATATACACAAGTGATATATTTATATAAAAGACAAAAAAAAAACCGTATTAATAACTGATTTGTCGCGAATGCATTCGTATTTCGGGTGGCCGATGACGTACTATCGTCGTGCTGCGACAAACGAGAAAACACAACTAGAAGCACAATCAAAAGCAACAACACAACAAGCAAAGAGTCAGAAATTCAGAAAGCTTTGGTGAGACACAAAAAAGCTTTCCCTTGGCGATCAGCCTCTCTCGCTCTCTCTTTCTTTCTCGCTGTACTGAGCCTGAGTTGATGAGTACGCATTGTGCTAAATTATATTAATTTGATAAGGCGCGTGGGCGTGAAACAAAAACATAAGCGCGACTAATATGTAGGCCTTTTGTGCTCTGCCCGCATTGCTAAATTTACCCCATGGGAATTATAAAAATATGTATGTATGTGTGAGCGTAATGTATTCCATGAGTGTTCTACTTTTTTACGGGTCAACGCCTCGAAACGCTTCAATGCCCATTCCGGCCGGGCAGGAGAGCCGGAGAACGAAGCGAAAGTGAAAGTTTTGCAATATGTCAAACAAATAACTATAAATAGGCCTGATGAGGATTTAACAATAGCTTTATTTATTTACCGGAAGGACCCAAGACACACACACACACACACACACACACAGAGCACACCCCAAATCAATACACGCTTCAAATGTAAATCAATTAATGGAGAAGCAAAAGGTGCTTGCGTGCCGGACGGGTCAGCGAAAGCAATTAATAGACAGACTTCCGGCTGGATTAGGGCGCAAAAGGCAAGTGGAAACACACCTAAACAACGTACGAGCAGGTACATATGTATATATGTATGTATATACATATGTATGTGTATAGATTTAAACGCAGAAGTGAGTTTTAATGCGTTTTCTTTCCTTTTGCTTTCTTTTTAGGTGTGTTCGCACACAATGAAAAAAACTTTGTATACCCTAGCAGAGGGTATATACATTCATTTGCCCGTCCGTTCATCTCTTAGTTCTGGATCTTAATGAAACTTCGAAGACATGTACATATAGAAGTCGGAATAAGTCTCTGTTTGAAATTATGAGTGTGATTATTTACTTAACCTGAGTGATTCGATATTTTAAAAATTGAGGTAAGGGTCCCCCCTATGAATATTCACCACAAATTTTTTTTTCAAAATTTTAATTCTCTAGTTTTTAACTTTAATCGATTGTGAAGGTCAAAATTAGTACTAAACAATTGGTTAAATCGATTTTAAACGATACTTAATTTTGGCCCAAAAATCATGTCGAAGTGGTCGAAAAATTAGACATGTAACACCCTCAACCGGCATGGTACTCTCATTTTCAACCGATTGTAACTTTCTTAAAAATCAATCGATTTCCACGCGGAATGACATTTTGTTTATGTTTTCAAAAGCAGAGGATTCTACATTTAAAAAATAACATAATGGTTATTTTTAAATTTTTCGATTTTTTGAAAATTGAGGTAAGGGTCCCCCCTATGAATATTCACCACAAATTTTTTTTCAAAATTTTAATTCGCTAGTTTTTAGCTTTAATCGATTGCGAAGGTCAAAATTAGTACTAAACAATTGTTTAAATCGATTTTAAACGATACTTAATTTTGGCCAAAAAATCATGTCGAAGTAGTCCAAAAATTAGACATGTAACACCCTCAACAGGCATAGTACTCTCATTTTACACCAATCGTAACTTTCTTAAAAATCAATCGATTTCCACGCGGAATGACATTTTGTTTATGTTTTCACAAGCAGAGTGATTCTACATTTAAAAAATAGCATAATGGATATTTTTAAATTTTTCGATATTTTGGAATTTTAACCCCTATGATTTTAGCAATTCGCTTCGCTTTGATGAAGACAGAAAAATGAAACGCTTGAATAACATATGTGGGAAATGAAACAATGATAAAGGATGAACAGTTTGACAATTTCACAGTATATAATTCACCAGGTACATAGAACATATAGCAGAGTATTTATCTTAAATATTCGTTATCTCTAGAGCCAATGCAATTTTTCTCAGTGCACCATGTGCTTACCTTCTTATCATCATCACCGGCATTCGCTGCCATAGGTGATGTGGCGGGCGCTACGCTTCGCTTCGCCTCGGCCACAAAGCGGAACTCATAGTTGTCCGTGCCTCCCCAGCTGGCCAGACAATTGTCCTTGGGCACGTACTGTGTGACGTCCTTTTTCGATATCATTTTCAATATCTCAACTGCCTTTGGGGGCAGGAGGGATTTGATGACCTTAAAAGCGGCTGCAAATCAAAGCTAAGGTCAGTCTGTACGAAAATAAAGAAGCTTTTTGAAAGCTTTTGAAAGCTCACTCACCGTTTAGTACCCAAGCCAGCTCGAATACCAGTATATAGTTGAGTGCATTGGGATAATAGAGCTTAAATGTCTCGACAATGCGCTTTACGAATTCCAGATCCAGTGTGGCCAGTCCCGTGCCCGCCATATCGAAGAATATACTCAACTGGGTCATATGTCTGTCGCGCTGGGTACGCTCTATCCAATAGACAACAATGCGTATGATCTCATCAAGATTCTTCGATTTACTATGCAATTTCACCCGAAAGATCAACAAAGGTTTTCCATCCACATCCTTGCTATGCACAAAACAGGAACCCTCCTGCAGATACTCCTGATTGAGCTGGGTATGATCTAGATCATTGGCTCCATAGGACTGACGCCATATACATGTATCCCATAGCTTGGTAAAGGCTGCTTCCATATCCAGATCATGTTGTTCCAGAAAACGTTGCAGCCACACATGATCGTTGCGTATGCGATCGATATCGACTGGATGAAATGGAGCTGCGAATTGATATAAAAAAAAGAGCAGGAGATTAACATCGATTAATCAGTTACATTCTAATCAGTTATTTAACAGCTTAGGATTAAGATTAAAATTATAAATACCAACTATCTTTAGAGGATTGGGAATTTATACATTTTTCACATGATTAGCTTTGGATTAAGATTAGAATTATAAATACCAACTATCTTTAGAGAATTGGGAATTTATATATCATTTTCACATGATTAGCTTTGGATTAAGATTAGAATTATAAATACCAACTATCTTTAGAGGATTGGGAATTTATACTTTTTTCACCCTTTCGAAACCAACTACAAAGATCTTTGACATATGCATACTATATCATCGATAATGAATCGATTCGCTATGCATTTTTTTACGACTCGCAAATGTTTTCCACACCGATTCTATATGCGGTGTGCCAGCCTATAATTGCTGTGTAAATAGTATGCAATCGTGTCAATATCATTGCAAATGTCAATACGCTGCTGCAGTGGAACCGATTGAAGGTCAGAGCCGACCCGAGGCTCACCTGAGGGCGGAGATGCAGCGTATTTGGTATTAAAACGTTGACGCAGTTCCTCAATCTGGGAACTACTGGGACTCATCACTTTTACACCCATCTTGGAGAGCGTGCTTGGAGTGGGAACACACGATACGAACCAGAGGTGAGCACAAACTAAACATTGAACTCCAGAGTCCAGTAGCTGCTGCCTTGGACCTGAGCTGCCCTATCTGGATTACACTTGAAATCGATAATACGGCGATAAGATTCTACTTTTTTCCAACCTCCCGCCCCGCACACTATGTGTAATCGACGTGTACTATATGGTATAGGAGTCTATTATAATCGAGCGAAAGTGACAAGCGATTTCGAGTGCTTCCAACGAGCTGCGGCGCGTAACTAACGGTGCTGCTGGCGTGTCGAGCAATCGATCAGCTTGGTAGTCACAGCAGGTGTGCGCAGTGATGTGGAGCACTATTCCATTCCGAGTGATATATACCCTGCCTGGAGATGGGTAAACACTCTTGCCCCGCCCCGTCCCGCCCCGCTGCTGCAATAGAACGTGCGATCGTACGTACCGACCCTATGCCCCTTGCATTACAATGAGTTAGCCCAGAGTTTCGCTTTGAGTTAAAGCTTGAGTTGGTAAATTATAGAGCTTTTTGATGAGCTTAAAGCTGCACTTAGAGCGCTTTTTTTTGTTGGTTGACCAGATAATAAATACTTTATTGTTTAGAGTGTTATTTACATTCTCTAATTGCAGCTGATCTCGAGCTATTTTGCGGTAAATTTGAAAGTATAATCATCGTTGCCTCCCCAGATCTTCAGGCAATTATCCTTATCGACATACTCGTTGATGTCCTTCTTTGTGGTCACACGCAAGATTTCCAGAGCTTCGGCGGGCATGAAAGATTTGACGATTTTAAAGGCAGCTGGAATGGAATAATATCATATATTCTTATTAAGCTTTAACCGAAGTGAGGTTATGTCTGCCACTCACCGTTCAGCAGGAAGGGCAACTCATGCACCACAATATAGTTGGGAGTGTAAGCGTATTTGGTCTCGAACAACGATATAATACGCTTGATAAAATCAAGATCCAAGTTGCTAAGACCCGACCCAGTCATGTCCATAAAGAGTGTGATTTTCTTCTCGTAGTTATGCTCGCGCTGCGTACGCTCCACCCAGTAGACAATCAGGCGTATAAGCTCCTCGTGATTCTTGCTCTTCGAGTGCTTGGAGATGTTGACAATCAGCAGCGGCATGCCATCCTTATCCTGGTTATGCACAAAGATCTCGCCATCGTGCAGCAGATCCTGATTAACGTTCGTCTCGTTGATCTCATGGACACCAAAACTCTTGCGCCACTCACAGTTCTCCCACAGACGCACTATGGTCTTCTCCACGTCCAGTTTGTAGGCCTCCAGTAGCTGTTCGATCCACAGATCATTGTCCTTGATGCGTGCCAGATCGGCGGGATGAAAGGGCTCTGGTTCCGACGACAACAAATGTTATCTACACATATATCGATTGTCTCTTATCTGGCATGACTCACCTGCTGGCGGTTGTGCCTCCAATTTCTGCAGAAAACGGGTCTTCACCTCGTTTACCTGTTCGGCTGTGGGCAGTGCTCCTTTTGGCATCTTGAACGGACTAAACACTGAACGGGCTGAACCACGAATATATATTTGGAATAGTGAAAAGAAAAGAGAACCCTATGCGATCGCTAATCTCTGGTATGTGCTGTGATTCCCCTCGCAGGGTCGGAGGTCTCCCGCGATGACTTCCCAGTGAGCTGGCCGATCAAGAACTGTGACAGCTGCAGTCGGGGCAAATTGTGCTGAGCGAGCAAGAGAGAGACAGAGAGAGAGAGAGAGAGAGAGAGATTGTGCGCTCTCTCCAGTAATTGGTTCGTGCTCTCGTTCTCGTTCTCGATCAACGATCGTGCTCTCTACATACGGGTGATACCAGTTCGTGCTGGGAGAGAGACCTTTCTTCAATCAATCTAAAATTGTACAAACGGGATGTAGAACGGGGGGCAGGGGCGAGGGGAACAGACCAGCACAATTGTGATAAGACAAAGCGAACGAACAATCAGACCAACATAGAAGCACACATTGCTTGTGGTTCCTCCATGAAAGTTTATTTGAGAAATTTATTTTAATGGCTGTGGCAACAACAGTTGGTTTCTTATAATCTACCGACTGGCTCGTTCAGGGCTTTTGGATTTTGTACTATTTATCTTTGCCAAACCAAGTTTTTCCAGAAATTATTGATAAGACACGTTCACACAATCACAATTTCGACTACAATTTCGAGACAGTCAAAGTTGACAAGCGATATCAATTCATGGATGACTAAAGCACACAAAAAATTGCTGAGTTATTATTATTGTACATATATAGTATGCTATTATTGTTAAGAATGGTTAATAAACATGTGTTTTTGTTTACTAAGTAGCTTAAGTAATATAGAGACAATAATATTCTATTATTTGTTTCTCTAAAAATTGTGCAGCTGTTTCAAGTTTTTATCTTATTTGCAGATCTTAAATGTTTTTACTTAATTCAGTAATTACCATGCCAAGCAATAAAGCTCTGTCCGCAATCATAAATCATATCTTTAATTAACTGAACCGTAGCCAATTTGTGGCAGAATGTTTGTTATCAGTTTCGATTTTGGCAACGCATCTGTTTGCGTTTGTTTTGTTTTTGTTTATGTGCAGAATGACAATGGAATGAAAAGCTCCTTGCTTCCTACCCCCCTCGATCTCGCCCTGTCCCTGGTTAGAGCATTGCATTATATTGCCTGGCGCGGCATTCAGGCCATCAGTAAGAACTTTTGCTGGCGTTTGGCCCAGTTCTGTTGTTTACGTGAAAACGTGCGCGTGGAACGCCGTCCGTTCGCTACTCGTTTTTGGCCAAATGTGGATGCAGTGCAGCAGGAATAATTGTGAATAAATCCATGCAAAGATGAAGTTCGCGGAGCATTTAACAGCGCATATAACGCCAGAGTGGCGTAAACAATATATTAGTTATGAGGTAAGACGTTGAAGAATTAAATGAAAAATATGTATCTCATGGATACATATACCAGCGTGTGCTTTTCCTAGCTGTCAGTTTGTTGATGACGTCATGAGGAAAATTGCCTTAACAGCTGTTAAATGTCAACGAAGAGCTTTTCCTGCGTTGCTTAAATAGCGCATGCGCTTTGCCAGCCAAGCAATCGGACGTTTTGTTGTGCTCGCCATAAACGTAAACAAAGCAGTAGATAAGCACAAGATAGTACGCACATCACAGTGCGCTCGGCAAAATGTTGACTTGAACTTTAATAGTTCCAGGTGCTCCGCTTGATATCAATTTTATTTAATTATACTGCTTATCGATAACACAGTCACAATGAGTAAATTCAAGTCGTAAATTCAGTTTCGATAAAAGTTCGATAGCTTACCAGCTGATCGTAAAGATTTCAGGCGGTTGATTATAAATTTAAATTAGAAAATGTTCTTTTACCTATAATGGTTTATACTTTTAGGAAATGAAAGCAATGCTGTATGCGGCCATTGAACAGGCACCGTCCGCAGAGCTGGTGGATCGAGAGATGCTCACACGTTACTTTGCAAAATTCGATGAGGAATTCTTTCACTACTGCGACAAGGAGCTGGCCAAAATAAATACATTCTATTCCGAGAAAATGGCCGAGGCCACGCGAAAGTATGGCAGCTTGCGTAGCGAATTGACGGAGGCAATGGAAATGGGCCATGTAAAGAAGCAGCCCGCCTGGAAACGACGTACTCCATTGGGCAAGAAGAATGTGCCCGCACGCAAGATTCAGGATCTCAAATTGGCATTTAGCGAATTCTACTTGGGTTTAATATTACTGCAAAACTATCAGAATCTCAATTTTACTGGTTTTCGTAAGATTCTCAAGAAGCATGATAAACTGCTCAGCGTTGATTACGGTGCCCGCTGGCGTACGGATCATGTTGAGGCAGCGCATTTCTATACAAACAAAGACATCGATCGACTCATACAGGAAACCGAGCAGGCGGTTACACAGGACATTGAGGGTGGCGATCGACAACGTAAGCTCTATTCTTCAGTATAATAAGTGATACATAAAAAAATTGAACAATTTACTCATTTTAGGTGCCATGAAGCGTCTAAGGGTTCCTCCGTTGGGCGAGCAACAGAGTCCCTGGACCACATTTAAGGTTGGACTCTTTTCCGGAGCCTTTGTGGTGCTTTTTCTCACCGTCATCATATCCGCCATGTTCTATGGCTTTGGCGAGAATTGGCGCGTCGGCTTGCGCATGTTTCGAGCGCCGTTCCTAATAACCGAATGCCTCTTCCTTTGGGGCGTCAATGTATACGGCTGGCGATCGTCTGGCGTTAATCATGTACTTATCTTTGAGCTGGATCCACGCAATCATCTCTCCGAACAGAATATTATGGAGATAGCTTCGGTGTTTGGCGTGATCTGGGCATGTTGCGTGCTTAGCTACATATTCTGTGAACCCTTGGGCATTCCACAGTATGCCGCACCATTGTTTCTCTACACGTTGATGGTAACATTTCTGCTAAATCCAACAAGGACATTTCATCACGAGGCACGCTACTGGGCGCTGCGTATTCTCAGTCGCGTCATCATGGCCCCCTTTTGCTTTGTGAACTTTGCCGATTTCTGGCTGGCGGATCAGCTGAATAGCATGGTGCCAGCATTTCTGGATATACCATTTCTGATGTGCTTCTTTGGCCGCAATCCAACATGGCACAAGGCCGGAGAGTGTGAGTATTTTCCCTAAGCTCTGAATGAGCTCCATTGCATATTATATTATATATCTTATAGCATGTTCATAAAATATGCAAGGAATATCTACAAAGTTCTTAATTTATGCTCCTCTTATATGCGTGTTTATAATTTATATTCACTCATTCCGGGAGTAGCTAAAGTTTACTTTGAAGATGCCAATTCGCATTTGCATTCGAGATGTTGATTTATGCTATTCATTCATAACTTTCCACGAATGACTCACTGTTTTGAATTCATTGTAGGATGTCCATTCATTCATTGAATTGTTCTCGTTCTCGTTCCATTTCAGCTGGCAATCACTGTGTGCAATATGTATCAATCCTGCATCCCATTGTGGCCATATTGCCTGCCTATTTTCGATTTGCCCAGTGTATTAGACGGTATCGGGACACGAAGGAGGCATTCCCCCATCTGGTGAATGCTGCCAAATATGCGACCTCGTTCTTTGTGGTGATCTTTGCGCACAAATTTCACACTACAACGGGTAAGAGAAGCAGGTGTGCGTGTGTGTGGTGGGCTGGGCATGGGCGTGGGTGTGGGTGTGTGTAAGGGGGTTTTCGTTAAAACACAACACACTTGGGACACAGAAGGAGAGACTCATTATGCGTGCTGTTTATGATACGCTGCCAATTAGGGGTTTGCTTCATGGCCAACCACAAATTCATGTTAATTTTATTTTAGCACACAACACGTAGCACCCCCTTTGCCCTCTCTCTGTCTCACACATTCCTTCTCTTGCAGACTCTTACCCGCTGTCAAAGGAGAACCCCTGGTTCTACTGTTGGATAACTGCTGCTCTCTTCTCCTCGTGCTACGCCTACACATGGGACATCAAAATGGACTGGGGCCTGTTCGATGCGAAGGCGGGCGACAATCGATTCCTGCGTGAGGAAATCGTTTATTCATCGACGGTGAGTTGGAGTCGAATTCGCTGGGATTGGACGCGGGCTAATGGTCGCAATAAATATTTGTCCAAGCGGACAGCACGTAAAACAATCTTTCAACGCATCCATCCATTACTTTTCTCCTTTTTTTCTCCAACCCGTTTTGCTCTCTGTTCTCTTTTCGTATTCTCCCTCCCACTCTCTCTCTCTCTTGCAGTGGTTCTATTACTTTGGCATAATTGAGGATTTAATATTGCGTTTTAGCTGGACGCTGTCCATGAGTCTCATTCAGGCCGGCTACATTGAGGGCGATGTTATGATGACCATTCTCAGTCCCCTGGAGGTGTTCAGGCGCTTCATATGGAACTATTTTCGGCTGGAGAACGAGCATCTCAACAATGTGGGCAAATTTCGAGCTGTGCGCGATATATCGGTGGCCCCAATGGACTGTTCAGATCAGGTATAGTTCGAGTACTCCTACACATATGTATGGTAAATTCTCATTCTGTTCCTCCTCCATGCAGACCACAATACTGCGCATGATGGATGACACGGATGGCGTGCTCAATCGTAGGCGTGGCAAGGCCGCTGGCGGCTCTGGTGGCAAGTCGGGGAACAAGAAGAACAAACATGAGCAGCAGCGTTTGCTGTTACAAGGCGAATCTGTTGAGGATCTGTGCGCATAGTCGGGCGGGCCCAGCATGCGTCTTAGCTCTTGTGTGTGTGCACAAATATTAAGTATACGTAAATAGAAGACAACAACAACAACAAGAATCGCATGCGATATTTATTTGTCTATGCATTTATCATATGCAGAGGGGGTGGATAATGGAAGGGAATGGTGGGGATTGGACCATGTTCAATTGAAATGTTGACAATGCGCCCCCAAACAATGTGGACCCATGGACGCGACCCCATGATGATGATGAGGCGAACGTGCCGCTGAGTTTATCGTGCAGCCCATCGTCAACTGCAGCATCACGTTTCGCATGTGTGACAGAGTTTTATGTGTGGAAATTTAACGGAATTTTGTTGCCATTTTTATTGTTTTGTCCTTGTTATTTTATTTACATTTCCCAGCACAGTTGCCCCGGCAATGGAGCATTATAAGCGATATTCTATTTAATATAGAATAAAGTTGTATATTTATATGTATGTGATTTAATTATTACTGCTAATTATCACATCAGCAATTTTTTCCCCCAAAAATGAGTTTATACACCCCGCTTACGTGTCCCGTACAGGGTATAAAAGCCAACTGAATTTTGTTTTTATTTATTGAAATTCGCATGTGAATTTTGTTTTCATTTTATGAACATTGTTGACCTTATCGTCTGTTGTCAAAAGGCATGTGCAACAAATATGATATGTTTTATATCAATAAACTATATATATATTTATTGACCTTCAGTTTTGAACGCGAACTGTATGCAAAGTCCATTGCAATTGGCATTGATAAGCGAACCAATTTCTATTTCTATATTAAATTTATTGCTAAAGTTAAGAATTTTATATTATAGCATTGTTAGTTTCATGTATTTAGAAAGCTGCCCTAAGCTACTTAAAGGGGAAACTGCTGCGTCTTTCTAATGGTTTCCAAATCATTTGATATATGGGTATTCCCATTGATTGATGCATTTCGTCTCATCTTCTCCCTATGGACTTTTTTTCCCCTTTTGAAATGACACATTAGTGCATCGAATAACTTGGAACTGTCATTGGGTTGGGTGTGCTTGACTGCCCCTACTTGAAATTTGATAGGGATGCTTGCACTATCCCCATTAGTTGCACTTATATGAAGTGAGGTATGTAATTAATTTATATTTTGTTCAAGTGCCCTCAGAGAAGGAAATTCATTGTCTTTTGTTTTACTGCTCAATTTCCCAGTGGAAAATTCAATGAAAGTTTTTATACCTTTCGACCATTGAAAATGGTTTTAGTTCATGGTTTTAGTTCTAGAATAAAATGGCTTAATAGTTTTTGCAATTTAACAAATTCTAAAAAAAATTTAATTTTTGTAATTTTGTTAAGGGTCCCCCCTGTAAAATTTTCAGTAAAAATTTTTTTCAAAATTTAAAATCACCAGCTTTTACTTTTAATCGATTGCGGAGGTCAAAATTAGTATAAAACAAGTGTTTAAAATTGTTTTAAAGGATACTTAATTTTTGGCCAAAAATCATGTCAAAGTCGACTAAAAATTTGACATGCAGCACCCTCGACAGGATGAGTATCCTCATTTTCCTCACTTCATAACTTTCTTAAAATTCAACCGATTTTCTTCCGGTAAAGCATTTTTTTCATGGTTTTAGTAATAGAATAGAATGGCTTTATAATTTTTTCAATTTTAAAAATTAAAAAAAAAAATTATTTTTGTGATTTTGGTAAGGGTCCCCCCTGTACATTTTTCAGAAAAAATTTTTTTTCAAAATTTTAAATCGCCTGCTTTTACTTTTAATCGATAGCGGAGGTCTTAATTAGTATAAAACAAGTGTTTAAAAGTGTTTTAGAGGATACTTAATTTTTGGCCAAAAATCATGTCAAAGTCGACTAAAAATTTGACATGCAGCACCCTCGACAGGATGAGTATCCTCACTTTCCTCACTTCATAACTTTCTTAAAAATCAACCGATTTTCTTCGGGTAAAGCATTTTATTCATGGTTTTAGCTATAGAATAGAATGGCTTTATAATTTTTTCAATTTTAAAAATTAAAAAAAATATTATTTTTGTGATTTTGGTAAGGGTCCCCCCTGTAAATTTTTCAGAAAAAATTTTTTTTCAAAATTTTAAATCGCCTGCTTTTACTTTTAATCGATAGCGGAGGTCTTAATTAGTATAAAACAAGTGTTTAAAAGTGTTTTAGAGGATACTTAATTTTTGGCCAAAAATCATGTCAAAGTCGACTAAAAATTTGACATGTAAGACCCTTGACAGGACCGGTATCCTCACTTTCCTCACTTCATAACTTTCTTAAAATTCAACCGATTTTCTTCGGGTAAAGCATTTTATTCATGGTTTTAGCTATAGAATAGAATGGCTTTATATTTTTTCAATTTTAAAAATTAAAAAAATTATTTTTTGTGATTTTGGTAAGGGTCCCCCTGTACATTTTCAGAAAAAATTTTTTTTCAAAATTTTAAATCGCCTGCTTTTACTTTTAATCGATAGCGGAGGTCTTAATTAGTATAAAACAAGTGTTTAAAAGTGTTTTAGAGGATACTTAATTTTTGGCCAAAAATCATGTCAAAGTCGACTACAAATTTGACATGTAAGACTCTTGACAGACCCAGTATCCTCACTTTCCTCACTTCATAACTTTCTTAAAATTCAAGCGATTTTCTTCGGGTATAGCATTTTATTCATGGTGGGACACAACGTGTCGTATGATTGATGTATTTTTGAATTACGCTCAATTTAATGGGTGTTTTTTTTTTTGCTAGCCACAAAGGACACAGAACTAGTGCAATTTCAATAGGAATATTAAATTGATTTTAAATCACAGTCCACACAAACGTGCCAAAGGTATCAGGCTCCACAGTACAGTCGAAAACTTTATTCGTAAGCTGATCAAATAAAGGTAAAGCACATATAGTATATATGTAGGTGGCTTATATCTGCATGACATGTGCATGACATGGCCCACGCACTGTGGCTAAAAGGAAAAGGAGCTTAATATTTTTAGGAAACTCACTGAACTGTCTTTGTGCGGCCTCCTACGAAATAGAAAGTTAATTCTTGGCAATAGATAAGTTTACAATATGCATTGATAACGAGAGAGAAATCAATGCATGGCTTAAATATACAATATCTATAAATAGAAAAATATATTTTATATTTAAGAAATGCAATTAATTTGCCCATTAAAACGTAAAATTATATATGCAAATTTTACTACTATTCTATGCTCGAGAATTATCTAATATTTTGCCAAATTTCGCTATTCTGTTTTATCTCATGCAAAGAGCTAATTACAATGCATTTATTATAGGCTTTACTTGATGAATTGCCCTTTCGGAAACCCATTTTCCGTCTAATTGTTTACATCGCTTTGAAACACTGCAGAATAGACGGCATATCAAATTGTATTTTATTATTTGCGTTGAACCCTTTCGGATACGGCGGGTTGGCTTTGTTGCCTGGCTACAGATTGGTTTGTTTTTATTTTTTGCCGTATCTTTAATTTTTTGTTCCACTCTTTCTGTGTTTCGTTTTTTTTTTCTTGTTTATCTCCAGCTGGGAGCCACGCAAAAATTTACATTGATGGCCATCAACAACAACGGGATGCGAGCGCTTCCTTTGATACCCTGCGGCCCAAAAGATTAGATAAGCAGCAATTTTTGAGTGTTTTTATTAGACTGTGTGTGGCAGTGTGGGTGTGTAATGGTGTGTGTGTATGCCATTTAACAGCAGTTACAACTGCGAAGCCAAGAGTTTAGCATCGGAGCTGGAGGCGTTGATAAAGGGTCGGGCTCTGATTTAATTCACCATGGGGATGGGTTCTTAGCTTTCCCTTTCCCTTTCCCCTATTCCCATTCCCTTTGCTGTGTGTATGGGATTTCTTTTCAACCTGCACAAAGTTTTTTTCTTCAACATGAGTGAAGGAATAAAACTTTGTGACATCCTCAGCCCACAACGTGAGCACAAATCACAACGCTCAGCACATCTGCGTGGCGGCTGCCGTTGCGTGTGCCTAATGCGGTGTGTGGGGCTTCGACACGTTCTTTCTGGGTTCTTTGCGGCTGTCACAGCAGATTTACATTGATTTGACATACGCTCACGCACAGACACACACACACACACATAAAATTGCCTGATTGTGGTGTGTAAACAAAACGAGGAAACTAGGATAATGCGGGCTGTTTGGCTAGGGAGAGAGAAAGAGAGACAAAGAGAGGGCTTTTTAAACACACATACACATTCGATTCATACTATTTGGCAATAACAACAACGGCAGAAATAACAGGCCGTCCAACATGGCGTATGCGTATTCTGTTTGCACTGAAATTGCACAAACGCGCGCGTTACGTATACGCAACGTTGCGCTTGCCTTTGTCTCGCTTGGCGCCCGCCCGATTGCAATTTACACGCTGAACGCCCATTGTCAAATCCAGGGCAGGAAAACAACTGATTAAATGTCATTTGTCTGTCCGCCTGCCTGCTCCCTGCCTGCTCCGGTTGCCATGGACAAAATTCAGCGAAAAACTCAATTACGCCCGCTTGACGTTCTTGTTTAATTGATCTCCAGTGACTGAGTGAGTGAGTGCATCCATAACGCCTTAAAGTGTGAATTTATTGAGTGTCAATCGGCCAATACTCTCTACTATATACACTCACTCGATTCTTCAGTCAATCCGTTTGCATTAATATTCTGCATTCGATTTGAAAGCACAAATACGTGTTCATCTGCCTGGAAATCTGCGCATTTTTGCCCATTGTTATGCATGGAAATGCGCGCCACAAGCCACAACATGCGAACTTGCGGTTATAGGCCTGCAGAGAGACAGAGAGAGAGGAGAGAGAGAGAGAGAGAGCGGCAGAAAGAAGCCCCAAATGTTTAATTGAATTCGGCGGAAAACTCGCATGGAAATACGACCTTGAACAGATTTAACTCGCTACATTTTCAGGCTATAAACATGATTTTTTTCGCATTGAATTGCTTTAAATTTAAGCTTGAAGTTTTGTTTCCCTCTCTCTCTTTGTCTGTCTGCCATTAAACAATCATAATGATATCATATGCAAATCGATTTCTTTGACTATTTTAGCGTGTACCAAGTCTAACATTGAACACATCATTAAAACGCCGCCCACATGCAGAAAGAGAGAGAGAAAAAAGAGAGTGAGAGAGAGAGATTCCCATGGATTTCCCAGTCAAACGTATCTAATATATTGACAGCACCTCGAGATTAATATAAGCAGAGCCCGTGACTTTACTTTGCGACCGGGATCAGTTTTTATTTCGCATAAATTCACATAATTCATGCGAATTATTGTGCAAAGTCAGCGGAAAATATGGCCAAAAGGAAAAGCAACTGTGAACTGTATAGTATATTGTGAACTATGCTCGCCTGTGCTGCCAGTTAATAACGGTATACGCTTGCATTGCACTTCTCTTTGCCAGTGCGAAAAAGTATTCCATTTACTTAATTTAAGAACTTAAAGAGAAACTTTCGAATTCCTTGCAAATGACTCTAATGAAAATATTTGGGGAATTAAGTGAAGATTTTGGGTTAAGAGTTCTTCAAACATGAAGTTGAGAGTCAAAAAGTAAAGTTTCCATTTTTTTTGTATTTCTTATTAAAGTCTGATTTTTATAGCATTCATATTTATTGTTTTTAATATGGTAGAACTCAATTAAATTTGGTTACATGAGAGCACGACAAAATGAAAGACAAAATGAAAAAAAAAACTATGCATACCAACGAGATAAACAACAAATACAAAAAAAAAACAAATAAGAACAGAAAACATAAGGGAAATAACTCGAATTCCCGCATTACAACTCATGCTATACATGTGATAGCATGTGTGTGTGTGTATTTGCAGGGATTACAGCAAACTTTGCTGTAAACATATTTATGTAAAATGTAACATATTATTATTATTTTTATGCAGGCAACTTTCTACAATCCTCTCTGTAGCGCAACAAAAATTAACATTTTCATTTTTCGAGCTGAGTTTAATTTCAATTTAATCTGGGCAAAAAAGAATGGAGAGTTTGAAGTCTATATAATTACATTATGCTTATTTAAACAGAAATAAAAATACGTATTCGCAGTAATTCCATGGTAAACTGAGAAACTTTTCGGTCAGGTGCCAGAGCACTTCCAGGCCGCAAACACGACCACATCACTGGAAATTGCCAACAATAAAACTTAATTAATTAATTTATTTAAAGCCATTGACAGCGGGTCCTTGGCAGGTCAAATTAAATAGACTTTTAATTAACCATTAAAACACATTTTGATAGGGCAGGACAGGACAACGACAGCTTGACTGCTTGGCAGGTTTACATCATGATTATCATTATGGGTCACAACTTTAATGTTTGCCAAATATCGAACACGGCCAATTTAGTGTGTCAAATCTGGGTGAACCCGAAATTTTGCTGAGTAATGCGTGACGGAAGTGGACGCAGCGGGTTCCAAGAAGGGTCCCAAAGCGGGTATTTAGCAGAGGGTTGACTGGGCATTGATTGATGGCAGACGCTGTGCGTGAAGCTATTTATAATGCCCGTATCCGTATTTGTACTCGTATGTTTATTATTTACGCCGCACACTAATGCCAATATATATATAATATAATATAGGAGATATGTGTGTGTGTGTCGTAAGTATATTGGTTTGGCGTGTTTGCTTATGAAATTTGACTGAAACTAATGGATGCCCCTAGATTGCCATAAAGAGCCGACGCGACGTCAACGTGGCGACCCTCAATGGATGCGTAAAGCGCATTAGACATTTCGCCAGGGTTATAAATTATGAATAAAAAAAAAAGGAAGCTCCCGTTGGAGTTTCCGTTTTTCTTTTTTTTTTTTGGAAAAGCCTATCAAACTTGAAGCTTATTGACGAAATTGAAAGGAAAACGCAATGTCATGTCCCTAAGGTTTCTCTTTGTTTTACTTAGGCTGAGAAAAGTGTACACAAACCTTATGCACACTGAGAGATAAACATTATCGATACCAAGAGTGAGAAGAAGTTTTGGTCATCCCCATTCATAAATTGATATCAATTGTCATTTCCGCTCAAGCTACTGTGTACCCAAAGCCGATTTATCATTTAAAATATATAGTATATATTTTATGGCAACAACTGAAGCCTGCTCTGGCAAGAGTGATGGGTCTCCACTTCGTACCCCGCCCTTCCCTCCGTTCGATTGGTAGCTTATGTCCTACCATTTTACAGGGCACCACAATGTCATATACTTTGCGAGAGTTTTGACAGCGAATTAAAATAAACAGCAGCAGACAATGGAAGAACATCGTAATGAAATATCAACAAGATGAGGTACTCGCATGCCAACTCAGCATTCAGGGAATAACTTGCGAGTGCCTGCAATTCCTGAGAATAAATGTAAATACTTAGCGCAGAAAGCAGTTGTTGTTTTTTCAGCGTGAACTCTCCTCAAAGAATGCAGCATGAGATATTAAATTAGGTTCTATAGAATTATTAGAGATTTTCAACACAATATAATTATTAATTTTGACATTTTCAAGTGAAGAAAGCATTATAGTTTTAATTCATTATAATTATACTATGACTTCATTGTTCAAGTATATCTGAGACAAATATCATGACTGTGGCTTCAATAATAGTTGAGATCCCTGCGTTCAAACAGACACACAATCTGTAGTTTTAGATTTATTTGACCAGCTGCACCTCATACCGCCCTTTAAGATTACTTTCCGTATCTAAAATACACTTGTTTTCTATTTTCATGTTTCTAGGGTAAACAAACTTAACAAATTGTATGTCTTAAGATTGTTGTGTGATCTCTAGACTCTTGTCATCGCTTTAGTAGTTTGCACTGTGCTATTTCTGATGAAGCTGTTTCCAGGGACAACAAAGTTATTTCTGGCAGCGAGACCACTCTTACCTCTCCCTCCCTTCCCCTCCGTTTTCCTCGATAAAAAAAAACGAAAGAAATTGAAATTATTATAAAGAGGGCGCTTTAAGGGGACCATTACGCAATGAAAATTGAATGACTGCGGCAGGAGGTGTGGGCAGGAAGCTAAACGGACCCAAAGCGACCCGAAGTAACCCTCATTTGTTTACTCAAAGATACCTACGAAATGCTTACAACCTTTTCGCCTGCTAATGCCCTATGAAAAGGGTATTGCCAGGCCGGCATTCATGACTGCAAATTACGCTTTTAATCGCCATGAATTACGCCCTACTCTTCCCGGGCAGGGGCACATACGGCTGTCAAAACGATTTCCATGGAAATTTACATATGCCGCAGTGTGTCTTTTCATTTTTAGATGTCACACGACGCTTGACGAGTCGGATAAGGACAGCTGCTACCAGGGCTGAGGCTGCAAGATTGATGCTTCACTTACCCACATAATTGCCATCAAGGATTTATTGTCGCGCAGCTCACCAAAGTCTGATTAAGAGAGACTCTTCCCCCGACTCCCCGACTAAGTCTTCACTAATTAGTCCCACTTGTGAGATGACTGCTGAGTTTTGCAAGTCCTTCATATCGGCTTAAAGCTCTTTATAGTTAACGCCCGTTATGAAGTTATTAAATAATACCCGAGCGTCCTATTGCCGCTCGTCGGATCCATTAAACGTCGGTAATTGTAATTTGTCTAATGGCATCAAATAGACGAGCCGGCAAACATTCATTATTTATGTACTATATATAGGCGTGCCGCATGCCGGAAAGATGTACGAACATTTATCTCTTTCTCTGGAGGAGTTCTTAAATTTGTGCGAATGTTCAGCTACGAGAGCAGCTCTTTAAAGCACTCGATTGTCCCAATTAATGTCATCAACATAATGCATAATTATGGAAATAAATATTCATGAGTTACAGAAAGTTGAATAATATGAAAGAAGGAAGGGAAGGGTGAGTCCAATTTAACCCAACAATATTGTTTGAAATAAAGATGAAAGATGAGTGTAGACGCAAACGAACTCTTTAAGAGACTTAATGAGTAAATTTAATGAGTTAAAGGAAGGTAATATATTGAAGAAAGGTAATATATTAAAGGAAAGTAATATATAAGTAATTTGAATATGAAATGCGGTATATTTTGTGTTTTTGTTTTTGCTTGGGTTTACTTTAGTTATGCAAATACTATTTGTGCTAATCTGTCTCATATAATATATGCTAATTTTCCCAATCAATTCATTGCCAGCTGTGCCATATTATCATACTAACCTACAAAATAAATGTTCGCAATTTACTCTCTCTCTCTCGTCCCACGCTGCGTATACGCAATAAAGCAAGTGAACTGAAGCGGTTCAGTGAGCGTGCAGACTGGTTCGTCTGCTGGTTCTTTTTTCGCAAATATAGTATATAACTCAGCTCAGTTGTCATATGCAATAAATCAAGCAGCGGGCCTCAACTTAAATTTGTCAATAACGTTTTGGGGAAGAATTTAGAAGCAATTTCTCTTGAGCTTTACGACTTTTGGCTGTCGTTTTGAATAAAGTTTGCCCAAAAATATTTCTTAAGCACAAAGTTGAAGCTGTATGGGAGTGTGTGTGTGTGTGTGTGTGGCAGACATGTATGTGCGAGTATGCATAAGTACTTTGTTCTTGGCCATAACTGATGAGCCATAACTTTGATGTGGTTCAGGGGGGCGTGAGCGGGGATGAGTGAGCATAATACATAGTTGGGATTATGCATGTCTACGAGCGGGGCTCATTCCGCCACAAGTTTGTGGAAAGTTGCAGTGGCAGGCGGACAGGCAGGCAGGCGGACGGACAGGCTGGCATTGTTTCCGCTGCGACGCACATTGTCGCAACTTTGGCAAACTTGCCGATATGAGGGTCCTCTCCCGTTGTGTAGTCAGGGCCACGATTATATGCCAATCATGATGGAGTGTGGAACTTGCAGGGGGTGGGGTGTGCCTTAATTCCATTTCACTTGTGCGGTAATTGAATTTTCAGCCAAGAAATCGCCTAGCCGAATGGCAAATATTGTCATTACACACTTGCCGTACTTAGGACGCTAATGGAAAACTCATTATCCTGTGCGTTCCGGGGTCACCGCAACCTTAGCAATAACATCAATTAGGCGAACCATGTTCGAGCACTTCCCCGGCGTGTGTGCGAATGTTGCATGCTGCCAATTATTGTTGTTTGCCAGCACGAGAAGTACCCACAGTGAGCACCAGCTAAGCACCTTGTGGCGGTACCAGGGATACCAGGCAGGAAGAGAGAGAGAGAGAGGGGGTAGAAACTATGCAGTTATGGAATTGAAAGCGTTACTAAGTTATGCCACGCTATGTATATATATCTATCTATAAATATACTGACATACATATCATATATGGTAGTCGTCATTCCCTTAAGCTTCTCGCTCTCTGCGGGAATCCTTCGCTAATTTATTACGAACTATTCCATGTTTTCCTTCATCAACTTGTTGTACATTTTGTTGAATTACAAAACTAATGCGATATTTAATTGGAATTTTGTACTAAGAACAAAAACAGTTGTATGTAAATACCCTGCTGATAATTATTTGTTAATAGGGTGGCTTGGCACTGCAAGCCAAACCATATTAATATTTTATTTTAAAGATAATAATACTAACATTATCGCATTTTTCCTATATCGATAATATGCTTGCAAAATTTCACATGGGATAGCTAGAATGCCCTGTTATATCTAAATAATATATCTTTTTTTTCTGTACTAATACTTATAACTTTCATAAAGAAAGTCAATGTAAAACCAAAGCAGAAAAACCTTCATAAATCTGTGATACTTTGAAATATTATTTATAAATAAATATTATCTTTATAATCATATATAATATAAATTATAATTAATAATATAACAAATATTAATAAGCGGTTCCTTTCTATATTTTTTTGTGACCACGTCACGTCATTACAGAGTATTTCCTAGTAAACCCACCTATTATACCCCAACATATGTGACTTTCAAAATGTGAATTCCCATGTTTCTACATACTATATGTAGATTAATTGGATTGCTTGTCTTTCTGTTGGTGTTTGCGTATATCAAAAAGCTTTGTTTTTACGCATTTCCAAACAATTTTCCTATGTGAAAATGAAAAAAATAAAATTTTCGTTACAATTTTCGTGCTGGGACACCACACCAGACCCCCATCACCCCAGGAATCAACAAGCACCATCGGACACCATTCTCGCATATCCTCCGATCCAAAGCCTCAGACACAATACAAAGCAAGGACGCACATCCCGCAAGGGGAATAAGTAACGCGGAAAAACACAAACAACCCACATTGCGCAGAGGAGGCCTCCGTCACAAACAGCACCATCCCAACGCAACACAAAATACCTGGACCGGATCAGGCAGGCGCCCTCATATCACAAAAGCGCATTCAAGCAGATACGCCTAGGCAGCTTCAATGGCTTTTGGGAAAGGTCAAGCCCGGGAAACCAAGCGCTTTATAAAGGTAATCCCAAGCCAATCACCAGGAACAGTTGGGGGCACGGCAAGCCATTCAAACCGCCTCAAAAAACGGTTCAGAACAAGTGTTAAATCCACGCACATCACCACGAAACCGGTCACCAAAGGAGCTATATTCCGTCAGTCGAAGAAATAAGGAGAGAATATCGAAGAGGCCGACCCACCCCAACCATCTGGCATCAACCTCGAAACAGCCAAAACTCAGAACGAAAGGAACATCCAACCCCAACAAAAAACCCCGACCCACCACCTATTGTAATCCCAGTAATGCCCTCTTGAAAATTTAATTATTCAGACAGATTTTAAATAAAAAAAACGCTACAACAAAAAAAAAAAAAAAAAAAAATTTCGTTGGGTTAACGAGTTTTCAAATAGACTACAATAAACACACAATATACCATATACTGTATAAAGTTATGAGTGCGTGTGTGATACACATATATATAGTAGCATTCATGGGGCCACTTAGAAATCCATTAAGTCCTCCCCATCCTCGGGCATGTGGCGAATTGTCACTCCGTTATCGAGTCATATGACAGCTGTGTTGATATTTGTGGACAAATTTTTGACTTTTCAGCAGATAATACAAGCTTCGTCTCTATATATACTATATGTAGCTGTGCTAAGTGGTACGCAGAATGTTCACGCTCACTGTGTGTGTGTGTGAGTGTGGTTGAAGTGGTTGAGTGCTTCACTCGGCTGCTTTGTTCAAGCTTTGGCAAATAGTACGAAATGTATAGGCAGGGGGGAGGGTCAAAAACTATGACCTTCTCTCCCTTTCATCCATTCCCTGCCAACTCTCCTCTCCCCTCCCCCTCATCTAGCCAGCAGTTGAGGGATAAACAGACAGTGACATTCACAATTTGCGGACGATGCAATGTTACTTTGACGTTGTGCAGGTAGATAGATGATGATGGCAATAAAGTTGCCTGCGCAGTTCCAATTAAGAGCTACACAGATAGAGGGATAGAGAAAGATAGAGAGAGGGGCTAAGAGAGAGAGAGAGAGAGAGAGACAATCTAAAAGAGATTAAGTGGCTTTTAATGAGTTCACTTTTCGTCCGCATTGGCGAGTTTCGCCTGCAGCTGAGCACAATATTAAGCCAATCTTTCTGGTACCCTATCTTGCTTCCAGGAATTGTTGAAAGATATCTAATTGATAAGTTAAAGTTTAATTAGTGCGGTCAAGCTGTGGCACTGCAGGCATTTAAGTCAAAACTTAATTAGCTTGGAAAACTTCTGTTGATTTTTCACCTTAAGCAAACAGTCATATTTCAGTGCAATACAAAAAGGGTATATACATTTTGACGAATAGTTTGCGACATCTGCGAGCCCATACACTATATATAATCTGAATCATTATCGACAGGGGAGTTCCTAGAGCATTGTGCGTCTGTTGCAACATGATCTAGTCTTTCAGTATTAAATCTATCTTAAGGAAACTTGGAGGACATAATTATTATTACTGCAGGCAGTATATAAGTCGGTACGAGCCAGTTTGGAGCGATATATCGTATAGCTATAGTAGTATAGCCGGCCAATTTTTGTTAGTTTTTTAGACATTATTACCAAACATATCGCATAAATTTTCATCAATTAATATATTATTCAAAATTTTATGTAAATTATGAAATGTATTTTTAAATGAGAAATCTCAGAAAGGGTATATAATCTTCGACGTGCCGCAATTTTTTTGTTTCCTTCTAAAAAATATATGTGTACTACTACATCATACATTTATGAACATGGCCAAGGACTTGCCTTGCCTCAGGCTGTGTGTTTGCAGTTTGTGTACACAGAAAGGACGTTGATCCCTTGAATAAGAACACACAGCCAGACGCATGTGAGGTATGTATAGGTAGTATAGTTTGATAAGTCCGTGACTTTTTGAATAAAATATATTTTTTTCGTCAAAGAAGTTTTATTTCTCAACATAATCTCCTTTTAGCTCTATACATTTAGTCCAGCGTTTTCCAATTTTTTTATTCCTTCCAAATAATAGGTTTTCTCAAGGCCCTCAAAATAGTCGTTTGTTTCTGTGATGACCTCTTCATTTGACCCGAATCTCTTACCGCCGAGCCATTTCTTCATGTTTGGAAACAAAAAATAGTCACAGGGGCTAAATCTGGAGAATATGCTGGATGGGGTAGCAGTTCGTAGCCCAATTTATGAAATTTTGCCATGCTGACTACACACGTGTGCACCCGTGCATTGTCCTGATGGAACAGCACTTTTTTTCGCCAAATGCGGTCGTTTCTGCTTCAAATCAATATCGAATCTGTCCAAAAGCTCTGAATAATATTCGCCGGTGATCGTTTTACCCTTTTCAAGGTAATCGATGTGAATGATACCTTGTGCATCCCCCAAAACTGTGGCCATGACCTTGTTGGCCGAAGACCCACCTTGCCTTCTTTGGGCACGTTCACCCGGAGAAACCCACTGTCTTGATTGTTCTTTGGTCTCTGGTGTGGTGTGGTGGATCCATGTTTCGTCTACGGTAACGAAACGGCGCAAAAATTCGTTTGGATTGCGGTTGAACATCGCCAAACACTCCTTTGAAATGGTCACACGGTTGCGCTTATGGTCGTGTGAGCAATCGCGGCACCCATTGCAGGGAAAACCTTTTTCATGTCCAAATATTCATGTAAATGTGATGTACCCGTTCAGTTGAGATGCCTACAGCCTCAGCTACCTCACGCACTTTCATTCTCCGATCATCCAATATCATTCCATGGATTTTGTCGACGATTTCTGGCATGACGACCTCTTTTGGGCGACCTGAACGTTCGGCATCACTTGTACTGGTACGACCACAACGGAACTCAGTAAACCATTTCTTAACCATTGAAATTGATGGTGCAGAGTCCCCATAATATTTATCAAGTCTTTCCTTGGTTTCGGTGATGGATTTTTACGCAAAAAAAATGCTTAATTAGCACAAAATTCACTTTTTCCATTTTCGTTAAAATTCACGAGATCGTCTGCTTTCAATGCCTATAAAACGCAAACCAAAAAACGCAGCTTTCTCAAAATTTTACAGTCAGCTGTTAATCGATAACTGCTGACAGGAGCAGTGTTGTATTTAGAGCAGGTGGGCAAATACAAAAAGTCACGGACTTATCAAACGTAGGTAGGTAGTAAGGAATGTGAGGAGGCGGTGCTCTATTGATTGCCCAGATTAGTTGAATTAATTTTCAGTGAGTCTGCAATTTAGACAACTTTACTTTAAAGTTTCGTTTAAAAATGAACAAAAAATGAGCTAGAAAAGTAACAATCGTGATGGTGCTCGACTGTTATATACCCGCTACTACTATATGTTTATTATGCTTGAGCTAAGTATTTAGTAAATAAATTCTGTATTAAGAATTCCATTATCTTTAAATTTAATTCTGGTACTATTTTACACACTTTATACAAATATATTTTAGTTTTAAAATAACCCAAAGTATATATAAGTATATATACAATAATTAGACATAGTATCACTAAATTTAAAAGCCTTCTTAGATCTTTAAGATTTAGGTAAATATACAGCACAGTGTGAGATGAGTATATCGGACTTGGCAAGAGTATATATACTTATATAGGAAGAAATATATGTACTTTGTAGAGTCAGAGATGCCTATTTCCAGCCTGTTGAATACATTTTTAGTTCAAGTTAACTTTCGAAAGAAGAGAATACAATCTGATATTTATAGTTTTCTCTCTTTTTTCCAATTTCAGTACTTCACGCTATGGAAACCTGTTGTCAATAGGCGATTTATAGCCAGCTTTATTGCCAGTTTCCTTTGTTGACACTGAAGTTTGTTCGGAAACTGCCAGAAATGGAACTGAGTGACATTTCTGCTGCCCTTCCATCACGCTGCCCTTGGCTCCTCAGTCAGTGTCAGTGGCAGTTGAAGAAGAGGAAATGGGTTGGGGGGGGAGGAGGAGTAGGAGTAGTTTTAGTGGCACAGGAAATGGCTGCCAGAGCGGAGGACGGAAGCTGCAAATGAAATTCTGTGGGTACGTTGATATTATATAGAAATGAGAATGGAGACTGAGACAAGTTGGTTGGAAATTCAGTGAAATTTACTTCAGAGATTCATGTAAAAATATGTCAACTTTCGTCATGTGTTGGACATGTGTACGGGCCACAATCCTCGGGCTGTACAACATGTGTAACTCATGGCAGCGAGTTGGGATCTAACGTTATAATCGGTATATTGACATTGGCCAGGGGGGCTTCCGCATCGCTGCCATTGCTTGTCGGCTGCTCCGAGATGTGGCCACAATTGTTGATGCCTGGAACGGTGCACAGCGGGATAGAGTGTGAGTAATATGTACAGGTTCCTGTCCTATCCCGTTTGTAATTACCTGTTGCCGGCTTAGCGCACTGCTGCTCCTCCTCCTCGGTGATGGTGGAGAAGTTTGTGGGCCGCTGCGAGGTGATCAATGGACTCGCTGCCAGCAGGCGATGCGAATGTCGCTGTTGATTGTTGCCACCCCCCTTGGAGGTGGCCAGCAGCTGGCGCTTCGCCTTGCTCAGCTTCTCGGGCGTCGTGTAGACCACGTTGTGCTTGGAAAGCAAATACCAAGTTGTACTCAGCCACAATCGCTATGCATGTCGAGAGATTAGACTTACCGACAGTGCTGGATGCTGTTGCTGCTCCATGTGCTGCATCCGATAGTCCTGATACTGTGAGATGACACAGAGCAGACAGTAGACCTACAATGTTGCCATGGTAAATGAATCGAATAGGCCTGTGTATGGGTTGTACTCACGTTCAGGCAGAGTATAAAGAAATCTATGGTAAATATGAAACCGACAATTGGGTCAAAGTTGACGCGACGCGACAGCGTCAGGTGGACAAGATGGGCAAACTCGATGAGTAAATCGCAGAGCATTAAACCTATCCAGGGCAACAGAAATTGACGTTTATTCTGCAAGATATAAATTGACGTGTGTGTGTGTGTGAAGGATCCCGAGCAAGGTTTACTACTTTCGATATACTCGTATGTTACTCACATGCCGCAGTCCCACAATCAACAGGAGCGAGGACAACACCATCAGCACGGAGCAAAACAAAAACAAAACGTTGAATATCACAGTTACTGCAAAAAGCAATGCGTCAATTCACTCTCTCGCTCTCTCTCTCTCTATTTTATTTATTTTTATGAGCTCCCATTTCTTACCTACAGTTACGTCACCCTTCTCCAGTATACTCTCCCCGACGGGATCTATGCGTTGGCCAAGCAGAAATTCCTGTTCCTCTTTGAGGTAAACCGCAAACATGAGCGTCGACAGGCCAAAGTAGATCTGAAATAAGATAATAGTTAAAGTTTAAAGGGCCTCCCTAACTCTTTCCCTGAAGAAGTAGCTGAATCCAAGACCTTAATCTTTGTGTTTTTTATTTTAATTTGCATTGATTTAATTTGTGTAAATTTGACCTCAATTGTGGCTTTATAATCCCACCGACTATATAACAGGATTTACCACAGCTTATTAATCAATTTAATGCACACATCTCATCTGGCTTTAAAATTTAATTTGACCAACAAACAAATAAACTGTGTAATTTAATCTGTGAATTTCAATACATTTAATGGGTTCTAATCTAAAACTGATTTACTCATTCAATTTTAAAGCTGCCCCAATGAAACTTGAACCACAAAGGGATAAACAATATATTTATGTAATCTGTAAATTTCATTAAGGTTGGAGACTTTATAGTTGCTAAACATCATGCTCAAGTTCAGGTTTCGACTCACTTCAATTGTTTTTAAAATCTTTCCATGCTTTAAGCTCTTTTATTTAGATTCAGTGGAAGATACTTAACACAAGAATATTACTTATTTATATTGAATTTATTCGGGCAATTCGAACATAATTTGTTGTTTTTTTCTTTTTCATTCCTCTTTGCGAGTTTGCGGGATTACGAATACAAGCATCGTACATATTTGTGTTTGAATTGGTTTGCTTTCGTTTTTTTTTTTTTTTTTTTTGTGTTGTTCAAATTGCAATTCATAATGTGATGTTTACGGCGGATTCAGAGGCTTAAGACTATCAAAGTTAGAGTGGGATAGGGGCGGGGGAGAATCTTAGGGAAAGTGAGAGCAGTTTATGAAGTGGTCTGGTAGATTGTACATAGTGTTGTTGCCTGGGCAATTGTGAATTATAAATTACTAAGTTTTCTTTGCATTACTCTTCGTTCGCATTGTGCTCGCAATTATGCTAATGAGAAGCTGTAGGATACCATCGTAGATAGCACTTCATCTACGTAAGCCATAACAAATTGCTTACATTTACAGCAGCTCCGAGAGGCCTCTCGCTTTTGCTGTGCTTTCCAGCATTTTTTCTAGTTGTTCCTTTCTGTTTTTTTTTTTGTTATTCAATCCTGACTTTGATTTTTACTTTGATAACAAATTTACATGATAGATGGCCTGTTCTTGAAATACTCATAGCTTTACTTTAATCTCTCTGCACCTCCTTTTTCTGGTTTATGTTTTTGGATTAGGATTTCTAAAAGCTTCTGCAGATCTATCTTTGTGATTGATTTTTACTAATTTTTCTCTTTCTCTTTGGTTTTCTTACATATTCCTCGCAATTTTGCCTAATGACTGCGTTCAATTTTCTCTGCTAAGCTTTTAATGCAATTCTTTCTCAAAGTGTTCTCATCCTTGTCTAATTCCTAACTATACCTTTCGTCTTGTTTCCAACTTTCCGGCTTTTCATTTATATGTATTATCCTTCATTCTCTCTTTCAGTTGGTCTGCTTGGCTGCTCACATGCAATTCGTAGATTAGCCTTTTTTAAGAGGATAATACCCAATTGCCGCTTTGGTCCCCCTCCGGCTCTTTCGAAATTAAGGATCCCACAAATCAAGTGCCGTCTAATTGATTACTCACCAGCGTGTAGAGGGCGCAGGCGAAGCTGCCCTTTCGCACGTTCTTCCAGAAGCAGCACGATTCCAGTATGGCCATTTTAATCGCCAAGTGGGTGTGGTTCTCTTCACTTAAATCAACTTCTTAAATATTAAAGACATTGTCCGCTATGGCAATCGAAGGTGTTGGGTTGCCGGAACGCAATGGGAGGCGTGGTCTGTGTAACGGCAGCCGCCACTTTCACTTTACTTTTTGACACTTGCTCGGGGCTTGTTTGTCTTAGGACTTTCTTGTTGTTGTTGTTTCTCTCTGCCTTTTCTTTTTTTCTGGACGAATATTTGGCAAATTTAGTTGGCCCGGCATCGGGTTTGCTTATCTCTGCACACTGACACTTAATTTCATACACACACAACGCACGCAGATTTATGACACTGATTTATTTGGCATAGTCCATACAAATTTATATACGAGTATGGTATGTGGATTCGAGTCCGAGATTCGGCGAGAGCAGCCGCGTCTCTGGAACCGTTGCCATTGAAAGACGCGCCACAACTGATTCGAATCCCGATCCAGCGAACCAAACATTGCCAATGTTTCGAACAGCGTGTAACGTTTTATGAATGAAATTCGAAATGAACCGAAGGTACGGTGGGAGCGTCTGGCCGGGCATAGGGGGCACGTGGTGTCAACGCATGCGCACGGTTGCCATGGGCCAGAAAAGCAACAGGCGTCTTGGCACTGGATTTGCATGTGGAGCAGTTAGGGCAAATGGTACAAGGCAAGTAGTGAGCTACATTGGAGCATGGACGACAGTGTGATACCCTTCGGTTCCGATCGGTTTTACTTTTTAAGATGGTTCTAATATATGATGAGATAGATGAGATCTATGCGTTCACACAGACGAAGGATGAAGAAACTGACTGACATTGCCCAATTGACCGAGCTATAATATAATAAAAGTACATTAAAATATGCCTATGCAGTAGAGCGAGAGTCAATGTTCCTGCATCTTCATGTATAATGGAAAAATTATACGAGCCATAGCCATTAGGTTGTATTATTTGTGAAATCTATATTCAGTTTGTTAACATAGAATTTATTTGGTTATTTGATCCCATAACAAAGATTAACAATATTGGGTCAACTGGAAGCATTCCAGTATACCGTGAGATACCTCTGAATATGCTGAAAATATAGACATATATTTTAGTCAGCCAACTTTGAACAAGAAATTATTTACAGACCTGATCCAGTGACAAGGCAGTTTTGCCGAATAACAGTTTTAACGATTCTTGGTCGTCAGGGTTTCGCACCTTTAGCAGCTCTTTGTACGCTTCGGAAACAAAGTTACGACTAAGGTTAGGCGAGTCTATTTGCAGGACAGTCAGTTTCCGACAACTCTTAAGCACACTTAAAACGAGATTGTCAATGTTACTGGAGTTGGGTAGTTGAATAAAAAGTTCCCGGATCTCGGGCAGGCGAGTCAATAATTCTAGACATTCTGGCTCTGTAAAATGACAATCCAATTGCTGTAAGCTTGATATGCGAGTGATTTCCAGGGTTTCTTCATATCCTAGGCATGACAAATGGAGCGTCAAGCTGTGCAACTGCTTCGAGCGGTTCGTAGAGATGGCGGTGAGCAGCGGCAATAGCGGCCCGTAATCCACAAAACGATAACCAAAGACTTGTAACTTCTGTAACTGTGGCAATTCTGCCAGAGGCACGTACTCCTCGGCCCTTCGTATCATACGAAAACTGAGTTCCTTAACACATGTCGCGTGCTGAACTAATTCTTCCAGAGTCAGGCAAATTGAAGACTTGTCAATATTCCACAGACGGATCTTTGAATTTGTATCGTTAGTTTCCATCAATGGATTTCTGCTCATTTTGGATTCTATCACCATATTCTCGTAATTGGTAAAATGATACAAGCTCTCCACGACAGTTTCTAGAAATTAAACATCGTAATTAAAGTCTGTACATACTTTAACATACTTGCCACCTACTGCCTTGATAAGCTATAATGCTTTTCAAGGATGGTAATTGCTGAAATATCCGAAGGAACGAGTTAAATGTCTCGAATGTTTCCTTGTCCCTTATCCACAATATAACGTGCTCCAAGCCAGTCATTATTCTGAGCTCATTTATTACTTGTGCCAGAGACTCTGGGCTCCATGGGAAATGCCTATTGAAATTCAGTATCAAACGTCTTACATATCCGCTAATTTTCGGCAGCAACAACAATTCCTGTTCAAATCCTTTAAGAGTAGTCGCTCCCAATTCAAGTTTATCATATATACTCCTTTTATAATTCTTCCAAATATATTCAAATCGTAGACAAACCTTTTTAAAATTTATATGACTGTCAAGTGGTAGATATTTTAATACGGTTAATATACAATCATCGTTCAAATCATTTAAATGCTTGCTCATTTTGTTAGACTGTGTTAAAAACAGAATAACAAACAAAAAACAGATGATTCAATTTGTCAGTGTTGGTAATCACAAGAATATAATACAGCAGCCCTGAACATTTTGTAACATTATGAATAAATATGACTGGGAAATTGCTTTTAAAAATCTGATTCTATCTTATTTTTACTTATTGCCTAATTAATTTTGGTAATTGTCTAGTGACAGGGCTTTGGGTTAATCGCGACGTAAAAAATTCGGGATTTGACCTATAAAATGTAAAAATTCACCTGAATCCAAATCCGGTTACGCTTCAGTGCTAAGTTAAGTGGTTTAATTGTTATTAACAAAAAACAATAAATTTATGCGTTGAATAACACTGCATACTAATACAACCAAAACAATGAACAAGAATTTCATGTGTGTGTGCTTGCAAACAGCTGTGTGGCATTTTTGGCGGCAAAAACCAGGCAGACAAAATAAATTTAAAATATAAAAGAAAATATCGCCGTGAGGCGAAAAATTTTGAAAAAAATCGCGCGATTTTTTTTCAAAATTTTTCGCCTCACGGCGATATATTCTTTTATTTTCAAAATTTCTTTTGTCTGCAGCCCGTTGTTTTATTGTGTCATTTCGCTTATAAATTTTATTATTTGAATTGCAAACAAAACAAGTGTTGGGACATCGGTAAAATAGTGCTGTTCAACGATCTTTTCGCTGTCTTACATGTGTGTAAACACAGACACATGAAATTCATGGAAAAAGTATCAAATTTATCGATAATCAGTGTTGTTTAATACAGTTTTGTGCTTTTTCTTTTGTTAATAACAATTAAACCACTTAACTTAGCATTAAAGCAAACGGATTTGGATTCAGGTGATTTTTTACATATCTTAGCAAAAATCAAAAAATTCTTACGTCGCGATTAACCCAAAGCCCCGTCACTAGACATTTACCTTAATTTTAATATCCATGTTTATATTTCTTGTAAATTGTGTAAAATAGTGTTGGTAAACACCAGAAAATAATACTGCAGCCCTGAACATCTGTAAACACCTCAAAAACAAAAATAAATGATTTAAGCATGTATTAATATTAATAATCTAACTAAATACAAATAATCTTACAGGAATATTATCAAATAACATGGCTGGGACTTTGCTCTTAAAAATCTGATTCTATCTTATCTTGACTTACTGTTTAATTAATATCAATTTTTATATTTCTTGTAAATTGTGTAAAGCAGAGTTGTGACTTCGCATTTGATTTCGACAAGAGCTTCGGCTGGAAATTCTTTAATAATACTCTCCCAGAAAAGGAACATGTCTGAGTACCGATATGATAATTTAGGTGGTTCTGCAATATGAATCTTCTTTTGCTGTACGACGATTTTGGAGCCTTTCGCTGCAAGACTGTCTGAGCTATACCGACGCCTCTTCTGTGAAGTTGAATATTACAATTCAAAACAATAATGCAAAGAGATCAACTAATATTACTTACAATAGCCTGTTGGTCCATATCTACATTTAAGTCGACTTGTGGTCGACTTAAAGGCGCAGTAACTGTTGAGCTCTTCGAAAGCGGATCAGCTTCTTGAGGGCTAGGATTTGGAGACTGTTGAAAAAGTCATGTTACATTCTGAGGTTCGGAAAAACAGGATTTGCCCTTACGTTTAGTATGTCGCTGTATTTAACTTCCTCCACATCTATTAAATCTACAATGTGACTTGAGCGTTGGCCGTCAAAATCTTCAGAACAGATTTCATCCAGGGATTCTTCGTTCATTGTTATGTTTCTATCAGAGTCCTGCAAAGAAAAATCATTAAAATATTTCTTACATGTATTCAAAATCGATTGAATTATTAATTTATTTAAGGAATCGATAATAATAATATCGATAACTTACATTTATATTTTCTGTCCACATTGAGGTTGATGCTTCTTCACTGCTTACAAGCTCTCCCTCCTCGCCCGTTTTCTCTGATGATGCCTCTTGAACTTTCGTCGATACGGCTAAGGTATCCGGTAATAGGTCTTTCATATCAACGTCCGGGCCGTACTCTGCCCCGATCTTTAATGTAAATGTTACCAGTTTCTTAAAGCCAGCACTTTCAACTGCAGAATACGGTATCTTGTCTTTTGTTAGCCAATTGGCAATAAGTCTTGTCATTTCGTTTATATGTTGATAAGACACTTTCCTTAATGATAATTTTTTTTTCATCTTCTTGCAACATGTATGCCTGTGCAAGTTTGAAGAACACTTAGGAGTGTATCTAATCACATTTGTGCACTTGCGGCAATAAAGATGTTCGGGAAGAATTTTGTCTTCTTCATTTTTTATTTCAGACAAAATAGTCCAAATAGTACTGCGTCCTCTGGGTTGGTCACGTAAAGTATATGTGCCGCTTACAATTTTGGCTGCTACAGATGAAGAAGATTCTTCCATTTTTTTATTTTTTTTTGGATACACACGTCCGCGACTCTTGACGGCTGAATGTATACGAGTAAATTGCACGGGTTGATTTGCAACCCGAACATTTGCAAACGCGTCAATCATACAAGTATGAGTATGATGCATTGTTCGCTTTTCCCTTCATCAAAGAGAACGTTCATAACCAAATCATTTATGGGGTGATTGCTGGCTTAAAACTTGTTCGACGTTGTTGACTTGAACACCAACGATTCGTTTTATGTAGCTGAATATGTGTATACTAGCTAGTTTTTTAGCATATTTCTAGAGTATTTTCTTGATCGATATCTGACAACATACACAAAGCAAGTATGCAATTTTCGCGGATCTTAAGGGATGGTATGCTTAAGGCTCTAAATATCTAACTCATTTTTAAGAAAACTGCAAGGAAAAAAATGTATTTTAATTTATCAATTAGTCACATAAATCGCTATATACATATATACATAGTTTTACAGGCTGGTCTATCAAAAAACCAACAAAGTTGCACCCTGTATTTACGATTAAGGTATTTAAGTATGACCGTTCTTTTACCAAGTTGAAAATTATCGATAAGCAGAAACACCGATAGCTCTGTAGAACTGATTGCCGGTGTCTGTATGCGAAAATAAACAAAATTAAGTCAAAGTAATCCGGAAAAGGTCGTCTTCTAGAATATTATATATATATAGTTTTTATTAATGAAGCTTAATGGCAAAACAGATAATACATGAACATATGATTGGCATCGATACATCGATGTGAGATTACTTGAAAATAGCTTGCAGTAGATATTTTTTCCTGTTCTTCTCATTATGAACAAATATTAAGAGAATAAAGCAGGGTTTAAGTTATTTTTAATATAATTTTAGACTTTTCCCCAATCTATCGATCCAATTATCACGGGAACGGAGCTAGTTGAAGTATCGATTCCTTTAATAATGGAACCAAATTGCGCCAAAAGAACGAACGAGTTATCGGTTAGCCACCTCTAAGTATCGTTTATAATGCGACTCTTTATTCTACAACAGCTAGCAATTAGTAGAAAAAACTTTAGAATTCTGCTGATGTTGTTGAGTTATTAATTAATGTTAAGTTAAAAGTGTACAAAACAGAAACTAACGTAGGTAACACTTCGTCTGTCTGCTTAAATAGCTCTCCCCATTTTTCTATCAGTGTGCCGTGCACCTGGCAGCGTCCGCTGAGCCGCACACACAGACCAAAATGGAGTACAGCCACAGCCACGAAACTCGAAAATCAAAAATCAATAAATTTGAAAACTTAATTCAATTTTTCATTGCTTTGATATTTTTATTGTTGCAGCTTAGTAATTATGTCAAAACGCAGCGCTGACGATGCCAGCGGCACCGGCGGCAGCGGTAGCAGCTGTTTGGTAGCTGCAGCGGCCGCTGGTCAGCCGCCGATTAAGAAGGTGCACTTTGAGCCACACCTAATTGGACCAGTCTCGACGCTAGAGGAGATGGACATAAAAGTCCTCGAGTTTCAGAATAAGAAACTCGCCCAGCGTATCGAGCAGCGAATGCGATGTGAGGCCGAGCTGCGACATCGTATCGAGCAGCTGGAGAAGCGTCAGACGCAAGATGATGCTGTCTTAAATGTGGTTAATCGGTATTGGAATCAGCTAAACGAAGACATTCGGGTGCTGTTACAGCGATTCGATGCCGAGACGGCAGATGAGCTGGAAAACAAGAACGAGAACGAAGTGACTACTTCATTTCTCACGCAATTATCCACCTGGGACAAGGAGGAGCTGGACGAGAAGCTGGCAAATCGTGTGCAAGTGTCAAAACGTGCAGTGGCCAAGATTGTCCAGGTTATTGATAGGTTAATGCAACGTAACGGAAAGATAACTAATGTATTGAAAGGTGATTCTCTGGCTGGCGCAGGGGCGCAGGGATCTTCAGCGGGAGGAGCTGGCGGTAGCGGCGAGGAACAACAGTCTGCCGCTGATGCTGAGGCAGCGACTCCCCTTTCCGCGGTGCACGCATTAGAGGAGACTCTAAAGAAAACCCACATAGAGATCATGAAAGAAAATCACAACCTGCAAAATCTGAACACATCGCTTCATGAGAAATTCCACACGATGTCACTGAAAATGAAGGAGTACCAGGATGCACTAACCGCCAAAGAGACGGAGAACGCTGAACTCAAAAATCAAATCGATGAGCTGAAATATGACCTAGAGAAGATTTGCTGTCGCAACGACAAGCTGGAGAATCATTTGGCCGAGGCTATTGAGAAGTTAAAGGCCTATCACCAGATCTACGGCGATCCCAATAAGAGCAACAGCAACAGCAGCAAATCAAGCAGCAGTGGGGTCGGCTCTGGAGGTGGTGGCAGTGCAACAACCAATGTGAATAGTCAACACTTGGAAGAGCTGCAAAAAGAGCTCGAAGAGCATCGCGAACTGGCCAATAATCGCTTGCAAGAGTTGGACAAACTTCATGCCACACATCGTGAAACACTCAAGGAAGTTGAAAAGCTTAAAATGGACGTAAGTGATCCGCAATCTGAACCAAAGATTACTTCGGTGTTTAATTGTCTAATCTAATCCCAATTCATTCTTTCTTGGCAGATCCGTCAGTTACCCGAGTCGGTGATTGTGGAAACGACAGAGTACAAATGTTTGCAGTCTCAGTTCTCGGTGCTCTACAATGAATCCATGCAGATCAAGACGATGCTCGACGAGACTCGCAATCAGCTGCAGACTAGCAAAAATCAGCATTTACGTCAAATTGAAGTGATGGAGAGCGAGGAGCTAATAGCCCAGAAGAAGGTGCGCAGCGAGATGATCCAATTGGAGGATCTGCTGGCACTCATACGCAAGGAGTACGAAACGCTGCGCATTGAGTTCGAGCAGAATATGGCGGCCAATGAGCAAACGGCGCCCATCAATCGTGAGATGCGTCATCTGATAACCTCGCTGCAGAACCATAATGGGCAGCTGAAGGGGGAGGTGCAGCGGTACAAGCGAAAGTATAAGGACATCTCAACGGATAACGTAAAGTTACGTAAGGATCTCGACGATGCGCTTGCTAAGCTCGAGGGCAGCAAACAGCAGCAGCAATCTGCGGCGACAGCGTCGGGTGATGAGATTAAACAAGAATCAGCAGCCAATGTGAAGGAGGAGAACGCCAGCAATGCCACAACTGGTGGCAACACGAGTCAAACCAATGCGGGCAGTTCCGTTGGTGATACGAATGTAACCATCAAGGAGGAGAATGCAGCTTCAATTGAAGATGAACTCGACGATGAGGCCAGCAGCAAAGATGTCAAGGATCCTAGCATTAAACAAGAGAAAATATCACCAAGCGACGCAGCGCCCTCAGAAAAAAAGGATTCACCTGGTCCTTCGAATGCAACAACTGCTGCGAGTGGAACAGCTAATGCCGTTAAAAGCGAGAAGGATACCAAAGACGGTGTTAAGGGCAAGGATGTGAAGACAGTGGAAAGTGAAACCGTGCGGGATCTGAAGGCGCAACTCAAGTAGGTGGCCAGTGGCTAACAAGTCCACAGGTTACTATTAAAAAAATCCGAATAATCTTTTAATATTCTTCTTTATTCTTTAGAAAAGCGCTGAACGATCAGAAGGAAATGAAGCTGCTACTGGACATGTACAAAGGCGTTTCGAAGGATCAGCGCGACAAGGTGCAGCTGATGGCCACCGAGAAGAAGCTGCGTTCCGAAATCGAAGAGCTGCGGCAGCAATTGAAGAAGCTGCAGGAGAGCAAGCGCGAGGAGCGCAAGAAACTAGCCGATGAGGAGGCACTACGTAAGATTAAGCAACTGGAGGAGCAAAAATACGAACTGCAGAAACAGGTGGCAAATCACAAGCCTACCGAAAATTCCTGGGGTGGAGCGCCTGGTGGTGGTGCCGGCGGTGCAAATTATACACGTCCGTTTGTCGGCTCCCACGAGGAAGAGGCGTTGCTAAACGAGATGGAAGTTACCGGGCAGGCATTTGAGGATATGCAGGAACAAAACTCAAGGCTCATCCAGCAGTTGCGCGAGAAGGACGATGCGAATTTCAAGCTAATGTCGGAGCGCATCAAAGCGAACCAATTACATAAGCTGCTGCGGGAGGAGAAGACGGTGCTCGAAGATCAAATGGCTACGGCGACAACACAAATCGAGGCCATGCATATTGTTCTGCGCAAGCTGGAGGAGAAGGAACGCAGCCTACAGGCCACTGTGGCGTCCATTGAAAAGGAACTGATACTGCGCCAACAGGCCATGGAAATGCACAAACGCAAGGCCATCGAATCGGCGCAATCCGCTGCTGATCTCAAGCTGCATCTGGAGAAGTACCATGCCCAAATGAAGGAGGCGCAACAGGTGGTCGCAGAGAAGACAAGCTCCCTAGAAGCGGAGGCCTACAAGACAAAACGGTTGCAGGAGGAGCTGGCCCAATTCAAACGGAAGGCGGAGCGTATGAAGAAGATGGAGATGTCGGGCACCACCATCGATGAGGTGATGATCGAAGAGATTCGCGACTATAAGGAGACGCTTACGTGTCCATCTTGCAAGGTGAAGCGCAAGGATGCCGTGCTCTCCAAGTGCTTCCACGTATTCTGCTACGACTGCCTGCGCACACGATACGACACGCGGCAGCGCAAATGTCCCAAATGTAACTGCGCCTTTGGCGCCAACGATTATCATAGGTTATATCTGCAGTAGAGAGCAGGAGGACCGCCAGGAACAGGATCAGCATTGGCCAGAAACGGAACCAGAGGCGATCGGATTATTGAAGCACCGAGCGCGCATTCTCTGGTTCCTTTCGGCCCGAAATGCTTATCTATTATCTATGTAATATTAATATATATATATATATTTGTTTATAAGTGAGTGTCGCTATCGTGGCGGCTTTTCCCACGTATCCCATGTATACCTTGCGGCAATTATTTTGAAAACTATTACAGCCCCAAGCATCTCATAAGTAATGAGTTCCGAGTGATATTCTCCCGGGTTTTTATGTAGCTTCTAGATTGAAACTAAATCGTACGAACACTAATAAATGGCTAAAAACTATTTTCAATATCATTGGAACAGAAAGTAATATATGTATTTTTGTTTTTAAATGCGAACTTCACTTGTGGGTGACAGCACTTGCCAAAATACCAAAAAGAAAATACTAGCAATGCGGTATTGTAGCTCTGGCATTATGCAGTCACACTGTTCACCGGCTTCTGTATTTTTAACAGAGCGCCGTTAACATTGCTGTTAACTGCCTCTGTTTCTTGGCAAACTGTAAACAGTTTCGTCGTTGTTGTTGGCCCGTGTGGGCGCATTTTCGAAATTGTCCTAGCCAATTCGCGGCGTTTTGGATGAACGGGTTTTCTTCTATACCGCATCGAAGCCTTCGAATGATACGTGTATGCAGCCCGAAATAAAAGTGCAACACTTTCAAATGAATCGCCGTCCAATCTAAATTGCATGTGTATCCGCTCGCTTTTTGTGAATTGCAAAGACAATAAATTTTTGCTTAAGCCATCGATTTTTCGCGCTGTTTAAAACGCGTCTCTGGTGTGCCAGTGTGTAAGTGTGAAAGATTGTCTGCGTATGCGTGTATGTGCGAGGACCTTTTACAAATACACATACACAATAAATACACACACATAATATCCAAAAACACAAAGCAGGCAACAACAACAGCGGAGCCATTGAAAGTCCTTTCCAGCTGCTCTGCCTGCTGCCGCCACCGCCCGCTGCAGCTGTCAGGCTACAAAAGCAACAATGTGTGACTGATCCCGTAACGTTCACCTGGCCATTTGTATGTGTGTGTGTGTGTGTGTGCTACAGATTGCTTGCGTGTGTGCGTGTGATATTTGTGCATTCAATTTGCACAAAATTTAAGCGTTTGTCCAACAACAAAAACAACAACAACATTCTCGCTCGCAAATTCGCCCGTCCACGAACAACGAACAACGCAAATTGCCATCCGGAGTTGTTTTTTTTTTTTTTGCACACGCCGAGAGCAATAATAGAATTTATCAGACGTCCATTTGCTCTTACTGCCGCTGCCGTTCCCGTTGCCGCTGCCTGAACTCCCAAACAAACAACAAAATCAACAAGCCGCAGGAGTGAGGAAGAGAGACAGATAGCAAGCGCGTGAGCGAGAGGGAGGAGTGAAAGGAAGAGAAAGAGAGAGGGAGAGGCATGCCTTGGGGGACCTTCTGACATTTTCATCAGCGCCACTGCAGGAAGCAACCAGCAACAACAACAACACGACAACAACAACAACAACAACAGCAGCACGACACAACGAAAGGCAGCAGAAGCAGCAACAGCAACAGCAGCAGCGCCGCAGCAGCACATTGACTTAGTGTCTCGTCCGTCGCTGGCACAGTTATTCCTACTGCCGCCGCCGCTCTCTGTGGGTGAGTAACAAATTTTGTTATTTTTTTTTCCTTTTTCTCGATATTTTCGCGGGTAGAAAGTTGTTATCGAATATGATGGCGAATGAAACTGGGATTGGGTTTGAGCTGGGCCTGGCGAGCCAGTGTTGTCAAACAGCCAGAAAGTAGCTAAGCTATAAAATAGCTAAGTATTTTGAATGTTTAGAGTTTTTATCAACACTGACACGGATTTAAGTTGCAAACAGTGTTGTCAGACTCTGTTAAAGTAAATATTCGCTAAAAGTAGCTTTAAATAGCAGTAAATTTAGCTGCTAAATGTTTTGTATGTTGCTAAAAATATCTGTTATCTTCCGAAAATGGCAACCATTGATTTTAGCTCTAAGCTAGCTAAGGCGTCAACACTGTTTGGCCCCTGCCAGACTGCCTGTATGTAAACCATGGGTGGGCGGTCAGAGGTTTCCATCGTTTGTTTGCTCTGGCTTGCGGCTGGCGTCGCTTTGGCCGCTCCTTGTGGCCTCCTCTTGCGCTGTGGCATTTCAATTGCTTTTGGGCTAGTTGAAAGGTCATGCGACTCTGCCACCCGACGCCACATCCGTGCAACTGGCAACTTGCAGTCGCAGCTTGTGGAGCTTGGAGCTGGAGGAGTCATCAGGGCACTTCCTCGACACTTCATTATGCGGCGACGGCGTCAAAACTCATTTCGTTGTTGCATGACTCGAGCGATAATCGATTAGCGAACGGCAAAGGCAACGGCAATCAGGAAGACTGCAATTTGACGTATGTCAGTTCGCCAATCGATGCATCCAACCAACCATCCGTCCATCAATGAGTCAATCAATCAATCGTTCGTTCGTTCGTTCGGTCAGTCAAACAACGCTTGGCCCGGTTATTAAACGTTGCCTTTTGTCTTATCTTGTTGTTTTTTACCATATTCATGCGCAGTTGATGATGATAATGATGATGATGATCATCATCATGGGGCTAATGATGAGGAACGGATGTTCGAACCGTTTTAATTACGCATCCGCGACTTGTGCGATTATGGCGCCTGCCACAGCTGTTGCTGCTGCTGCTGCCGCTGGGCAGTGGGCGGCTCAGCAGGCCAAACGGAGGGAGGGGAGAAGGCGGAGCGGGTCGCAACGGATCGGATATTCGTGCTGCTGGTAGGAAAGTTGCAGTAAACTTCAGGAAAATGTTAATTAAGCTTCGTTTATCCGTTCATAGAGAAAATCTCTGGCTACGACGCGCGCGTCAACTTACTAAGTAAATTAACAAAGATTAGAGAGTTGCTCGCCAGCGACTTCGACTTCGACTACGACTACGACTACGACTCCACTGAATTCCAACTAGGCATGAGATTTAATTGCTGCGAAAGCAATTAAAAGTAAAACAAAAAAAAAAAAAAAAAAAAAACCTGCAGAGCAAACAAAAATCACGAACTGAAGTTTTTTTTTTCTTTTTTGCATTTACTGACTGTGATGATGCCGGAGAATTGGAAGAAAACTCACAACATTAGCTACCTTAATATGTATACGAAGTTCAGTGCAGTTATTCCAGTAATTGCTATCTATCTGTGTGATATACAATTTTCTAGAAATTTCACATACAATTTCCAAGAATTTCTTTCCCTTTCCATATATTATTTACAAAAAACCCTAAAAACACTTGTTGTATAGGGTTTCCGGGGCTATGTATAAATATATAATTCACAGATATATTTCCCATTTCTAATTCACGGGAATCTTATCTGCGCGTTCCGAAAATTGTCAATCTATTGTTGCATTCTAGAGTCGCCTGCCTATCGCCTTATCGGCACCGATAACAAGTCTCATACATAACGATTACTCACGTCGATGATGGCCTGACGGGAGTGGATGCCTGCCCCGCTAACCCCCACTTTTTCTCTCCTCCTCATTATAATCGCAAACAAATTAATTGTGATAAAAAAATGCCAATGGAACTTGTTTTTTAAGTGTGCGAAATTTCAAAAGTCGCGCCAGCTTGATAGGGTCTTCTCCCCCACATCTGTCTCCCCTCTGATTGTCAAATAAAAACCGTAAACAAAAGCGCGAAACTTGTCATCATTTTGTTTTGTTTAGACATCGTACCATTTGTATGTATATTAACTCTATTGGGGCATTTTTTCTCTCCGATTTTTTGTCGATTGCCGTTTGCGATTTCAAGGTCAGAACGCGCCCTCAGAGCATTAACTGGAGCAGACCATGAGAACCTTGTACAGCCAAATACAACGAACATTTCTTAGCTTTTGTTGTGGAACTTGCAACTCTCAGTTTACCATGGGGCACAAAAGGACTGCCTCGCCTCGCCTCGCATACCATATACAATTTCATGCTGGGGGTTCTTCAGTGACAATACTATAAACAACAAGAGAAGTGGAGACAATGTAGGAGGCTTTCAGGCGAGACATGTCGGGGCCGGCTACGTCACTCCCCTTGCTGCTGGGAAAACTTGAAAAACGCTTTTCTATTTTCGCTTTGCTGCTTTTTACGATGACTTAAAGTCTGGTCAATGGTCAACTGTGAACGTGGCCAACACAGCACGCCACGCCCCCACTGCTCCTCCTCCTCCTCCTCCTCGTCCTCGCGCAGAGTGTCATGTGGCGCATGCCGCTGTAGAGAGAGAGAGAGAGAGAAGAGAGAGAACAAGTAGAGAAAAATAAATAAACTGCAGGGTGTTCGACTGTTTTATACCTGATAAAATTATTTTAAAAAAAATTAAATTAATTAAATTAAATAACTATGTTGTTTATTATGTGATTGTTTCGAATATATATACAAGTATATATATATATATTTTTTTTGTCTGCCTGCTTCATACACAAGCTATAATACCCTACTTCTTTTAAAGTAGCGGGTATAAGCATCGAGCTAAAACGCCTCGAAGCGTGAAGTGGGCTTCGTAAAGCCGATGTTGTTGTTGTTGCAGTGTAGTATAGTGTAGTTATATGCGAGCTTGGCTAAGTACGAGCATAGTTATATAGCATGATAGTAGGTAGACTCATACTATGAATGTCATAAAGAGTTTTATGTCTTGGCGTGCATTAAAAGAAAAATGAAGCGAACCAAAGACTTTCTCTGCCATATGACAAACAATTTTGACTGTTGGCGTAATTGCCATTGCAATGGGTTGTTAATGAAACCAGATAGATGGACAGACTGACAGACTGACAGTTAGATAGACAGTCGTATAGAAGACATGGCAGTAGTAGGAAGTCTGCGAGTCATCATCTTTCGCAGCTGATCCAAACGGGTCTCTCAGCAGAGCAGGCCAATGAACGATCCGCCCTCGGCTCAGCTTCAAAAAAAAAGGGAGAAAGAGAGAGAGAGAATGAGAGAATGAACGAAAAACTAAAGCAAAACACGCTGATCTTTTCGCCGACTTCTTTTTTCGTCATGTTCCTCATTTGGACTAGAAAAAAAAAAACAAACGGCTAAGTAAACAGAACACTGTGCGTCCAAGCACCGTAAAACACTTTGCGGATTCTGTTTTAGAATTGAAGTTCCCTATGAATAAGCTGAGAGTGCACTTGGTGATATAACGAACTGTTATAATATCTATTTGTTTTTGTGTATGCTCGTAAAGTAAATGGAAAGAAGCTGTTGAAACACAGACAAAGCTTATAGACTTATCTTAAATCTTAAAATTTTCCAAAGATTTTTATGAATTTTTAAAGAAATAAACAGATAATCAATTTGAAAGATTTTCAGCACTTTTTTCTTACAATATTCTTAAGATACTTAAAAATTCTTTAGAAAATAGGCATATAATCTAAGGGGTTTATGCAGAAACCTTTTATTTGAATACTGCAAGTGTATTAAAACGATTCTAAAGAATGATTTTGAGTATAAAAGCACATAAGAGCAAAGATATTCTCAAGAATTATTTGAAAAATAAATAGCTTATCAGTTTTAAAGGTTTTCATCATTATAAGCTGTTAATTCTCTCTGCAAAGCAGCTTATAAATATGATAAAGCATATATTTCTACTTTTCTTATAAAATATTTTTTGAGTTATCAAATTTTTTGGTTTTTGGCTTGTGGTTTTGTTGCATAGTGTAAAATCTGTTGGCATACAAGTGCATGATGTTGCTGATTTTTGACTTGGCTCGAATTTAGCATGGTTCTATTGACTCGCACAGTTACTCCCCCTGTTGCTGCCCCCACTCCCTTCCCCCTCCCGCTGCTTCTCCCCCTGCCTGCTTTAGTTTGTTCAATCTTCGACTTTCAACAGATGCAAAACGAAACTTTTGCGTGCCGCTGCCTCTGTCTCTGCCGCTGCCTCTGCTGTTGCTGTCGTTGACTGAGAAGCAGCCCAAAAATTGTTTATAGTTTATGCCACTGGGTAACAGCAGCAGCAGCAGCAACAACAACAAATGCCGCGTTGTAACTTCAAAAAGCGCAGCGATTCAGTTGGTCGCTTCTTCCTGCTACGTGTTGTTGTTGTTGTTGTTGCTATTGTTATTGTTATTCAATTATTGTTGTTGTTGCTATTGCCCAATATATTCCCCCCTAAAGCCAAACCCACGTTCGTGACAGGCCCAGCTGGCCAGCTGTCTCCTCCTCCCTCTCCTCCTGCCTCATGCCACGCCCGTCTATTCCGTTGGCGACGTCTGCGTTCTCTTTGATTCATTAAACACGCGGCACTGCCTCACTGCCCCCCCTCTACCCGCTCTACCCTTTCACTGCGCCCCTCCACCTGCTTGCAGTAAACTCAAAACAACAAACTAAGCGCAGCAGGAGGAGGAAGAGGAGGAGGAGCAGGCGGAGGAGCAGCAAAATCTCGAGTCTAACGAAAATTAGAAATCATGCCCCGCATAGTGCGCGCACTGAGGCCGCAGGTGCAACACGAAAATAAGAGAAAAAATCAAAAAGAAATATAGAATGAGAAAGAAAGAGAGAGAGAGAGAGAGAGAGAGAGAACCCGGAAGAGACTGCGCCTCGTTGCCCCTCTGACTGCCTGATGGTCTCCCAACCCAAGTCTCTCAACTCTTTGCACAGTTTTCAATTGCTGTCCCCAGCTGCAGGCAGACAGAGAGAGAGAGAGAGGGGGAGAGGGAGACAGAACTTGCAACTGCAACTCATTATAACTGTGCAGCATGGGCAGGGGGCAGTGGCAGAGGGGACAAATGCGGGCCTCCTCCTCCTCCTCCTCCTCCTGCTCGGGGCACAATTGTAATTCGCGGCACAAATGTTTCACTTCATTTGAGTTTCGTGGGTTGTCGTGGCCACAGGAAGTGCCACGCCGCGCCGTGCCGAGGAGTGTTCATCAATAGAGCTGGCATAGAGGGCGTGGCACTCCCAGACAATAGAGAGGAGTGTACACCTGTTTGGCCTGGGAATTGCCAAAGATTTCTCGTATCAATTATAAAAGTTGCCACAGTTTGCAGTCAATTTTTATATACGGGATAAGCTTCAGTTTAATATGCATAAATTGGAAGAGAGGGTACTAGGCGGGGGGAGGGGATACATAAGGGTTATGCAAGGCAGCTTATCCAAGGGGGGCGGCTGAGTGTCATTGGTTCCCCCCACAATATAAATTGCCTTAAATGCGAGGAGGCTGGAAATAAATTGTACTCAATGCAGCGACAACGAGCTGAGAGAGAAATTTATGCAAGTGTACGTACTTCCCTCCCTATATAGCATCTCCCTCTCAGACAACTGCCCCAACATGTGGCACAGATCGCGAGTTTATTCCGCTTTTGTTGTTGTTGTTGAAGATGGAATCGCATCTAAAGCATCTAAAAACGCTGCATATATAGTGAATACATGAATATGAATAAGTGAATAAGCATGAATACGCATACGAATACATTTCCATAGCGCGCGTACATAATTGATTTAGTTGACTTCCCAGAATATGGATGTCTGAAAGTTCTCATGGTATAAAAAGAAAAAAAAACACACACTCTCTGATATCGTGCATAACAAAGGAAACTTTTGGTGATTTCTAAAAGAAAAAAAAGTACCCTGAGAATTGCCTCCATATGTGATATCTCTCTCTCTCTTGCTGTGGGGTACTTACCCTCTTCAGCATGATATAGACGCAATTAAAACTTTATTATAAAACGATAATTTTGTAATAAATTTAAAATTTTCTTATCGACTGGCAACGTTTATTGAACTCACTTTTAGATTTTTTTTATCGTTATTGAAGGCTTAATTACTTCTCTTTAACCAGTTGTTGAAATAAAATATGATATATTATATTAAATTCACATTTTATATAACGTGTAATATATTCTTAAATAGTCTCTCAATTCTTTAGGCTATGTTTTCTTATATAGTATATCAGATATTTGTAAATCATTTTATGTACATAAAACAAGAAATATAAGAACTATATTATATAGTTTTCATTCAAAATCTTCCAAGATTATTATCATTTACTTCTTATTTCTATTTCTCTCAGCATGATTGCTGCTGCTGCTGATCGCAGATTCTTTTCTTTAATTTCTTCAGCCATAAATCATATCTTATCTTGTCGACCATTTTCAAATTGTCTTTTAATCGGAAAATGTGTGTATTTTCCCATCTTTAATGACCTTTCACTTGGGGTCTATCGTAGCAGCCGCTGCCGTTGTTAATGTGCGTTGCATTAAGCGGACGCTGAACTGTTTGAACTAGGAGTAGCAAGGGGAGGGGCACCTCAATCCGCATTGCGTCGCCAACTGTCAACGGCAGCCCCTCCCCCCCTCCTGACCTGCGCCCCTGGCTGGCTCCCTTCTCCAGGCGAAGCCAACGTACGCAGAACTTGCAACTTGCAACGATTAATCGCAGTTGTTGCTGCTGCAGTTGCTGTTGTTGTTGTTGTAGTAATTAACTTGGCAATGTCGCCGGCTGCTCCTCCTCCTGCTTCTTCCTAATCGAATTAGCTGCATTGCAGTGTTGAGTGAGTGGAGGAGGGGGGGCAGGGAAGGGACCCCAGCAGCGTTGATTGATTCATTGATTGAGCTTAATGAGCTGTGACGACTGTCAGGCTAGGCCCGACAGTCCCAGAGGAATCACCTGCGAGAGATCAAGGCCAGAGCACGCTTTCAGCTCAGTTCCGGCTTATGCTAAGCGATGGACAGACCTCGATAAGGCAGCAGCAGCAGCAGCGGAACGAGCTGACATCGCATCACATCCGACATGTCTCATTGTCAGGGCCAGGGCCAAGGCGAGACAACTTCATTTCCCCATCAACTGCAGCAGCAGCTCAAGACTTGGCTGCGATTCAGTATCGACTACGGCAACGGCTTCGATTGTCAGTTGCCGCGCTGTCTGCAGATACAAGATACATTTCTGTTGAGATACAGTGGGGTGTCTGACTGAGTGTGTATCTATGTGTGTGTGGCTGTCGTGCTGCGCCTGCTCCTCCTCCTGCTGCTTCCTCGCCTGCCTCGTCACACTCACAATCTGTGGGTGTGTGTGTGTGTCTCGTCGTCTGTCGCCTCCGCCTCGTTGTCGCCTTGAAGTGCCCTTCATTAGACCGCTAGAGCCTACTCGGCGAACCCTCCTTGGGCACAGCTTCATCCACTTCATCATCCCTCGCTGGGCGCAAGAGACGCGGCTTCAAGAGGCCGTTAAAGGCTTTGGCCACGACTGAAGCATTCTTCTTCAACATGTTCGTTCTAGCCAAGGTCGTCTGACAGGATCTGAAACTGGTTTGGCAGCTGGCTGCCATCTCTCCCTCTCTCTCTCTCTAGCATATGCGTGGTGGTATCTCTATGTGGCATCCACGCCCGAAATGCCAAGCAAAATGAATGAGAGAAGAAAAGAAACTTTTGAACAGACGCGCAATTAGTTTCAAATGAAATTCCAATTAACTCAAAACTAGAGCAACTTCATTACGCCCCCCTAGTGTGCTTCTCCCCCTCTCCCTCCTCCCTCTCTCTCTCCCTCTCTCTCTCTCTCTCTGATTATGAAATCGTCAAATATGGCCAAAATCTCTGAGAGATCGCATAACAAACAAGGCACTAATGATGCGTGTCAAAACAAAGTGAAAGATAGTGAGAGAGAAAGAGGGAGAGAGGGAAAGAGGGAGAGACAGCTGTGTGGGACGACAGCGACGAAGTGCAGACGCCCTCGCCACCTGCTCGGATTGGATTGGCAGTACGTGGTAGTACGTGGTAGCATATGCAATTAAAGCGAACCATATGGCAGCCAGCTCCAAGCGTGCTCCACGTTAATTAACTCCTACCTCCCCCCACTCCCCCTTCCTCCCAAGGCAGCAATTTATCGAGTGATGATAGTTATAAAGCTGGAATCAGCTTTAGTCTGGCAGATAACTATTACTTACATATGCTAATAGGAATATGCCAGGAATCGGCTCAGATATATGTGTATATAAGCATGTCTGTTGTTGGGGGTAAATCATAGGGTAATATAATAGTTAGCAGGGTAATATAGAATATATATATATATATGTATATGTGATAATAAAGAATATATATAGGTGCTCGAGGCAAATAGAAAGCGAGAGAGTTTATATAGAGCTGCATTATATATTCTAGAGAAGAATCATATAACATTTTCTATAGTTTAAACTACTTAAGAGGAATAAAGGTTTGTCTAGGCCCAATGTTACCCTAGCCCAGCTGAAAGCTCTTCTACAGTTAGTAAACTCTTAAGAAAGTTTACTTTTAAGTATACCGTATATATTGAGAGTATACCGTATATATAGAGAGTATATAATGCGTAATAATTGCGTGTTTTTGTTGAGATCCAATTCCGTTGCTTTTTTATAAACTTTTCTCTTTCTTTGGTGACTCCCTGCAAAGTCATTTAAAAATCTAATAGGCAACTGGAAGGGATTTCGGGTTCTAGCTGGGAGACTTCGAGACCTGCTTATAAATATGCTGGCAGAGATGTTGCACGATCAGGTAGAGGAGGAGGATGAAAACAATGCGCATTCGTAATGCAATTTGAAATTCAGAAGGTGTCAAAATGTGGCACGAATCTGCGGACACCCAAACAAGTTGCTGGCGGGGCACACTTGGCCAAGATAGAATCGATGACAACGGGGGGAACTCATAACTTATGCAGTGTCCCAGTTGCTGCTGGTGTGTGTGTGTGTGTGTGTGTGACAGGTGTGAACTAGTTCAAGTCAATCAGAGAGCCTGGCCCAGTATCAGGCAGCTGTCCAGAGGCGTCATCATCATCAGCAGGCAGCAGGCTGTGGCAAACGGACGTGGCGTGTGCGTCCAACTTGACCGCAAATGGCAGGCGAGGAATATGAAGGGGCAGGAGATGTGGTGTTGCATGCCGCATGTGGCATGTGGCCTGTGGCATTCCCCGTTTGCCAAAAGGTCGTTGGCGTGGCACACAACTTGATTGGGGGAACAGCGCGAGGCGAGGCGTGGCGGGGGCAACTGCAAATGCCACAGTCCCAAAAATACATGCAGCATGCGAAATTTGGGTCGCACGAAGTGAATCACATGCATTAATAGCACTCTCTCTCCCTCTCTCTCTCTCTCTCTCTTTAGTCATGTCCGGCACGCTGTTCGAGATGGAGGATCCGCTGAAGCAACAACAACAACAATTGGCAAAGGATGCAGAGCAACAGCTGGCCGTGTGCCTGGCCAACCTGGAACTGGGAGGCGCAGCAACGGAAGCGGAGCAAATGACTATGGTGACCACCAGCACAACAACCGCACTGAGTAACTGCGATGGCAGCGACAGCGGGTTGGATGTGCCCAGCAGTTGCTGCCTGTCGCGCATCACCTTGCAGCGTGGCCTGAGCAGCACCAGCGGCGGTTACACCTCCAGCAATGGCCTGGAGGAGATCTACGACAGCTGCGAGCTGCAGTTGAGCATGGGCATTGGCTCGCCCAGTGAGCAGAGCAGCGAGTGCTCGCAGAAGACGCCGCCACGTCGCTGCAATGGGGGAGGAGTCAAGAAGAAGGTGGCCATGTTTGAGCCAGAGTCGCCGGCCAAGCAGCATCATCAGCAGCAGGAGCAGCTACGTGGCCGTGTGGCCAATCTGAAGCGTGCTGCCAGTTTGCCACGCAATGGAGCATCTGTGGGTGGCACGCCCACAGCTCACAGAGAGAAGCCACGCATCTCCAGCTCGAGTTCGTTTCGTGTGCCCAATACTACAGCCACGCCCACGCGCACACCACGCCCACAGAAACCAGACACGCTGCCCAGCGCACTGAATCGTGCCCAATCCGTGCAGCGTCTGGCCCAGGTGCAGCGCACACCCTCGCTCAGCCGCGCCCGCACGCCGGGCACACCCTCCGACGATGGCGGACGCTGGCCCATTAATCGTGGCGCGGGAGCAGCTCGTCGCGGCATGTCTGTGACGCCGGATGTGATGGCCAATCGCATGCGAGGTAGTCCAGCGCCAGGTAAGCATTCCATGCACTCCAATCCGATCTTCCGATCGACGTAACGATTCGTTCCTCTTCCAGGTGGCACCCTACCACGTCGCCGCAAGCAGCAATCTGTTGAGGATTTGAGTGGAGGACGCCTGTCACGTAGCAACTCCATTAGTCGCGCTGCTGTGGTGGACAGCAGGATGACATCATCGGTGATGCTGATGCCCACAAGTCGTCGCAGTCTGGCGGCGCCCACAGTCACCGCCAAAGTCAATTCACTGCGTCGACCGCAACAGCAGCCGCAGCTGCAGCAGCAGGCGCAGCCGAGGACGCGCATCTACCACGAGACAGCAGTGCAGACGGCACTGACCAGCGAGGATCTGGAGCAGGTGTTGGGCGGCGGTGTGCTGCAGACACGTGCCTTGGACGCTGTGGAGCAACAGGATCAGAGCACACAAGCCGAACCAGATCAGCGGGATCATGAGCTCGAACAGCTGCGCCAGGAGGTGCGCCAACTGAGTGGCAAGCTGCAGCGTGAGCGCGAGGAGAAGCTGGCCATGCAGCAGGAGTTGCATCTGAATACGGAGCGTGTCATGGGCATGTTGGAACTGGCACGTGTGGTCAGTGCCAGCGCAGGCACACCCACCTCGGAGGACAGTGGCGATGGCAGTGGACACGATAGCCTGCTCATGCTGGAGTCACAGATACAGATGAGCGGACACGAGCTGTTCGAGCGTCAGCAGGAGATCGGACAGCTGCGTTCGCTGTGCCGCGCTCTGCAGCTGGAGATGCGACGCTCGCTGGCCACACAGCAGTTGCTGCTGCAGGAGAAGGCTGCCATTGAGCAGGAGTCCAGCGAATTGCAGGATTTCCTGCAGCATGAAAAGGCTGCACAGTGCGATGCACTGCGGGAACTGGAGGCGGAGTATCAGACAGCCAAGTCACAGTTGGCCAATCGCCAGGAGGAGGCCAAGGTATTGCGCGACGAGTGCCGGCATCTGGTGCGTCTCAACGAGCAGCGACGCCAGGAGAATCGTCTGCTGCAAACGAAATACGCAGCTCTGGAGAACAAATCCCGTGAGCTTATCCATCAGCAGAATGCAGCGGTGGCGGGTGCATCGACAGCGCTGTCCGGACTACATGCACGCCTGGACAATCTGGTCGAGCAGCTGGTGTGCTCCTACAGTATATCCGAGCAGGATCTAGAGGTGAGTTTGCCCTGCGCCCTGGCAGCTCATGAACTAACAAAGTGCTTGCTCTCCCTTTCAGGACACACGTTTCCAAGCAGAATCTTTGTGTGCGGAGGTTGAGCACGCTCAGAACGGCGTGCGGCCAAATGGACTCGACTTGCCTCTCAACTCAGCATCTGCTGGCGATTCATTGCACACTCTGGTACTGACCAGCGATGGCTCCTTGTCGCCGCAACGTAATCAATCCTTTATAGCCGCCGTCATTGGTGCCATACGCCATGCCACCACACACTCAGGCAAGCGTCTCTCACTGCGCTCCCAGGCAGGCAAGCGACATGGTCAGGGCTCAGCCGGGGCACAGACGCATGCTGCGACGGGCTTGCTGCACAGCAACAACAACAACAATGAGCACTCCGCTCTCAATGGTTGCAATGGCGGCGATGATTCCGACTCCACTGAGATGCTTGACTCGGAAACGGAGGTGAGTAATCTCTCTGTCTGCCTGTCTGTGTTATACTCATCATTAACAAATCTATCTTTGTTGCAGCCCTGCCTGTTGATGATGGATAACGTGCTGGAGGATGTAGTACAACCAGATTCGCATTCACACAACATGGTCTCCTCCTGCACGGGCATGATCTCACAAATTGAGCTGCCCTCTGACCTCATCAGCCAGTGCAGCCAGCAGCAACAGCAGCAGCTGCAAACCAAAGCCAATGGCGATGATTCACTGCAGCAGTTGTCGCAGGCCATAACCAATCGCCAGCAGATGGAACTGCATGTCCACAAGCTCAGTGGGCTGCCCATGAAGTAAGCCAGAATTGAAGTAATCCCTAGAGAACCTGTTGCTGATCCTACTCTCCCTCATTTTCACAGCAATCGTGATCAATGCAATACGGAGGAGCTGAGCTGCCACGATTCACTCGCAGAGTTGCCTTCCCTGATGGAGTACAGCACGGCGCAGGCAGTTGTCGATCAGGTGATTGAGGTGGACACGCTGGTGACCAAATTGCTCAAGGTTCTGCGACTGGTTCAGCTGGACAACGACAATTGTATACAGCAACTGATTGTGGACAAGTGAGTGAGATGAGATGAGAAGTTCCATCACATCATACTAAACCACAGATTCTTCTCTTGCAGAAACAAACTACAACAGCATAAGGAAGATATGCTGGAGAAGCTAAAAGACTTGGAGGATGTTAACCTCAAGCTGCAGGATGAGCTCATGGATGCCACGCAGGAGCTGATGATCAAGGGCAGCGATCTGAGTGGCGCCAAGGCCGAAATGCAGCGTCATCGCAACGAAATCGACGTAAGATTTTAGCCAGCACATTTGGACTTATGATTTGGTTGATTTGGTTTTTCCATTGGACAATTTTCATTTGCGCGCTCGCTCCCCTTCGAAGACATTTCTATATATCGTTATAGTCGTTTAGTCGCCCGATATATTTTTGCATATGTTATACAGAATCGATCGCGCCATGCTGCAGCTGATCTTAGCCTACGTTAATCGTATTCTTAGTATTATTTGATTAGCATTAGCAATAAACTTTTGGCCTATATTTTATATTGTTCATTTATTATCATGTTACCATCATCTTGTCATCACATATCATTTCCCGTTTGTACTTTGTTTCTCATGCCACTCATTCGTACTCATCAATGATGGACACAGTCACAGTCACAAATCAAGTTCAAAAGCGCACTCTTTCGTTTGAAATGAATGATATGAATGCAATACCGTTAATTAACCATGTAACCATAACTGTAAAAATGCTCCCTGCCCTTGCTTCGCCTCTGCCTTCGCCTGACAGCGCCTCAACGAGGACATCTGCACACTGAGCACACTGTGCAGCAGCTACAAGAAGCTGTCGCCCACCACAGAGTTTCCTCCCATGCAGCTGCTATCGCCCATGCAGGAGCCCGAACAGGGCGATGTGCTGGGCATATTGAATCTGCTGAAGATGTGGCATACAGGTGGACAGCTGCAGGATGCACGGATCAGTCAGTATCTGCAGAATGTGTGCGGTGCTCAGTTGACGGTAAGACTTGAATGAATATATGATTTAAGTGCGACTAATCCCACCTTAATCTGCAGGTCAATACGCCGTTGCAGCAGGACAACAACAATGTGGAGCGACTGCGCATCTATGCTAATCAATTGGAGCATGTCTCCCGCGTCCTGGATGACTCTCAGCTGGAACATACGCCGCTGCAGCAGCTGCGTCGCGACATTCAAGTGGTGCGTCTCAATGCCAACTGGACGCACTTGCTGGAGCTCAACGAGGAGCGCGATCTCAATGCTAACTCAGCTGATGTGCCGACATCCGATCGTCCATGAATGGTGTCAAATTGTTGTTAATTATCTAGTTGATTATTAGTACTAAAAAAAAGTTGTTTGACTTATCGTAGTTAGTTACAAATGTTTGCGTCCAAAAAATTATTGAAAACCAGGCTAAGCGAAGACTTACACGGCCAAAACAAGCAAACACTGCAGCCTAATTTGCTAGCTCTAGCAGTCTAAAGAATTTATCTCAAAATTTCAAAATCAAAATATTACTATTTCAAGGAGTATTATTGCTAATCAATTGGCAAATTCATTAATTATTGTAGCTAAAAGAAATTTAATTATTTATCCTCTTGTTCTGCTCAAAACTAAACGTAGCATACTTATGTGGGCAGACACTCAAACTATTGCATACTTTTGTGCTGCCTTCTTATTTCAAGAGTGTGCGTCAGGCTGATTGACTGAGAGACTATTTTTAGTATTGCATACTTTTGCGCGTTGCTTAATTGCAGCACAGCAACACCACGTGTAGATTAGTGAAGACAGCAACCAATTGCTTCTGCAAATTTTTGTTGCATGCTTTCGAGCTGCTCGTTTTATTTAAGGAGAGCCTGTCCTGTGCGTCAAGGCAGAGCGAGACTATTTATTATTGCATACTTTCGCGCGCTGCTCAATTTGCTGTCGCTGTCAATTCGCGGGAGTTGCATACTTTCTGAGCGTTTTGCCCAGTATTTTCAAGGCAGATAGAGAATTATTTATATAAATAAAAAAGATGGATAAAAGAACATTTGATTTGATAGCAAGTTGATTGTATAATACACACGTACAATAAATAAGCATAAACTTAATGTAAAAAAACTCAACTAAAGTAGAAAAAACAGTTTCGCAAAATTTTTGAAAAATCCCTTGAAATGGTAAGTAAGTCTATAAGTACGCGCCGCGGCTATGGGGGCCATACCATATGTATGTATGTGTCTTTAACATGTATGTGTGGATAAGTATATGTATGTATGTATGTCTTGTGCAGACAGTTATGTCCTGCGACCTGTTGCGCTGCTGTGTCTTTCATGTTTGCTTCATGTCTCTCGTCTTTACAATTACAAAATAATCTCACAATGTATGTAGGTTCGGTTGGGTTGGGATGGCTAAAAGGAGGGCTTGCTGCTGCCAATGCTGCGTGCCGGCAGGCTGTTAGTCTTCACCGTGGGATTGTCGCGTGCCTGCGAATGCGCCACCACAATGCTGAGGCACTGCACCCATTCCTCGGCATTCTTGCCATCCTTGGGCTTGAGTATTAGAGTCTGGTCGGCGGTGAAGATCTCAAAGGCTTTGGGTATGTTCCGTGCGCCACGTGACACCTTCACCGAGCGTATCTGATTCACATCGATGCTCTCGCCGCCGCTCTGCAAAGAACACGCGATCTGTAGTGGAGGTTACTCTGCTTGGGATTACTATGTGTGCAACTTACCGATCCCTTGCAGGATAGATGCGCTCCGGAGAGCGTAAAGTAGCGTGTACGCCAGCGACGGAACAGTCGCCACTTGCCCTTCTTCTCCTTCAGCTGACCCTCGATCATGGGCTGATTGCTGCCATTGAGGAAGCCCACCGCCTTGTCCGGATGATTGCACAGAAAGCAGCCCCATTGATACTCCAGCTCGTTGCTATTGGGATTGGACTTGTCCGTCTTGGACACCTCAAAGACATCCAGAAAGCCCGAGTGACGCAGTTCGTTTACAAGTATCTCGCGGTCCTAGAGGATGAGGGATCAGTTATAAGGTTGCAAGCAGGAAGAGCGACACTACCCACCTTGACCTGGGGAAACTGACTGGTCACCAGCTCGGTGAAGCTGCGATTCTCGCACTTGAGTATCTGCCAAATATTCTTCAGATTGCTGATGCCAGGCTCGCGTGTGCTCAGCACGGATTTCTCCTTGACCTGCGGGAAAAGGAAGACATGAGTATACTTCTATCTAGGGAGCGTACTGGGTGACTTACAAAATGCCGCACTTGAAAGTCCAGGAAGATCATGTGTATCCAGGTCTTGGGGTTGCGTGTGCGCATCGTGAAGCACGTCTTGGAGTAGAGACAATGTGGGCCACGGATTTGGCAGGAGAAATGCAGCTTGGCTACCTTCTTGCGGCGTTCTGCGAATTCATTGGAAACTGTGTGATGTGTGTGTGCGGGTGTGCAGGTGTGCGAGTGTGCGAATGTGCGAGTGTGTGTGTGTAGGTGAGCAGAGAGTATAAGTAAAGATAGAAAAAGCAAAGGAGGAAAGAATAAGTTGCTGCAAACTTATCGTAGCACAATCGATAATAATCGGTTTAACAAATGTTTCGATACATCATTTGTTTCGATTGTTTGCAACACTTTAGGAGAAACGAATAATCGATAGTTTTGTAAAGAGGGGAATCCCTTGAATTGACGCTTACCCTCAATGCTGCATCTTGTGGGCGGCGGCAGATGCTGCGACACTTCATCCATGTACGACTTGATCGAGGGGAAGTTCTTCTCACAGAATTGCTGGACGGGATCGCGCATGATCTGGTATGGCTCGAAGGTGCTCATGCGCTGATCCATCACACTGTTGGCGTTGAGCAGGGTGCGGCTGGTGTTGTCACTGCGACGCGGTGCCACGTTGGTGGTGGTGGTGGGACCGGACACAATGACCTCGCTCTGCAAAAGTGTTGGACATGGGATTAGGCCGGTTTCATGCCTCTTGGAGCAGCTTCACTTACGTTGCCGTTCACGGGCAGCTTCATCACGGACTTGGCATTGCCATTGCTGGAGGATTGCGGCAACGCGGGCGATGCATGATGCACCAGGACAGTGTTCTGAGATTGCTGAGCTGATGTGGCGCCACCAGGGGCGCCTGCAACAGATTGTGGTATGGAGATGGAGCCCACCGACTGATTGAGTGCATCTGTGCTGTACTTCATCAGCACCGTGCTGGAGTTCAGCAGCGTGGAGGGACCCTGCGAATGGGGACGCACTTTCGAGGGCGACGTGGTCACCGTGACGCCACCCGAAGTCACCGGAATGCCATGCTTATTGTGCCCGGTGATGATGACATCGTTACTCAAGGGCGGCACCGGAGTCACCGGCGGATTGCCAGGCGTTGTGGGCGTCTTGGGTGTGGCTCCTGTCTGCACCACCACATTGCCATTGGAACTGCCTCCGGGTTGCTGATTGATTTGTGAGTTACTCAGTCGCGTCATGCTCTTGTGGAGTCCTCCAACCGAACCGCTGGCCACATTCAGCCGCGTCACGCTGCGATGCGTGTTGCTGGCCGGATGCAGCCTGCCCGTGCTGCGCGAGTCGCCCAGCTTGACGCGACGTGTGTAGCCTGTGTGTGGTGGCGTGGGCGTGGCCACTGGCGCCGGTGTGGGTGTTGGCGTGGGCGTGGCCGTTGGTGTTGAGGTGGCAATGGGCGCTAGAGCCGCACTTGGCGTGGGCATGGCTTGGAGTGTGCTCGTTGGCTGCACAATGTTGCTGCTGCTGCCGGCGGGCGTGAAGGAGGGAGCTGGAGCGGAGAGGAGGAGCAGAGATTATAATGGAATTTGGATCGATGAAACAACTCCCACTCACCTGGCTTGAGCTGTGCACTTGAGCTGGGACTGGAGCTGTTCAGGCTGACAATGGTGACGCCGCCTGAGGTCTTGTTGCCAGCGCCAGTGGCAGTGGCGGCGGCGGAGGAGGAGCCGGCGATGGCAGTGTTGCTGCCCACATCATGCTGCGAGCTGAGCGCCGCATTCTTCTGGCGCACACAGGCGAGCACCTTGTCGGTGAAGAGCACAGGATAGGCGGAGCACAGCCTGGTGGCCTCCTGCTGCAGCAATGCCTGGGCGGGCAGATGCTCCAGCACAAAGTCCAATGCCTGCTGCGCCGTCTCCTTGCTGCCAATCCCGGACGTGGTCAGTACTTGAGCACACAGTGTGATTGTGCTCGGGTTTGTCTTGGCCGCCAGACGCACTTGCTCGAAGTGATCGACCAGGAGATGGGGGGCATGCTGGGCCAGCTTCAGCAGAATCTGCATGGTGATGTTGGAGGTGTCGCTATCCTGCAGGAAGCCACACAGCTGCGGCACACACGACTCCAGCACGGCCGGTGACTTCTGCACAATGAGCAGGTACAGCTGGAACACGGCCATGCGCTCCTGGGCATCGCACTGTGGCAGCAGTGGCATCAATTGTGGTGCATGTGGCGTCACTGTCTTCGGCGACACCTCGTACACCTGCGAGAGCACGCGCAGCAATCCATAGTTGCCCGCCAGTATGGAGTCCATGATGGGATCCATGATGTCAATCAGCAGATACGCATAGTCAATGGCGGCCAGCGAGAGATAGCTGGCAAGATTGCGGGACAGCTCCTTGTTGCCCTTGGGCAGGAACTGCACAGCAATGGGCAGGGCAATTTTCATCAGTTCCTTCTTATCGTAGTTCTGCAAGAGGCAAAGAATTACCCTGTGTCAGGCGGGGAATGGCAACTGGCTTACCAAAAATATGCTAGAGATAATGTCTGCGGCGATCTTGGCATGCGGCGGTTCCTCCTTGGTGGCTGCCACTGGCTGCAGATTCCACAGCAGGCACGTCTTGAGCAGATCCACCAGAGCGGCGCAATAACGCTCTGCGCTGCGTGTCTCCCGTATGCAGGAGAGCACGCGGGTCACACAGATCTCCACCACGCTCTGATCATTGTTGTTCTTCACGTAGTCCGCATGCGAGATGATCGGATTGATCTCCGAGAGCTGCAGGCAGTAGGGAATTCAATTGGGATGAGGTTAATCCCACTCCGTATCTCTGCTCCGCTACTTACCACCTCAGTGATATCATTGACAATCTCCGCATCCGGCACAGAGAAGAGATCTCCGGCACGGGACAAATCCCGCTTGGCGAGCACCTTCGTGAACAGCTCGTGCATCTCGTCGTGGCTCGTGGCGCGCTACTTAGCCAACAACAATGTCCATGGAGCAGCTGCAATGGTGAGAAAGAGAGAGAGAGAGAGTGTTTAGTTCTATCTAGCTGGCTGTGGAGCACTACGTAGTCCCAGTGGGCTACTGTAATTTTATTTAAGTTCGCCGCGACGCGACGCGACGCTTTCATTGCCATATTTGCTTTTGGCCCAGTGCCAGCGGACTGGCGCCGCGATTTTTTATCTTATCGCAATAGAAGTGACTCGCCGGGGCAGGGAGGAGGGATGAGGGACTGTTGGTGTGGCAAAGGGAGAAAGCACAACAATCTCTCTCTCTCTGATGGGCTGCATTCGCATCTTCATCTCCAGTCTCCACTTGACTAAATATTTGCTGCAATAATTTCCCATCTCTTTCACACTTTTCACTCCCCTTCCCTCTCTCTCTCTGTCTGTCTGGCTATTTGACTGCATTCTGTCTGCTCTGTTCTATATACAATTTAGATATAGCATCGTCTCTCTGGCCACTAAATACTTGTTGAATTTGGGAAAGAAAGAAACTGCACACTCTATAGGAGATATCTTGTCTAAACAGAGTATAGCTAACTCATAGTATATAACTATCTTTAATATTTTTAGTTAACTCATTCATAGAGCACATTTCGATCTGTTCTGCGAAACTGATAAGTATTTTTCATTGGGGGAATTGTTGACCACAAATGGCAATTCCCGATAAACAAACCCAGGGCCAGAAAGGGTAGGGGTAGAGGGGGGAGAGATATTAAACATTATGACTCGCAGCGTACCCACTTTATAGCTAGGTCATAAAGCTGATATAAACACCTGCACTGGTACCAAAAACAAAACAAACTTGCTTATCACAGCGCAAGCCATAACTGACCTCTCGTTGCGATGCGATCGTTGTGGGTTTATTATCGATTTTTCACAACTATCGATACAATCGATTAATTATTAAACTACTACATAAATCATTAATGAACTTTCTAGCTTGTATAGATCACACAATTTAACGAGTTTCCTTTAGAGGATCGCTTAATTTTCAGTACACCCTCGTATATCATATATATTTCACAGATTTTGCACATGCTGCTAATGAAATTTGCTTTGGTTTCGTATCGTTTCTGTTCTGTTCGCTTTGGGGAATCCCTGAGTGGAGCTCTCTCTCTCTCTCTCTCTCTCCCGGCACAGAGCACTCTCTGCTCAGGTGGTGCAAAGTAAATACATATGTCTATAGTATATAGAACACATGGCAATTGTTTGCGCTGATATGGCAGACCTGGCGACGACATTCAGTCAAATGAGTTGAGTGTGTGGCCCAAGAAGTGTGGTATGCATATCGGGGGAGGGAAGGGGAAGGGGAGTACACGCTCGTAGTTGCACTTAGATTTTGATTAGATACGCAGAATTCCACAGTGCGCGGATTAAGACTTAAGTCTTAGCGGAATTTGCTTTGTGGGCGCTTGCAGTCTCTCTCTCCCTCTCTGTCTCTCTCTTTCTCTCCCACACATTGCATGTCGCTTGTCTCTAATGCGCTGTCGCTGCTGCTTCAGCTGCTGCGGCTGAGGAGGCCATCAAGGAAGCGACGCCAACGCGCGCTGTGGATTATTAAATTTTCAAATAAAAACCAAAAGTTGCATAATCCACACACACACACACACGGAGAGTGAGGCCTCGACATGGACATGGCTTGTCTGTCTGTCTGTCTCTCCGTCTGTCCGTCAGGCAGGCAGGCAGGCAACGGCTCTGCACGCGAATTGCAGACGCAGACACCGACGAATTGGGACGGACATTTGCTTCCTGGAAACCGGGACAGCCGCAGAGCACTTTGGTTGCTGCTGCTGCTTTGTAGTTGTTGCTGTTGTTGTTGTTGTTGTTGTTATTTATGGCTCATTCGCGCTCAGGTTGCAGCAAAGAAACTGGTTAAAAAATAAATAAAGAGGCAGCAACAAGTCGCAGCAACAGCAGCAGCAACGACTTTGCGCGCTCGAGAGAAAATTAAAAGAGAAATAGAAATACACGTAGTATGTGTATGAGTATAAGTAATGGATGACGATGATGATGGAGATGACGATGATGATGATGATGATGGCGTTGGCTAAAGCATAAACCGAAACCGGTGCGGCAGGTTAACACACAAGCAGCAGCAGCAACAGCAGCAGCAGCAGCACAGACCAAACACACAAAGGCAGCAGGCGAATCTAAGGTAACTCGACTGTTAGATACCCTACAGAAAGAGTTGTTACTCTCTTGCTACTACTTCCCAGCCAGAGATCTAAGGCTCTTTATATAGACTTATAGAGTTAAACATTTACAAAGCATTTTCGCAGTTCCTATAAATTAATAAGCCTCATCTAGCTTGCCTTATACAGATTATTATAGAAGATATGCATACTCCGATTGCGAAATAAACATAAGCTGGAAAAATTATTAAAGCAGCCATATATCAAATTTTATAACTTCAACACATTTCCTTTTAGAGATCTACTGCTTGGTAGATAAATATACCCAAGTAAAGGTTACTCCCCACCAATTACATATACCCTACTCCTTTACTAGCTCCATGCTGGGTATACAAATACAAACACAATTGCAAAGCCACCGCAGCCGCACAAAGCGAGGCGCTCAAACGGATTTCGTAGAGTTGCAGCCGCAGGCCTGAAGCCTCAGCCAGGCCCTGACAAACAACAGATCGCTGAGCAATAATTCTTGTTTCGATTTTCGATTTTCGAATCGCATTTGCATTTGCCAAATGACAGAGTTCAAATGGAGATGACGACGACGCTGAGAACCTGTCCATTTCATTCAGCCCTGCCCGCTCTCTCGTTGTATTGAGGTATTCAAATCAGAACGACAAATAGAGATCGAGTCAGTCGAGTGGCAAGGCCTTGGGTTATTCGATCATCTTGGCTAACGCAGCCCGACACCATGCGGCGTATACGCAATGTTGATCATGAGACTCTCTCTCCCTTCCTGTCTCTTTCTCTCTCCCTCTGCCTCTCTGTTTCTTGCATTGCGTGCACTGCGAGTGTTTTGTTCTTGTTTGTGCATTCCTCGCACAGTTATTTGCAGTGTTGCCGTTGTTGTTGTTGTTGTTGTTGCAAATACCTGGCCATAGAAGCGGCGTCAAGTGTCGAGCGCCTTCCCGTGTTGCAAGCGTCTTGTTGCAAGCTCAGCTGCACGCAGACACACACACACACAAGTGCACTCACAGCTGTGGCATGTTGTGTCTGGGTGAAACTCGTTTCTGCTCGGCTCTGTGGCGCTGTGGCAACCCTGCGCAGGCTGCCACAAGAACAACAGCTGACTTGCGTACTAAATAATCCATCTGAGATATGATTAAAAGTTGCTTTAATATCATATTTAATTCCAGGGAGGAAGTCGAAGCTTCCAATTTCTGCAGGAATTTCTATGCGGTATGTGAAATATGTTCGTCTAATATAGAATGCACATGATTTCGAAGAATTGCAAAATAAATATGTTTGTATGAAGAAAATAATGAAATTAAACATTGCAAATTACTTTGAGAGTTAGAAATAATTTAATAAATTATTTAAGTAAAAACTAAGGGCAATAATGCGTTTTGCCGTGTAATGTGTGTGTGTGTGTAAGCTGCGCTTTGTCTGTTATCGATTAACTAAGCAAGAAAGGCAGAAGATCATCAATTATCGCTGTGAGCGTTAAGTGTGACTGGCACTAGTTCTTTTGTTCTTTTATGCGAATGCAAAGTAAACTAGTCAGTTGTTTGTTTGTAATTCAAGTTCAATGCGTGTTTCCTAAGCTTATCCAGCTACCTGGAGCTGTCTTTGCTCTTCAGATCGCTCGCCTGCTGCCTTGCCTGGCGAATTTATTAAGTCGCAGCGTGAGAAACCGAATAAGAAGAAATTAGCGAAAAAGAATTTATGTTATCCCCCCTGCCTTACACACACGCACACATACATATATGAGCTAAAATACAACATCAACACGGTAATCCGAGCCAGACACAAGCTAAAGCAAGGGTTCGCGCAGGCCTGTAGGAGTGAGGGGTAACAGGGGAAGGGAGAGGGAGACGTGTTGAAAAATGAGCGGCGCGTGAAACTTATTAATGAAAAGAGCCGCTAACAAAATGGGCTGCGAATTAGCCCAAAAACAACAACAAGGAGAACGAAAATCAAAGCAGACTCATGCAGAAATCTTGGCTATATATAGAAATTATGAAAAAGGCATGAGAAACGCTTAGGCAAAACTTTAATTAGCTGCGTCGCTCAGGTAGAGATAAGTCACAAAGTGGTTGCTGCTGGAGTGGAGGCGGAGGAGGAGCAGAAGGAGTGGGGGCATTCAACAGGTAGTTGAGTCTGCAGTCTGCGCCACTTAACGGTAAACCCAAGCAAGCTCCACGCTGGACTTACCAAAATTGCCAACTATGATGAATGTGGTAGTGGGTAATGCGGCGGCGGGCAGGCAGCATAGGCAGCAAACACGGCAGGCAGAGCTGGCAGAGCAGGCACAGCTGGTCATGTCGTGCTGAACTGAAACTGGTCGCGCTCAAAGTTGAGTCTGAGCCAAACACGCTCTCTGCCTCGCCCTCGCTCAGGTTTGTCTGCGCACTCTCTCTCTCTCTCCCTTTATGGCTGCTGCTGCTACGCTCTCTGGCGCTCTCTCTGCGCTCTGCTGAGCGGGTGCCAACAATAAAAAAAACACTTGAAAAGGCACGAAAAAGGTAGACGATGACTCTGGCTGCTCTTGTTGTTGTTTTTGCTGCTGCTGCTGCTGCTGCGTTGGTGAGCTGTCGGCCAAGTCAGCCGCACAGCCGCCGTTTCTACTCTTGTTGTTGTTGTTGGGTGTAGTTCAATACGAACTTTATTGTTGCTGCTGCTGCCGATAAAGCAGAAAATTCAGCATTGCTTTTAACATTATTCGATGGGCTTTTTGTTTAATTATTTTTTGCAGCTCCTTCGTTTTTGTTTTGTTTTCTGCTGTTTTTACGCTTTTTCAGTCAGCGCAAATATTGTTTTGCTTGTGCCGTGTATTTTATTTTATTTAATACTTTACTTTTTTGTTGTTATTTTTAATACACACACCTTCACGCTGACTTTTCTATTCTTTTCGCTCTGCGCTTTGCTTCTTTTGTATTTTCGCTAATCACATTTTGTTAACACTCACACACGGGCGCAGACACGCACAAACAAGACGGTGAGAGAGCGAACGCGTGAACGTGCGAGCGAGAGAGTGTGAGTGTGTGGGGGGTGGGGGCTGTTGTGTTATACGCGACGACAAGGGCAGACTAACCGACGACTCATGCGCGCTTGGCCACCAGCAAGCAAGCAAACGCGTTTGGGCCAAAACGTAGACTGAACGCAGACTGAGACCAAGAGTCGCTGCTGGCTTGGCCAGCTCGATAGCTCGATAGCTCGCTCGCTTGCTCAGGCTGGCTGACTGGTTGGACTTGCTCGCGGCGTTCGTTCTCGCTCTCACCCTTCACTTCCTTCTGAACAAGCAATCGCAAGAGCTCTCTCTTTGCTGCAATGCGCGCGCTCTCACCAGCGCTCTCTCGCGCGCTCGCTCTCTCTCTCTCTCTCTGTGTGTCGATCTGAATCGGCCTGGGCTGACTGACAACCTGTCGTTGTTGTTGTTGTTGTTGGCTTTCGTTTGCTCGCTCACTTGTTCGCTGTGCGCGCTGTTCTTGCTGCTGCTCCCCGTTTTTGCTCGTGCACAGACATTTATCACAGTTTGCTTTGCGCTTTTCATTCATAAACAAAAAGCGCAGCGCACACTGTTGTTGTTGTTATTCTAGCGCTCTCATCAGTTGCTCACCTGTTGAGCAGCCGTTTCTGCGTTGGCAACATGTTGCCGGCAACATGGCAAATGTTGCCAGCACACAGTGGGCGAAGGGAGAGATAGATACATGTGAATATTATCACACAATTTGTTAATTAATTATTAAAGAAAATAAAGAAATCAAAGATTAATTTAGGGTATTTTAAAGCGCAAGAAATTGTTAAAAAAGTACCGAAGTCTAGAGGCTTGTCCTGCTTTTGCAATACAATTGAAATTGATATTATAATATATTCTCAACATTCTTGTTTTTATTGCTGAATGCGTTTAACCTTTAACTTTTTAATTTGTGTCACTACATATATTATCTTCTTCTTCTTTGTGTATATTTACTAAAGTGTATACTAACTTTTGTTTACATTTTTAATTGTGAATGCTTTGCAAATAGAACTGAGAACGATATGATCTTCAGAATGATATGGTATAAAGTGTGTTGCCCATGTTTGGATAATTGTAATTATTAAGATCAGAAACAAGATCTAATTGTCGAGTGTTAAGTTGCTGCACTTTGATACCCTGCACCCCGTTTGAACCTCTCAAGCGTTCAAGGTCAGCCAACACATCTGGCCCGTTCTTCTAAACGGCTTTTAACAGTTATTCGCTAATGAGTTAGTGACGAACCGACGACGACGACGACGACGACGACGACGACATCCGCAGAATGCGAACAAGGTGCAACCTGCTCGGGTGTGATGTATTTGCCTTGCAAATAGCATGCGCCACGTACTCCATATGGAAACCCGTATGCGGGTTCAATGGGCCAATACACCCGGAAGGCACAGCGAACCCCCCTCCCCCCAGGGGGTGACGAGAGTCAGCGTGCATAAAGTTTACTAACAAATTTTATTACAAATTAAAAAATAAAGATCATTGGCATCCATTACACACATAGATACATAGATAAAGATAGCTTTAGTCTTGGAATGTTGCTTGACTTAGGCATACTTGGCCACCAGACCCTCGACGAAGGCAATATACTCCTTCTGTGCCGCCTCGGTGGCCTTGCCCTTCTGCTTGTTCCATGCCTCCCACTTGGCCTTGCCCTTCAGATCGAGCAGGCCGGGTTTGCTGGTCTCGTTGTCGCCAACTGTGGCCTGCTTGAACAGCGCGTACAGCTCGAGGAACTCATCATCGCTGGGACGCTTGGTCAGAGTCTTAACCTTCTCGGCGGCGGCGTTGAATTGCTGCAAAAAGATTAAACGATTAGTATGGCCAATTCGCAAGTGTTACCGATAAGCTGGCCTTATCTGGCTCGTACACTCCAGTAATATTTATGACACTATCGAAAATAAACCACTTACCTCGGTGAGGGACATTTTATGGGGTTTAGATTGTAAACTGCAAAAGAAGAACAGAATAATATATGATGTAAATACAGTTAAGCTCGGGAAATCTATAATAAGCACAATATACAGTTTAAGAGATACGAAAGATAGGAAAGACCCGCAAGATATCTATGCTAATTGGGGTCTGTGCCGTCTAGTTGTCTGGCTAGTTGAACTTTCGCACACATCGCACGATTTGTATGATTTTGTACATTATATATGTATATATATTTGAGGTCGGACCATTTACGGGGCAATCGCTGAGCGCGACTTTCACCAGCAGCCGCAGCAGCGGCGGCACAATAAAAATAGAAATTCATTAATAGAACCAGCGCCGGTAGCACAAGATACAAATGTATCTGACAATGGAATCGCGCGTTGAATTTGCGTACGCAGCAGGCGGGGATTTGGTTCGCGCGCTTCCTAAATGGCTTTGGGTGTGGATCGACCGATCGGGCGTACGTGCCAATCACTCAGGGAATACATATGGCAATGCCTTTGCCATTGCCGGGTATTGCTCGCGTGGCCCAAAACATCTTCTTGGCCATTATCTAAATTAGCTGACGAGCTTGTCGCACTTTCTTGTTCTCTGTGTCACAGCAGATGTCACGAATTTCTTGTTGTTTTTTTTTTTCCTGATGATAGATTGATAGATAACACACTGACACGGCCTCCCAGCCAGATGAACTTGCACGCACTTACGCTGGATTTGTGTGTGAACGATCACGAAACTCGACACTGTCTGAATCCGAGTCTGAATTTCGAATTCAATTTAAGTCTTTTTCGCCACTCACGATCGTGAGCGAAAGCTCTCTCGAGTTTGGAGCTTTCACAAAAGTTCTCATCGAGCTGCGAGCTAAGTACCTCCGTTCCGTGTTTGCTGTGGATGGTTCCAAGTACGTATATGTGCATATGGTCTGATTCCCATTGGGCAGCTAGAACAGAGCAGGAGGCGGAGTAGGAGTAGGGGAACTGAATGATTCGACGTGTGGGTTCGAAGTGCATCCCCGAATGTAATCACATCTCCAGTTGGGAGGTTTGAAATGAACTTTCTGCGAATGATTTGAGTGGATCGTGAGTTTCAGCTAAATAAAACTAATCCAACAGCTTGACTTATCAGTTCCATTGAACACCTGTATGATTATTCTAGGTACGACAAGGGGTACGTTACGTGTACTTCAGTTTAAGGAGTTCCACGGTAGCTGATATATCTGTCTCATTGATAGACATTTACAATGAAATGGTAATATCAAATAATTTGGTATAAACAAGTCACTTCTACATTTCTATACTAATTAACCCATTCACACATTCCCACAATCCTAGTAGACTATGATTTTATATATATAAATCCATGCCCTAAATAGAATTATAAATAAATATTAATAATATAATATAATAATATAATATAAATAATTACAGTTATGTCATTACATTAATCGCCTAATCTAATCATAAATTGTCGAATGTAATGGAAAATTTATATTCTATTCAATAGGTTGACCTTAATATTCGTAACTTTTGAAAAGCTTCATAAAATAAAACCTTATCAAGCTACGTTCTTTAAATTTGTCTGCATGAACATTCATAAATTTGATATCTTTTCCTGTTTCGAATCGGTACATTGGAACCTAAGATTCGGTAAACAAACAGTAAAGATAAAAGTGGATAACAACTCAGCGAAAATATTGATTTCTATAGCACACAATTGTACTAATAAAAGCTTTCACTCGTCATGATTATTCTAATCATATCATACATGTACATTGTACAAGTAGTAATTTAAACGTTTAACAAGCTCCCCAAGGTGTAGCATATTTTTAGGGATGGAATTATATATCCCTTTAAAAAATGTCAATAAATTTTAATGATTTGGGACAAAAGTGACAAAAAAGAAATGAAAGAAATAAGAAATATATTAATGGAATACCAAAAATGACTTTGTTGGTGGTGATTCAGTATATTTATGTATGTTTATTCTCTATTAAAATCATCAAGTTTCCCGATTCTTTGAAATAAGTATGTGTTTAATAGTTATAAATATCCATAGCTATATCTAAACCGGGACTATTCCTCTACTTTACTATATTCTCTATCACAACGAGATACTGCTTGATCTAGGCATTTCCGGCTGTCTAAAATGGCAATTATTTTGATTGCAAGACATTCATACATATCTTTCTATGACATACATTCATCCATATATATATATATATATATATATTTAGGTGAGTCTACTTTCATTTGAGGAAGATATGCCCTCAAAAAATCTGATCCAATTCAGGCTACCAGATAGAACCGTCAAGGTTGTCTACAAGTCTATATACATACTTTAGTGAATGAGTACTCTAGGGTATCTCATATTCATCACAAATCGATAATTAGTTTTTTTTCTTTGTTCACGAGTTTATTAAACATTAATATAAAAATACAATAAATACATTTTTAACAACGACAATTACGATTGATAGATAGATCTGCCTGTCAGGACATTGGCCAGTTGGCCCAGTTCCGGCTAAATGCACAGTTTACTCGAATTTGGCGGCGTGCTTCTTGTAGACCTCGATGTAGTGGTTCTTGGCATCCTCGGCGGTAAGGCCAGCCTTGCTCTTCCAGGCGAGGTAGCGAGCCTTCTTCTCCTCATCCTCGGGCTCCTCGATGTTGCAGTCACCAACGGTGGCCTGCTTGTAGTAGCCGTAGAACTCCAGGACATCCTCCTTGCTGACGTGCTCGGCAAAAGCCTTGGCCTTCTCAACGATTTCCTCAAACTGCCAAAAGGAAATTAGAAAAATAAGTCCAAACTCTCCTCGAAGGGCGTATAGCCTGCAATTTAACTTACAGTGGGCATGTTTGGTGTTGCTTTGGTGGTTTGGTGTGTTTGGCTAACGAAAACAAATTGTGGAATCTCTAACCATCGCCTAGCTATATATAATAGGGGCTAAAACACCTGCAGGCGTTGTTTTTGGCTAATCTTATCGTACACACACCCGACCGACTGACTGTATTCCCTTTCCCATTGCCAGACCCAAATTTGATAAACTTCCCCCAACACATACATCATTTTTTTATGATTGCCCGATTGATTGGGCCATGTGGGCAGTGCAGGCGGGGAAATGTGGAAAATGACAACAAAAAAAATAAAAACTCGTACGAGTTTTGCTTATCAGATGATTGAGGGAATTCGTACTTGCAGTTTGTCAAAAATAAAAACAAAAATAAAAAAGAAATTAGCTGTACATAGACTACCAATCATAGTGCTAAGTATATACCCCATTGCCAGATATGAATAAGCACCTTATGCACTTAAGCGATAAGATTAACATGAATATTTTATGACTGTGCCCAGCCCCAATATCTATTCGAATAGTCGAGTACATAGTATATCGAAAATCGCACGGCAATCCTGACAGGTTCTGAAGATAGATAAACGTATGACTTAATTAATAAGTGGGTGGCGTGGCGCAGTACGAATCATACTATTTTCATTATAAGGTTCAATGAATCACAGCAGCGATTATCTTAGGCTCATACACATCTTAAGAGGTCTTATCTGTAATTGTAGTTTTCCAAGAATGAATTGGGAACTTCCTCAAGATTGAAATTTGCATAGATTGACACTGATAAGACATAACAACAGATTACAGTTTTGCCAAGAAGGCCAAGTGAAGTACACACAGAAAAACTCCTAAAAAAAAGGATGGTTAATATATATTATATATATAAAACAATGCTGCATTCTTACCCAAAAACAGATGAAATATATACATTTATCGAAATCACAGTGAACTCTCTCTGATTTTATAAAGCTGCCTCCGATTGGGGCATGGCCACAGCGGCAGCAATAAGTGGCTTGGCCTGGCCAGCCTTAAGCAGCATGACGCGTATTTGCGAATTGTCCGGCGTCAGGCTGGCCGGTGGCAACTTATCCACTGCATCCAGGACGGCCACAACCTCAAGGTCAACTCGTAGTGGAATACCAGGCAGTACACTGGGCAACCTGGCCAGGGTCTGTGGCATGGTGTAATGTCGTCGATCGGCATGCAGCAATACCACCAGATTCGAGGCCATTTTGAATGTGGACAGATTCTGCACAGTGAGGTAGAGTCGAAAGGCTGGACCACTGCCACAGACTTCGGCTGATAGCTTGACGGGCGCATGCGTAAGATCTCCCGATATTGTGCTCTCTGAGGAGTTTATGGCATCGATGGTGGCACGAGCTGCAGTGTGTCGCAGTCGCCACAATTCCACCTGAAAGCTGCCATAGCTGGCTACAAGCGTTGCTGGATAATTAAATAATGAGTCCGACTCCAGAACACACAACTCACCCTTGGCCTGTTGCTTTTCGCGTGCCGCCTGTTCCACAAATATGGAACTCTTCTTTGACTTGTCCAATATGGAGACATCTACTGTCGGCTGCGTTGGGTTTATTCCTTTGCTGATCATCTTCGTCGCATCTCTGTTGGGCTCGAAATTCGTGATGCGTCGTAGTATTTTGATAACTAGTTCACCAGTCGTGGTGGTCAGCACCAGTACGTTATCTTCCATGCCCATGCGACCATACCGCATGGCGGCTACAGTCTGCGGTACTTGGAACTCATCGACCAGGTATCTTTGTAAGAAGAATTTCACCGTGCCACCCTGCAAGGCCACGGCGACAATTGTAATGCCAAGATGTGCCAGCATCAGCGGCAGAATACACACAGGCTGCGAATCCAGCGGAACCTGATAAAGAAGCTTGCCACGTTTTGAGTAACACATAAAGCGCTGCTCCATGGTGGTCAACACGATTGTCTGATCGACGGGCAGCAAATGTAGGCCTGTCAAGGGCGTCGTCATCTTTAGGATTTCCTGGCCCTCGTTGCTGGATTTGCGCAACAAGTAGACGCCTCCATTGCGTGTGCCGACAACAATGCAGAAGTCCGTTTCGAAGGTGCCATGAACGGAAATCAAACTCGTCACTGCCGTTTCGAAGCTACACGTCTTGGCCTGATAGACCAAATTAAATCCTTGCGGTTCGAGTACATAGATTCGCCCTGTGTCGGTGGCCAGCACCAGATGTGAGGGAGGATTGGAACTGCTGGAAACTCGTTTCAGGCAGCACATGGCTACGATATTGCCCACACGGCCCACGGGTGAATCCTTATGCGTGTTAATGAAAGACTGCAAGAAGAAATATTTAGAGGAAATGCTGGATAAGACAATACAAATAGCTTACATCTCTCTCCTCCCCGGACAGCTGCAGCAATCGCTGTGTCTTCCGCGATAGCAGAGCGTGATCTACGTCGTTGAGCAACTGCAGCAGTCCATCATGGGTGTCTGATTTCATGACAGGCAGTTTGCGCCACAGTTCCAGCTCCAGTTCATCGGCATCTAAAGCGGGTACTGTGTATTTAAAATATGGCTTTAGATGCCGATAAAACAGCACCGACTCAGCGATAGCTACTGCAATTACTGGAAAACAAAATAAATAAATTAGATTTAAAGCCTGGAAATACCAGCAGCTGTCCTACTCACCCGGTGTTTTGGATTCGGATTCGTCTATGTAGAGACTCTCGATGGCAGTTGGTATGCCTGGCAGTGACTGTTCGTGCTTCAGTTTTAGCCCACGAAAAACCTTAAGTTTGGCACTAGGCTCGTCATCGTCGTCCAAGGATATGTCAGCAGCCAGTAGACGTACGTAATCATCACACTGCACATCACAGAGTGTTAAACAGCTCGATAAAGTTGATAACAGCGGGGGAGGCTCATCTCCAAAGTCCACATGTAGCCAATTGGTTGGCGTCAAGGCATTAGCCATAGTCGAGGTGTTGCTGCTCAGCTCTGAACTAAAAACTTAAAATAATAATTTCACGTGCAGTGAAAAAATGAAGAGATTTTTATTGTCTCGTCTTTTGTTGTGGTTTTCCGTCCATAGCAACCAAACATTTTCAATTCGCGCCAGTAATATTTATCGATAATGTGGGTACGTCGATAGCTGACATTCACAGTCCGCGCTGACATGCTAAATAAATCTTTTTAATAAATAATAAAAAACATTAAATTTCAATCAAGTAAAGAGATAAATATGCAGTGTATATATTTTATGAACGTAAATAAAAATGATTTGCAAACTGATTTAACCTTATGCCTTTCTAATATCTTTAAGCAAAATGAACCAGTTGGACGCTTATTTACATATTTATCGCGGCCCTGAAATGTGCGCACTTTTGTGTGAACGGCAGAAGAGTCAATTCGCGAGCGTCGCGACGAATGTAATTTTTAAATAATATTAATATAGCTATAAGCTCTTCGTTTGTGGATTTTATGTAAAAGTGATGACGACAGAAGAGAATGAGGATCAGATTTTCAACAGGGGTGAGAGAGTCCTATGCTACGAGCCCGACGACTCGAAAGCAAGGGTCTTGTACGTCAGTAAGGTAACCCATTCACAGACACAAATACAGTCGCAAAACATGCCGAAACGTCAAACACAAATACCGAATGCACGAGGTGGTTAGCTCGATTTTTCACACTGAAAAACTTCTTTTCCTCGTAGGTTTTAGCTGTTTATGAGAGAAAAGACGAAAAGAACAATCGATACTTTGATTACAAAATACATTTTCAAGGCTGGAGCTCAACTTGGGACAGAAATGTACGCGCTTCGAGTCTGCTTAAAGACAACGAAGTGAATCGTAAGCTGCAGCGTGAGCTGGCAGAAGCCGCCCAGGTACAAAAGTGAGTACTATCTCTTTCTCTCTCTCTCCCTATGTGTACGATATATGTTACGTTTTGTTTACATTTAGCAGAAGTGGCGGCTACACCTATAAGGACACAAAGACGCCCCCAGTGCCATCTAACAAAAAGAAGCGTATGACAAAAATTGATACACCCAACGAGAAGGAGTTTAATGAAGGGGTACGGGTTGGATCATTGATAAACAAACAAGAACAGCATCTACGTGAGCAAATCGGAAATCGTTCTCGTGATAATAGTGGAAATCGTGCGCGGGACAATAGTGGTGAAAGGAAGGCTCAGCTTGACAAGTCCATTTCTGGTGATGCTACAATGAAAGAGTCACGCAAAACTGGACGCGCAGCGCGTGAGCGGAAATCTGGAAAATCTCAGTTTAGTTTGGATGTGTCAACGAAAGATGCAAATACGCTTGATGCAGACAAGAAAATCCATCAGGAGGATCGTGTAATGCTCCGCATTAGCGAGCGTCTGCGCGAGTACATGGAGTATGACTACAATATGATTTGCTCGCTGGGCAAGCAGCATGCCATGCCCGCGAGCACGCCTATTGTTACTATTATGGAGAATTTTGTCAAGCAACGGGCTGTGGAGCTGGCCATCGGCATAAAACAGGATAGTTCTCGAGCTCGCAACACAAAGAGCCGCAATGCGCGTATGGAACGTGAATACGATCGCGTCATGTCCATGTGAGTATGCTAAAATGGGATAGCAACTTGCGTAGCAATATCTAAGCCATCATTTAATCCGATTCTCTAGCGTATGCATGCTTAAGGAAGTGGTAGATGGGCTGCGCATCTACTTTGAGTTCCATCTCGAAGAGCAGCTGCTCTATAAGGAAGAAAAGGAGTACGCCTTAAGTTATTTAACCGAGGAGAATATGAGAAAGTGCAGCCAGATATTAAACGATGCCTACGATGCCATCAATTGCGATATGGAGCTCACTCCTGTGGATGGCGCTTTAGACAGCTCTAATGGTAATGAACCCATTCTTGGTGGTATTGAGTACGAGAAGCAGCTGGAAAAATGCCTTCTATACATCGTCAAGAACAGCGGTAAAAATAATACGGCACATGCCTATGATCAGCGAACCTCCCCCTACATTGCTGCATACAAGCTGCCCATAGAAATGCGTGGCTTTCTGTGCGAAACCTTCAGCTGGCGCCTGCTCAGCGCTGAATCGGCGCCCGAAAGATCTATGGTTTTTGGAGCGCCCCATCTAGCGCGATTGTTGGGTAAGGAAATGCTTCGCCTAATGTAATACACTTATACAAAATATTTCTTTATTTTGCAGTCAAGTTACCCGAATGGCTTAATTTGTCGCCAATAAGTAATGAAAAGCTGGAGGATCTATTGCCACATCTGAACTCATTCATAAAGTAACGAAATATTTGAAATAACTAAATTACTGAACATCGTCCTAATTTACTTTCGGTTTTTCTGAATTACAGCTACTTGGAGAATCATAAGGAATGGTTTGATAAGGAGAACTATATGTCGGAGTTGCCACGTCCCCTACAAGAAAAGAACTGAGAACCAGTAAAATGTGCAAATTGCGAGATTATATGTAGCCACAGCTAAAGTCTCGCTATAAAGACAATTTTTTTTTATAGCTATAAGAATTCAATGCAACTGCCAGATCCCTTGTTTATAGATGAATCTTTTGATGACTAACATTGTAATTTATAACATATTATTGTATTTTATTTATTATGCATGTTTAAAGCTTGCTTTTTGTTTCTTTTTTTAAGAGTTTTTTAATTGTCATTCTCGTTCATATAACAGTATCAGTATCAATATCAATACGTATCATACGTTTATCAATTATTTTGGTTTTCTTCAAACTACTCACTTGTAAATAACGCGCGCATCTATGTAAAAAACATTTCCTACATATGTATAATCGATCGAATAATGCCTACAACTAGACGTGTTAATATTAATACGGAAAACGCAAATTTTTAACTTTAGTTTCTTAATTTTGTTTTTTTTTTTTATCTTTCGTACTTAATACTAAGTTAGAGTTGAATAGTTTTACTTGCTAAGTATTTGCTGTCTTTATCTTTTCGTGTTTTTTTTGTGCTCAAAAATACATCATATATTAAGAAGATTTAAAGATATTTGTCTTTCGCTTAATAATTAAAGAATGTAAGATGTCCTTGGAAACGAGGGTAGTGTGTGTGGGTGCAGAAAACCTTTCGCATTGAAACACATTTGTGACGACGGCGCACCTGTCTCACCTGGATAGGCTTCTCTCTCTTCTGGAATATATATTTGTATATATCTGATGTAAATATGTGTACTTTGGAATGTGCTGGGTATCGACGGACCCGTTTTGGTTGGACCCATTCTAAACTAGATGCTACACGGGGGCGATGCAAAACTTGAACAATTCTATCAAATAGTTATAATCCTGCCTAGAAATTCGAAATTTTGTAATTGTTTTTGTTCTTTGATGTCGTTTGCTTGGACGGCTTATAGTATTAGATGCATTTGCGATTTGTAACTTGTGTCTGTAGGTGTGTGTGTGTATGTGTGAGTGTAAACTTGGGACGTTAACTTGGACAAGGCCATTTATTTCTGACGCTTTGTGGCGCTGCTGGCCGTTGGACGCATAAAACTGCTGACGGATCGATTTCGAGACTGTTGCTGCTGCTGTGGATTGGCACCGCTCCTGGCCTGCTGCTGGTTCATTACGTTCTTCACCAGCACCGCACTTCGTGCTGCAGACATGCGTGAAGCTGCAGGCGCCATGGAACCGCTCTGATTCTCCTTGAAGCTGGTGCTGCTCGCCAGCGTTTGTGACTGGGACTGTGACTGAGGCTTAGCTATGTGCGGACCAGATGTGATCTTGCTTCGTACCAGTATGACACTGGGTCCAACGCTAGAGCCGCTGCTGCTGCTGCGACTAGCGGGCACACCACGTCCGGGTGTGGGACGCGTATTCTGAGCCGCCAGCGGACGTTTGCTTGGCGATGAGTCTACGGAAACGGAAGCGGCAGGGCGTTGCACCGACGGAAGACGACGCACCACAGTCTGTGTGGAAGCTCCGCTGTTGATGGAGGATTTCGAGGAGCGCAAACTGTTACGTGAGCTGCTGCGTTCCACGTCGCGCTGTTTGGGTGCAGACGTGGCGTAACTGGGCGCATAGTGCACCGGCTCGCGTCGCACACCGCTGGCAGAGGATGAGCGTACATTTTGTGGTGTGGGCGAAGCACTCTGCATAGGACTGCCATTGGGCATACGCAGCGGTCGACTGGCGGAGAGGCTGCGCTTGTTGGTTGAGGATGGCGTTTGGATTTGGTTTTGTGACTTGTTGCCGGCCGGAGCCGCGCTTGTTGAGCTGCCGCGCATGCGTGCCTGCTGCAGTCGATCTGCTAAGCGACTGCCCATACTGCTGATGCTGGTGGTGCTGGTTTTTTGCTTGGACAGCGGCCTCGAGCGCTGCGTGGGCGCATCGTTAGCCTCATTGCAGGAGGAGTTGGTGCTCTCGCCCTTTCCATGCGAGGGTGTATCCGAAACCAGGCTCTGCGTCTCCTCAAATCCTTCGTCGTTGAGCTCGTGGCCGCTCGCCGTCAGTTTCTGCTTGCTTGGCGTAAGATCACGTGGAGGACTCCAAGGCCGCTCAGGTGTGCCTGTGGGTGACTTGAGATTCCTAATGGCCTCGCGCACATCTTCTTGATTTATGGAACTGATGTGATGACCCACTTTCTCCAGCTTGGTAATGTTGCGCGCTTTATCCAGCTGCTGATGCTGCTCGTCTTGCTTTTGCTGGCGGCGCAGTTCACTGGCGCTGGCGGATTGCTTGATTTCCTGGCTGGGCGCAACCAACTCCTCGTTGCCGCTGCTATAATCTGTAGGACGCTTGTAGCGACGTGTACGACGCCCCACCGAATGTCTATCAAAGACTGCAGGACCATCCTGGTCAGCTAAAGAAGATGTGACAGTTGTGCTCGAGCTGCTCTTATCCTCTGGCTTCGGTTTGTCCGTCATGTTTACTGTTATCACTGTGTTGTTGGATGTGGCAATGACTCGCCTTGTCACCGGCGGCGTCTCAATGTTATCGGCATCAATTTCCTTGGATGAGCCCGCAGTATACTGTGACTCGTTGTGACTTTTGTGATGATCCAGCAAGCTGGTGAATGTGTCATCCTGCGTGGGGGATTTGACGGCTGGTGACTGAGGCGACGGCGACTTCACCACCACATTCCGCAGTGGATCCGTTGTCTGATCAATGCACGAAGGTCGTCGCACATAGATCTTCAGACAATCCTCTTTGCCGTCGCTCTCGTTTAGCTTTAGTATGATTGACTTGCGCCTTGCGTCCTCCTCCGCAATGGAATGCAGTACATTGGAGCTTTGGCCCTGATCGTGAGAACGCTGGCGGCGATATTGACGCAGTTCCTCCGCGGTTGTCAGATGCGGTTGTGTAACTGCACTTTTTGTTGCTTCCTCCGCAATGGCTTGTATGTTACCCACCACATCGGTCTTGTCCAGTGTATTCGATGGCTTCCAGTCAGCATAGACTCGTTGGTAATTCCCTGATTGCGGATGATCTCTCTCCCGCTGCAGTTCTCTGCTATGGTTAGCTGTGTTAGTGCTTGTCGTTGTTGGCGACGTTGTCGTTGTCGTCATGATCTTTTCCTCTGGCAATGGATCCAGTTTCCAGTTTCGGTCGTTTTCTGGCAAGGAAAATGAGAGGGTTAGAATTGAGCATAGATTTGGGTAGTTGGCCAATTGGGTAACGGGTCTCCCGGACTCACCAGTTTCGTTTTCGAGCGATCGCCGATTCGCATTAACCCGGCGCCGTTTCGCCTCGTATTCCTCATCGCGTTTCTCATCTTTTTCGTTCGACTGCAACCAAGTTTCGATTTTCTGACGCCATTCACGGGGTATTCTAGTGATAGATGGATAAGATTTGGTTTATAGTTCATAATCTAATAATACAAGTTCCTTAGAAATCCAATAACAATAAATGTAAACAGGAATGACATGCAACAAGCTAGAGCTGGAAGTAAAATCGATATGACTTCGATCTTGGCCTAAGCCAACGAGAAAGAACTAGTTCTCTACTCAATCCACAAACCTTATGATTTAATGACGTGATATATGAATAAAAATGTACAAAAATGTTGTTATTTATGAATTTTAATTTTATTTCTTTTTGTTTTTTAAAACTAAAACATAAACCATAACCATGACAAGCAAGTGTTAATTATAAATTTAAATTCAAATTTTGAATTATATGCATGCATCGATATTTATCGAAAGCATCGATAGTTTTTTCAAACTGTTTTACTCACTTTGGTTTTACATCCTCGTGCGATCCGGGCGAATGCTGCGGCTGCTGCTGGCTGCCATTGCCAATGGGCGTTCGGGCTGTCGAGGTGGGCGTGCCTGCATTGCTGCTGGCTAGAGGCGACTGGAGGCGATCTTGCACTGTGTTCGATTGCAGCAGCGGAGCCGGTGAGCTGGCACGCTCGCGATCCACGCCGAACTCAATATTCAGTAGTTCGGGGCGCTTGCGACTTGAGCTACCCGAGCGTGCACGACGTGCCCAAGAGCGATCTAGGAAGGAGATGTCGAGAGAGGGAAGGGGTTAGCAAAAGCAACGGGATGACTAAGAAATTGTGCCACCTACCCAGACTGCCATAGGCTGCTTTGCGATCGCGACTGACATGACCAGAGCCATCGCCGGGTCCAGTGGATTTGCGTAGAAAGGACATGAGCTCATCCTCGCCGGCCAGCACGCGACTTTGTCGACGTCGCAGGCTGCCATTGGGTGTGATGTCGGGCGAGGCGGCGTACTCCTGCTCCATTCGTATGAGCCCGTTGGTGATCTCACCCGAACCCACCAACTGGCGTCGGCTCATCGCGGGACTGGCGCGTGCATCTATTTGCATGTCACCCAGAAAAGAGTCTGAATCGGAGACGGGTGTACCAGCTTGACCCACTGTGTGAGGGGGGAGGGAACGTATTAGTAACATGAGTGAAGCAGAAGGGCGGCTCAGGGAATACTCACGCTGCTTGGCCCGCCTGGCCAATTTCTCCTCGCGCTGCTTGTGCCGCAGCATTGCCTGCTGCTCCTGCTGCACTCGCTTCTCGTTCTCCTTGATCGATTGCCTGAACCTATCACAGAAATTCTGAAAGATCTTGAAGCACTCCTCCAGCTTAAAGGTGGCGGCGTCCTCGCAAAAGAAGTCGGCCAACTTAAGGCGCAGCGAGTCCACTTGCTTCATGCCAGACTCCAGCACGGCCAGCTCCGCCTTGGCTTGGAGCAGAAAGTCTGACATCTGCTGCTGTATATCCTCATCCGTTGTGGGCAACTCGATCTGCCTGCTGATCCTCTTGATGCGATTATCCAGCGTGCTGATCTCATTGTTGATCTGTTCCATTGTGGTTCTGCAAAGAGAAAAGGAATAAGTGATGCATACTGCCGGATTAGCTGCTCCTTTCTCCTGCACTTACTTGCTGGCGTTCTCCAGGGTGCTCAGCTGCGCGGTGAACTGCAGCAGCTCAGGATTGCGTCGCTCCGCCTGCAGCGCCACAAAGTGGATGAGATTCATGCCCGGCTTGTTGGCCCGAATGTCCGTGAGCTTCTGCAGTGAGGCGAGCTTCACGCCCGCCGCATTGCCCGCATAGCCGCCCGAGTTGAGGAAGTTGCCGGCGACGACAACCATGTAGAGCACTTCCTGTAGCGCCACGTTGCCCAGCAGCTCCTCGCCAGCGAAGAGCATGGAACTGATGCACGGCTCCAGATACTCCACATTCGCTGCGAACTCCTCCTTGAGCAGCATGCTCTCGATGCGCAGTTTGTAGCTGAAATTCAGAGAGAAGAAGATGGGATTAGATACGAGATTTCCCTGATTTCCAGGAGGATTAAGCTTACTTGGGCAACTCAAGCAGCTCCAACAGAAACTTCTCCGCATTGCCCAGTCGCGTCTTGTCGCCGTTGAAGCTCTTCAGCATGTCCGCCTCTTCGACCTCGGGCAGTATCTTGAGCAGACCACGCAGCCGCTCGGCGCCAATCTCCTCGTGCTCCCCATCGCAGATCAGCCGGATGATGTCCTTGTTGCTGCTACGGAACTGCTTGAGGAAGATGTTGACATTCAGGCTGCGCTTGCCATCCAGCAGCGTGATCTCTGTGCTCTCCTTCTTGGCCTTGCGATCGAGCGTGTCGTAGCCATTCGAGGATGACTGATTGCCATCCTTGTCGCGTCCCAGCTTGGGTGAGCCCTGGCCACTGGTGGTCTGCTGGCAGAAGAGTCCCTCCATCTCGTTGAAATCGATGTCCGCATGGTGCGCCGTGTCGCGATGCACATTGGCCAGATGGCTCCAGATGTTCTCCTTGCCCAGCACCTTGTTGTGCGGTATCTTGCCCCAGTTGAGGGTCTTCATTTTGGCCTTGGGCGCCGGTGTGTCCTGCTGTGGCAGCAGCACCGTGGACGCCGTTGGCATCGAGGGCAGTGGCGCGGATGGACGTGACGAGGACGGAGGAGGCGGTGGCGGTGGCAGTGCATTGCCATTGGCCATGGGCACTGGGGGTGGCGGTGGCGGTGCTTTACCATTTACTGTGAATGCTCCACCCGGTGGTGCTGGTGGTGGCGGCGGCGCTGGCGCTGCTGGTGGTGGCGCTGATGTTGACTTGGTCATGCCAGCGGCATGTGCCTGGGAGGGTCTGCGCGTGGGACTAGAGGTCTCGCTGCCGCCACGTAAACAGTTCGGGCAGTTGAACTTCTGTGTGCTCTGCTGGCGCAGCAGACGCACTGCATCCTCGGCACTCTCAATGAGCGTGGCACGATGCACCAGCCGCTCTGTGGTATCCCAGATGACATCGCTGAGCGGCTCCTTGCAGTCGATGCTCAGCAGATGCTGCAGTATGCTCAGGAAGGGACGCTCCGGCGGCTTGTCGGCCACCTAATCGAGACAGAGAAGGGGAGAGAGTGAGGTTAGAGTAAGGATTGAGTAAGGTTACCCTTGGGTAAACTGAGAGCTGCTTAAGGATGTATTTCATATGCAGATTTCAAATATGATAAACCATTTAATTAGATTATCTTTATCACGGCATCGAAGTCCTCCAGCTGCCACTCATTTCCTCTTGGCCATTTGGGCCTAATCCCGCCTTGCGTGCAGCCTAGGCTCATGGTCACACACACACACACAACAGGACACACACATACCACGTAATCTCGCGCAGTGCAAAATAAATATTACGCATACGCCGCGTGGGCCATCGGGTTCCCCTTGGAGCACACTCACCTGTCGCAGTATCGCATAGAAGACATCAAGATGCGAATTGAGATTGATGCCATCGGGCGCCTGCAGGCTCTGGGCCTCGTCGCATTCCTGCTGATCCACAAACACGTCCAATTGAACGATGATATCGTTGACACTCTGTGCGACTTTTCTGCAATGGGTTAACAAATGATTTAAACAAATGGGTTAATAATGGGTTAACAAATGTACAAATGGCTAATTGCCAATGCAGGTGTATGTGTGTGTGTATGTATCAGGTTGTCTGGTCTGGTTCACAATATTCAAATCACAATTGTCGCAATTTGCAATTTGTTTTTCTCTAATTGATTTCTTATTTATGCGGAATTATAGCGCACTTTATGGCACGATTTATGGCACGATTCGCAGAGTAGCGGAGTCTACAAGTTGTCACCCGACTGTGTGCAACAGTGCACCCTGACCCTGGCAGGTAGGGGTGACCTTAGCAGGCTGCCAAAATCCCAAACTCACTTGAGATGCTGCACCAGTTGCGAGGCGGCGCAGCTGTAGCGGGACAGGGAGCAGCAGAAGGTGCGACGTCGCTGCAGCTGTGGCCGGAGCGGAGGCGGGGGAGCGCAGGCGGATTCCGTTTCAGACGATGACTCCACGTTGCCAGCCTTGTGCACGTTTTTTTTTTTTAGAGGCAACTCGAGCCGTAGCCGTAGCCGGAGCCGGAGTCGATGTTGCTGACCATATTCGCAGTTAGTTTCGCATCCGGCGTTGTCCTTGCCAGATTCAATCCTTTTATGGCGCAGCTGCTGCCCTGGTGCGAGTCGAGTGTGCAATTGATATATCCATAAATCGAGTTGCACCTTTGTTTTTTTTTTCTATATTTTTTTTCGACTTTTTTTTTGTTTTAATTGCTGCGCGATTGTTTTGCGACTCGGCGACTCGACGCGACAGCGAACTCAGCGCGACAAGGCGACAGCGACGACGACGCTGGAAAAGGCATAACGAGGACGATGGCGGCACAGGAGAAGGCGCTGCTCTCTGTGGCACTCGGCGCGAGACCAGACGGAGCCAGTGCCGAGTCCGAGTCCCAATACGAGCGAGCTCTCTGCCCATCGTCATCGTCCTTGCCAGCCACGTGCTGCGCGCGCATCGATTTCTCTCCAATAGCCAAAAAAAAGCAGAAAAACAAAAACAAAATCAGCTTAGCAACGGGAGAAACTGGCGAACATGGAGCACATGGAGAGCCTCGCCAGAAACGTCGCTTCTTTTTTTTTTTTTGGGCGCTTTTATTGTGACGCGACACTTCGTCAACAACATTGGCACGTGACGCGTCAATTTGTCGTTGTTGTCGGCGTTGTTGTTGTTTTTGTTGTTGTTACTTGGTTGTTGTGCCAACAATTTTCTATTTTGAGACGTCACGGAAGTTTTACCACGCAAAAGGGGGTAGCCAAACAGCAAGAAAATTGATAACTGAGAAGGCAATTTGGAAGACACGAAACGGAAGCGTAGAGGAACGTGAAAGAAATGAAGGGAAGTGAAATAGACACCAAAGAATCAAAAGAAAAGGAAAAAACTAATAAAGAAAACTTAAGAAAACTGAGAAAATTAAAAGGAAGAAGTTGAAATCATTAAAAAGCAAGAATATACAAAAATATGCTAGTTTATCGCTTCTTTTAGCTTATAACATAGTTCCAACTCTCTCAAGAACTGCAGAACTAGAGAAATGTCAAATAAAACAGATACTGAAGACTTCAAAAATTTAAAAAAATATGGAAAATTTTTCTCATCGCTTTTAAGTTGAAATAAATCATATACAAAAATATCTTGCTTGTTTCTCGGCTCTTTAAAGTTAGATTATAACTCTCTCGATAACTCAAGATGCCTTCAAGCCAGCGCAGCGTAAATCAAACGCCCAATCAAGCCTGTGGAGTGTCCATTAAATACTCGAATAATACCTCAGATCGAAACACTTGAGCAACGCTCTACTATATACTCTATTCTATTTATAGATCGCAATTATAATAAGTATTTTCATGTCTTGTTTGTTTATTGAAATTTAACACGCATAAATTGCGATTATCATGCTTTATTTTGGATCCCGAGTAATATAATATATTGATTCAGTCTCTCAGATTGATTAGAACTCGTTAGAATCGACAGCAATTAAAATCCGCTTAGAGCAGACCGTCAGCTACCAAGCTACGCATTGTTGAAAGTCTCAAAAAAAGAAATATAACCAAATGAGCATCTGTTTATTTATAGCACCTAAGCGAGATAGATCCCCCCCCTAGGCGGGAGGTTCTGTCGCTGAAATCAAAGCGGGCTGCCTGCTCGGCTCAATGAAAACGTTTAAAGCGATTTCAAAAAGAATTTCAAATAAATTAAAAAGCGCGAGAAACTACGCATTGAAATGGGAATTGAGCGTTGAAATTTTCATAACAATAGGAGAGAGGGAGGGGGAGGAGGAGAGGGGCGTGTCAACTGCCAGACGACAAAATGGATGGGTATTACTTGGCCCCAGCACAAGACACACACACAGGCACAGCCAGAAGACAAATGGCAGCGGGCAATCAATTAGGCAGTTCACAGATGACGAGACAACAAGCAGATGAGGAGGGAGGCGGGGGGAGGGTACTATATAGGGTCTTCATGGCATATTGTTTTTTTTTTTTTTTGGGCCAGAACTATTTCAAAAAATTTAATTGAATTTTGTGTTTTGTCAACTCTCGCGCAAGTTTCATAAATAAACCTGTTTGAGAAGAGCAGGGAGAGGAGGGGGGGGGGGAGGCATAAGGGCGACTAACTAATTGATTTATTGTTGACTAATTAAATATTGAATTAATTGCTTGACAGTCGCAACAAAGAGAAGAAACAAAAACGTAGCAAGTGATTTGCATAAAAAAAGAGAAGAAGAAAAGACGAAGAAGTCTTTTTTTCTTTCGGATAATTTGCAGATGTTTGATAGATGTTTGACAAGCGTCCAAATCGTAACACTTGACGAGCGTTAATCACAGCAGAAGGGAGGGAGGTGTCCCCCAAAGGGGGCGTTCGCATGCCCATGTGAACGGAACCTTGATCTTGTCTACTCCGAATCACGGAATGCAGCAGGCGAAACTTGTAGCTCGTTAGTCGATTTCGCAAATACTCAAATACGATATGAATACACTCACACACACACTCGCCTATTCAAATCTATTCACATCGAAATGCCAAAACGATATTTAAACTGTTTGCGATATTCATTTGCTACTCTGTATTCATCGGTTTTTGTGGGTGTGTTTCAGGGTTTCACTGGGTAAACTTTGCCAGCATAAATCGTCGTGATTTGACACGAATCTATATTTATAGTCGCCCGATCATAGGTCTGTCCTCTGTTTTGTTTTTGTGCTGTGAACTACTACCGTCTGTTCGGTACCTTAAAGACCTTAGAGACCTTATAGACTCACCTCAGATTGTTCAGGAGCGGCAACACTTGGAGACCTGCAAAGAGACAGAAACAACAGGTGAATAACAAGTGCAATTGGATCGATTGTGAATGAAATATAAATGTTGTGGGTTATACCTATAAATGCATATAGTATAAACAGCAATAAAAAGTAAATTAGATAATCGGAAATCTTAAGTAATTCTGCATTAGGATGCTAAAAACATTTAAAATTTCCATAGAGCAAGCATATTTCAAACTAAAATTTATAAAGCTAGTTAGATATTTATAAAAGTAAATTTTAAAACTGTTTTCTAGACAAATTCTGAAAATATTATAAATACATAAGGTATTTATCTTAGTGATTCTATTTAGTTAAGTAAATAAAATTAATTACTTTTATTTTTCATATTAATTAGTTTAATTTTTCTTGATTTGTCTTATTAATGTTTTCTAAGATCTATCATATTATATACTGATCAATTTCTGTGATATACTTAGAGAAAGTTGTTTACTCGCGTCAAGCCATAATCATTGCCAATTTGGTGCGGCTTATAGAGATCTTTATAAGCCCAGGCCCAACTTGTGCCACAGCCCAACTCCCACCATGAACCCAATCAAGACTACGAGTATATTGGGGACTTAGACTGGGGGACTGTAACTGTGACTGTGACTGGGTCTGCTGGTGTCCGCCCAATGCGACCCAAGTTGCTTCCGGTCAATCTCGTTTTCTTTTTTCGCCTTCTGCTTTTATTTGCGCACTCACATAAAGAAATAAATACGATATAGATATGTATGATATATGTATGATTTTATGGCTCGATTTGTGAATATTGTAAATAAATATATGATTGTTACGAACAAATTAATTAAAAAATGTGCGTGAAAGTTGCTACTGTTGTTGAAGCCTCTGTCCTCCCTCTCTCTCTCTCTCCCCCTCGTAAATCTCCCCCATGTGCCTGCCTTATTTGGCGCCTTGACGTTCATAATTTTATTTTACGACTTTGTTTCGTTGTCATTTCGTTTATATGAAATTGAAAACCATAAAAGGCACACAATTAAATCGCCTGCAAGTGTGTGAGTGTGTGTGTGTGTGTGTGTGTGTGTGTGTGAGCAAGTGTAAAAGTTTCTTTTGTCCGCGCATTGTTTCAGTGTCAGTTTCGGAAGTGGCGACTACGAGGTCTCGAGAGAACTGTCAGACAACGATAGAACGAAGGGGCATATACGATATACTATACTATATAAATATATATATTCTACGGTATTTGCCCCAAAGGGAATTCGCAAATTTGCTATGAAACACGCCCCAAATCAACAGTTAATTGTTTTTTATAATATGCCACAACCAGTGCTGCCCATTTGGCTTTTTTCCCGCCAAAGTTGGCAATCATTGTTTTTAGGTAATGTTTGATTCTTCGGATTAAATTTTAAATTATCCATAAAAATAAACTGAAAATAAATATTATTAAACGATATGTTCTATATAAATACAGTTGCCTTTCTTAAGTTTTGTATTCTAAGTTGTTAATATTTTTTTATTTATCTATTTTACGTAATTATAATAATTATATTATTTCTGACTTTTTTCCACAGTTTTCCTTCAAAAATAACTGTATTTTCTCAAAAGTTGGCAGCACTGGCCCCAATAGAACGAGAGAGGAAGAGAGAGAGCGACTCAAGGAACTCAAAGCGCGCAATCGAAATCGAGCTCAATTCGATATTGTAAATCTGTTGGCGCTTTATAAATCAATTGAAATTGAAATTTGCCAAGCCAAACTAAATGAGAAAATTGTTAAACAAATAAATTTATGGCGCATTCGCAACAACAACAACAACAACAACGAGAACAAATAGAGAACAAACAGCGAGAACTATGAAAAGTTTTGCGTGCCAAAGTGGAAAATCATGGGGCATAAATCAGTATGGTAAACGCCGCCGGAGCCGGCAGCGACGACTTGACTTGGCGACTTGACAGTTGACATACAACAGATATGATGTCAAGAGTCGCAGATAGAGAGAGAGAGCGAGAGAGATGCAAAAGATCTAGAGATCTCAAAGAGAGATATGAACTGAGCCGATAATTGGGCACTTAAGTGGCATTAGCAGATTGCGCAGAACAAGAGTGAGAGAGAGAGATATATGCAAATATTTAACATGGTATGGGGCGTTTCTGGAAACTCAAAGAGTGGTACCAACCAAGAGGGAGGGGGAGGGGGAGGAGGTACTGCTGCCAATAGCCTTGAAATTGTATACATCATCTCATTGCCAAACGAACTGCGGCCGTTGCATGTCAAATGTGTCGCTGAGGAATGTGTTATATGGTATATGGTATATGGTAACTGCATGTGCTGAAGTGCTGCCTTCCTGCCTCTCCCCCTCTCCCTCTCTCTTTCGCTCTCTTGTAGGTGGAGTGCGTGACTTACATTTCGCTGTTGAGATTTCGTTTCGATTTTGTCTCCTCGCGAGCAGCAGCTGCTTTATTATTTTCTTGTAATGCTGAAAAAGCGCAGCTCAATTTATTTTAATTAAGAACAATAAAAGAGACGCCCCCCTCTCCCTCTCTCTCTCTTGCACACAGCAAGTGCAGCCATCACTGACGCTGCTGCGTCTGCGCAGACGTCGCGACGTCGCACGCACAACTGCGCTCAATCAAAGTCAGCAGAGGCAGCGGGTTAGGGGGAGTCGACTCGAGGCGGCTGCAGTTCATGAACTTTGCTCAGGGCAGCTACAGGGCGGGGGGAAGGGGGGGCAATGTCAGGGACAGGATGTGAATGCGCCCCTTGTTTGTCAACAAGCCCAACCCGATCCCAGCCCAGGCCAGGCCCGGCGACTTATTACATTTTAACAACGTGTCTATGTAGTACGTTTGCAGCCTCTTAAGTCACCCTCGATGAGTCGGAATTAAATAACAATTTGTTGCTGAAGCCTTTGAGGGCAGCTGGAATGGAAATGCACCAAGAGAAACATCTAATATTTATCAATCTTGAGAAAAAAGACGTAACTAGCTTGGGAATATGCCGGGAGCACATCTAGTACATCTAACACACTTCCAATTCTACATTAATCTTGCAGCATGTTCAGTTTTTATGGGCCCATAATACTCATGCTCTTCATAAAAACTCAAGATTTATTAGCCTCACTCACAGCTTCTTAGGGGGCCAGAGATCTTGTCAAATATACATTAAATAGATCATAATGTAGTGAGGAACGAGTGACACCCTCTCGTACCATAAAGTGAATGAACTATGGGTACATTAAACCCCTAATATAATCACCCATAACTTTCGTATATACGAGTTGTAATTACTCATTCATGATCACGTTTTACAGGGCACGTTTTCCTCTTGAGTTCAGTTCTAATTAGGTTTTCATGACAGCATTTACTATAGTCGTAAAATTATGAAGAAAAAAAAAAATACCTAAGTTTGTCAACAAGTTTCGGAGACGCACCTCCCTGCAATCATTGGCACGTGCTAAGGTTAACCAATTGCGGGATTGCGTCAAGAGAGAGACAAAAGGCGATCTATCTATCGTATCCATCATTATCCACGACCCCCAGAGCGACCCTCGGGGCCGCTGGCGTGGCTGTGACACGCAGCACAGCTCCGTCTTAGTACCATGAGGTGCTATATTGGTATATAGTTTATGCGGTATATGGTCAAGGGCAGCGTCGATCAACGGCGCCGTCAGCGGATCAGCGGGCACATCAATCAAATCAATGAAATCGAAGACAGCTACGGCTCAAAGCTCGAGAAAAATAGGGAGGGAGCGAGGGAGTTCGGGAGAGTCGTTCAGGAGGTCGGCTGATGACTTTTGCGGTTGGCCTAATGTGTTTATCGTTACGCTTTTTGGTTATCAGAAAGCAAAACAGAAACGAAAACAGAGACAGAAACAGATACGAAAAACCGAACAAAACGTAAACAATTAAAGAACCGAAAGACGTGGGAAGTGAAAGTAAAAGTATCAGCATCATAAAGTCGTGACTAAAGTTCTTTTTTACTAAACTACAATATGATTATATAAGATCATAACTAATGAATGAGTTTAGCTAAAGTTTATAGATAAAATAAATAAAAAAAAGTTATGTTTATTATTTCTTATAGTTGGTAATAGAAGAAGAACTTTAATTTATGTCTAATTACTTTTAGAGTGACTAAAGGAAGATATATACAAAATTTCATAGCTATAAGGCCTGTAGTTTCTTAGTTACGTTTAAGATAATACAAATAAATCGCTTTAAAAAAAAATACCCTCTACAAATATATCACTTATCTTATATGAAGCTTGAATATTTAGTCAAACTTACCTATAAACTCATTGCGAACCCTAATACGTTCTTGTAGTTTTGGTTCGGAGATAATGACACAGTTGATGAAGGCCAACAACGTGGCCTGATAGTCTATAGGCGCTGGTGTGGTAGCACTGGACTGTTCCAGCTCATCGATGACGATTTTGAAACGATAACGTTCCTTTTTGAGATTCTAGATGAAGAATATGATAAATCAATTATTATAGGAACTTCTTTATAAATTCTATATACGATATATGGTTTGCTTACCTTGTAAAACTCGAGAGTTTCGATGGCACGGGCATAGCCTTCGGGGTTGTAGGCGCAGAGCGCTGAGAGCAGCTCGAAGACCTGCTTCTTGACCGTCGCTTTCTGCGTGTCTAGGGCAGAGCCCAATTTAGAAATGTAGTCACGATTTTCGACTATATAATCCAGGCCGATGCGTGAGTCCATTTTTCCTGGTTGTCTTTATATCTGTTGCAGGAGGGGGGAGGAGTGTTTAGGCACTTTGATGGGGAGTGCAGACAAGTCTGTCACGGATCGGATCGATCAATCGGCAAAAGGTTCGTTCTCAGTACTCAGTTCTCTCAGGTTCTTGAACATGGACTTGGACTTGGACTTGGAGAGGGACGTCTGATCGCCGCATTGAATACCTAAACAGTTTCCGTCATGCCTGCAATACGTGTGCCTTGTGCGCTGAATCTGTAAAATATATGGAAAAGTTAAGAAATCGAACTGAGAATTCACTGATTGCATTAGACACTTAAGGGCGCCCCCCTTTTTATCGCGTGATCAATTGCGGGCACCCATTCCCGTACCCTTTCCTAGATTATTCAAAATGCCGTTCATGCTACGCTCTTAATTAATTTATTTGACTTGACTTCTGAACGATCGATCGATCGTCGATCCTCAAAAGTTCATAAATTCGTGTAGTTCATGTGCCGCTAGAGGGCGCTGTTACGAGGCAAGATCAAAGCTGGACAAGATCAAAGCCGACTTAGTCGCGGTTCCGCCTCCTCAAGATCGGCATCTCAATTATGGTAAATGATCTTGTTAATTTGTTTACACTCTAAGTCGGAGAGCTACGTAGAGAGATTTGATTGGGTTGACGAAAAATTGCACAAATCGCCGACAAAGTCGGCCATTTAAGTTCTCGCATATTAAACAACAACAACAACAACAACAGTTAATTGCAACAGCAACAACAACAAAAACAGCTGACAAAAAGGCCGATAAAATGTTTAACATTTTTGTTAAGAGCTTCGATCTCTCAAGTGGCACTTTGCGCCATTTGAAATTATAATTTGTGTGCCTTGTTGTTGTTGTTGTTGTCTTATTTGTTATTGTATTTATTGTTTGTCAATTGGTTGTTGTTGTTGCTGTTTTAGCCGGAAAAAGGCTAGTTGAACGCGCAACAGATTGACGGCGTCGCTAATGAAAACACATAAAATAAATGGACAGATCGCATAACATGACATCCTTTAGATCTGACATTATGATATGCCAAGTGCCCGAGTCGTCTATATATATATTTCCGATATGCCACCCCCTCCCCCCTAGCACAGAATCACAGCACAACAATAGCCAAGATATCAAGGGGAGAGATCGGAAAACAAGTTCTCAATCAAAACGTTGAAAAACATTTGCAACATTTTTATGTCATACTCCGCGTCGCTAATCGAAATTCCATTTTGTACCTAAAGGCTTACACTGTGCTACAGAAGCGGGGGAGACAATTGTGATATATTTTGTAATAAAGTAAAACATACAGACTTTTCTGTATAAATAAAAATGTTGATAAATAATAAACTAGATCTCAATTATCTGCAATATTTTCCCACTTCTCCAGAATAATATTTCAATCATATTTACAAGCCACAACTTTGTAGCACAGTGTGGCAAACCTGCTTCACAGATTTCTGTGTCAACACCCGCGCACACAGCAGCTGGCGCTGATCTCTTTTAATCGGTCTACTATGGCAGGCTATATATACCATATACCATATACCATACACCGGCGTCATCGTACATATATTGTGTATGAGCCTGATAGACCGATAAATTTCGCACGCTTATCGCAGAACTGGTTCCATTAGACTCGGCCTGGGCTCTGGCTCAGTTCACTAGTTCGCAGTGAACCAACGAAATGGCTCAGGTGAATTTATTGACAATTGGTTTGATCATTAATGTAAAGTAGAGAAGGAGAAGGTGAGAGAGAGGGGGAGAAAGCGTGGGTGTGAGAGAGAGTAAATTTAATTAAAGCGTAAAGCAAGTTGGCAACGCGAAGCACAAACGGAAATGCCTCACGCACATGCGCAACACTGGCAACAAGACACACTGTACACAGTGTGTACACACTGCCAAACAGACACACACACACACACTCATCTGTAAAATGTCAGCGAAAATGTTAATGAACTTTGTGAGTTCTGTGGGCTAATTAGAATTTTGTCAAAAAAGTGCAAAGATTTGCTCTGTTTTTTTTCCTTTCTTTCTTTCTTGAGCCGTCGTCGGTTCTGTTTGATTTTTGAAATTTGGTTTTCTTCTCTTTTTTCTTCTTCTTATTTCTCCGACGTCTTAGCCGCGGCTCATTTGTCTTGGCTTCAAGCCAAGACTGGAGACAATTGCGGGGCGTTGACAGGCGCAAATGGCTTTGTCATATTGAATGTGGAGTTGTTGTTGTTGTTGTTGCTGTTGTTGTTGCCGTTGTTAATTTAAGTTGTGTTGCTTATGGCGCTCGTTGTCCTCTACCCCCAGAGCGACCCCACCTCCTGTCCTGCCCGCTCAGACAGACGACAGGTGGCGACTTGGTGTCGCCGTCGCCCGTCTATAAAATGTCAACCACAACACACACACACACACACACACATAGAGACTGAGACAGGGGCAGCCTGGCGCTGAGATTGTAAAATATTTTCATCGTCATCGCCTCGCTCCAAGCCAAGTTAAAGTGCAAGTAATAATTCACGAATTTCAAAACTTTTCAATGTTCAACGAACATTTGTTGTCTGTCCCACTGTCTCTCTATCCCCCCTCTCCCCCTGTCTGTGCGACATTTTAATAATGAATGTGGCATAAATTATGCTCGCTTGGCTCGCTTCAGCTAACCAATTCAGAGAGGCCTTTTCAGCCTTTTCAGCCAGAGTCTGAGCCACATTTGAGGCAGCTGCCTAATGTGATTAAATGTTGTGCAAAGTGCATATTGGGAATGCATAAATATGTGTGTGTCTCTGTGTGTGTGTGTGTAAATATTTTCGAATATTTATGCGATTTGCGGGGCTTGTTCGCTTCAAATCAAATCAAGCATACGCCGCATGGGACGCCACATGATCTGAAAAGTAAACAACAATTTCAACAACAATAATCAACAATAACAGTAGCAGAACTATGGCAAGGTCGTTGTTGTTGTTGTTGCCACCTGTAACAAATTATGGCTGAAACTGAAACTGCAACCTCTTCAAAAGCGACTGCCCTCGCGCATTTTTCTACTAATTTTCCACGGGTGTGTCCCAAGTTTGCTTTGTGTCTTTGTTGTTTTTGTTGTTGTTGTTGGGTTTCTCCATGGGCTACGCTTTTGTTGCTGCTGCTGTTGATCGTGCACAATTTTCATAATATTTTATTGATTTTTTACGGCCTGTGCAGCCGGCAGCCGCAACGAATTTGCATTTAGATATGTCATACACCCCTTGGTGCCCCTAACAGAGTGTTAAATTAATCGTCAAACTGGAAAACTGATAACAAAGTGGATAACTGGAAGCACTACGAGGGCATTACGATTAGCCAAGCTTAGCAAATTTGTGCAATTATTATTATAATTATTATTAAATCTAGCTATTTTTAGCTTGCTTATGAATTTCAAGCTAAGATGAGCTGAGTGCAGCAGCTTGACCTTCAGATTGGGATCTGTTTGGTAGAATAATATTTGTATTTGGCATGAGACAAGAGGCAAAACTTTTAGAATATCATAAGTTTACTCGAATTACGAATAAGTTGCCAGAAAACGAACTATTTCAGGCTAAGACTGAGTGTATCTCTATAAGGACATTATCTTATTTTCCATAAAGTTTAGGGACATGATGAATAGTTCTTGAATTATTCTCAGACCTAAAGAATATACACACAAAAATTCTTAGAAATCGTTACAGTCGAACACGTGATACAAGAATATTATGTAAGATTATATATTCAATTCTTAAGTTTTTCTCTATATTAAGACGAACTCGTTGACTTTATTAGAACAATGACGAAAGATTTAGAATGGGAAATAACCACAATTCTATTCTTGAGAGTTTCTTCAACCTGTAGCTGAATCGATCACTTTGCCAGAACAATGGGATCTAATTCCTTATAGAGAACACAATAAACGTTTGCCAAATTGGCAAATGCAGCATAAACGTATTTCTCAGCTTAACCTCATTATGTAAACTTAAGTTCCAATTTAAAAATCTCTGATCTTCTTTATGAGTTCCATTATAATAATCATTTTACCCCATAGTTTATGCTTGTTTAATCTAGCTGGAAAGGGCAACTTCATTTCGTTTTCATTTCACTCTCGACGTCGATGTTGTTGTTGTTGTTGATGTTGCTGGTGTGTTGTTGATGTTGTCTTATCAACAACATATGAGGCTGGGCAGGGGCAACTAATGGGGATTTGTCTGGGAACCAAAGCACACAGTGAGAGCGCTTTGTTGCCTCCGACTTTAGACTAACGCGAATTGACGAGGCTGGACAGATGGAGAGATGGAAAGATGGACAGATGGAGTGGACGAGTCATAACACTTGACAACAGACGACGCCAGCAACAGCAACAACAACAACAACTCAAGCAGCCACATCGAGGCTCAACTGCAACAACAACAACAACAACAACGACGACGACAGCCCCAGCGATTCCCAATCAAAACACGATCTTGGCGCTTGGCGCACTCAGCAGCAGCAGCAGCGGCAGCAACATTGACCTTATGACTTCTAAAATCGGTAAAAACATCTTTACAGCTCCATGTGGCAGCCTCAACTTGCTGTGTTTTTTTCCCCCTTTGTTGTTGTTGCTTGTTTTGATATGTTTCCAATATAAGCGCTATAAATACGATACGTAAAGCCAAGTCGAGATGTCGCGTACTTGAAACTGGGATACACATTTTACAGCCTTTATATACGATATATATATATGGTATATATTATTTTATTTTCGATTGTCATTCTCAATGCAAGGTGCAATTCATTCATGCAACAGGCCGAAGATGTCTCTTGCTGTCTCTCTCTCTCCCTTCTCTCGTTTTTCTCGTAGAGGATCTTAAGTCAAGTTGAAGTGCAGCGAAGGTCAAGTGCGATTGTATTGAGTAATTAGGGCGTGGCAGTCCCCCTGAGGTAATACAACGATTAATGCCTCAATTAACATGGCTGACACAGCTGGTCACACTGTCTGCTCGTAGGCGTCAACGACAGCTGCTTAACTGGCGAGAAACTGGCCAAAACTTGGCTTGAAACTGCCAAAAAAAAAAAAACCGATAAACAGATAAATAAAATTTCAAATACTTTTTTTTTCTTTTTCTTCTCTAGCTGCGAACACAAAGAACATTTGACTATACACAAATTATAAGAGGCAGAAAATAAATAAAACGCAACCCACGGACCAAAATAGTAGTAAGAGAGAGAGGGAGAGAGAAGGAGAGGGAAATAAAGAGAGGGAAAAACGCGTAGGCTTTGCATTTTGATGACGATGCGATGACTTTGCCTGACCAACGGTCTAAACCACAGAAAACAAACCTAACCCAAGCTAGTCACCGTACAAATAAAAATACATATATATATAGGGTTTTATGTATACCTCAGTTATGGGTTCCGCTTGCGACAAATGCTCTGGAGATGACAACGTGTTGGGAAAACCTTCAGCTGTATAGATAGGATCTAATTATAAAGATCTCTTAAATATCTAACTAACTAGAGCTCTTTAAATATTTAGATATGTGTGGGAGAGGCAAGAGATGAACCTAAAGAGACACGAACTAATTATTAGTTTGTTATAAGATCCATGGTTCTTTGGATCTCAAGATATATGTTTTCTTATATATAATAAATTATTATAACAGCAAACGAAGCTTCAGCTGGATAGTTGGGCTGTAAACTTATTATAAAGGTCTTTTAAAATTTCTATATATCTAGTCTCTTTCGAAATGAGTTCATTTATAATATCTTTAGCCCATATTCCACTTGGATCATTTGATTAATTGAAAGTTCATAAATAGTTCCATTTTGAGTTGACATCTGTTTGGGCATAACTCAATTGACCGAAGCGCAGCGAATCCCATATGGTATATGGTAAATCGTGCTGGATGGAGCTGGCTTTCATCACACTGTCATCTCTAATGCAATCCCACTCACTTCATAGAGGTTGTCCCTTTTCATCCGACGACTTCTTCATTAGGCCTCATTCAGAACGCCGCGTGGCGCTTGTTGACATTTGACAGGCGGGCAAAGCGGGCTAAGCGGGCGCTTGTCTAGTCTAGGGGGAGGGGTACTCCCGGGTAAACTCCCTTGATGAGAATTTATGAATGGTCATGGCATGGAATGGATGAACTCACTTTGAAACGCGTTGAAAAACCCGTGAAATGTGTGAAAAGCAACTTCGTTTTGAATCATATCGTAGTTTCTTACCAACTATATAAAGTTAGGGGGAATTTCGAAAATATATATCTTGTAATTTTGCCGACAAAGTGTGAAACAGCAAAGTGGAACAGGTTCGTTTTTTGTTTCTTCTTTAAGCCTATAAAAGATGAGGCGCTAATGGGCAGTTTTCATGCACGTTTTACATAACGGAAAAGCGAAAGTTTTATTGGAACCCCTCCCCCTCTCACAAGTGGAATTAACATATCGTACATCTAGCTAGACTTGGAATAACTCTAAGCCGATACAGCTGCAGTCAGTTCGATAGAGATAGAGAGAGACCTGTTCGAAATTCTTGTAAAGTGCATAAATATGTTCAGATCTTATGACAGCTAACAAGCCAACAAATTGCTAACACACACACACACACACACACACTCGCACACACAGCTGGCCAAATGGCTAATGACATATCGAGTGGCAAAATCTTTTCGGCAAATACCAAACGGCTTTCAGGGCCAATCTCGGGCACAATGAACGCTAATTATGCTCGCTGAGAAACGATAGATCGATAGTTCGTACGTTCGATACAAAGCGGGGGGGTTCAATGCACCTAAAGCCCACGCACGATGTCGTTGCAGCATTTCAAATCCCTTGTTGACCTTAACTTTGAATTGTCAAAATACACACAGACAAAAGTTCAAAGCGTGCCCACTGTACTTCACCCCCCCTCCCTCACTCTATGAAAATATTATCGTAAATGTTTTTTTTTGTCGATTTTTCTTTTATATTCAGAAGTGTCGACTGAGTTTGTCTGCTGCGTCTACAGGCCGCCAGATGCCGCCACTGCGCTTTGGCATTGACTTGTGGTTTCGTGTTTTCAGTCTTTGCTTTCTGTGTGGGCTCCTCTCTCGCTCCCCCTACTCCTACTCCTCCGACTGACTCTGTTTCTGATTAGTCAGCCACATAATTCGACGCTGCCTGCCCCTGGTGGGTGCGATTCTTGCCACAGATTTGCGTGGTTTAGCTCAGCTCAGCTCAGCTCAGAGATTTGTCCTTGTGTGCGGCGCATCTCAACACACACTTCCGCATGCGGCGGCATTTGTCATAACATATGTATATACTCGCCTATAAGTACCCTAGCGTGGTTTATCTATATCTAAAATCTTGTGACTATATTTAGCTGTCAGATTAGACGAGTTTCGTCACTGCGAGCAGCACCTACGTGACAGGTGACTCACCCAATCCAAACAGAACTCGGTTTTAGCTGAGACTAAGACTAAGTTTGGGTGACTTTTTTTCTCGAATATATTATCAAGAATTTCGTATGTGAAATGAGAAATATCGCAGGTAGAATGCGATTATTTATTTTTTATTTATTTTCACGTCTTTCTTTGACTTTGGTTATGTTTAAAGTTCCCTCTTTATCTTAAGTATACGAAATGGTGTAATGATATCGATTGGGCTATCGATAGTTGCATGCAGACCATCGATAAGTCATGAATTTAGTTACTATCGCATCTGGATTAGAATCTGGAATTTAGAATCAATATAGCGGCCAAATCATGAATAAAATGTCCTCTCTCAAGGAAATCGGATGGTTTTTGACGAAGTTTTCCATACTAGAGGCTCTATAGGGGTACTGAAATCGAGAAAAGGGATAGTATGGAAGACATGCGAAAGACCCAAAATTTGAAAAGCGTTATACTCATTATTTTTTGATGCAGAATCAATATAGCGGCCAAATAATGGATAAAAAGTCATCTCTCAAGGAAATCTGATGGTTTTTGACGAAGTTTTCCATACTAGATGCTACATAGGAGTACTGAAATCGAGAAAAGGGATAGTATGGAAGACATGCGAAAGACCCAAAATTTGAAAAGCGTTATACTCATTATTTTTTGATGCAGAATCAATATAGCGGCCAAATAATGGATAAAAAGTCATCTCTCAAGGAAATCTGATGATTTTTGACGAAGTTTTCCATACTAGAGCTCTCCACTTTCTTTGTCTGTTGTTTACAGTTCTCTTCTCCCTGATGACATTGACAGCATCAGGAGCAGGCTGCCTTTTAAGGGAGTTCCACATTTTGCAGATCATCTCGCGCGGCACTTGCTCTGCCCACCTGTCTCTCCCCCCCCTTCCTCCCTCCCCCCAGTCAGACAATGCGCTTAACAAATGCATAAATTAAATGCGAGCAAATTATACAACAAAATGAAAATTAGATATCAAATGACAAGCGTGAAAATTGCCAGTCAAATGGCAAATGGCAAATGGCAAATGGCGAAGTGGCGGAGAGTTTAAAGGCCAAGCCAGTGTTACTTTTACCTCTTGACGGGCAGGGAAGGGGCCTTTCGCAATACCCATGTGAACTTGAACTACATGCACGCACACTCACACACCGAGCAGAGTTCGCAGTGTGTGCGCTCCCATTGAAAATTAGCTGCGCCGCGGATTGCTCCCATTTCTGTGGCGGCACAGGCCACGCCACGTGACAGGCGAATTAGTTGGCCAATCTGCTTTGTTGTTGGCTTTTTGGGGCACACACACACACACACAGACACACAGACACGTGCGCACTCTGGGAAGACAAGAGCAAGAGCAAGAGCGGAGATCAGTGAGATCTGCAGGCAGTTGAATCGCCCACAGCGACGTTCGCTTTGCTTTGTTGTGTCCACCTCAGTGTGTGTGTGCGTGTGTGTGTGTGTGAGTATCTTGGAGGGCATCACAGTGTGATCATGCAGTTTGCCAAAAATATGACAAAGAGGTGCGGATCGTTATAGGATTATAGCTCAAGGGAATTCGAAAAAGTTAAGCTTAATAGAAAAAAACACTAAATAATGCAGTTAAGCGAATAAACATATTTATATAATATAACTGGAACGATTGTAACTTTGTACCCCTTAATGATGTTTTCAATAATTGTAGTTAATTTACATTGAAAAGCGAGAGATGATTCATTGAAAATGAGATTGTTTTTGATTGAAATTGAATCATTATAATACTATAAATGCAATTAGTTGAGTTTTATTCATAAAGTCAAGTTTTGACTATATAAGAGTAGAGATTATTATGATATATTGCTAATAATCAATATATTATCACTTTTCTCACTCTTATTAAACGCAAACCCAAATATTTAAGAATCATTTGGAATTCTACACACCAAAAATGCATATTTTAGCATTATGTTTATATTTGCAATTCGTTTTTTATTGATTTATGAAGGCGTAAGAGGGTGTGGCTGAATTCTAAAATGTACGTAGAATATCTTTGAGTGTTGTCATAGAATTTCTTGGGCTTAGCTCTTATAGTCTCTTAGATATGGGTGTTCATTAATGAAAATAAAACTGTATATAGGTGTTCTTTAATTTACAATATATTTTTCATGCTTAATAATCGCACTTTAAATCAATTTCTTGATTTTTCTGAATTTTCAGAGCATTTCCCATTCGACCTGCACAGAAAACTGTGTTACAAATGTTGCCAACTAATTTTTCTTGTTTTTCTATTTGTTGTCTCGTGAACTTGTAACCAAGTTGTAACTTAATCTTGCACTTCATTGTGTGTTTTTTTATTTTATTCTTTTTATTCTAGTTTTTGCCTTTGTCTTTTTTTTCTTGCTGCTTTTGCTTTTGCGCTATTTATAAATAATACTTGGCTTTGCTTTGCGTACTATGTATGACGATTGTCTTACAATCTCGAGATTTCATTGTGAGATTTCCTGGGCCACATGGCGTATGCGCAACAAGCAATTGTTGCTGCTTTCGCATGTTTAAACATTCAATAATTTGTTTAATTAGGCGTAAATGACGCTGACAGCGCAGCAGCAGCAGCAGCGGCAGCATCTCGAGTCTAATGGAGCGTGGAGCCGAGTTTAATAGCTTTGATAGATCTCGATTTAACCTTAACACGAGCTGCAGCCAAGCCAAGTGGCAAGTGAATCGATGTGTGTGTGTGTTGTTGCCACACCCCAGAGTTGCAACGTTGCGGCAATAATAGCAGGAGGGAGTCGGTATTTTATATATTCTTGCAGCCAAAACGTGCCGCGCATAAGTCAGTCTGGCCAGGCCCGATCTGCCAATCGATCGATCGATGCAGGCGAAAACAGAAAACCGATCGTGGTCGATCGACGCGTTGGCTACTCAACATTTGATTGCACATCGTCTGTCTATAAGTCTGTCTGCTCATTGGGGGCTGCCTTTGCCATTCACGACGATAATTCAATTAATTGCGAAAATGTCCTAGAGACAAATTCATATTCACAATGCAACCACAACAACAACCACAACAAAGTGTAGACAAACGATCGCGTCGTGTCTGCGATCGTGTAACTTTTTATTAAATTTCATTAAATTCTTTTATGCGATAGCAAAGGCAGCTCGAAAGTAAATTTCAACATTACCATCGCGCGATCTACACTGATCTTAAGCTTCGAAGTTGACTGCGACTACGAGTGATCCAGCTTGACTTTGATTTATTTGTGTAAATTATTTTCATAGCTGGTTACATGGACCCACTTGGATGCTCAAGGAAGTGTTTGCATGTCTCGGATGAGAGAGACAATCAGCGAGACGATCTCTGGTTTTGGGATTCGAATTGGGAATGGCTTTCGATGGGGTTTTGCTCACTGTTCATCAAAGTTATTAGCTGTCTACGATTGTCAGCCAGTCTCCATCTCCGTCTCCATTCCCCATCCCATCTTCAGCTCAGTTGCAGTTCCAATTCCCATGGTGGCATTACATAAGCCAAGGCGATCTCTCCCCATCTGTCTAACTGTCTGAGCTGTCGATCAGCTGTGCATAATTTCAATTTGATGAAGCACATACGAGGCGATAGATGGGCCCGTTGATAGGCGCCGTTAACTGACTTGCCCTGCGGCCAGCAATGTCTCTCTGCCTCCCCCATCTCTCTCTCTCCCTCTCTGTCTCTCTCTTTCTCTCTCTTGCTATTGCACACCCGCTTAGCGTGTTTAATTACAATTGGGGGGATTTGGGACTCAGATTGAGCACGGATATCCGCGTACGTGTTGAGCATAGACAACCGATCGTAGAGCCTGCACAGCGGACACTTACGCCAAGTCTGTAGACCCCGATTACTTGGAGAGTTCCCAACTGAAACTCAGACGCCATAATCGACGTCAGCTGCAGCTGTCCGTTTTTGGCCAGCTTGACCCATAAAAGACACAGCCATGGGAGTCTATGCTTGGGGGCTGTCCATGTGTAGATCGAATCCATAGATTACCATATCCAAAAAAAAACAGGTAAAACTAATTGCAGACAAATCAAATTGATCTGTAAAGCTTGCGAGAATATATTTCTATTGGCATCTTAAAAGGTTAGGTAAGCGATCAGTTCTTGATCTTTAACTACTTATCTCTTAATACGAATTTAAAAAGATATCCTCATCATCTCTATGATCTCATATTGTTTTAAATTTCTTCTAATTACAAATGATCTTTAATTTGTGATACTCAATAGATTTGATTCACTCTCAATATAAATATATAAACATATATAAAACTTATTGGTTAAGGATCTGCTAATTTGATTGAAGTGATCTGGTCTTGTTGTTTGATTATGATCTTTAAAAAGGCTTTCTGCTCAAAATTGCTTTTTTCAAGGTAATACAACATATTATATTTAAAATATATTATAATTCCATGTTCATAAATTGAATTAGCTCTGTCTATACTTTATTTCACACCTGCCATCCTCCATACGTTTATCTCTCCATCTGATTATGTATTCACTCCTGTTTCTCTCCTCTCTTGTAATTCTCTTTCAAAACATAATTTAATGTTCACACCTTCGATTTGTACAATCAATTAAATAGCAAAAAAAAATAATAGTTATTGTTGTTGTTGTTATGGTTTTTTGGAGTTACGATCAGCCAAAAAAAAAAATGCAACCAAATAAACCCTTTGGGCCCGCATTCTGCCCCTTTGTCTCCCGCAGTTGATTTGTGCTTAATGAAAACAAATGAATTTACGAGTTGTTGTTGTTACTGGGGGGTTGTCATTAATATTTGTGTTTCTGGCTTATCCCAGGCAGGCACGCACGATTCGTACAGCTTGAAAACGGCCATGGGATTTAGCCAATTTCTGCTTTGTTTTCGCTCACTTTGACGATTTATGGCACAAGTTTTACGCACTTTTTTAAGCCGAAAAAAACAATTGTTGTTGTTGTTGTTTTTACTGCATTATTGTAATTCTCATGAGGCAAGAAAAGACGCATAAATTATTGGGTACCGTTACAGCACCAGGTATGATATGAGCAGCGACATTGGAACTTTACCTCGTTCCCTTCCGGCTCGCAGCGAGGCGGGGGCGATGACAAAGACTTTTTTTTTGTTTTTAGCGCTATCCATGATCGATGATATCGATAATTAGGCACAAGTTGTTGTTGCCAATCATTCTGCATGTCATTTTGATGGGGCAGAACCTTCCCTAATCCGTCAGAACATACGAAAGAGCTTTGTCTCTGGGCCCGCGCTTTTTGTGGGTGTATCAAAGTTCACACTGTGTACTGAACCTTGGACCCTATGGGCTGTTACAGTTCTCGATAGCGTGGCAGAGAGACAGAGCCAGAAGTAGAGCTAGCTGCAGATGCAGATCTACCAAGAGAGATACCTTCCAAGCGCAGCTGCGGAAACGATCGAAAGATCGAACCAAATTATGTAGGTGAAACAAGTTCCTCGGTTGTTGTGCCCGCCCGAGCCCAATATAGATGCAAATCAATAGCTGATTTTGTGATTTTCGGGCTTTAATAGAATTCTCGACACAGTCCCCGAGAAAGAGACAAAGCCAAAGTCAAACCGCAACCGCAAATCAGACAAACACAACACAAACGGAGGAGGAGGAGGAGGAGGGGAAGGTTGCTTCCCTGGCTAAAGGCGCCGCCGCAAACACTTGAGCAGCACTTAAACACACACACACACACACAGAGATACACACTCACACACACACACACACACACACAGACAGACAGACAGGTTCGTTCTATAAACAAGTTGCCTCGACTAATGCCGGCTGAATTTCCGTTTTAAAGACCGAAGATGCTCGTAAATTCAAAGCAAATTTAATAAATGCGCCCAATGCAGATCGGCAAGAAAGAGCAGAAGAGGCGGGGAAGAAGAAGAAAAAGAAGAAGCAACTTCCAAGAAATTTTTGAAATTGACCTTGAAGACAAATATCGTAGTAATATATATATACGTATACGTATATTATATACTCCACACAAGTGGCTAATAAAAAATGATCGAAATTAGCTATGCAAGACGAGAGAGAGAGAGAGAGAGACGTCTTCTTTTTTGGGGTGCTCTGGCGCATAGATCATTTTGGCAGATAACACGAATACGCAGCATTATTTTGTAACTCTAAAAAGAGCCCAGTTCTCTTACCAATTGATCATGCTTCTGATAAGCTACAATTATACGATCATTTAATGAGTTAACTTTTACGTGAATCGCTTAAGCAAACAAGATCAGAGAGAGAGAGAGAGAGAGATCTACTAATGGGCATAGATAAATAAACGATATGTGATTTATTAGCCCGATTTCGATCTTAGGCATACCCTTATTCATTCCGATATCTTTCGCAGTAATCGATTCATCTGAGAGACATGATTAAGGCATGGTAATACAAGTCAATGGGGGAATTCCTAACTAGATGTTGAAATCAATAAAAAACCGTAGCTGAGACGAATGTAATTAGTTAAGGTTACTTTTCATCTAGCTAATCTTACAGTTAATAAATAAATACTTGCATAAAATTATCATTATATCTTTCTCGAGACCGTATTATCTTTCTGCTTTAGAAATCTTTTTGCAATCTGCATAGAAATTCTTCGCCAAAGAGACTACCCCGATTTCATATCATAATCTTCTCTTCTTCGGGTTTTATTTATGCGTTGATCTTCAAGTTATGCCAATGTTGAACTGGCTGACACTCTTTATAACACCTATGATCAAAGCGATCAAATAGATTCTGGAAAAATACTATACTATGCGTAAATCTTTGTATAGCTTTGCAATTTTTCAGTTTTTTATTTATTTAACGCGGGGGTACACCCATTAAATGAATGTGCTCAATTGTTTATCAACCTTCGTCGTTGATTTTGACATTATATTTAGGTATTATTTATCTTTTATCTCTCATTCTCTCTCTCTCTCTCTCTGTCTTTGCAATATGCAAATTCGTAATTTGAAAATTTATGCAAAATGGCGAAGCAAAAAAAAAATTAAGCGGACGCACAGAAATTTCACCTGTTGACAAGGCGGGCCAAGGTAATCAGGCAAAATATGTTCATGGCCAGATATGGCTAGGGTTGCCCTAGAAAATGGTATGGGTAAAGCTGGCTAGAAAGTTGGCAAGAAGCAGAGAGCAACAAAACCACAAGGCGGAAATGCAAAAAGCAAAAAAACAAACTTGTGTGCTCAGTTGGGGCGCAGCTAGATCGATCTATAGAGGTGGAGATAGTCGGATAAGGTATGTCTGACTATTTACTATAGACAAACACACACGTGTTGGAGTTACTATTGTAACAAAAATGGAACCACAATCGATTATATCGATGGCTTAATACATTTTCCGATAGTTTCGACTAAAATTCGTGATTTAAAACTTAAAAAATATATTTTGTTGAAAAATCATAGGGGGGACCCTTGGTTAAATTTCCAAAATATTGAACAATTTCAAAAAGTTAATTTTGCTATTTTTAAAATGTAGAATCACTCAGCTTGTTAAAACATAAACAAAATGTCATTCCGCATGAAAATCGTATGGTTTTTAAGAAAGTTACGATCGGTACCAGGCCTGTTGAGGGTGTTACATGTCTAAATTTTTGACCATTTCGACATGATTCTTAGGCCAAAATTAAGTATCGTTTAAAATCGATTTAAACAATTGTTTATTACTAATTTTGATCTCCGTAATCGATTAAAATCAAAAACTCGCGATTTAAAATTTACAAAAAAAATATTTTGTGAAAAATCATAGGGGGGACCCTTACCTAAATTTCCAAAATATCGAAAAATTTCAAAAAGTCCATTATGCTATTTTTTAAATGTAGAATCACTCAGCTTGTTAAAACATAAACAAAATGTCATTCCGCGTGAAAATCGTTTGGTTTTTAAGAAAGTTACGAGATAGTACAGAACTACCCTCAGGTGTGGATCAGCTCAGCGCGGCTTGTCGGCTTGGCAAAGGCAATATAAATAGAAATATAAAGACAAAGTCAATAATTACCCAATGGCAAATGGCAACTGGCAAATTGGCAAATGCGAAGCGTGAAAAGCGCTTCCTATTATTAAGTTGAATTTGTTTTGGGTCGCGCAATTTAATTTATATAACATTAATCGTTTATAAATGATAAATTAATATGGGAAACAAATTGTATGGGCGGTCTCGCGGTCTTGCTTCTCATCGAGCGAGCGAGCGTTACGGAAAGGCGTAAAATCATCATCGTTTGGCTAGCTCGATCGGCCAAGTGGTCGACAAGTTGCCAAAATTGGCAAGGCTTAAATGGACATGACGAACAGCAGCAGCAGCAACAACTTTGAGAGATCTGGCAAATACGTGTAGATATAACTCTAAGCTTTTTGGTTATTTCCTACAACGCCTTTGTCCGAATAATTTATGTTTTTTTTTTCGAGTGTATCTGTGTGTGTGTGTGTGGGCGCAGAGTCTCTTGAATTACGCATACGCCGCGTTGTCTTCTTCGAGCTCGTTTGCCCGATTACAATCAGCAGCTGAACCCGTTCACTAGGCATGGTATAACTTATATGCTATATAAGGGTTCTTACATTCTAAGTGGTCATTTTTGAACTCTATTAGCGAGGCAGAGGGAGGGGGGGAAGTCATTTCCGCGTGCGTGCGTGTTGCAAGTGCTGCGAGTTCTCAATTGGAATTTACGGGTCTGCCTGCCTGCTACACCTTGCTGCGAGTTTTAAATCAACTGATTTATGGTTATTTGATGGGTACATTAACCGGAGCAGCAGAGCGCGCTCTCTCTCTCTCTCTCTCTCTCTTGTCTGCATTTGGATAATTTAAGTTCTTATTTATTTCACATTTTCGGACAGAAATTCTTACAGCTGCCTCTGCTGCTGTTGTTCTTGTTGTTGTTGTTGTTGCTGCTGCGTACTTTATTATTAATTTTCAACGTGGGCAACAGCAGCAACAACAACAACAACACGACAAGAGAACTACAAACACCCACAGCATTTGTCAAGTTGTTCAGATTTGTACGTTTTGCGCTTAAATGTTGTCGTTGTTCTTGTTGTTGTTGTTTTTATTATTCTTCTGATTGTTGCTGCTTTTCTTGCTGCTGCTGGCCGCATTTGTTATTACTTATTGCGGTTTGTTTTGTGGCTTTTTTTGCTGCTATTTTTTGTTGCTGCTGCTGCTGCTGCTGTTGTTGTTTCTGGTTTTGCCTGCGAGATTAATTCTTGCAATTTCGAACACATTTCAACACACAACACACGCACACACACACACACTCGCTCGATTCTAATTGCATGCACGCAAATTACTCATACGCAGCGTATACTCTCGAGTTCGCATAATTATTGCTTATTGCCACATCAAATGCTGCCTGCGTGGGCAGTTGACAAAAAACAACAACAATAGTAACAACAACAACAACAAGCTGCGCCAACTAACAATTCAGTTGCCAAGAGCGCAGCGCATCCTCCTCCTCAGCAGCAGCTGAATAACAATTATATATATACATATATATCTATATCTACATCTACTTATATATTTATACCTTTTTTTTGCATTTGCCACTTTTTATTTATTGTTTAACCAATATCACTCCCTGCCCCCGCCCTCGCCCTCGCCCTGCTGCCCCTGTAAATGAATCGCTTTTATGCGCTCATTTGCATGTTAAATAAGCAACTGCTGCCGCTGCTGCTGCTGCTGCTGCTGCTGCTGCGACTGAGGCTGCACTTGTGTTGGTTGTTGCTGTTGTTGTTGTTGTTGTTGTTGTTGTTGTTGTTGTCGTTGTGTGGTTAGTTTCTAAGCGGCAGCAGCTGCCAATGTCGCCAATGCAAAGAACGTCGTCGTCGTCGTCGTCATTGTAGGCTGCAGCTATTTGCATACCCTGTAGAGCAGGGCAAGCGGGTAGCTTGCCAGCAGTTAGCTATATATATATACCCTACAGAGTATCTACTAGTCTATACTCATTATTTTTCAAGCTTTCCTGCTTTGCTTTTGTAACTCGTCTACTCGATTTGGTTTGTTGACGTAAAACAAAGAAAACGCGTCAAGTGCCACCACTAGCAGAGAGAGAGAGAGAGAGAGAGAGAGAGAGAGAGAGAGCGAGAGCGAGCGGGGCCAGTGTTGCCACCCCAAAGGGCAGAGCAAGTGCAGCAGCAACAAGTTCAATCTGCCATAAGTGACTACACTTCACAGTCACCGTGACTCTCGCTGTGATTTGTGAATCACATTCATCAGTTGCTGCATTAATTAGTTCCCTCAAGTCAATTTCAGCTACTTAGCCAGAACACGACGTCGTAATGCCTTCATTAACTGCAGAACAGATCCCGAGTGTGCCTTAGCTAATAACTTACTTACTTTTTGTGTGTTGTGACTGGAGATATGTATATGGGTTTTCCGGTCACGAAATACCAAATGTTTTGTTTTTTTTCTTAATTTTAAATAATTTATAACAGTTACTACAGTTATGCAAGGGGGAGTATTGATTAATTAAGATATTGAAGTTTAAGTTTCTTTAAATATCAATTTAATTCAATATTTTAATTTTAAAAATTATAAAAAACTGTGATTTCCAAACTTATTTACTAAGAAATTTACTAATAACAATAATTACTGCACATTAAGTGGTTTTTATACTTAGCCTCCGAGTTTTAATCTTGGAAACTTGATGAAACTTAGCACAAGTGATTCAAATGGGTATATGTTCTCGAAAAAGGACGATTATATCGAATATATATTAAAAAAATACTCCATAAACATAATAAAATATACGAAAAATATGTAAAAATAATGAATTTATCAATATTAACACTGAACTTAGGTGATGATTTTGTTATGCAACATCTATTATTATTTATAAAGTTTGCACACCGTGTACGTGTACGATATGTATGTATATTGTAATTATTTAAGATCCCCGTGTGGGCAATGCGATGCGAATTAGTCAACATATTCCTCGAGTGAGTCAGCAAACATGGCAAGCTAAGGTTATTGGAGACAAGTTAAGATCGAGATGCGATGTGCATGTGCTGACGATGACGATAAGGTTGCTCTATATGGAAGTCAAGATTCATGCCATCTCTTAGTTAAACAATTAGCAAATAAATTGCCAGCGCCCAAATAACGCATGCAAATCGGCCGCAGCAGTTATATAAGAGTGTACAAAAGGCAGATATATCTGCCATGCTATATGCATATATAGCCGAGCTGACTATTTCTGTTTTCTTTTGGCGAAACAACTAGTTGAATTTCCTTTTACAAATACACTTTGCTATTGACAGACCGAAAGTTAAACTTGTGCAACATACAGGGTGTCTCTCTCTGTGTGTGTGTGTGTGTGTGTGTGTGACATTAAACCACACACAAACAAGTGCGCCATATTTGGCAATTGACTTTGCAGCCAAGTCAGAAATCTATCGATCTATCTATCTCTTTGCTGTGCTCGCCTTTGGGTTCAGTATTTGCACACACACACACACACACACACACACTCACTCCTAACTGTTTGCGCTGCCTACTTGCGATCCCCAGCGTACTGATAAATAAAGTTTAAAGTTTTCTAAACACAAATTGACACTTGAAAATTGTTTGCAAAAAAATAAGAGAGAAAAAGATGCCGAAAAATCAATTTCGAATTAAGCTGCCGGCGAAATTTCAGATAGACTTATGCCATATATCATAAACTTAAGAGCTCGCACACACTTCGCGGAACTGGCAAGGCAGGTAGCCGCCCTACATGTTCTTGGAGGCGAATCAGATTTGTATCGGCAAAGATCTAAAAACAATATCATCGCTGCTGCTGCGGGCGTAACATTTCGAGAAGAGAACAAGCTATAAGCGAATTTATGTTATTGAGCTGCGAAACACGCACACAGAGAGAGGAAGAGAGAGAGAGGGGGGGAGAGCGAGAGAGAATATCGCGAGGGAGCGCGAGTTCGAATTATGTTTGCCAAGCGCGCAGCTCGCGGCAATTCGCGGTAATTAATTGTTTGTCTTGCGATTACAGCAGATTTTTGCACGATATCGATAGACGATAGTCGAGCACGAAAAGCGCTGGCAATTAGAGATCGCACTTGAATGATAACTGATAAATTATCGATTTATATTTTAAAATAAAAGAAAGCGGCGTTTGGGGTTTTGTTTTGAGAAACATTTTTAATTTTTATTATAAATAAAAAAAAATACTTTACAAAAAAAAAGAATACAAGAAGAATAGATAATTTTTTGTAACTTCGATAACTTCTATTAATTCATATAGATCAATACGATTCATAGTTATTGTTAAAGACACTTTATAACATTGTATAAATTTCCCTTTCTACATATTACGCAACCACTTGAAACTCTTTTGAAAATTTTGATTTAGAATTCCAATTGGATTCCGATAAGTAAGCGCGTCTTATGCACACTTGCTGCACAGGCGCCTCTATCAATTGAAGTTGAAAGAAATTAATAAAAATATCTATATAGCATGCGGCCGATAAGAGAGTTTCAGATTAAGATGTCCTACATAAATAATAAGTGCAAGAGAAGGCAAGGGCTTTAGGGTGCAGGGAGCGCGTTTATAATTCTTATCGGAGTTACGCGTAATTGATCTACTTCGCCCTCGACTTGTGTGTGTGTGGTGTGTGGTGTATGGGGACAAGCGTCATAGGTGACCGCTGTGGGGTCTGTGTATAAATATTTTTTCAACTGGCGACTTATGCAAGCAGATGCTGCTGCTGCTGCTAATAAGTAGGCAAACAGAGCAACCTTCTGATTGCGTTGCCTCGCTGCTTGTTACGCTTCCTTAATAACTGAATTTAATTGAAAAACTTTTGCAAAACCGAAATGAAACTTACCAAACGCCAAAACAATAACAAAGCGAGCAGAATAATTTGTTATTAAACCGGCAGCCCAACACCTGTTGCACTGTTGTTGCTGCTGTTGCACTAGTTGCTGCTGCTGTTGTTGTTGTTGTTGCTGTTGTTGCTGCGACTGCTGCTCCAATTTGTGAATGAGCTTAATTGCATTTATCGATAGCACTTTGTTTGGCGCTGCGTCAAAGTTATCGTTTCTCGTTTCTAGTTGCTGCTGCTGCTGTTGTTGTCGTTGTTGTTGTTGTTTTAATTAGCAACACAAACACACATTAACCAATCCACACACGCACACACGGACACGAACACAGTGACGGAGCGACACAGAGGCGCATGGCAGGCCGCCCACGCAACGTGCCAAAAGAAAACGCGTTTATTGAAAATGCAACCGCGAGCGAGCGCGACGCTGCGCAAAGAACTTTGGTGGCTGCGCTTGCCACAGCAACTACCAAAAAGTCTAAGCGGCAAGATTTGCCAACAACAACTCCCAAGCTGCGCAATAACCGATTCGCTGGAGCGCTCTCGATTAACTGAATTTCAATTTCGAACTTCAAATTTGTATTTGTCAGCGACTCGACAACTCTTCTTCCTCCTCTTTTGCTTGAGTTCTTCGTATTTCGTTTCGTTTTCGTTGCGTTTCGTTCCGTTTCGTGGCAAGTGCTACGCGTGCGCACCACGACTGCTCGCCTCGAACATCGAAAATCGACTGAAGTTAAGAGCGGCAGCAGAAGTCATCGTTAAATCAGAAGTCGTGTGATCACATTTCTCTTTAAGCTGATCGCACGAACAGCGAGCGAGAGCGAGAGTTTGCGCTGCAGTTTCATTTCGTGCGCTCTCTCTTCAGCATACAGTGCGTGGGGCAGAGTGCTGCCTACTTCTGAGAACTCTCTGATTCCAAGAAAAATAACAGAATCGACAGCATTGGCGACAAATTGCTTGCAAGCAGTGCGCACAATAACTCTGTAGTCATTAACATAAACTGTAAATGCTCTGTTAGCCATAAAGCAAGCAGTGCTGAGTTTCGAGTAACGGCATTGAAATTTCAGAAAAACGAGCGCAGCTAGCGCGAAGCGGTTTTTTGAAACTGGTTCATTTTTATTACAGTCTGTGAAGTTCGTAAAACGTTTGAAGCGCCCGTTAAAGGGACAAATTTTCTCGGAAAATGGAAAACACAATTATTCCAGTTCCAGAACAATCTATAGTCCCTAGTTAATACTGACACTATTTAAAAACCACACACACACACCACAAATGTCAAATTTTGAAAAACAAAATTGAAATTCACAAAAGAGCTGCGGCTTGGAACTGAAATTAATCCGTAAGCGAGTTTGTGAAGCCCTGGCAAAAACATATGTTCTCAATTGCGCGAACAGCTGACTGCGAGTGCGAACAGCGTAACAGGCACATCTCTTTCTAAATACGACGACGACGAAACCGAATGCGTTAGATATTTTTGTAAATTTATAAATTAAAGCAAAGTGTAAAATGTTAGCAAAGCGTATGCAGCTCTGGAAGGCCACCCATGCGGTGTTAAGCGTCAACAGAACGTTCACCCAGGTAAGTGCCGCCACAGACGCCGCCGCCGGTACGTTGTGGCGCACCGAGAAGCGACCTATGACATAACCTACAAAATGTGGTTTGTTATGAACATGAGATGAGCAGCAGCAATTGAATTTGAATTAATCCTTGCAGATATTCCCAGCATGTCAGAGCCAGAGTCGAGACATGCATGTAGCCACCTGCCATTGGAGCAGTCAACTTCCTGCTGGACGCCAGGTCCTCATGCACCCAGCCACATTGAAGCCGCTGTATGCAGCAGCAGCTGTTCGATTTGCCAGCACAGAAGCAACCCCAGTCAAGTTAATTGAACTACCCAGTATTCCAGATGCACCTACGCCACCAGCCACGGTTATTGAGAGTGTGGCTGAACTGGCCGGTGAGCCATCATTTGCATCCATTGGCCTGGGCGGCTATTCACCCGTGGGCATTGTACAGAACTGCATGGAATTTCTGCACTGCACGTGGGATATACCCTGGTGGGGCGCCATAGCGATAGGCACGTTGTGTGTGCGCACCATTATCTTTCCACTTGTAATCCTGGCGCAGCGCAACTCGGCCAAGATGAACAACAACATGCCACAGATGCAGGTGCTACAACTGAAGATGACTGAGGCGCGTCAGTCGGGTAATGCAATCGAGTCGGCACGTTATGCCCAGGAAATGATGCTGTTTATGAAAGAGAAGGGCGTCAATCCGCTGAAGAACATGCTCGTTCCACTGGCGCAGGCGCCACTCTTCATTTCATTCTTCATGGGCCTGCGTCAGATGGCAAACACGCCGGTGGAATCAATGTGCAATGGCGGCCTCTTTTGGTTCACCGATCTGACAGTAGCCGATCCTTTCTACCTATTGCCAGTGATTACCAGTGCAACCCTGTACCTGACCATCGAGCTGGGCACAGACAGTGCACGTCTGTCGGCTGCCAACATGAATACCATGAAATATGTGCTACGAGCCCTGCCTGTTGTCATATTCCCGTTCACCATGAACTTTCCTGCTGCCATCCTGACGTATTGGGCCTGCAGTAATTTCATCTCACTGGGTCAGGTGGCGCTGCTGCGTGTACCCGCCGTGAGAGATTACTTTAAAATTGACAAAATGCTAACCCATGCCCCAAGCGCCTTGCCAGCCAAGAAGAAGGGCTTCGTGGGCGGCATGCGTGAGTGTAAGTCCTGTCCTGGCGTGAACTCATTCCAAACAGTAGCTAACAATAATTCTCTCTGTCTTGCAGCTTGGGACAACATGAAGATCACTAAGGAAATCGAGGAGCGACAGAGATTGGATGAAATCCGCTTTGCCAAGGCTGGCAAAGGGCCGCTGATAAAAACGTTCAAATACGATCCCACCCAGCCCCGAGCAGAAAGTTCAGCCAGTTCTGTCAAGAGCAAATAGCCGGATTGTCCATCTGCAGGCGCATGGCGATGATCATGTTAACATTATAATTTCATAGAGTTTAGTCCCCGTTTCCCTTATCCCCGATTTAGTTGCGGCAGATACCGTATGCTAAAAATATAATTTTACTATTACAAACAGAACATGAGCTTCTCCTTAAAGTTGGTTAACTTCTTGCCGAGATGCATTGGTTGATGACCTCGGCCAGATGTTTGTTTTCCAATGCCGCGGCGACACGCTCCTTGTCTGCCAGCTGCTTGTTGACCGCTAGCTCGGAGGCGTGTGTGCCGGGAGTTATTTCCACAGTGACCTTGAACCGGGGAGGCAAGGAACGCAACAGCTTCACGCGAATCGAGAGTCCGATTAGTGTGGCCATCGAGCAGTGCGGGATCGTTGGTGTAAATTGTATGTACACTTTATTTTGTTTGTCGCTGATCGTTATGAGATCTTCCTGCACCACATGCAATTCCTCCAATGTCAGTGGATGCTCCGGATCGTTGATATTTCGAATCAGGTCTACAAGCAATGATATTTTATTTGGTTTTCAATTCCGATTCTCGTTTCCCAATGTGCTTACCAAAGATTTCGCGCTTGTCGAATGGATCCGCAACGGTTTCATCTTCCTCGTTGGCGGTTACTTCTCGCTTTTTAATTTTCCCATAGACACTGGGATTTATATTCTCAATTTCTGTAGGCATAGTAAATTTTAATTTGTAAATAAAATATACGACTCAATGGCAGCAATCGTCAGTGTGTACACATTGTTGAATTTTTAATTAGCTGGTTTTGCCATTTGCTATTTATCGGCTATCGATATCGTTAAATTATCGTTCGATGCACATTGCGCTAACACAGAATTTGAATTGTAAATTGATTTAATTAAAAATAATTACACTAATCATTAATTCCCAGAAATAATTTTCTGTATAAGTTAGAATAAACAAAATATCTTGCGCAATCCCTCCAATTTAAGTCTAATTTAATTATGCGCATTTCAATTAGATCTGATTAACTTGCTTTAATCTCATTGGGCTCGGATCGGATGTTGTCTTACAACCGCACAACTTTGTTGGGAAAGAGAATACAACTAGGGTAGTACTCTAATTTATAATGAATGGGGAAATGATAAAATAAAACGCATCTAAGCAAATATAGATTAACACGAAAATGGTTAAGGCAGGCGATTTTTACTAGCAACAAATTTCAGCTGTAATAATTCGGTATACTTAGGAACCCAAAACTAGATGAACAGATTAAACTGCACGCCGACGGGGAACTCTCTAAGTTTAGACGGGCTTACACAATCAGCCAAGTGCATAATATTGGTTTTTCGCAACAATGTGCTAACTAAAGATGACTAATAGGCCGGGTTCTCAAGACCCAGGCACAATGCGATACCTATAAATCAAATATTTTGCGCACCTGACCGAGCTACAAAGCTGCCTTGAGCCACTTTTGCTTAATATCGCCCCATCATATATATATATAGTATTCAATGTTGATCTCAGGAGATGCTGTCGCTTGACTTGACGGAAATCTGAAGCTTATAATTAGCTCGCTCTATCAGTTTAAATATCAATGAGGAATATAATAGATATATATGCCAACACATATATATAGTATATATACATATTGATATAGAAACTCGACTGGAAGAGCGGCAATTATCACCAATTTACGAACTGGTTAACAACAACGTCAAACATAGAGCACAACTCCCGCTTAGATAGTGAGATCCGTTACGCTCACACCTGAGCCATATAATGCGCCGACAGCGATCCGATTCCAGCAGTACGTTAGATACGTTCGTTACGGTACACAGTTTAAAATATAAAAACAACGAGGAAGCGTGGACAATGGGAAAACTTGTAAGTTTTCACACGACTTTGACTTATTTAGATCGATGTAAACTTTCGTTATTTTAGGTGATTTTCGTGGCCTTGTGCGCCCTGTGCGCCCATGCTGCACCTGCTCCGGCTGACATCAAGGAAACTGGACTAACCCGTCCAAGTCCCATTAATCCTGCGGTCTTAAGCGATCCTAAGCCAGCCGAGAAAGTTGTACTCCTTTCGGCTGCCGAACCTTCCAAAACTAATGCTGATAAACCTCTCCCACCTTTGGTCGATGCTCAGCACCGTGAGAAACGCGATGAAACTCCTCCTCCGAAGCCGCATAGCGTCAGGGCGAGTGAAAAATCACCCCCAAGCCCGGAGGCCCCTGAAAACCCCCTTTCGAAAGCTTGGGAACCCCAGCCAAACTAATAATGATAAGCCTCTCCCACCTTTGGTCGATGCTCAGCACCGTAAGAAACGCGATGAAACTCCTCCTCCGAAGCCGCATAGCGTCAGGGCGAGTGAAAAACTGCATGGACCGCCAAGCGCCGAAGCTCCTGAGAAACCCGACTCTGTGAAAGCTCGGGAGGGTCTGCAGCATAATCCTTCCAGAACTAATAATGATAAGCCTCTCCCACCTTTGGTCGATGCTCAGCACCGTAAGAAACGCGATGAAACTCCTCCTCCGAAACCGCATAGCGTCGTGGCGAGTGAAAAACTGCATGGACAGCGGAGGGCCGAAGCTCCTGAGAAACCCGACTTTGTGAAAGCTCGGGAGGGACTGCAGCATGATCCTTCCAGAAATATTCACCGTCCGACTCTCTTGCATGCCGAACATCAGCCTGATCACAAGCAAAAGCGTGACATTCCGGTGCCGACAGAAATTAAGACGAAAGCTGTGCCTAAAGAGGTTAAGCCACATGAGGACGCTGTGAACGCTGAAGCTGCACCCCACGTAGAAAGTCATGGCAGCACGCCGCATGGCCCCTTGCGCCCTCATCCGGTGCCTGTAAGTGAGTTCTTTAACAAGGCTAAGCCTAGCAGCTCCGAGGAGAGCAAGGAGAGTGCTGAGAAAGAGGGCACCAAGGCCTAAGCCCTGGTGCTTAGCTTAAGGATTGTGTAGTAGCGTGAATAAATAAACATGAACATATAACGAATACAATTACATATACATATACATACATACATACATAATATATACACACTTAGACAATCATTTAGCTAACTACAGACTATGTTGAAGAGTTGGGTGACTACATGGCCGCATCATCGGCTGCAGCTGCAGCAGGTGCTCCAGGGCCAAAATACTCATCGGATTCGAAAATTGGCACAGCTTGAAACTCTCCATCAATGAGATTACTCTTTGGCTGAGCTCCAAGTGTATCTGTACCTGTTAGCTTGGCCCTTAGTGGCTTCAACAGCAATCCCTTAAGA